>CP099852.1:21558287-22158287 GCA_030062745.1 Capitulum mitella | reverse complement strand
AAACTAACCTGGCCATGTACATTGTTATACTTTACTAGTCTACATCACTAGGCAGCAAGGTCGTTTTTGGCGACAGCGAACGTAAAAACTTGCTGGAAAACGCAATTCAGACGCAAAAGACAGCCCATGATATTATTCAGCTTCTGAGCCAGTCGACACCAGATGTTGGTTTGGCACCACCGGCGCACTTATTTTTACTCACCTCAGTCCAGATATATAGGTAGGCTCGGATAGTGCCTGCCTATTACGTTCCCAACGTCAGTTTCAGGACCAACGCTCAGAAGCATGCAGTAAAGTGTCCAGAAATAGGATATCAGCATTCCACATATCGACTCAATATCATGCAGAAAATAAGCCGCCCATTGGCCACCGGGGATCACCACAAATGTCTCATATGCGCCATGATTCCTCATCAACTGAGCCAAAAAATAATGTGAACATTTCCTGCCTTTCATAAGTATGATCATTTTAAAAATAAATAATGCGTAATTCTTATGTCAAAATGTATGACTTTGAGGATCATGCTCAACTAGCAAGAGAAACAAAAGCAGGGAAGCCATCACGGCATCTTGCTACGGGATGATGCAACTGTAACGTCAGAATCGATTATCCAGTATTGAAATAGTTCTTCAAAAATGCATATGTTTTTGAACCTGTCACGATTATATTAGTTCAAGATGGCTGAAGAATATTACTGAAGTAATACCACACTCGTCTGTGGTGCCTTTATTACCAGAATAGCCTAACAATGTTTATATGCCATGCTGGAACACAGCGTATGCTTACCACGTTCGTTCCAGGGACCGAGCTTGCAGCAGCGACGGCACTGTTGATCCAATGACAGAATCAGAAGGACGTATAGAGTATAACGGCGGGCTGCCAGATTGACGATGGATCAATAGTGGTTTTTAAGAAACCAGCCGCGCCTTGTGCGCATAGTACAACAGCAATGATGTAAGTACTTGTAATCCATTGTTCTGCTGATCTTAGTTTGTGGTCGATGTTTCCGGTCCCGGACTAAAGAACGAAGGACATGGTGACTGGCCTACCGGCCACCATTTGTTGCACGATTGCACTGCAACATTTGGGACTCCAAAATGAAACTGGTATGGAATGTATAAACCATAAGCTTATACTTAAAGCATATGGGAAACTTCGGATGAAAAATGTCCTGCATCTTGTAATGAGACCACTAGACCACTTGGCATGTAAGTTGAACAAAACTTGTACAAATGCTGGTTAGTTCAAGTGACAAAAGTGGGTTTTGAATTTCATTCTTGACACTTGTCCATTTCCATTTCCATTTAGATTTAAGTGTGATGTGCAGTGATGTATGGAGCTGCTCAGATGTGGCACCTGAGGAGAGAAGTTCTGATTACCACCAGCAGCAGAATGCAGTGTGTGGAATGTGAAGAATTCACACTTCTCAAATGACATCATAAGGCTGTACCTGGGGACATTGGTTATTCCAGTACCATTTATACTGCAAACAACTTCAGAGAGTGTTTGCATTCTGTGCATAAAAGCAAGCACTGTGGAACATAAGTTTAATCCTGCACTGCAGTGCTAAATCTCATGTTCTTCACACTTACTAGAGAACTATTGGAAAAAAATTTCTCATTTTGTGCCCCTTTCATGGCCATGACATTGGTCACAGCACTGTGTGTACCAGGGCTGGGAACAGTCAGGCATGTGTCTGTCAGGCCATTGTGAAGATAATGATTGGATATCTTGTGACGAGGCATCATGATGTCAGATCTGTGTCAGACATAATTCTGTGGTCATCCAACAGGTCGAAACACTTCAAACGTAGCCTCTTGGCACACAGACAACAAACATCAAAAACACAAGATGAGTGCTGCCCACTCATACACAAGCTTGGGGCCACTGGCCCTCAGCTCAGCCTGGCTCAATAAGACCACTCTCCAGGTGAGTTTGGCATGTGATATTTATGTGATCTGCCATCAGTTTTTGCTGGTCAGTCAAAGCAGCTCATTGTGTATTTGTGGTCAGTAATGTGCATAAATTGCTGGTTATATAAAATGTGTGAGTTATTGGTATCTATTCCACAAGCATACTGTAGTACAAGCAAGGGAATGGCTCCAGTTGATGGTTTTAGTCATCCTTATTTGCTCCTTGTGACAGGGTAGGAAGTCTGTTTGTTCTTGAGCAGATGTTGAAGAATACCAGATGTTGTAGATCAGAGGATACAAATCCAGATATGTTGTATGGACTGTGGAACAGCATCAACCTCATGTGTTGTGTTAAATGTAGATGTGTAATATGCCATGTCATCAGAAACATGTGTTGTGACACTCTGTCCCTTTGAAATGAAGTTCTGTGCAGTGGGCAATGTGTGTGGTGGGTATTGACTGCTGTCGCCTGGCCGGCAGGCTGACGGGCCGGGATGGGGCTCGCCGGTGCCGTCGCTGTTCCGCTGGGACGGCGCCGGCTCGCCGCCGGCCGACCACCTGGCCGGCGGCGAGTTCGCCGCCGAAGTCGAGTCCGTGTCGCGGCTCTTCCAGCACCTGGACGGCGCCGGCGGGCCGGCCCTGGGCGGCGGCGCGCTGCCGGGCGCGCCCGCCGACCAGTGCCTGCTGTCGCCGCCCGACGCGCTGACGCTGTCGCCGGAGCCGAGCCTCGCCGCGTCGCCCGGCAGCCCGCCCGTCGGCTCCCCGCCCGGCAAGCTCTCGCTCGCGTCGGCCGTCGACATCGCCGTGGCGCAGTTCGTCCAGTCCTCCCCATCCCCGTCTCCCGAGCTGGCCCCGCCCCCCGCCGAGCAGCTCGCCTGGTCGCCGGCGTTTGACGCCGCGTCGCCGCCGGACCTGAACCCGGGCCTCTCGCCGGCCGTCGAGCTGCTGACGCGGCCGACGCCGGCGGCGCGTGCTCGCCGACCGCCGAGACGGCCGCCGAGGAGGCTGAGGATCACACGCGCATGATCGACCAGGCGCTGGAGGACCTCAAGACCCTGGAGAGCATGTGCGGCCTCACCGCGGCGAGCGCCCCCTCTCCGCCGCCGCCGGCGGCCGCCGTCAAGCAGGAGCCGGCCGACGAGCCCGAGCAGGAGGTGGAGATCGTGGCCGAGCGGCCGGCGCCTCAGCCCAGCCGCCGCCGGCGCCGCCCGCCGCGCGTGGCCGTCACCCCGGCCGCGCCCACCCAGCTCGTCATCGTTCTGACGAAGGAGGTGCTGGCCGACATCCAGCAGTCCGGCCAGCTGGTGCTGAACGCCGCCACCCTGCAGGCGGCGGCGGCGGCGGCAGGTGCCAGCAGCGGCGCGGCTGCCGCCAAACGGCCGCGAGTCGGTAGCAGGCAGCCGCCGGCCGCCAAACGGGCGCACACCGCCAGCATCAGTAGCAGCAACACCAGCGTAATCAGCAGCAGCAGCAGCAGCAGCAGCAGCAGCAGCAGTAGCAGTGCCACCAGCAGCAGCAGGCAGGCGGGCTCCGCCAAACGCCAGTCCCAGACCAGCTGCAGGAAACAGGCGAAGACCAGCAGGGGACAGCCGTCGGCTGTCAAGAAGCAGGTGCCAAACACCAGCAAAGGTGAGTCCCGACTGATGTGGGGCATGGCGTGCTGGCTAAGGTTGGCTGCAGGGAAGCAGTCGGGTATCGAACCCAGCATGTCCGGATTTCAGCGGTCTGAGGAATGTTGCCTTGGTGACAATAACATTTTTTCCGGACAAGAAAGGAAATTTGTGAAATCAGGTCACTGTGTTATGGCAGTACTTGTCATGAGCACGGCTCACGATCGGGGGGAGGGGTGAGGGTTGTCCAGACCTCCAGTATTCAGGGATTTTAACATGAGGCTTGTGGCATTGACTGGAACAAAACTGTCTGGAATCCTTTGTGGACCCCTGCAATAATTTTTGGCAATTTTTGGCCATGGTGATGAGCAAGGTTTTGACATAGCCATCACCAAGAAGATGAGATGTGTAGTCATTTTATACAGGACGTTTTGGGCATAATCTTACTTTCGCGACATTTGGGATTTATATCGGCCAGTGATCAGTCGAGTGTAAAACAACAACTGACCAATTTTGTGGTCAAAATAACCTTGAACTAATCACGTGATAATTTGTTCATGCGCTTTTTCTCAAATGAACAAGGATTGAGGATTGCGATTCCTGGAGAGAGATGCAGAGAGTGGCAGAGTACTACAGACTGGAATGAGACAAATTTCAATCACACAGTTCGGCTTTTTGTTCATATTTAACCTTCAGACAAAGTCGTAATATACAGGGATATAAGTCCAATTATAAGTGTGCAATTGAGAGTGGGTAAGGTTACGTTCGTGAGAAATCTCAGTGCGGGAGTAAGTTAGGTTCTTTCGTATTTCCCCGCCTGAGAACCCAAAAGCCCTTGATGGGAGCCTTTGAGCGTGGGAGGAAAGCCGGTTGACGGTTCGGGCTGCGCCTTGGTCGGCAGGCTGAGGCCGATATCGGCGAACTTCGACGATGGCGTATCGATTCGATTTCACTTTGATTGACTTTGATTGGCGGTGTCGACGACGGGCATTGGCCGCCCACTGAGACCGGCGGCCAGGTCGCAGCGCGGGGCCGTTCGCGGCTCGTCCCCGCGGCCGGCGCCGGCCCGCCTGTCGCTCGTTATCGGGCCGCGCCGTCCGTCTGCGGAGCCTGGCGGTCGGTCGGGCCGGCCCGCGGCGTTTGACACCCTTCGCCGACCCTCCGCCGTTGTAACCTCTGACGCACGGTCGGGCTGTATGGCTGTCCTGCCGCCACGCAGGCCTCCTCGCGCCCTTTCGTGACCTCTGGCGTGCGGTGGGGCCAGCTGGCGGCGCTTTAGTGCCACGGTACAGGCCTGGCGCGGAATGGCGTGTACGCCATTGTGTGGCGTCCGTAAACACCTGGCGTGGCGACCGCACAGCTAATCAATCGCGGTTGGACACAGTTGTGTGACGTCAGAGATTTGCCCATTCGATAGCGCTAAGCTGGGAATCTTCTTGAAACCAGGGAACCAAAGATCATGAGGTTAAATAGTGGGCTCGACTACTGCATGCTCCTGTGAACAGTCATTATGTCACGAGTGGTTGACATCTTGTGTTGCTGATGTCTTTAGGTGATGATGTGCATTGCCGTGGAGGAAGCCTTTGTGTGGCCGGTATTGTATTCCTGGCCCGGCGAAATGTACGTGAAGAGACTTTGTTTTTACTGGTCACGTACATTGAAAACGCACAAACACACTATACTGTGGTAATTCGGCCTCAGAAGAATGCGTGATGAATGGAGGCAGCGATGTCGTTGTCTTAATGTTGAGTGCTTGTCCCTGCGACATTCCCGCAAAAACTTGAATCATTTGGATGACTGTTTTTCAAAACCCGATGGCCCGGTTCGAAATGGCTTCTCTGCCCCGATGACCCTGTTCGAAATGGCGACGAATGTGGACGGAGCCCGGAGGGTACAGCGCAGGCAGCAAGGTGCTGAATCATTCCGTGAGTCACCGAGCTGGAATCTGCAGTCGGGACTGACAGAGGCGGCCTGACCGATATGGGAAGGCGATGGTGGATGCACGTCATGCTGTCGAGACGTTGCTGGGGAACTGTCTCGGGACATTGCTTTGGCACCAGTATGACGATCGAGACCTCACTCTGTAAGCGTGATCCGGATATACGGAGTGAAGAGCCGCGGTTTCAGCCGCGCGTGATGCCACAGAGCCACGACGGGAACGGCGACGTGATTCTGCTACCGTTACAGAACGTACAGGGTAGTGTCATCAGTTACGGTGGATTCTGTAGACGAATTACTGACACACAACAAACTGTAGTCAGGATTCTAAAGACATACCGTGACATCGACGACACTCACCCTAAGAAACCATGGAAAATGCGCGCTGAAGCTGTGTAGCTGAGCTGAGCCTGAGCCGACGCCGACCTGCAGGCCGCCTCGGTTTCGAAGCCGGCGCTGCGGTCCGCTGCGGTCCGCTACGCCCAGTTCGGCGGCGGTGCCGCGCGTGAGAGCGGCCCGGTCTGACCCGGATTTCTCTGTTCGGCGACCGGTGCGGGACCGTCGCTGGGGACCGTGACGACACCGTGCAGGATTGTCGCCGGCCTCGCGCCGGCCGCATCTGCTGGTCGGAGGTCGGCCGCCTGCCTGACGAGGCCGGGTGCTGTTTGGCGTTGGCGGCCTCTTGCGGGGGAATGTGGTCGGCACGCCACTCGCGAGGGCTTCGGTCGAAATGGCGATCCTGCCAGCGCCATGTTGGAAAGCTGTTTCTCAATGGGAGCAGCTTATTTGTCTTTCCGGTACGCGGCTTCCTTTGTCCCTGGACCGGATGGTAAAGGCCGTGTGGCGCTGGTGGTGGCGCGCCCCTAAACATCTTCCTTGATTGATAGGGTAAACGTGTCAGTTTCGGCCTTAGTCTGTTCAGGTTAGAGGTTGCATGACAAGCAGCGAACGCCCAGCTACGTGTCAGATACCCGCAGCCGAGGTCTCGCCGGGCATGTGTTCGCCGCGGGTGGAGATGTGATCAGGGGTTGGAAATTTGTTGCTTTAGTCTTGGTGCCGGAGTATAATTTTTGTTTCTGGGGTACAAAATTTTGCAAAACGCAATACTAGTCTAAGTTGGCGTTCTTGGTCTAAGTCAGTTATGACATGGTGCCTGCCTCTTACTGAATGGAGGTAGTGATTTGCGTGCAGAGTTAGAAATTTGTCGACATGGTTGTAATGCAGCGTTTTGATGGAGGCGCTATAGTAGACTTTAGGAGCGTAAAACGTTTTTGGAGCACACATTTTGTGGTGTTGTTTAACACTAAAAAAACCCAGCACGTTTTCCCGTCTCGGATCCGACTGACGCCGACTGCGACAGTGCGGCGTCAGCGGCGCCCGGTGGCGTCGGGGCGCGGGGGTTCGCTGGTGGCCAGCTTCTCCGCCGGGCGGACGGCAGGTCCTGACGTGCACCGCGGGCCACGTGCGGACCGGGCGGTGAGTCAGGCCGTCGGCGGCCCGGGCCGCGGCGGGGAAACCCCGGCCGGCACCGGGCCGTCCGTCCGGGCGGCGTCGCCGAGGGCTGGCCGGGGCGAATAGCGTTCCACCGGGGACGACGTGCGGCACACGGATGACGTGGAGGCGTGCCGTGACGTTTTAGTCGACGGTGTTGGAGCTATGACGTCACCCAGCCGGGGACCGGCTGTCAGCTGCGGCCGTGCGGTCGGCGTTTTTTTGTGGTTCCGGTTCCGAAAGTGATCCGATCGATTTTTTAGCCCATTATTATTACACAGGTCACGGCTAGGGACTTGTTTCCATTCTCCGGCGCATGGCATCGCCACAACATTGACTTGACTCGCGCATGATTAAGCTTGAATGGTTAAGTTTAGTGTTTTCTCTCCGTCGGTCATTCGTCGCAAACTGTCGTGTTCCTGACACGATGAGTTCCAGACAGCCCTGCATCAGACGCGCAGATTCCTGTACTTTGAACGCGCTCTTGATACACATCACTAACGGTACTGCAGTCCTATCAGAATTGGACGTCTTCGCTAGCGTCCGAACTGCGCCTGAAGGCTGTTTTTTTCAAGAAACTGCGACTCGTGACCCCGCGAAGTCGCGGAGTAACGGCGCCTGCCTGCCGTCTCCGATGTCGGGAACCGGACGCGGGCTCACGTGATTCCCGCCGGCCGCGGTGACGGGGCCTTCAGAGAACTGGGCGGCCCGGCGGTCGTGCGGCGGCCGGCTCTACTGCGCAGTTTCTCGGCCCGCCGCCGCCGGCTGCCGGGCGAGCCGCCGCCGCCGCCGCCGCCGCCGCCGGCCGAGGTTGGGAAATCGCGGCGCTACGCGCTGTTGCGCAGCAGCTGACCTCATCGTCTGGGCGCTGACGTCATTGCGACGGGCGCCGGCGGCATTGCGGCGATTACGGCAGAGACAATATTCATGGCTGCTGGTGCGTTGTGGCCTGTCGGCGCCATGCGGTGGCGGATACGCGAAGCTGTAATTTGGGGCTGGGGCAGATGGCGCTGCGGGCGCGCGTCACCTAATAAGGCCTCGGGCGGCCGACGCTGTGATCGGCGCGGCGCTTCGCACAGTCCGAACAGCCGGCAGCCGCCGCCGTCCGCCGCCGGCGCCGGGCGTGGCGGCGCGGCGGCCTCGATCTGTGCCGCTCCCCGCCGCTCCGGCGGCGGAGGTCTGCGGCGGCAGCCGGCGGCCGACTGTCGCAACTGCCGGGACGGCGGCTGTCGGAGGGCTGCGGCCGGCCGGCGAACGGCCCGGGCCGAGCAGTGGGGGCTCCGGGAGACGGGCGAGTAAATGATGCCGGAGCTCGCCGCCGATGGGCACCGGTTCTGGCCGCTGAAGGGCCCTGGGGACGTCGGTGAAATCCCCCGGAGATGGCCAGTGAAGGTCAACGGAGGTGGTCAATGCAGGCCCACAGCAGCTGGCCGCCTGTCCCGCTGCGGTAGCCTGCGGCCCGCGACGCAGCGTGGACTGGAGCGGAGTACAGGCGTCTCTGTTGGAAAGGGAGGAGGCGTCTCGATGAGCGAGCCGCAGCCCGGGCTACTCGGAAACGGGCGGACCCGCGGGCGAAGTCCGGAGCCTGGGACGGGAGAGGGGCGGCGGGTGGGACGGTACGAGCGGCCGACCTTGGCTGAGGCGGCCCGCGTCCCGGCGGGGTCGGCCGTCCGGACGTCGGCCTCGTCTGGGGACTGGCACGCCGGCAGGCTGCATCGCAATTCGAAATGCCATCCGATGCTGCCCTGCGACTGGTGCCTCCGACCTGTTATGATAAACACTCCCGATGTATAGATTGTACTCTGGAAAGATGTGCTACATATGGAGCCGTATTTGCTTCATGCTGGAGCTCGTCAACCCTTCAGTTGCTGCGCTGTGGCGCCACCTTCGACTTGCTGCCGGGGGGGGGGCCTAAATGCCCCACCCCGTAACTTCCGAACCGGTAGACCGATTACGCCGGTCTAAACAGCGGTCGATAGATTGCGATCGTGTGGCCCCAGTACATGTAAAAACTTAAATTTGGATAACGGAGATCAGTTCCCAAAGTTTCGCCACAAAATTTTCAGCCTCGCTTAATTGTGACTGCAAAGCGACCGGAGTGCATAGTACACCGATTGGCATGCTGTAGGTAGTCTGTAGTTCCTCTTTGGACAAAATCATATCGATGGTCATCCAGGGTCAAGGGCCTAGTGAGGATCGGATTGCTTTTGTAGACATGAAGTTCTACCGGACATGTTTTCCGGGCCATTTTGGGCACTGAACGTTCCATCAAACGGGTTTAAACATCCATATCAGCTCCTAAAAGCCTTCAGATGACCGTCACACCGCGTACATAGACACCGTATTTGAAGTAAATCGTGATTGTAAAATTCGATTTATGATGGAGTTCGGTGAGGTCGTAGGAAGTCTTGATCGACCCCTCATGACGAGAAAGCCTTCAAATGACTGTCGCACGTCGTATATTGTCACCGTGTTCGAAAAATGATTACTGTAAAATTCAGCCGTTTGTGGCCTTTGGTAAGGTTATTCGTAGTCAACATGGACCTGTCATGACATTATGATCGCGCTAACGTGCTAATAAATTTTCATAATAAATAAATAAATAAATGTGCAAAACAAGTAAATAAATGTGCACAAGCAGGTCTTCCAATGGCTGTCACAACGCGCACATTGACAGCGTATTTGAAGAAATCATGTTTGTAAAGTTTGACCCGTGATGACTGGGTGAGGTCAAGGGTAGTCTAGATGGACTTTTCATGGCAGAGTTACCTGCGCTTCAGATTGCCAACATCTTTGTCCAAGAGTATCTGCGAAGATCAAATTACGCCCAAGAAACGGCAAGACCGTGAAGCATGGTTGCCTTTATGGCGGCATGTTGACATGACGTAGGATGACTTCGCCTAGCACATTTGTCAAAATGTGTGGAATTGGTGTACCAACTAACACTGAAAATTTGGCGCAGAAAAGTGGGGTCGTTGAACGCCCCCCTCCCCCGGTAACTGACAGAGTAATGCTCAGGAGACAAAGAACTGTGCAGTGACAAATAATACGTGCGCCATTTCTGGTTACAGCGCACATTTAGGCTTCGTGTGACCATCATCGTTTTCTTGAAATGCTTGGCCGAAATATACGGACTGAATATAAGGAGGGAGCCCTCTTCACCATCTTGGGATATACTGTGTGGTGCATTGTAGCTCCCGGAGATGTCACTTTGTCGTTTGGCGACAATAGGTGAGAGTTGGCGGGAGACAGCTGTCGGGCGCGGACTTTCGTTTGAATCTTCCTGGAAATGGTTTAGCGATGTGGCCTGCCAGCTTCCCCGCGACCAGTCCATGTCTCACCAGCTGTTCTGGTCGCTGCCCGCGAGCGCCCGGCAGCTGGCCTCCATGGTGGCCGAGCTCCAGCCCCGCCGCCGGCGTCAGCACCGGCACCGGCTGCCCGGCCGTCCTGTCCCGGGCGGGGCCAGGGTCGCAGTTTCTGCGCGGTGACCCACTTGCGTGGGTCGCGGCGCGCGCCACGCGGCCGCCGCGTGGCGGGCACGGGGCCGCTCGGCCGGCGGCTACGCGAGCGGTCCGCGGCTGGGTGGGCCGGAGACTGACGCGACCCTGTTAAAGGGTGTGCGGCTGCCGCGCAGGGTTCTGGTGTCGGCCGTGAGCTCGGTGCTTCGCCCGGTAACCGGGGGGGGCGAGGGACGGTGCCGCCCACGCGGAAGTCGCTCTCACGGTGGCGGCCGGCGCCTTCGCCGAATGCCTGCGCAGCGGCCGAGTCTCGTACCGCGGCCGCTAGATGTCTCTGGCGCACCGGTCGGTGGCCGCTCTTGTGATGGGAAGGTGGCTGGGATTGGTAACATTGAGGAAAACGCTGGCCGGCGCCATGGCCCGTGCGTTCGTGGTGACGTGGGGCGAGCGGCGATGTGCCGATCGGAGGTCGAGTCCGTGACCATTCACCGACAGCCGTCTCACACTCACTCTTGCCGTCTCGCCGCGTCACTTTGGCCGACGGAGTGAGTCACGCCGGACTCACAGCGTCTGGCCGGATCCCCCGCCCGCGCCGTTTTCTTCCCTCCATTCACCGGCTCTTCCATGTCCGTTTTCTCGTGTCAGAGACGGCCGGCGGATCGGCGGCCCTGGGGATGGGGAGGGGAACCGGACTGGATGCTGCAGACGGGGAGGTGGCCGCCAGGCGTACCGCGACCTTCTGTGCACCGTCAGATGGGAGGTGGCCGCCAGGCAAACGGCAGACAGGCGACGACCTCGGGCGCGCGGACGGGGAGGTGCCCGCCAGGCAGACGACACCAGAGCCAAACAAGCGGCGACCTTCTCGGGCGCGCAGACTGGGAGGTGTCGCCAGGCGGACGGCACGGGCGGCGACTTTTTGCGGCGCCCGTCCGCCGGCCAGCGCGCTGGCAGACGCCGGCCGATAGCGATTTATCAGACTGGACAGCTGTCGAATGTTGCCACTTTTTGCCAAACACAGGTTTCAGAAGGACGCCTCTCTTTGTTAGCACGCGGACGAGAATCAGCAAGTTAACAGGGTCAGACCATAAATCTAGCGACGCTGGCGGGTATGTTGGCTCTGTTTGCGGCGGCCTTTGGTACCGATAGCGAGAAAAAGGTTGCAAGTTTAACAGCTGGTAGCGGTTCCTGCGCGATAACATATACACTTAATGGGTGCTCTGGGCAAGTGGAGGGCTCCCGTCCAAAGTCTTGTTTCCAGGGCGTCAAGGTGTGATTCCGCACATTTTGAGCCTTTTGTGTCACACAGCGCTGACAAGACCGAGCGAGCGCTGCCTTCACCCCTGACCCTGGTCTCCGGACTCTCCCGGAGGGTCTGTAGATGCCCAGCTCCGTGCCTCTGACAGTACGGGGCCAGCGCTACCTCCACGGACCCGGCTCTCTGGGCCGTCTGGGTGTCTGTCGTTACCCTGGTCCGCCCCTGGACGGTACCGGGCCGCCGTCTTCGGCTCTGCACGGGCGCGGTGGGAGCGGAGAGCGCGCTGCGCACCGCAGGGGAATGCCGTCGCGGCGCCCGCTGCCGGCAAACCCTGGCCGGGAGACGTGACCTATCACGCTGCCGTCACGTGCGCGGCGAGTCGGCCGGCCGCTGATGGCGCCGGCGGCCTGCAGCCGAGCGGAACAGATGTCACGCTCTGCTGGCCGCCTCGACGGCGGCCGAGCTATGTAATGCAGCCGTCGCTGTTTGTGAAGTCACAGAATAGCTGTGGCGTCGTGTGACACTGCTCTGAGGGCCGTGGGGTGGTAGCCCGGAGTTATCTGACCAGGGCTGCGCCGGAGTAGCGATCTGATTTGCAACTGTTGGAGATTGAACCTGTTCCCTGTTAATGCGTTGAGACCGTGGTGTTGATTGCGTGTGTGATTAATTGGCTCTTGTATCGCTGGATGGAACTTCGTTCTTCAAAGCCCACCGGCGCAGGAATCGATCGGTGCCCTGCAACTTGCTTGGAGCAGGACATGTCGTGGCGTGAGAATACAGTCGAAGTTGGCATGCCTCTCGGCCGGTCGTGCCCGCCGCCTCTCGGCCGGCTGCCCGCCTGCCCGGCTGCCATGTTCGGCGGCGGCCGGCCGGGGCGTTATGCAAGCGCCGGACGGCTGCAGCGGCGGCCGGCCGCCGTGGGAAGGTCGGTGGGCGCGGTCGGCCGACGGCCGAGGGCGGGTGGGGAGCGTCGTTTGGCCGATCGCGGGCCCGCTGTTTTGTTGTCGCTCTGTGTTGACGTCCGGTCAGGGCGATGACCGGGAGCAGTGCGGCGTTATCGTGGTGTTTGGAGAAACCATAACTGGCCGTTGCCTTCCGTGCAGCGCTATCGGACATATGTTGTGTTTTTTTATATGACACATATGAAGGTTAGTGGGGAGGTGCTCCTGTGGTGCCCCGTGATTCCTTTATTGCCGACTTAGGGGAAATGAACATCGAAGCCGTTGTCGTAGGGTGAAGTTTTTCTGATTATATATTCGTAGGGCGGATTTGTTCTTATTATGTATATGCACATCTATCATACATCGCTTATTCTGCAGTTCTTTTACTGGTGCACATTTTCATGGTGTAAATGGCCCCCTCCCCGTATGCGAAATTGATAACAGCTTGTTCACCCGCATTATGAGGTGTGAAAAGCAGCTGCGAATAAAGAGAACACACCCTAGTTATCGTCGTCACTTTGAAGATGGATATGACGCGACTGTCGCTGTTATCACTGAACGCAGAGTGCAGCTGTTTGCTGCTCTGTATAAACCTCAGCCACACTAGTCGGCCGTGACGTCAATTAAAGGTCATCTCGCTGCGGTGGTTTCTTAGTTGTGCTGTCAAATGCCGGCTCTGTGCGCACCAGGCGCCGCTGCTCAGCCGGTCTGGGATGGCGTCGGCGTTGCCCGGGCCGATCGGAGGCCGGTTTTCTGGGGGGGGGGGAGGGCAGCACCGCCAGAGCTGTAGAGGCGCCGGCGGTCGCCGCTGTCAAGGTCTGCCCGACCACGTGCGGACGACGGGGAGTCTGTGTTGAGACCGCCGCGGACAGTCTGTGGCTGGACAGGCTGGCGATGCGCCCGCGCCGGCCGTCAGCCGTCGCGAGGTGCCCCCCCCCCCCTGCCGCGGGCCGGCCGTCTGGCCGTGACGCGGCCCGGGGCGGTGGAGTGTCGTTGGGACGCTCGTAGCCGCAGCGTTGCCCGGTGCAGGTCGTCAGGCGGCAGCGGCGTGAACAGGACGGGCGCCGGCCGGGCACGGCGCGAGCTGCCGGCGTGCTCGTTGGCGGCTGGCGGCCGGGGCTGGAGCGGGGCGGCGTACGCGGTCTGTCGGACGTCCGGGAGAGTGGCGGCCCACCACCACCACCACCACCACCTGAGCGCAGCGATGGCACACCGACGCAGCACGGACCTCTTTGGCCAGGCCTGTTCGGAGGCGAGCGCCTGCTGGGCGCGCCGTCCGTCTGGCTGTCGCCGCTTGTCATGTCCGACCCGATACCCGATACCCGATACCCGATACCCGAGACCCGAGCGCAGCAGAGGGCGCCCAGAAACGCAGAATCGTCACTGGCGGTCTTGTGTCTTGCGCAACTAATTCGCGTTTTTTTTTTGGGGAATCCAGTTTCCGCTGTTGTTTGTGGCGGCAGTCAAGGGCAAACGTTTAGATTGATGTTGGTCGCCTGCGGAGATAACAAACTGGAAAGGCGTGGGGGGAGGGGTACGGATGCAACGCCTGGCCACAGGGGCGGAGGCCTCTGACTTTCGAGTGTCTAGTTATGGCGTTTGATCAAAACGTTGCTGTCAAACGCGGAAGGACTGGTGGAATTTTCTGCCGCTCGACTTTTAAACGTTGCTTTTTTGAAGACCGGCCTTCCCGCCTGTGTTGCATCTAGGTCGGTCCTGCTGTCCTTTTTCTTTGGTTTTGGACGGCGTTTTGGTCAGCAGACTGGTGCATTAAGACAGAAATCAGTATTGTTGGATGCTCTGTTGTAATTGACCGGTTATATGGGCTATCTTAAGACGTAATGTCCGTGGTTTTACCAGCAGCAGGGACGTCATTGACACCAACCTCGATGTCAGGGATGGAAGCGTGTCTTATTACAGTAACTGAATTCGGGTCCGAGATATCCTACCACGGGCCACGCCACATAGGCACACGGTTGTTTCGTTTAATAATCGTGTTAACCACGTGTCATTCGGGTCAGTACACCTGATGATGTGCACAGGATCACCTTGTTTGCGGAATTCGGCCGGGTGGTCTCGTCTAGGCGTTGCACGAGAGGCCGCTGCAGTGTGATGTAAACTGGAGCTGTTTGAGCTCAGCTGCACACAGCCAGCTGGATCCCCGGCGGGTAGATTATTCCGAGCTGCCTGCCTGGTCACAGGCGGTGGCGGCCGGCCCTGGGAGCGACGTCATCCCGCTTGCGATTGGTGGCGGGCGGGACTCAAACTGGAGCGGCGGCCACCGGCCGCGGCTGCATCGGGCGACCGGTTTGGGAACCCCTGGCGGGTGGGCGCCGGAGCGGCCGCCTGCGGTCGGACTCTGCAGTTGGCCGTGCCGCGGCGGGAGGTGTGTTGTGCGGCGCAGCGCTCCGCGAAAGCGGACTCTTCTGTGACAGTGGCTCTCCGCTATGCACGTGCGATGAGTGCCGAGTATCGCTTCCTGTGGAGACGCGAGATTGTCGTGAACAGCGAGAAACTGACCAAAAGAAGGTAGAGGCGGCGCTCCGACTCGGTTCCGCCATCCGGCCGGTGTCCCAACCGATCCGACCCGATTCGAGATCCGGCCGGCCAGACCGCGACCCGAGTTCGAACGGAACTGCGCCGCACCGTCGGGCGTCCAGCCCGGCCGAACCGCGCCGAGAAAGCCGCCGGCGCACCCGATCAATGCAATAAGCGCTGTGATAGCGTCGCGCTTCCGGCGAGCCCTCCAATTCGTGTCGAAACCCGTCTTCCTCCGCCGGCGTGACTCGCCATGGCGGTGGCCTTCCTCATCATCCCGATGGCGCCGAGCGTGCCGGGCCTGCCGTGGCTGGGCGGCCGGCCCGGCGGCCTGTCGCCCTGCCAGCCGAGCGCGCCGCGGCTCGTCGGCACCGACGCGCGCCGCAACCGGGGCCTGTCGCCGCCGGCGGCGGCCGGCGGCGCCGCGCCGCTGCTCGCCGCGCTGCCTCCGCTGCTCGTCGCGCCGGCGGCGAAGTGCGACGCGCCGCCGCTGGCCGTGGTGGCGGCCGCCGGCCTGCCGCAGCTGATCTTGCCGACGGCCGCGCCGCTGCCGCTCGCCGCCGCCGCGGCGCCGGCGGCGGCGGCCGTCTCCGGCGGCGGGGCTCCGGCCGGCCAGGGCGGCTGCGGCTGCGGCCTGCCGCCGTCGCCGCCCGCCGCCCCGACCGGTGAGTGCTCAGAGCGGGGCGCCGGCGGCCGCTGAGATCATCAGAGTCGGCGGCCGGCGGCGCAGGCCGCGGATGTGAACAGCCAGGCAGTGATCATGCCAGCTTACACGAGCGACTTTGTCCGCTGCGGCGGCAGGGCGACCGCGTCTTGCGACAGCTGAAAGACGACGTCACGTGTTCGCGTGCGTCATATGTACGTCATACTTTTCATAACCATAGTCCCGCCAACATTGGTCGAATGCGGTAGTTCAGAATCTGTAATCCGACCAGAGAAAATTTAAATCTGGCGTTTTCGTTCAGTGTAGAAGGCATGGGTTGGTTGGATCTGTCGCTGTTTGGGCTTCGTATTCCAAACGATCGCTGATTGGCGTAAATGTCATGCATACGTCATAAAACGTCATCAATCGTCACCGCTGGCCAATCGCGAGACAGACGTGGCCGTTCGAGCGGCAGAGCCACGTTCGGCCGCGCGATTTTGCTGCTGCATTATACTCACCTGTAACCCGACCATTGGGTTGCCACATGGTAATGCGCGGGAAATACGTGGGCTTGATGACGTTTTGCGGCATGTTCTAGTTGGAAGGCCCTAGATCCGATGTGTGGTGGTGGCGTTTTGTGGCCCGAAACGTTTTGAAGACCCTTGGTTCCATACCGTTTTTGCCCATAAGGGACCTGGGCGCCGAATGACCCTGCAGTCGGTGCGCCCCTAAGCCCCAATAACCAACCAACCAACCATAAGGGACCAATGTGATTCACATTTAATCTTCGTGCGCTGCCCCACGTTCAAACCAGGTGTAGATCCTGAGTCATGAGAGCTACCTGCAGCGGTGACAGGACGTCTGTGTCCAAGAAATGGCAACTGTGGTCACCGTGCTGGTGTCAGGCGACCACATCCAGGTGTCATGTCGCACGAGACGCGGTCAGCTGGGCGACCGCCGCACGTGCGCCGCGCGGGAAACGCGGGGAACACGGCCACTGTCACAGTGCTCGGCCTGTGGGAGCTCTGGCGAGCTGACCGTGTGGGGCGTGCTGACTGGAGGCTGCTGTCAGTGGCCATGTTTCCGGTGGTTGTGGCCCGGGTCGGGATCCGGCGCGGAAATATCTCACGGGTCCGTGCCAAGGCTGTGCCGACCTGCTTCACGGTTCTGCTGCCTCCTTGTGGTCGGTCTGGGCTGGTGGGCGGGCGCTGTGCGATCTCTGCTGACGCGACAGTCGACTGACGGCGATCCCTGCTGACACGACAGTCGACTGACGGCGATCCCTGCTGACGCGATAGTCGACTGACGGCGATCCCTGCTGACGCGACAGACGACTGACGGCGATCTCTGCTGACGCGACAGTGGACTGAAGGCGATCCCTGCTGACGCGACAGTCGACTGACGGCGATCCCTCCTGACGCGACAGTCGACTGACGGCGATCCCTGCTGACGCGACAGTCGACTGACGGCGATCTCTGCTGACGCGACAGTCGACTGACTGCTGGCACCGCGCCGAAAACAACAGTAGTGTTTTGATACAAAACTGGTCTGTTATGATTACCAGTGGGTGGTATGTTTGAATTGCAAAGTGGAGATCTTCGTCGTGCCCTTTTTGTGAGTGTCAACAAATAGAGAGCCGTATTTCGCGCGTAAGAAATAGATGTGGCTTGTTTACCGGGGCGTGGCGGCGTTTTGTCCCGCTGGTGGCTGGGGCGTTTTGTTGGCGTCTTTGGCTTTTTCACCGAATTTTCAAACGAACAAAAGTAGTTGGCTTCAGATTTCCGGTGAGCCAGCCTAAACGGCACAGCGATTGCCATGCGACAAAGAAGGCGACTGAAGAAAAAGTCCGTCATTGGTCTGGTATTGTGACGCCATGAAGTGGTTCGTAGAGGTGGTTAACAGGCACTGTTTTTAGGCTCATATTTAAATTTTTCGGGACATGACTTCCAAGAAGCTGACAAGAGAACTCCATCGATGTAATGATATGTAGGTCATGCTTTGCTTAACCCCATTCAAATGAACGGTTAATTTTTAGCTTCCGTTCCTGCTCACTCGTATCTTTTCGGGTACAAATGTGCTTGTAGCAAATAAAGCTTGGCAGGTGGCTGAACCAGAGTTTATATTAAGTTGCTGGTTAGATTTTGCATCATGAGTAGAAAACTTAAGTGGCTATGTGATGGCCTAAGAAAGTCCAAAGGTCATGTGATGTCCTGAGAAAGGTGAAAGGTCATTTGGTGGATAGATTAGCCTTTTTGGCGAAGTTTAACCCAGGGCCACTTTTTGCGACGGTCAGGATGATAAAATAATGTACGATCTGTCCGTTTCGACACTGCCTGCAGTCAGGATGCGCGCTAAGACAGGTGTTCGCCGCTGACCCGGAGCGTGCGAGCTCAGCCTCGGGACGAGACGTCACCGCGAGCGGGCCTGACCTTTCTCCGGCCGCGGTCCGTCGGACTGCGGCCGAGCACGCCCTATCGGCGTCCCCATCAGCCGAGCGAGGGACGCCCCGCCACTCGGACTCGGTCTTCACCGCCGGCGGCTCTGGGGTCCTCAAACCAACCGCCAGTCCCGGCCGGCCTGGTGGTCCTCAAACCAACCGCCAGTCCCGGCCGACCTGGTGTAGGCGGCCGGCCAGCGTTTGTTTGGCACTGGGCCCGTGTTGCGGGGGAGTTCCAACCCTCTAGACGGTGCATGAAACCGGGAATCCAGTTTTCGGCCAATGCACTGGTCGGAAATCCCGCTGCAGTGGCGCGAACTGGAACTGGAAGGAAGTTTGGCGGCGGCAGCCCGGTCACGCGGAACACCCGGCGCCGGCAGGTTTTTAGGCGGATGGCCGGCTTTCCCAGCCAGCTCGTAGTGAAAGCGGTTTGGCGGCCCGTGAAGCTCGGCGCGAACCAAGCACGTGACCTTTACCGCGCGGTCTGAGGAGTCCCACCGAGACGCATTCATTTGCCACCTGCAGAGGCTGACTCGCGTCCAACGTCTCAAGGTGGGCAAGCGCTGAGATTAGGTGCTGTTTTATAACGGGGCTTGGGAAGGGCGAAGGTCGCGTTGCTCAGCTGTTGGCAGTTGTGAAGTAGCCCCACCCTGTAGCCAGGCCGCGTCGGTAGCCATGTAGTTCGGTTAGGTTGTAACTGCAGCGCCACTGACAAACAGGCTTTGTATGTAGTTCTGCCGTGTAGCCGTGGTTGATACGTAGCCGAGCGATGTAGACAGGCTTTACATGTAGCTTTGCCGTGTATTCAGGCGTTGTTTATGCTCCTACCGTATCGGTAGGCGATGTGCACTCCTTTGTTGTCAGACAGTATCTTCTGCTTAGTCATGTAACCAGGCAGTATCTGCAGCTCTGCCGTGTGGCCAGTGTAACGTTGTATGCTGTACATATGTAGTGCTGCCGTGTGTCCAGGCGGTATCCGTAGCGCTGCCGTGTAGCTGCCGTGTATCCAGGCGGTATCCGTAGCGTTGCCGTGTAGCTGCCGTTTAGCCAGGCGGTATCCGTAGCGTTGCCGTGTAGCTGCCGTTTAGCCAGGCGGTGTCCGTAGCTCGGTCACAGTTCGGCGGCGGTGAGCTCGGTGCTCGCCGCTCGGGTCTGGCGCGCTCGCCGGTCGCCGTCGGTGTCGCCGCGCTGCCCGAGTCCGGCTGAACTGGACCGGCGGCCGGTCGGCGACCTTTGGCTGACCCATGGCTCGCTCGGAGGGTGTCAGACCGGCACCTGCTGGCCGGCGCCCGGCCGTGCCTGGCCCGCGCCGCCCGCCCCGCCCGCTGTCAAAACTGTCCTGGGGTCCGTGGAATAGAGCCGAAAGACCGGCCGCACCGGACCTACCTTGCTGTCAGATTATGTCTGTCAGGCCACATCTGCCCGGGATGTCCGGCTGTCAGGTCACATCTGCCCGGAATGTCCGGCTGTCAGGTTGCATCTGCCCGGAATGTCCGGCTGTCTGGTGACATCTGCCTGGACTGTCGGTCGTATATGCTCGGAATGCCCAGTTGCCAAGCCATACTTGCTCAGACCGTTCGGCTATCGGTTAGTGTCGGTCCAACAACAGTTGCTCTCCGTGCACGCACTCGCCTTTCGGTTCAACGTCCCGTTCTTCAGAGTAACGCAGGTGGACGCGAATGCCTGCCACGGCTGTCTCGCGAAGCGATCTGACACCGTTCGGACCGGTTGGTCCAGCCGGGTCAGTTGTGATCCTCTGATCCGCCGTCGGGCCACGCACGACCTCCCACTGCAGCGGCTTCTGTCCGTACATCGCTGAGGCCAGTAAAACCGGCCGGTTAAACCCTGAGCGGCCGCCGCGCGCCGTCACAGCGTTTCCCGGCGGTCCTGGCGCTCTCGGCCGGCGCGTCCTCCCGCGCCTGCCTGGTGACGAGCCCCGGCCCGGCCGTCCCGGGCCGCTCGCCGTGTGCGGGCGCCGGCTGTTTACGCGGTGCCGGCGCTGCCCTGCCTCGGCCGGGCGGCGTGGCTGCGGGACGTCCTCGCACGCGGGTTGTGATCGCCGCGAGGCGTGGTGATCGGCCGATTGTCGTACAGACAAATGTGAGATGACAGTGGTTGTCGGTTGATGAAGGAAACGAATGGGACATTACTGGACACGTGGTTATCTTTCGATGACGGCGAGCTCCTTCGTTACTACGAGTATCAGTGCGGTCGGTCTGGTTCGTTCAGCGACGCTGGATGGGACGGGCCTCATCAGGCCGCTGCTGGATGAAAGCAGCAGCTCCTGCGTTTGGCCGTGGACCAGGCAGGAGGCGACATGAGGCATGGGGCCATGTGTCACGTGCTCGCGGCGTGGCTGGCCAGCATGCCTGGCGTCGTATATCTGGAAACCTTGAGCCGAAGGCGGAACGTGTTGATATGTTGTGAGGTTTTCCGGGTGTTGGTTATAGCGGCGGCCGGGCGTTCTCAGGCTTTTCAGTTCGTGACAGTCAGAGTTTCCCGTGCTGATACGAACTACTGGCCGGCGGGTGTAGGCTTTGAGGCGGCCAAATTGTGACACACGGCCTTTATGCCGCGTGGACGGCGGCACCCTTGAGTTTATCTAACAAAAAATGCCTGCACCCGCATGGTGACGGAATAAATTAGCATGATTGTAGCCGATCGTTGTGTTGTTTTTTTTTACAATTCCAAGGTTTTCACAAACAAACAGAACGTTTTATAACACCGTTTGTAGGGCTGGAATGGCCCGTATGCCAAATTTCAAGGTGCCGTCTGCACTCACCTCATTGAAAGCAGACTCACTGCTTCATAAAATCTTTCCACTCAAAATCGGTATGTTTGCTTGAAACGAAATGAAGTCAGCGAAATCGTAAAGGGAATGTCTAAGAAGTGGTAGAGCGGATGTTTTAGATTACATTATTTCACAGAGACTGCCTGTGAGCTTCTGCACCACAAGGCGCCCACTCAGCGCTCACCCGATACCACGTGCGGAGTGGCGCGTGCCGCTATGCTCGTCACGGCGGCGGCGCGGGCAGACCGCGGTGTCCTAGTTTTCCGGGCTCTGATTGGCTGTCCAGTCGTGTGCGCAGAGAACGAGGAGAGCGACAGGGTCCATCCTGGCCGCTTCCGGTATTCTCGATGGCTGGCTGGCTGGCTGAACTTGAGTGATGTGGAAGGTTTTGACCGTGTAGATGTGATCATATTCATCTCTTTTCAGCTTTGTGGGCTCAAATTACCCCGATACGTTAGACCAGTAAATTAGGTTGCATAGATGCCGTGACGTTTCAGCTGGCCGTCTAGCAAAACTTTGCGTCGGGACCATGCGACTCCGAAAGGGACCGCGTCATTATTCCACGGAGTAATGCTCGAAATTGAAGAGAATACGTGAAATGTTTTGTATGTCGCAGTAATGTCTGTATAGTTATGTACTGGCATCAGCAAGTAACAGCAACTCTAGTTCCTGACATTAAGGCTTTCAGTTCCGTTTCGGGTTTTGGAGTGATGCGCCATTCGATTGATGCGACACTTGGATCAGTTAATCCGGAGGAGTACACTTGGATCAGTTAATCCGCAGGAGTGGGATAGCCTAACAGGACGTCGGGCCGATGCACTCGAGGGAGACCTGTGACGCAGCGGCCGTCGCCTCGTGTTCTGCCCGCAGCTCATTGCTCGCTGCACTGCGCCACACGGAGGACCCGACACGATGCCCGCTCCCAAACATAGCCCCAGATGGCGCCTGGATCGCACGGCCGCTGCCGTCGCGAAGGCGGTGTTTTGCGCCGCGGGACGGGCCGTGCGGAGACGGACGGTGACCGGCGGTGACCGGCCGTGGTCCGGTAGTCGGGCGCGCTCCGGTGGCACGTGGCGCTCGGAGCCGCCGGGCGGCAGCTGACGTAACGCCCGCTCTAGCTGGCCGCTGGCCGCCGGGAGGGCCTGCCGTCGCTGGCGCTTCCGAGGCTGTGAGGCGGGGCGGCGCTCCGAGACGGGAGGGCGACCGCGACCGCAACCGGAGCCGGCCGCCTCGCGACGGCAGCTTCTCAAGGGCGGCCGCCGTGCTGTTGCGGCTTCCCGGAGGCGGCGCGGACAGGGGCGGCGGCACCGGCCGGCGGGCCGTGAACCGGACCTGAGTGCTTGTGCATTGTGCAGTGGACCGGCTGCAGCGGGACGCACTGGCGCGGCCCCGGCGGCCCAGCCGGCTCTCCCGAGGACGCAGGTCTACGGAAGGTCCGTGGTGTTCATGGCAGAACCCTGGAGCGTTCTTGGTTTCGGATGCGGTCGGCGCCGTCCGTGCGGAGGCCGTGGACCGCCGACTGAGCGCCGTCCGTGCGGAGCGCCGGCTGAGCCGGGCGGCCGGACGACACCGACGTGACACGCCGATTGCGTAACCGACGTTGATTGATGGTGCGTCGAGACATGTTTATCGGCGACGGATTGGGGTACTTTCCGGATATGATATCGATAGTGCCATGCTTTTCGGCACGGCGTATGCATTGTTATTAAATTCCTGTCGATTTTTGCGATTCTGGGGATATGAATGGCGATCATGTTAAATGGAAGGATGCAGAGTTGTGGGGATGACGTACAAAGAAATCCGCAAAAAAAATTAGGAAAGTCGAGACAAAAAGAGAGAGAACACTTAACGTAGACTTGTAACGTCCCTAGCAACATACGTGGAAATCATATGAAGGTCGATATAGCCGAAAAGAGCTTTCATCATCTGTTCCGGCTTTGTGCCGAAGGTGAAGCTCTCTTTAGAAACTGGTCCTTGCGTCAGTCGCGGTGGCGGTGGGCGGGAAGGGCCCGTGGTCTGACGTGTGTCGTCGAAACTGACGTCCACGGCTTCACCTTGGCGTGACAGAATTCGACGTCTGCTACTTTGCCCGTGTGTTTGAGCCAGTGGGAGCCAGAAGGCGTCCCAGTTTTTCGTTCGAATAAAAAAATTGTTTAGTGTTAAGCTCGTAAATGGTCATCTTCTTTTGAGCCCGATGCGTGGCTTCTCGAGGATGCTTCTTGTTTCTTCAAATGCTACTTAGTTGCTGGTTTTCCTGTTCAATACGGCCACATGTCATTGCTGTGTTGAGCTCGGTATTTTTTTGGCAATACGCACAGTAATAATGAGTTGTGAAGATGACTTGGGAAAACGGCGCACAATTTTATGTTACCCGGTCTTACTGTGATTGCCATGGAACGACATCGTGCATGTATGCCGTTCCCATTTAATGTATGACATGACTGTCTGTTGGACTCAGTTGTCTGACTTAGCATCGCGACGTTCTCTGGACTTAAGATTGTGTATATGGTTTACGTCATTTTATGAGCCGACGGGGTTTGTATAAAAGTGACGGGCTGGTTTCGTACGAAATACGCGCGTGGTTTGTATAGGATATGATTGAGCATATTTCTCTCACGGCTTATGCAAACCACGGATGTGGTTTTCACGAATTATGGGCGTGGTTTACACCAAATACAGCCTTGTATGTGTACGTTGCGGGCGTGGTTTGTACGTTGCAGTGCTCATTTCTCTTCCGTCACACCGAAGACAGTTCCCGTTAACTCGTGGGCGATACAGCCCTTTTCCTTGATATTAAGCAGCGGTTACTGTTAAAACTAATGGCACGCCCTGACTACGGTTTTTCTCTGTCCGCAGGTGAGTGCGACTTTTCCGGACGGAGCGTTGATGATGATGATGATGATGATGATGATGATGACGGCAGGTGAGGTTGAGTTGCATGGTTCCACTTGACTGCCGAAACGTTGATGCTATGGCCCGGAAAATTGAACAGTGAGACCGACGTTGAGGCAGTTATCGCTGCAGGTAAGCTCAGAGTTTCCCACGAATCTCCGGCTCTAGGAAGGGAGCATTGTGGTGAAAGCCGGCCGTCAGTTTGCATCTGAGAAATTTCGTGCGTCACTGCACCTGCAGGCGCCCGCCTGGTGTCCTTGGCGCGGTCTGCAGGCTGGCCGCCGCCCCTGCCGCGCGGACAGAGCGGGGCGCTGGCGGCTGTCGCGTGAAGCCGGCGCGGCGGCGACGGAGCCGGGAGTCGGGAGGGAGCTGCGCGGTCGGGACGGGACTTGGTGCCGGTCCAGGCAGCGGTGACGCCGGGCTCGCC
Source organism: Capitulum mitella (assembly GCA_030062745.1). Lineage (NCBI taxonomy): Eukaryota > Metazoa > Arthropoda > Thecostraca > Pollicipedomorpha > Pollicipedidae > Capitulum > Capitulum mitella. Next base: position 22,133,953 of record CP099852.1, on the reverse strand, counting down.
CAGGGCCTGAAGCCTAGGTCGAACCGGCGCTGAGCAGGAGAAGGTAGCGGCGATAGACGGTCGGGGCCGGCGCCGGCCGCGCTGCGTTCTGCGATGTCCGGGCCGCAGGATATGACTAGGTCGCGCGCGGAATAGGACCCGATGCGAGTGAAAGTCGTGGCGAACGAGCTCCGAAGCTCCTTGCGTGCTGCGCCGTCTGACGGGGAACCATGCCATCTGTAGTGTTTGTATCTGTCAATAGGTGGCGTGCGGGGTCCGACCTCGGACAGTCCTGACGAGCGCTGCTCAGCCCTGTTGCAGCCCCGAATGCAGGTCGCGGACCGTGTCCCCCGCCCCTGCATTTCGCGGCCGGGCCGGGGCGTATGTTTATGAGGCTCGGAGCCGCCGGCAGCGGCCGAGGCGACGACTGGCGCCCGCGCCGCCGCCCGGCGCTGGCTGACGGCGCGGCCGCCGGACCTGTCCGAGGCGGCGGCCCGGTCCAGGGGGCTCCTCAGGGCGCCTGCCGTCGGCCGCCCGCCGCCGCGCGTGAGACGCGCCCGTGGCGGCCGCCGCCGTCGGCAGAGGGCGAGGGTCGGGCGGGGCACGGCAGTCCGGTAATGTCGGCTGTCGGCGCGGCTCCTCGCGCCGGACGGTCGGAGCGGCGGCCCCGCCAGACTCGTGTGGGGCGGCGGCCGTTTTCCCCGGCCGCCGGCGCCCTGCAGCGCCGCGTGCGGCCGGCTCTGTTACCGGGCGCGGCGCCCTGGCCGGCCGGCCGCTAATCCCGGCGGGCGGACGGCCTCGCTCGCCGGAATGCGGTCCGGTCCGAGTGGCGCCGCGGCCCGGATTACGCCGGTAGTACACCTGCCGGACCGGGCAAACACGGCGGCGCGGCCACGCGTCGCGTGACGAGCGGCGCCGGCGTACGTCGGCCGCGGCTACGGCCGGCCGCCGGGGGGGGTTCGGATGTTCTCGGAACCTGTCGGGCTCGGTCGGCCGGCGGCCGGCGGCCGGGCCGTTGCTGACGCAGCGCGGCCTCGGCGTGCTCGCTCGAGAGGGGCGGTGCTGCTCCGTGGAAAATCACGTGGCCCCTGGCACGCTTGGAGGGGGAAAGGAGGGGATGGCGTAGAGACCAGCTCTGTTGGGTGGCTTGGTTGAAACTGTACGGGGAAATGTACGGCAGAGAGAGGCAGGTGTGGAGTGTTGGTCGGACCGAGAGTGGCGTTCCGGCGATTGTACCGCGCAGTTGTACCACGCCGAGGAAAGGTTGACGGGAGTGGCCGGCGAGACGCCGGGCAGGGCAGCTGGAGGGAGCTGGGAGTAGTCACTGACCCCGGACAGGGCAGGCTGGAGGGAGTCTGGGTGGGTGAGTGGGTGTTGGTGGCGGTGTCGATGTCGGCGTCGGGCGGTCTTGATCCCGGGGGACGGTAACGGCCCCGCTCCGGCGGCGCCGGCCAGCCCGTCCCGGCGGAGCGGTGGCTCAGCGGTCGGCCGGCGCCGCCTGGACGGGCCCGGGTGGGGCGCCGCCGGGCAGCGCTTCAGCCGAGGTCGTCGGGCCGCGGCTGACGTATTTACTATACAGACCCGGAGGTGCGCCCCCCTGCAGCGGTCTCTCCAGCAGCGAGCTCGGTCCGAAATTAGAAACAGCCTGCCGGCTGGATATTGCGGAAGGTTTGGCGACAGGGCGAGTCTTAATGCTGCGCTTAAGTCTGAGACAGTGCAGATGTGTGCCGCTCTGATTTGGATTTGGACCCATTCTTTTCGAGATTCTATTCTCCAAACAAGACCGAGTACATTCCATCTGTTTAAGGACTGAAGAATTGCGCCGACCTAAACTCTTCCAAACCGTTTTAAACCGTTTTGAGAATGAAAACTGTTATTCGTGAAATGGGCGCATTTTCTACGGTGATGTTCTTAGTTACGATCTCTTCTTTATTCGGGCGCATTTCGTAGGGTTCGATGTTCTTAGCTGCGACCTCGTCATTTTCAGATTAGTCCCACATTTTGCTGGCAGTGCAGCATCCATCGTTCCGTGTTGACGTGGATTGTTTTATTGCCGCCGTCTCGTGCTAGTTTGCGGGCCCGGACGTCTGCATTATTAACGCTTTGTGATATATGCTGAGCATCAAGCTGTAGACTGTGATATCGCCGCGAAACAGCCGGTCAGGATTTTGTCCACTCGGGACATGAGCGGACCAGCAGGGCACGGGCCGGGCTGCGGCCTGCCGGCTGTTCGGCAGCCGTTTGCCGTGCCGGAAACGCCGCCGCCGGTGTCGCCTCCGCCTCCGTGTGTCAGCGTCTGACTGAGTCGCAGCCGCCGCGCCGCTTTAGGTTCGCGGAATCCTCACCGAGTCTGTCTCACGCGGACTGCGCGCTGTCTGTTTTATCGCCAGCACCGGCCGAGCGCCGTTTGAGGCCGGTTTTCGTCTGGGTACTGAGGCGCAGAGTCTCTGTTACCTGGCTGGCAGATCTCGGTTACCGGGCTGGCAGAGTCTCGGTTACCGGGCGGGCAGACCTCGGTTACTGGGCGGGCAGACCTCGGTTACCGGGCTTGCAGATCTCGGTTACCAGGCGGGCAGACCTCGGTTACCGGGCGGGCAGATCTCGGTTACCAGGCTGGCAGATCTCGGTTACCGGGCGGGCAGATCTCGGCTACCGGGCGGGCAGATCTCGGTTACCGGGCGGGCAGACCTCGGTTACCGGGCGGAGGCGGCGGGCCGGCGACCTCGGGTCATTTATCACGGCCGGCGGTGCGGCCGCGGACAGTTCGACCGTCCCGCCGGCGGCTATTTTTAGTCCCGCCGCCGGTCTGGACTGGCCGGGCCGAGTGCAGGCTGTGGGCGGCCGGGTGCTGGGCCCTGTGCTGGGACGGAGGACCGGGTCTGCGGACCGAGGGCCTCTCGGGCTGCTGGCTACTGCGTCGGACGGGGTGCCGGATTTCCAGCCGGCCCCGGCGGCCGGCGGCGGACAGCGAGAGGCTCTGGGGCGGCGTGTCACCGCCGGACGGGTGCTGCTGCGACACATCGCGGGCCACCGACCAACTGATGTCTGTGATATCGCTGCCGACCGAGGTCAAGATCAGTTGCCGCTCGAGCGCCGCGGTGGAGAAGGGCAGCCTTCATCCGGTTATGGCGTTTGTAGTCAGAGGACCGAAGTGACGTCATGTAGCCTCCGCCCGGACATTCAGTGTCAGCCTTCGTCCAGGGAAAACTGGGCTCCGTTTGGTGACCGCAGCTGAATAATGCCGACCCGCAGCGCTTCTCGGGGACGCTGCGAGGCTGCCAGTCCCGGGCCGAGTGCCGGACGCCGTGAGGGCCGCCTGCGACCGCCTCCGGGCCGGCAGGGATCCCTCGTGACTTGTCCTTGACGGCTGCCGGGTGTCCCTGGCGACCTGACCTTGACGGCTGCCGGGTGTCCCTGGTGACCTGTCCTTGGCGACTCCGGATGCGCCCTGCCTCGTCAGCCCCAGGTGGCCGTCGTGACCTGTCCTCTTCAGTCCCAGGCGTCCCTGGTGACCTGTTCTTGGCGACTCAGGATGTCCCTGGTGATCTGTCCTCGTCGGCGTCAGGTGCCCTCGGTGACCAGCTGTCGGCAGCGGCCGGCTGTTGGCAGGCGGCTGGACGACGTGACGGCCGTATCAGCGGCTGTTGCCGGAAGCGGACCGTTCCTTTTGTTGATGCAACTGCCGGGCCGAGCGGAGTGCTGTTTATGAGGCGCGCAGTCACCCTGATTTCGGAAGGGTCGTCGACCGAACAACAGAAATTTGGTGCTTGCCTAGGCGTTGAGCTTGAGGGAATGCCTCTTATGTATAAGCGAAATGATAATGATAATTGCCATGGGATTTGATTTTGGTTAAATGAGCTGTCTTGTCTGTCTTGTGTGCGGACATTGGCATGTTGAGACGCGGCGGCGACCATTTGTCGCGGTAGGCTGCCGGACGGCGGAGCTGAGACGTGGCTCCCGACACGGCGCGAGCTCGCCGGGACTCTCGTGGCCACGCGACGTCCAGCGCCCGATCGGCGCGCTGCCGTCCCGCCCAGATTAGTGATGCAATAATCAGTGATTCAGAACGAAATCCTCGTACAAAATGGCTGCCTGCAAGCCGCCTGCCGCAGTGCACCGGCACGTGTTGGGGATTTGATGGCGGAATCCAGGGCCATGCCCGTGTATGTATCGAAGTTCTCCACCTCACCCCTCGGAAAGGCCTGCACCGTCCGTTTTCGGTCGGGCGCCGCCTGTCTGGGATCTCTGGGCCCGTCAGTAATGATTACAAAGTCATGACAAGGGCCTCTAGGAGCTCATTTCATGTTCGGCATTGGCCTTTGGGATTCACGAAGTAAATGTTGAACATGGAAAGGTTATGACTCAAGCGTGGAAAGACCGCGATAGTGTGTGTGTATTGGTATTGATCGGAATTCGTGTTTGAACATATCATCTCCAGCTAGCATAAAGTGCATCCGTAAAATGCTTCCATCCATTACATCCATGGCACACATCCAAGAGTCCTGCCGGATTTTTTCGCGTGCCTCGCCTTGGCCGCGATGTATTTTGAGAGGTATTTACCATATACTATTGTACTCTGGATGTTGTCTGAGGTAGTGTGCTCGTATGCGCGCAGGGGATCCCGTAGACATCCATTAAAACAGTAATTAAAGGGAATGTTGGAAGAGCCATGAATTATTTTCAGCGAAAAGTACGTACGGTGATTGGGTTTTCGCACCCAGCCATTGACGTGGTTGCGGAAAAGGACAGCGAAAGGGTACATGGCAAGCAATTGGCCGCCACCAGTACACTGTTTTCCCCGCCTGAAGTACCCTAGACCCTCTTGTTAGCCCCGTTTAAATTTGCACGGCATCGGAGACTGACGTTTTGGCGTTGTGGTCGCCAAGTACCGTTCGTTTTGTGGTGTTGAACCAGTCCAGACACTGGCGGGGCTTGCACAGGTGCCAAAAAATTCGCACTCCCCACTTGATGTAGCACACGGACACTTCCGCGCGGCGGCGCCGAACGTTGGCGACGCTGTAATTTTTCTGTTGGTCGTCGGGCTGTTCTTGTTTGCAAAGGCCGAACGAGGGGAAATTCTGACGTGTTGCTTCTGTGTGCTGAAGGCTAGGCGAGAGGGAATTCCGACATGCTGTCAACCACTGCCACGGCCACGGCCACGGCCACTGTCAACCGTGTGGGCACGGCTGTCGCCGTTCTCAGCTCGACCAAACCGTCCATTGGTGGAGCTTTCCCAGCTATGGTCGTCTTGTTTGCTAGGCGCTCTGGTGTGCGTTGGCGTCTTCAGACAGAGCAAGCTCTAAACAACGAGGCGCGGACACGTAATTTGATAGGCGGGCTGGCGTTTGTGTGTTGGCGGGCCGGTTTGGTGTTGAAGGCAGACTGTGCTAGTGTTGTGGGCGGAAACCTAATGTCAGCATTAATTTTGTGGTGACTTGCAAGTACTATAATGCACGGGGAGGGCATGGAGAGCCGCGTTTCAGGGACTGCGATGCGCCATCGTCCCAGTTTATGCCGGCGTTGTTCATGTGACCAGGCCACGGCTGCGGACTGTCGTAACCCAGGCCGGGAACACCGCCGTCAGCAGTGGCCGGGTGTTCTGCGGCACCTTGGCGCTCTGCCCGGCCACTGGCGCGGCTGGAGCTCACTGGCCGAGACCGGCGCGGTACTCCGCAGTACACGTGCAGGCGGAATCTGCTCCACACTCAGAGCCAGCCGACTCGAACGGCTGACGCAGCGGACGGGCGGGAAAATACAGGGCGGAAGGAAAACGGCGGATCGTCCGAGTGACATTACCGTCGTCAGTCAGCTGTCCTTGCGGTAGTTGGCGGACGCTTCCCAACCCGTTACATCACGGGGCCCGGGATTCCTGGACGGCCAGGCCGGTGATGTCATCGGTTCCGCGGCAGTGTTTCATCAGATTCGGGCGACCTGCACGCGCTATTTCCTCGATTTCCAGTCGGATGGTTTTCTCGTTGCGGGATGCCCTGGCGCGGCCGAGGTTCCTTGTGTTCCGTGCCGCCCTGCCCCGCTCCGCCCCGCCTGCAGCAGCCTTCGATCGATTCGGAGTGCCGTCGATGCCTTGCTCCTCGTGGATAGCTCGGCCGTGGACGGGTCGGCATGCGTGCGCCTGTAGGTTCTGGCGGCAGGAGATCTCACCCCCCCCCCCCCCCCGCCGCCTGACAGTCGCCTGGACCGTGTTCAACGGCGCGTCCCCGCAGCTCCCTGGACCTTGCGCGAACGGATCAGAAGCGACTGGGAGGAAGTCTGCAAGGAGGGTAGGAAAGGCCATGACGTCACGTGCTTGCCTCCTCTGCCCCCTGTGACGACCAGGAGCCGAGGGAGCAACTGCCTTGGCGCCGCCATTGTGTTGCGCCGAGGCGTACGAGCATGTGACAACGTAGTCGGGAGTGCAACATTATATACGTATGATATGGAGCTTTGCATTCCAAAGGGAATCATTGGTATGGATTTCCATGCCAGTATCTTGACCCGTTCGTGTGTTTTCTTGCTTTGAAGGATTTGGGCTCGGTGATTTTATTTTCCATACTTCATTACCCCATTTTTCCATTTTATTATTCCATTCCATACTACCATCCTTATTTTATTTTCCATCTAATTCTACATCCATGGATGCAGTATTGTGGTCCGAATATTTCGGTTCATCCAAGACTGGATTTCTGTGCAGTAGAAATAATAATCCGACCATCTGTTCTGTTGTAACGTAGTGTGGATTCAAATACAGCGTCGGATGCGCACGGGGCGCAGAACTGCGCCGAGTTCGCAGCACGTGGAGCAGCACGGCGTCCGTGACTGCCCGCCTGCGTCACGGGTCGGAAGCAGGGAGCAGGACGTGGGACACGGCACTGACGTCGCGCCGTCTGCCAGCGCCACGGCCAGAACGTCTCGGGCGGGTCGAATGCCGGAGGCGGAGGCCTTGCTCCGCGCGAATTGGCGGCTGGTCGGCGAGTGCCGCCTTTTGGTTTCCCTTTCAGCGCGTGCTGTGTTTTTCCGGACGCTAGGCCGGCGCGGTGTCTGATCTCGGGATTGCTTCCTCCCCCGGCTTACCTGCCGCCTCCGAAAGGGCCCGTTCATCGCATGGCAACACTGGCAGAGCCTCCCCGGGCGGTGACGCGTTCGCGGGCGTTCGACTGGGGTCATTGGCCGCACGCACGTGGGCTGCCAGCTGATCGCGCCGAGGCCAAGGCCACGGTGAGGGTCGCGCGCACGCGTGGCATAAGTGGGTCAGGTGGTTGTCGCTGTTCCGTGGCGGCGGATGGGATGGGGCAGGGTGGCGGGGCACGGGGCGCCAGTGACGTCGCGCGGCGTCACGTGACGGCCAGCCCGGCAACAACAGCCACTGCGTCATCAGCGGTGCGTGAGCGGCGGTGAAGCCGGAGGGAGGGGCGTGTTGCGACGCTGACGGCGGGCGTTGCCGCGGCCGGCGCGTGCCGTCACGCGGCAGCGTCACGGCCCGGGAGTGACCCGCGCCCGTCGCCGGCCAAAGCGGCGCTGGACAGGGCCCTGGCGGCGGCCATGTTGACGGTGTGACGTCACGCGAGCTGAGAGCGGCGGCGGCGGCGGCCAGCAGACGCGGAACTGGCGGCGAGCAGAACTCCCCCTGTCTGTGAGGTGGCACGCGCGGAGCGGCACCATGTGCAAGTTTAACCTTGTGGATGCCATCAGCACGAGCATCGGTGAGTTGTCTCCGCGCCCAGTGCGGTGGGCGTGCGCTGGCGTTGGCAGGCAGAACTGGGTCAGGTTCGGGGCGGTTTTACGCAGCTGGAGGTCGGGTCATATGCTCGCCGGAGGACTTGGCCACGGAAAGCTGGAGTGGGAGGGGGGAGGGGAGAGGACAACCGAGTTTGGGGGAGAGTCGTGACCAGGCGACGGGGGGCTGGTCTTGTGGCGGCCGCGGTGCCGTTCCCTGTTTGACCGAGTGATTGGTTGATTGAGTGCGTGATGATGACGCTGCAGCAGGTCGACCGGACGACATAACTGCGATGACGCTGTATCGGATGGGCATGCAGTTTTGTGTGTGACGATTGGAGGGTACGGTTTTTCGCCTCCGAGCCATACGCCATAGCGGTGCGCTTTTTAGCAAACTTGAGGCCCTGTTGGGATTTGCTCAGTGCCATTAATTTATATAAATATTTATGAGATATTTATGTTCGAAATTAGGTACGAAATAACTCGTCTCGTGCAGTCCCGGATCTCCAGACAAGCCTCAAACGTACCTGCGAGAAATTCGGTGGTCCCGGAGCGTCCTGCCTCATCGGTGAATATCTACGAGAGCTTCGGGGTGACGCCCGTGTTGCTAACAGTCGGCGAAGAAAGTTGGGATTACGGCGCAGTTATTCCCTGGTAACGTGCTTTTGGTTGATGTTGCCACCCGCCACGGAAAATACATCGAGTCGCGGACAGTGTTACCTTTAGTTATTGGCTGCTCCCGGGGATCGAAGTGATGACCGAAGTCCGAGGAGAGATGAGGAGTACTGGCGGGCCAGATTGAACGGAAGGGCGGCAACACCCTTGTCGGCCGTCACAACACCCTTCGAGGCCGGGGAGACCCGGACCTCGGCCCAGGGGCCAGGTCGGGTCAGGAGGTGACCACCGTGACAGCTGCAGACCACAAAACATAACCTCCACGCACAAAGGAGATCGGTTTTCGATCGTTACTTGTAGCATTATTCAGCGGTGGTATGTCCGGGCCACTACATCGACGGTTCCGGCTGGTTTTCGTCCTGGCGGCATACCTGGGGCCGATCGGATAGGTTTTAGCTTCCGGATTCTGCGCGGTACAGTTTTTCTCGTTTGCCTTAGGAGCAAGCTGTTTTTGATGAGCCTGGTCGAAGAAAGGTGCGAGTCTAGGTGGCTCAGGGGTGCCCCCCTCCATCGTTTGTCCGAAGTGTTCAGCAGAGATCCGAGAGGTACATTTATTAGGGAGCATATTAGGATAACATGGGATTTAGAAGGTTCTAGACACTTACAAGGATATTCTCGCTCTCGCGTAACCTTGATCCGCCCTTGATGTAGGATATGGAGTCACCTTGTGGTTGTAATCTGTGTGGCAGTTGATACTGGTCGCCAACTACACCAGCGCTCTCGCTTGGCCTCCGCTTACGTTCGTGGGAGATACTTAATTGACGGGATATGAGGATTTCACGTGCCTTAAATGTGCTCACGTGAACTAACGTACCGGCGCAGGTGTTCGAGCCGACGGGGATGAGCATGGCGCTGCCCCGTCCTCTCGATGACGATGTCTGTGTTGCTCAGTGCCTGCAGACCTTGAAAGGTAGCGCCCTAGCAATAGAGGCAGATATTTAACGTAATTGTTTGGTTTGGTGCGCAGCAGTCCGCGGCGTATGTCCGTCGCCGTAAATCAGCGTGCCGGTATCGGGCAGGGGCGCGGCGGCCGGGCACCACTCGGCTCGTGACGTAAGGAGAATCCCTGTTGCGGCAGCAGCGCCAGCACTCGCGCCCGCGTGACGTCAGAATTGCGCGGCGGGTCGCCGGTCCGTGCAGCCCAGGTGGCGGGCGCGGCTGTCCCGTTGCCACGGCGTTAAGGCTGCTTGGAAGGAATGTTTACATCACGTCACGGCCCGCAAATATCGGGAAGTTCGTGGGGAGTATTTTTGGCCTTGCCGCTTGCACTGCGCTTTGATGGATCCACTGCGACGAGCCGGTCGCCCTTCAAGCTTGGATTGTTGAGTGTTGGGATATGGGAACAAACCGGCCTCCTTCCGTGCAAGCTGGTCGCTGCCCTTGGATTATTGGCATTCCCGCTGATCGCAACGGCGGCACCTGGTTTTCCGACTGTCCGAGGTGAACGTCGCGGTATGAAGTGCCGCCGCCGGGTTGGGGGGGGGGAAGAGAATCGCCAGGTATGCCGGGCGGTGTGGCCCCGGACCCCCCGTGACCCCGGGGCCGCTGTCGCCGGATCGGGGGCGGGGGCCGGCTCTGGCTGGGGGCGCGCCAGGAGGCGGATCACGTGCCGGCACAGTTTGTCGTGCCGCCGGCCCCCTGGGCCCGTGCCAGGCCGGCAGATCGGCGGCAAGGTGACTTACAGGTTAGATCAAGGGTACCTGTCGCGCCTCCGTCGGGTTTGGGCGTCTCTCTTCAGCGGGACGGTAGGCCGCAGCCTGTATAGCATTACCGCGACGGTGGTCTGAAACACCCACGAGCGGTGGAGACTGCGCCACCGATAGCTGTGATGCTGGATGCTTACGAAATTGTTTGAGCTGTCTGGTGAGACGGCAGTCATCGAATTACGGCGCCAAAGCCTCTGGAGATGGAAACGAACGAGATACCAGACGTGTTTGATTTAAAGTGCGCTCACTGACGGTGCCGGGCTTCTTTCCCGTGGCGCTGTTTCCCCGTTGTTGGATATTTCTGGCGTTTGTTATGTCCCCGTCGTTAGTTTTCTTTGACGGAGGATCGGCGTGTAATAATCTTGACAATGAAGTGGCCGTTTTTACTTGAACCGAAATGTTGCGAATGATCGTGTTCTTCCTCGAGTCCAGCGTTGTTTCCAGTTCTCTGGCGGTTGTCATGCCCCCGTTGTTAGTTTTCTTTGACGGAAGATTGACTTGGAATAATCTTGACATTGCAGTTACCGTTTTTACTTCAACCAGCTGATCAACCATTCAAACAGAATGTTGCGAATGACACGTGTTCGTCTCATCTCCCATGTCGAGCATTGTTTCCGTTTTAGACCATGTGGCCCGCATGTGGCTTGACAAGTACGTTTATTGAAGTTTGTTTTTCGCGTAGTTTCCGGTTTTCTCGTGATGACACCACTTCGTTAGTGTTCGGATTGTTTATGATTGCGGAGCGCCTGGCAGCTCCGTATGACTTGCAGTGATACGTTATCCAAGATAATCTTATCAGAAGTCCAAGGCACTCGTTACGGGGTGTCTGCGTCCCATTGCCTCGCCACGGGGCTTACTATCCCATGACCTCTGGCTGGTGGGCGCCGAATGACCCTGCAGTCGGTGCGCCCCTAAGCCCCAATAACCAACCAACCAACCAACCTCTGGCTGGTACACGCCATGGCACTGATACCGATTTGCAGTCTCCCGTGCTGCCGTTTGAGGCTTGCGTGACGCAGAAAAGCCGGAGATGGAAGTTCATGAACATTTGGGGGGGGGGGCTATTCTTACAGAATCATTTGGGAAGGTGCAACATGGTGTCTTAAGACGCCGATTAGAACAGATCACCCCAGCCCCACCATCACTTTGAAAAAAAGCTTGACCTCTAAGTGTTTTGGGGCCCTGTTCGAGGTGTGGAACACCATGGCCCACGTGGTACACCCAGAAGTCCTATGGTGCTAGCTGACGGGGTCGCTGTGCTGGCCGCTGGGAGGCGCACACCTGCCTGCTGTGCCGGCTGCTGGGAGCGGGCCTCTGCGCAGTGTCCTCGGTCATGGACGCAGCTTTCCGTGGACTGCTGCCGTCCCAGTCTGACGGTGGTACGACTGACGTAATCCAAACCACCGGACTCCTCGCCTCCGAACGGGATACGCGCGCCGCGACCGGCAGTTGGCCTCCGACCGCCGACCGGGACCGGCTGCTGTGGCGTCGAGTCGCAGAGTCCCTTATCGAAAAAGAGAGGCGTTATGTGAAATACGTTTAGCTGGAACGTGGAATTGCAAAATGGCTGTTTTTTGTGAACTGACGTATGCTGATATTTAGGGTCGTCTTCCTTGCGTAAACGGGTTCTTTTTAAGAAGATGCCCTGATGGTTGCACAACATTGATTTTTAGAAAATGACGTGAAGTTGGTTGCCGAAGTTGTACGTAAAGTAATCTTTCGTGTATAAAACGTTCTCGAACCGACATGAGCCCTGCTTTCCGAGCTTGTAAACCGAACTGCGTGCTGCGTAAACTTAGGTAGGACAGCAGCACAAGCTCCGTCCATGGCGCATCAGCCTCGAGAGGCCAGACCTGCGTGACGTCACTTTTCGTGCCTCTGGTCTCAGATTAGCTCCCGCTCAGATCAGGTCAGGTCGGACCAGATCGTGCCAGGCCAGGTCAGGTCAGGTCAGGTCAGGTCAAGAGGGGACAAGGTCGGATCGGATCAGGTCAGGCTAGATCAGGTCAGGTTAGGTCAGGTCAGGTCAGATCGGGTCAGGCCAGGTCAGGTCAGGTCAGGCCATGTCATGAACGGAGCCGCAGCTGTCCCGGGTCGCGGCCGGCCGGACCGTGTCAGGTTTCGTCAGACTCGGCCGGCCGGCGGGCGCCCTGTGTTCGCAGGCCGTGCCCCGCGCACCAGTGCCTTTGATGTCGTGGCGTGCGAGGCGCCCGGCAGGGGTCAGGGAGGGGATCGGCCTGGAATTCCTGGGAACGACTGGGTGCGTGTCGGCTCGTGACGGAAACGACCGGCCGCGGCTCTGCGCCGACCCGACGGAGCGGCCTGTCGCCGGCGACCGGGCTCACCAGCGCCCCCGGCGACGCCTTTGATGAGTCAGGTCCTTTGTGGAAAAGCGCGAGATAATGGCAGTCCGGCCTTGGCAGCGTATTTGCACAATTGCTTTCTTTCCCGTTAACAGCAAAATCGTTTTGACGTTCGTGAAACCTTTGTGGTTGCTATTCGCGTGGTTTTTGACACCGCGTGCGAGTGGTGGAATGTTACGCCGGTGTGCGTTTGAGCTTGCCTGCTGACGAGCGAAGCGCGTGCTTGCGAAGGGAGGCGCTCCTTCCCATGCCGGGAGCGCGTCCTGCTCTTAAAGTCATTTCCACCGCACGGGCGTAACCGGCGGCCGCTCCCGCGCGTCGCGCGGTGGCGTCTGGCGTGCTGGCGGTCGCCAGCTCACCGGGATGCGCTGCGGTACAGCCTACCCCGGGCGGCGGCGGCCGGCCGCGACGGGGCCGAACCGGTCCCGGACAGTGTGCTGGCACTTCATTCCGACATTCGATAGCGCCGCGCCATGAATAAACATCGATCCGAAAGCAGCTGCAGTAATTGGCGCCGGCCGTGCCCGGATCCGCATGCAGGCTCGGGGATACAAGGGACAAGGCGGTATCTTTGTTGTGGACCGGTGTAGTCAAGCTGGTGAGAATCTTCAATCGTCCAGTCGTAAGTTTGTATAAGACGTCTGCAGTAATGAGTGGTAATTATTGAATGACTCACAGTGTACTGTTTGTGTCGTAAATTAGGCCGGGGGGTGTTTATCGGTCGGACCGCAGACCGGAACGAGTCGGGGCCTCCTGGGTATGCCGGTGACCGTGCCCGCTGTCCCCGGCGAGCCCATAGATTAGCGGCCAGGCTGGCGGCCGGACGCGGACGAGGAGCGGCCGCCGGGCCTCCGACAGCGGGCGGAGCGGCGCCGGGCGCGGCACTGGTCACTCCGGTCCCCGGAGCCCCGGAGCGGCCCCCGCCGGCGGCCGGCCGCCGGTCGGACCGGGAGAGGCGGCCCGGCCCCGTACCGGACTGGGCTGTGACGGATTTCGGCTGGAGCTGGGATTTCCTTGCGGGAAGACGGTCGGCTCAGGGTCTGTCTGATGGCGCGCTTAGTTAGCGGGGCCGGCTGTCTTCCGCATCACGCTCGGCGTGGCGCTTTTTCGCCGTTATTTTCATTTCTGAAGTTACGGTCAGTGTTTTTCTGTAACCCTCGTTTGGTTTATTGCGGTGTTTTACTGTAGGCGGTTGGCGTCCTTGCGCTACTCAGCGCCTGCCTGAGCCGTCGGCGGGGCCGAAAATAGCTGGTGTCACGCCGCCACGCGGTCACGCGGTCACGCGGCAGCTGATGGCGTGACGCCCACTCTGGACGGGCCCTCCACGTGGGCCCCTCCCCGCCAGTTTAGCACTGCTCGGAATATCCCCGGGAGAGAAGCGCCATGCCGTCCATCGAGGCGCTGCCGGCTGGTCTCACCGGTTGAGCCTCGCGCTGCTCTGATGGCATGTTCTGGGGTCCGGGTCATGTGCACAGTCCGCTCTGGCGCCGGAATTCTGTGGACCGTCCGTTCTAACGAATGGGTCTCCACTGCTGGACAGTCCGTCGTGGGTCCGCTGGACAGTCCGTGCTGAGGTCGTAGTCCATTGGACAGTCCGTCCTGAGGTGGTCCGCTGGACAGTCCGTTCTGAGGCCGTAGTCCGCTGGACAGTCCGTCGTGCCGAGGTCGTGGTCCGGTGGACAGTCCGTGCTGAGCTCCTGGGCCCGGTGGACAGTCCGTGCTGAGCTCCTTGGTCCGTCGGAGGTCGGGCAGGCTGTGACCGGGCCGTCACAGTAAGAGGGGGGCCCGCCGGCGCCGGCCGGCCGGCCGGGCCGCCTGCCTCAGCCCCGGCCGGCTGAGCCGGGCAGTCGGCGGGCCGATCCGTCCGCTGAGCCGGGCAGTCGGCCGGCCGGCCGGGTGCAGATCAGGCGGCCGGCCGGCCGATCAGATGCAGATCAGGAGGCCGCGCCCTCGGCTCCGGGCGCCGATAGCGGTGCGGCAGGTGGCCTGTCTGGCCTGCCGCCTGCTGACGTCGTAGCCGTGGTTATCGGCCAGCCAGGCGGCCGAGTCGGGCCGTGTTTTTAAGCGAGCAATAGCAGACGGGGTGGGGCTCATGGCTCTTTGGCATTTATGTCGGGCTTTCTTTTAACGGTCAGGTTTGTGAACGTGTGCGAAGGTCGTCGGGATTAGCCGGTGTGTGTGTGTGTGTGTGGACTTGCACCGTCAGCCAGTTCGGTGTGTTTGTATGTCATATCGCTAACGTGGGGGTCTTTGATCAGACCGTGCGCATGGATGTGTTTGCCGACCTTTAATGTCCGGGTCATGCGAACCAGGCTGGTGTAATGGCCGAGTCTTGTTCGGGTCAGGCCGGTAATAGCCGGGTCGGCTGACGGCAGGTCGGTAATAGCCGGATCGTTTAACGTCAGGCGGGTAATGGCCGGATCGCGTGACGTCAGGCCGCTAATGGACGGATCTTCGGCTGTCAGGCCGGCAAGGTCCGCGTCGTGTGACGTCAGGCCGGTAATGGCCGGGTCGTTTGACGTCAGGCCGGTAATGGCCGGGTCGTGTCGGCCTGTGGCCGGTCGCCGTCCCGCGGCCCGCTGTTCGTCGTCAGCCGTCGGCGCCGTGTCGGCCGGCCGGCCGGCCGGAGAGCCCCGCGGGGCGGAGACCTGACTCCGGGTGTATCGCCGGCCGCTCGGCACTGCTCCGGACGCAGCGCCCGCTTCCAAGAACGGGCTTGCGTGCAGCGCCTTGGATTCCACCTCCTGCCACTTGATGGTAGACGGGGTGTGCCGCCGGCCAGGGCCGTCGCGTTAATCTCTCGGCTGCTGCGTACATTCGCCGGTTTCGGGAGGCGTGCACGAGCATGTCCTTTGTTCAGTTTGCGGTGGTGATGTGTTCCGCTCCTTATCAGTTCCCGTTTGCCCCCAGTCACCCCGTCTCCTGCCTGACATTCAGACAGGACGAAGGGCTTGTGGAGAGCTTGCCTGGCTTCGCGCCGGCTTCGCCTCGGACGGCGACGTCCCCCCGTCGGATCAGGCTGTCCGCTCTGTCGGCGCTGAGCTGCCTCTGGAGGTGTCCGGTCTCAGGGTCCTACTGAGCCGTCTCTGGCGGTGTCCGGTCTCGGGATCCTGCTGGTGCTCAGGATCCTGCTGAGCCACATCTGGAGGTGTCCGATCTCAGGGTCCTGCTGAGCCGTCTCTGGAGGTGTCCAGTCTCGGGGTCCTGCTGGTGCTCAGGATCCTGCTGAGCCGCATCTGGAGGTGTCCGGTCTCGGGATCCTGCTGGTGCTCAGAATCCTGCTGAGCCGCATCTGGAGGTGTCCGATCTCAGGGTCCTGCTGAGCCGTCTCTGGAGGTGTCCAGTCTCGGGGTCCTGCTGGTGCTCAGGATCCTGCTGAGCCGCATCTGGAGGTGCCCGGTCTCGGGATCCTGCTGAGCCGCCTCGGGAGGTGTCCGATCCCAGAGTCCTGCTGAGCACCCGGGCGGCGCCGCGTTTTGATGGTGTTGGCGGCGGCAGTGGGGCCGACCCTAATTGGCTCGTCTGTCACCGCGTCCAGCGGCCCGCATCGGCGTATTTATTTACACCGGTGATGGAGCATTTTATCTAGACTAAACGGCGCGGCCGGCGGGGCTCGCCACGCTGCAAACAGGCGGGCGGTCGAGGTCACGTGACGGTGCAGCGCGGCCCGCGGGCCGGACGGACGGCGCCGGCGGCCGGCGGCCGACCTCTGGCCCGAGCGTGGGGCGCGCTCTGCCCTCGGGCCGCGCCGCCGACGCGGTGTTTGTTGTGCGACTGAGCAGCTAGGACGGTCGGACGGATCAGGGACGAGACAGGGACGCGGCGCGGAGGCACCGTGGGTGGAGCCGGGGCCGGGTGCGGGGATAGGGGGGGGACAGAAAACGGAAGGGAGCGGGTCGGTCGGGAGAAATGGTGCGCGGTCGAACCGAGGCTGGCTCGACCTTCGACTCTCTTCTGAGGCTGCCTGTGGGTGGCGGCTGCAGAGGCTGTGACGTCACCATGCGCGGCAGAGAGGCCGAGACCAGCCGGGACCAACCCGTTCTAGTGACGTGTGTTTCGCCCCTCGTGGCAACGGCAGGCTGTTGGTTAACGAATACTGCGAAGACGGACATTTCAAATCATTCTGTTGTACGGCACGTGACGGCGGACGTACCCTCCGTCCGAGCTCGGCAGAGCACCGTTTCCTGTTGCAGCGGGCCGTGGCGGGCCGCGGTGGCCCGTGTCGGCCGCCCGCCGCCGGCCACGGCTGACCAGCACCGCACCCCGGCCGGCGCTGACGGCCGCGCAGCCGAGGCCTCCCGCGGCTGCTGAGAGCCGCGACAGAATTCGCCGCCGCCGACCGGCCGGAGGGGGGGGGGGCACCGAGCGGGAGAAGGTCGGCGGGAAGCTGAGCGGCTGCGGGGTGGTGGTGGGTTCGGTGTGTGGGAGAGGCCCGGTGCTAGCTCTGTGCAGGGCATGATGCTGAGTTGCGTGTTCGTGGTGGAACGCGGGGATGAAGCAGCAGGTTTGCGGACGTGATGGGGCTACGGTTCCTCCGCCACACTCCGCACCCCCACCCCGAGCGAAAACGTGCTTCTCGGTCCAGCGATCGCCTTACCGTCCATCCTAGAGTATGGTCCTTTTTTCTACCGTAAGTAGCCGCCGGCGTGTGGTAGTGTCGCTTTTTGCGTTGTCCCTGACAAGCGGCCGGCGTGCAGTGCTGGCGTGAGCTGGGCGGCGGTCGGCAGCCGTGGCGGCGGCGGTTATGTGCAGCTACTGCCGCGGTGCTGAGTTGCCGAGTCCCGCGGCGCTGCGAAGGGGCGCCCAGGCCTGCTCGCACGGACGGACGTGGATGGGTGGGATGGATCCACGGGTCCGTGCGCCCGTGGATCCCGACAACCTGCCAGCGCCCAGCCGGCCGCGTGTGGTGGTCGAGCGACTGGCTCTGGCCGTGCGTGGTGGTGAACAGCTGGGACCGCTGCCCGGCCGCCGCCGCGTCAAGCCGCCGCACCGGCCGCCGGTCGTCTGGTAGTGACGTCACGGACGTGACGCACGGCTGATAGGCGGCAGCTGGGCGGCCGAGCGCCGCGCTGCGCAGCGGCGGCGCTCGGGGCCGCTATTTCTGATCTCTTTGATATGCCATATGAAAGTAGCCGGTATTCAGTTCGACCTTTGATCGGCGCGGGAATGTGAGCCGAGCGCCCTCCCCGGTAATGGGCAGCTGATGCCGTGCCTGCAGCGCGGACGATCCGTCCGGAGCGCGATTTGGAAATGCGGCGCTTGTCGGTACGTGTGCCGCGCCCTCGGTCGGCAGGTGCGCGCCGTACCTGGCGGCGGATCGTGGTCGGCGCGGCGGCCGTGACCGCGGCGGCGGCGGGGTGGCCGATCGACCGGCCCTGCCTGGCTCGTGCTGTCCGGCTGTACGTCGGGCCGGCGGCGTACGGCCGCGCTCGGGCGGATCGATCGGCGGCGGCCGCCCCCGCCCCGGCACGCCGCGGCGGCCCGGCCAGGTCATCCCGCCACCGCCGCCGCCGGGCGTCCTCTGCCTCCGGGTCAGCGCCGGAACGGGCGCCGCGAGCGTCCGGAGGCCAGCGGGGGCGGGGAGCACACGGGACAGATGACGGGACGGTGTCTAGAATGTCGGCGGGCTGTCCCTGGCCGGTGTCAGAGTGTCGGCTGGCCGTCCCTGGCCGGTGTCAGAGTATCGGCGGGCTATCCCTGGCCGGTGTCAGAGTATCGGCGGGCTATCCCTGGCCGGTGTCAGGGTGTCGGCTGGCCGTCCCTGGCCGGTGTCAGAGTGTCGGCTGGCTAGACCCGGCCAGTGTCAGAGTGCCGGCGGGCCGTCCCTGGACGATGTCAGCGTGTCGGCGGGCCGTCCCTGGACGGTGTCAGTGTCGGCGGCCTAGGCCTGGCCGGTGTCAACGTGTCATCAGGCTAGGCCAGGCCGGTGTCGGTGTCGGCGATGGAGCCTGGCCGGTGGGGCCAGCTGTGGGAGGCTCCGTTGGTTCCGTTGCTGATGCACAATGGGTTTGTTTATTCTTCGTGAAGTTCTGGCCCTGAAGTGCCTGGTTTATGACGTTATTACGATAGTGTTCATCACGGCCCGCCGGCCGTGTGGCGTTTCGTGTTTGTGTGTGGGGGCGCAGTTTTCCCGGTGATCGCGAGGTGCCGATGTTGGACGCAGACCCGTCCGTCAGAAGTCGGTGCTACGACTTGTCGCTCGCGACTCATGGGGCCTCATTAGGCGACATTTTGTGGTCGCACCAAGCAGTGGCGGTATTTGCTAGTCTGACGTCAGCGGCTCTGGGTGGGTCCGGCCATCGAAGCACACGAATGACGTATATTCGTATATTCCGTCGTCCAGTAGTCTTGACGTCAGAAGGGTGGGTTAACTCAAGGTTACCAACAGGCGTAGCGTCAATAGATTGCTGCTGAGAACAGTGACATTTTACGTGTAGATACAGAAGGGAGGATAAAATGTCAAACGACCACACCGGCACATGTTTATAAAAATAGATTTACACGGTCGAGACAGTTCGAGAAGTTTCTACAGTGTTGATACACTCGCCATCTGCGCAGCAGAACTTTCGAGAACACGCCGCGCCTTGATAAGGCGGTGGGGTCGCGGCGCGGTCGCAGTAAGCCGGTGATCGGGTTCGCTGCTGAGGGTACCCAGACCGGGGCGGGACTGCTGCGCCGGCCCAGCACGGTGGGGCGCTGCACACGTGCTGCGTGGACATCCGTCGGCCGAATTCCCAAGGCTCTCCTGCGATGGTGGCTGGCTACAGACCGATGCGTCTGATCGAAGATCCCTTCCGACTTCTGCGGCGCGGCGGCGTCCGAATATGGCAAGCGGCGTTTGCATGCTTTGTGGAGGTCCCCGGCAAGGCAAGCCACGTGTCCCCTGTGATTCCCGCTCCTTAGCATTTCTGTTCTATCCCTCCATATTTGGTGTCCCCAGCACCTGATTCCGTCTCTCTCTCTCTCTCTCTCTCTCTCTCTCTCTCTCTCTCTCTCTCTCTCTCTCTCTCTCTCTCTCTCTCTCTCTCTCTCTCTCTCTCTCTCTCTCTCTCTCTCTCTCTCTCTCTCTCTCTCTCTCTCTCTCTCTCTCTCTCTCTCTCTCTCTCTCTCTCTCCTCCTTCCGTATTCTTTTCTCGTCTGCCTTCTCCCTTCTGTCCTCTCGTCCATCGCCGCTCCTCTGTCTTCTCTCGCCACTTCTTCCACCTCTCCTCCCTTTCTTCGTCCTGCCTTTCCTCGTTTCACCCCTTTCCTTTCTCTTCCCTCTCCTCTCCCTTTGTTCTCTTTCCTCTGTCCCCTGTTGTCACTTTGTTCCTGTTATTTGTTTTTTTTCTGTTCTGTCGTTTTTCCGGCCTCCCGTGTTCTCTCGTTCTGTTTCTTCTCTTCATTTCCCTTGCGCATCTTCTAGCTTTCTTCCTCTTTTCCGTGTCTGTCCTCTTCGCTCTTTTCGAACCCCTTCCTCTTTCCTCTGTTTTCTTTTTCATCCACTACGCCATTCTCTTTTGCTGTCCTTGCCGTGTCCCCTCTTTACCCCCCCCCCCGGCTCCGAACTAAGCGTCGAATCGGCGCCGCGCCGGCCCGGCGGCCGGCAGCCGGCGGGGAGTGCCGTGCCGAGCCAAGGCCGCGCCGGCGTGGCTGAGCTGCCGGGCCGGACCGGCTGCCGGCCACCTGACCGGTTCAGGGGCGGCCGGCGGGGGCCGGGCCCGCGCGGCGGCCGCTGGGCCGGCGCCACTGTTGGCGGCCGGCGCCCGCCGCCCCGTTACGTGTCGGCCGTGACGTAAACGGACCAGGTGTGGGAGGGCTCGGCGCTGACTCAGGCGCCGTCGCCCCGGGAAGGCCGACTCGTGGGAAGCCGCGGACGGCTACCGCCGAGACCGAGGCGGAGGGGGAGCACGGGCAGG
Organism: Capitulum mitella; assembly: GCA_030062745.1. Classification (NCBI taxonomy): domain Eukaryota; kingdom Metazoa; phylum Arthropoda; class Thecostraca; order Pollicipedomorpha; family Pollicipedidae; genus Capitulum; species Capitulum mitella. Next base: position 22,113,622 of record CP099852.1, on the reverse strand, counting down.
AGAGAGATTCCAACTTGAAGCGTAAGTGGAGGCGAAGGGGAAAGGTCAGAAGGACGAAGGAAAGGGGAGAGCGAGAGGAAACGAATTTGGTAGGGACACTGGGAACGAGTGACGTGGGCAGTCTGGAAAGATGTGGAGGACACTGTATGGATGGCGCGGCTCACGTGGTGGTCGCCGCCGTGGCTGGCATGGTCGTCTGGCTGAAGACCTGATCGCGCTATGCAGAAGGCCCGGACGATTAGGTGAATGCCACGGTAGGAGATCAGGGCGTCTGTGATTGGCGCGGCTTTGGTCCCGGAGCATTCGCAATGTGGACGGCAGTTTTTGTGCCGCTGTAGGTGGGGGTGACGCAGACAGTGGAACCTTCGCGTGGAAGACTCGGACGTGTACTGTATTCATAACTCATTTTGGGTCGATGCTCTAGATGTTTTTTCGTCGTTTCTTGACCCGTCACTCGTAAGAAGCTGTGAAAGTTTAATCTTCCCGGCCCTCCGATGGCGGCTAACTATGGCAACCCGCCAAGATTTTTGATTTGCTCGTGCGATCGGTCATTTTTCAGCTACATTGGATTAATTGGAGACGACGAACTGGAGTTGTATGATACCGTCTGTTGAGGCGCTGAATTTCACGAACTGTCGTTGATTCTTGATGCCACAAAACTTAACACGTTTGGTGCGATTTGTCATTCGTCGGATATGCGTCATATCGGTATTAAAGATTGCAGACAACCGGCTTGGGCCGTCGGACGCTTTAATGTCAGCAGGTTCTGTCAGGACGTCAATTGCAAGGATGTGGGCAGGATTGTCTACATGATGTGATCAGATTTGTACCGCAGCCATGTGCAGCGTTTGGCCAGCGAACAGGGTCAGTCTTGTCTTGTGAGGACCGCTCTCTTGACCTCTGGCCAGCCGTCCTCGAAATGATCTTCCCCGACTCTAGGACTCCCGCCGCAGACGGGCCGACCGCGTACTCTGCCGCGGGGACTACGGCGGCCCGTGACCTGACGGCGACCTCTGATCGATGACCTCTGACCGGCGACCTCTGACCGGTGGCCTCCGCCTTCTGGCCAGTGATCTCTTATCTCCGGCCAGTAATTTCTGGCCGGTGGCCGCTGACCGGTGACCGGTGGCATATCCCGGTGGCCAGTGGCCGGTGACCTCGCACTGGCCGGTGGCCGCTGACCGGTGTGGCGTCTCCGACAGACCCGCTGGCGGGATGGATGGAGCAGAAGCTGCCCTCGGCGGCCTGGGAGTACCCGATGGCGTCGCCGCCGGAGATCGATCTCCCGCCGCTGGGCCCGGCCGCCGAGGCCGACAGCGGCATCCCTGACGACCTGCAGGTGAGGGCGCGGCCCTGGTGTCAGCACGGTCAGGAGACGTTCAGACCCACCCCCTGGTGTCATCATGGTCAGGAGACCGTCAGACCCCGTCCCTGGTGTCATCATGGTCAGGAGACCCTCCCTCAGACCCCACCCCTGGTGTCACCGTAGTCTGGAGACCCTCAGACCTCGCCCCTGGTGTCAGCACGGTCAGGAGACCGTAAGACTCCGCCACTGGTGTCGGCACGGCCAGTGGACTCACACCACTGCCATCACAGCCGAGTCCAGGAGGCCGTCTCTTCCGGGCCGAGTCCCACAGACGGCCGCCTGTGTTGTGCGCGTGACGCCGCCGTCAAGACCTGTTCCTGGACAGCCGGGCGGTGACATGCCTGCCCGTGTACCCGCCAGGACCCGTTCCTGGACAGCCGGGCGGTGATTTGCCTGTCGGAGCGATGATACGCCTGCCGTGTGTAACGCCGCCGTGTGCCCGCCAGGACCTGTTCCTGGACAGCCCGGCCGTGGACGTGCCGGCTCTGCCCGGCGACGACGCCAACACCCTGCTGGAGGACCTGATCTCGGGCTCGGTGCGCGAGAACCCCGAGCTGTACGGCGGCCTGTCGCCGTCGGACGGCGGCTCGCCGCTGGACGGCGACGAGCTGCAGGCGTGCTCGCCAGCCGCGCTGGCCGCCGGCGCCGAGCTGCTGGCCCCGCCCGGCTTCGGCGTCGGCGTCAGCCCCGGCCCGCCGCGGCAGGTGGGCGCCGCTCCTGGTCTGAGGCTCAGGCCCAGTCGCAGTCTCAGTCTAGGTCGTAGTCTCAGTCTCAGCCTTGGTCTCGGTATCGTTAGCAGCAGGTGAGTGTGTGACTGGTCTCGGTCTCAGTTTCAGTCTCAGTCTCATTATTAGTAGCAGCAGGTGAGCGCGGGACCGAGTGTCTAGACCAAGACCATGGTCTCGGTCCCAGTCTCAGTCTCAGGCTTGGTCCAGTATCAGTCTTGGCAGGCGAGAGGAAGACCGCACTGCGATCTCAGTCTCAGTCGTAGTCCCGGTTTCAGAATCACCAGGTGAGAAAAGGGCCGGACTGCGAGCTCAGTCCCAGCCCCAGCCCCACCTCGAGTTCCAGTCCCAGCCCTAGCCCCAGCACTAGCACCAGTCCCGTTACCAGTACCAGTACCAGTACCAAAACCAGTACCAGCACTAGTCCCAACGCCGGTTCAGCCTCAGCTTCATTCTCAGCCTCATTCTCAGCAGATGAGTGTCGCTGTGGTGTCGGCCTCAGGTGTCTGAACGGCGTTCGTTTCGGCCGCGGCCGGCTCCGGTCCCCCGCCTCCGGTCCCCGACACACGGCCGTACCCGACACCGGGCAGCGGCCGCCAGCACCGGTCCCCCGCCTCCGGTCTCCGACACACGGCCGTACCCGACACCGGGCAGCGGCCGCCAGCACCGGTCCCCCGCCTCCGGTCTCCGACACACGGCCGTACCCGACACCGGGCAGCGGCCGCCGGCGCCGAACCACGCACCGGGGTCGGGCGAGGCGCCGCCGCCACCGCTGACGAACGCGCCTGGCGCCGTGGGTCACCGGGGGCGGCGGGACCTGTGTACTGCAGCTCGGGAACTGTCCCGCCGCTGACAGCAACACTGGCCGGCCGGGGGGCGCGGGGCGCGGTCTCAGGGCGCCACACGTTCTGCGCAGCCGGCCTCAGTGTGTGGATGATGTGGGATGCTCCTTCACGAGGGAGCGCTCTGCGGTCCGCGTGTTCACCGCCGACCAGTGCGGTGGTGGTCAGACACAGACGGAGAACGGATACCACGGTGGTACGCCGCTCTGGATGAGTCGGACGAAGGCGAGGTGGTAGGCGGGGCTACCCGGTCGCATGGGTGACGGGTGGGTGATACCCCGTCAGGTGGGTGACGGGCGGGTGATACCCCGTCAGGCGGGTGGCGGGGTGGGTGGTACCCCGTCAGGCGGATGATGGGTGAGTGGTACCCCTGTCAGGCGGGTGACGGGTGGGCGTGGGGTGCGGTCGCCGTCTGACGCAACAGGTGGCCGTCGCTGGCCCGGGCCAGGCCGAGGTGGCGAGAGAGAACACCGGCCGGCCAGGCTGACGACATCGGTGGCGCGTCCTGGCTCGGTTCGCCTGTTGGTTTGTTTGTTGGCGCGACGAGCCACACCGTCGCCGACGGGGAGACGGCGCCGCCGCCGCGGCCCGAACCGACCCCGGGCGGCGAGGATCGATCCCAGGCTGGGAGGACCGGCTGGGTGGCCAGAACGGGCCGGGTGACGGCGGTCTGAAGAGTGCCGGGTCGGTGAGGGTCTGAACTCGGGCCGGCCGGCTGGTGTCCGCCGGGTCGGTGAGGGTCTGAACTCGCCGGCTGGTGTCCGCCGGGTCGGTGAGGGTCTGAACTCGCCGGCTGGTGTCCGCCGGGGCGGTGAGGGTCTGAACTCGCCGGCTGGTGTCCGCCGGGTCGGTGAGGGTCTGAACTCGCCGGCTGGTGTCCGCCGGGTCGGTGAGGGTCTGAACTCGCCGGCTGGTGTCCGCCGGGGCGGTGAGGGTCTGATCCGCCGGGTCGGTGAGGGTCTGAACTCGCCGGCTGGTGTCCGCCGGGTCGGTGAGGGTCTGAACTCGCCGGCTGGTGTCCGCCGGGTCGGTGAGGGTCTGAACTCGTGCCGGCCGGCCGGCCTGGTGGAGGCTGCGGCGGCGCTGCATTCGACCGATTAGCGGGAACCGGCCGGCTGACGGACGCGGCCGCCGGCAGAGCCGGTTCTCGGAAGCGTCGGCGGCGTCCTCCGGTGTTGATGTTTACCCGCCGTGGGCGCCAGCCGTGGCGCCGTTCTGGCTATCTGCGCGCCGCGGCGGCGGCGGCCGGTGCTCGCGAAGGGCTGCCGTTGCCGTGGTGGAGATCGTACGGCGGTCGGAGTTGTGTGCCGCCGACCGTGCGCAGTGCGGCTGATAGTTTTCCGCGCCACCTTTCGGAGGTTTCTTGCACCGCGGCTTTGTCCGTTGGCCACGAGTGCCGAGGCTCGTTACTGTTCTGCACACGTACTTGTCGGTCATTGAGAAATAGTGAAGGGGGAGGCGTCTGTAGGGCTTCCATATGTTTCTGCAAGTTGCGTTTTCACCACGCTCCAACTGCGAACGATCGAATCGAGTTTTGTATGTTAATAGTTTGGTTGGCGAATTCATTTGTACTAAATTTGTAAACCTTCTCAATCCTCCACCTCCCCTAGTCCTTGCATCAAGTGCAGCACCGGAACGACCGCACTGATTCTTTTTTTTGTCGTGTCCCTTATTCTCCCCTTGCAGCAGATGTTCCATGCCTGACAGGGGCGCCTTGCCGAAAGCATTGCTCGGCTGGTCACCTGCTGTCATGTCCTCGTCCTCTCCCGTGCTCGGTCCTACTCCTGATACCACCTCCATCGTGAGTAGGTGCTGGCGATTCTTCCACAGTGCTATTTTTGCACACGTAATGGTCCCGGTTTCACGCGGATGCACACCCAGAATAAATTTGGTACCATGCGACCTCGTAGCCGGCGGGTCTTTAATCGCCAGTCATCCATCAGCGCCACGTGTATCAAACAGAATGACGACACTGGGTGTCCGTGTGGCCGCCAGGTGTCGCTGGAGCCGTGGGCGCCGGGCGAGCCGCCGTCGCCGCCGTGCGCTGCGGACGGCGGCGCGGCGCCGGCCGCCGGGCCGGACTGGTCGCCCGCCTGTGGCTCGCCGCCGACGCGCCGCCGCCAGGCGCGGCCGCGGCCCTACGACAAGCCCGTCCGCCGCCAGCAGCTCTCCGAGGAGGAGCGCCGTCAGCGCAAGAAGGAGCAGAACAAGAACGCCGCCACGCGGTACGGCGGGGGGGGAGACGGCGCTGGCCGGCGCTGACGCGACAAGCTCGGACAGGTTTACGGGTTGTAGTGATGGCGTGCTGGACAGGGTTGGACGTTTGGTTTTTGTTCTTGGTATTGGAGTATCATCGTTGTTTTGAAGTACAAAACTTTGCGAGGAATAATAGTGGTTTAAGTTGACGTTTTTGTTAGAAGCCAGTTATGACATCTCACCTGCCTCTTACTGAATGGGGACAGAATCTCGACATGGATATGATGTGCCTGTTTGATGGAGGCACGAGACTAAACTTGTGGAGCATAAAATATTTTCGGAGCACGCTTTTTTGTGGTGTTCTTAAACACCAAAAAAAAACATACTTCCAACCCTGGTGCTGGACGCGTGCCGATTATCGCAGTTCTGTTCGGGCGGGCGTGACGCCACCGACGGAGAACGACGATCTGATTCGTGGATTTGGGACCGCCTCGGGCCGTGGACGTGATGTCCGGATAACGGAATTCCCCTGCCCGTGTGGAGGATAAACGAGAAAACCGTCACGGTTATCGGCGTAGAGCCCGGAAAACCGCTGTCACTCCAACCCTTTCCGGACGTGGCGACGTGGCGGATTTCACACACGTAGAGTCGTGGTGTTGACGTTGAGAGCGCTTCAGAAAGTTTCGACTCTGCAGAACTGTGTTAGCAGTCTTGACGAACGGCGAGCGCTCGTTCGTGCCAGCGGTGACCGGTGGCGCCGTCGTGAACGATCCTGTTGGCTGCGATGTCCCGTCCCGTGGCGCGAGCCTGCCTCGCACCACTGACCCGTCCATCCGCCGGCAGCTACCGCCAGAAGAAGAAGGAGGAGCACGACTTGATCAGCTGCGACCAGGACATGCTGGAGACGCGCAACAAGGAGCTGCGCGACAGGGTCGGCTCGCTCACCAAGGAGCTGACCTACCTGAAGGAGCTGATGCGCGAGGTGTTGCGCCACAAGCGCGCCGTGTGACGGGCCGGCCGCGGCCGAGGGACCCAGTACAAACGGCGCCGGCGCCGCCAGTGCGGGCCGTCGCGAGCGGGGGGCGGGCCGGCCGGCCGGACGGCGGCCGCGGCGCCGACCGGCCGAATGAAGGCGCCGCCGGAGGCAGCCGGCGGCGCCGCGGCCGCCGCCCGGCCGGCCGCACCGCTGCTGTCGTAAGTTTAGCGCTGTTTAAGTCGCGGTGCGTCTTACCGCGGCGCGTGCCGCATGCGAGGAGCACGCAGCGGATTTAGTAGCCTGGATTTTGTACAGATGTGTGTGCTACGTGCCGTGGTGTGTTTGTACAATATACGTGCCCGGAGGTGGATGCCAGCGTCACCACGCACCGTGCGTATGGCGTTTTACGTACCGGCGACTCGTAGTACACACATCTGTGCCGTCTTTTTTTCGGCTGGCCGCCGCTACTTTAGTTAGGGAGCCGTCTTTACGTAGCTGTGTGTCCGCCTGTTTCGGGTTTTAGTCTGGTGACGTGTGGCGCGTGCGGCCGGCCGCAGCTCCGCCGGCCGGCCGGCGGGGCGGACGCGTCCGGCCGTCGCGCCGACCGACAGTAAACCACCTGGTGGCGGCTGCTGGCGTGTTTGCGGAGGCGGAGAGGGAGGTGGATGATCGGGTCGAAGCTGCCTGCGAGCTCGGCGGAGAGGCGACTGGCGGCGGGGCCGGGAACGGGGAGCCGCTGCCGGCGTCCGTCCCGTGTCGCGGCCGAGCTCCCCGGGTCCGGCCGCGTGCGTGACCCGGGCCCGCCTCCCCTGCTGGGAGAGCCCTAGAAACCAGGGCGGCATGGTCCCCGTGACGTTCACCTCGTGAAGCGGTGCTGTTCTTTCGGGTCGTACGACTGGGGATGCGCGATCAGGGGGCGCCAGTTCCGGCAGTTCTGCGCATTCACCCGGCGGCAAGTCCGAGAAGTCGCGAGGAGTGACGCGCGCGACGTTCCTGCCGCGTCTGGTTACGCCAACTTCTCTCCGTGAGCAGACGCGACTTGCCTCTGGTCCCCTGCGAGGTGCGGCAATGCTGCGGTCCGTCGTAAACCGTGCGGGCCTTCGCCGAAAGTCGGCGAAATTTGCCGCACGTTAACGTCATGTTCCTGAAGATGGCGATTAAGCTGGCACGGTCATGCGCAGAAATTCGCCGTGGGGAAAGGAAGGTAACACCTCTACGTTAGAATGTTGGGTACTTTTCAATTTTCAGACCTTACGGCATTTCGTTCTCCAATTTTTTCCACGCGATGACTACCCTGCGAAATCGGTGATTTTGTTCTTGGGCTGGTTATTGGGGCTTAGGGGCGCACCGACTACAAGGTCATTCGACGCCCAGATTTTGTTCTTTCAACAAAGGAGTCGTGGTTAACCTATACGTATTCATTCAACCGCCCATTGTAATGCTTGTATTGCTTATTATTAAATGCTTATTATTGTCCACCATTTATCACGCAGAATCATGAGTTTACCGCCGATTATGGAACGGCAGCACATTTCCCTCAGCTTAGGTTCTAACGTACAAATAGATTTCAGTGTGCACCCTATAAGCATTGTTCTGAAGACGTGCACTGTCCGCACTGACTACACGTAAAAGTACGCGTGACAATTGCTGTGTCCATTTTGTCGTTTTGTTTTCACCAATGTCGGGACACGAAAACAAAATTACTAACCTGACGCGCCAGCGCGTTGCACGCACTGACAGTCTCGCGCGCCCCCGACAAACGCCTCATGCATTAGACCACATTGTCCTGGTTCTCGATGCACGTTACGACGGCGACGAGGAACGGTCTGCTGCGCTGCTGCTACCGCTGCGAGGCCTGGTCAGCGGCTTAACTTGACCATAGACTCCAGCTGTTTGACTAAGTAGGAGCTAGCGTTTTATGAACGATTGTTGAGACACCGTTATGACGACTGCCTCACGAGGACTACCAGGCCTTTCCAGCAGTACAGCAGCCATTCCACGGTTGCAGTGGAGGTCCGAGGTACCCTCACCGGTTGCGGGTTGGTGTGTTCAGGCTTCCAGGCAACGAGGCTCTGAGCACTAATCGAGGGCTTTGCTCATACGGGTGGCAGTTGACAGCGCCGGGGCCTTCCGCGTGTCACGTGGACTCCAGGGGCCGCTCATCGACAAGGTGCCTTTAAGTCCATGAACCTGGTTCTTCGACATCGCTCTTTAATGTCAAAACTCGGGCGTGCTTTTATTCCGGCGAACACACGCATCTGGCCTAAAAACCCGTTACAGACTGCAGGTTTCATCGCTCCCCTTGATCTTCAGAAAAGCTCACGACAGTGGATCAACAGTCACTGGACGCTGATTCTCATCGACGAGCACTTGATTAAACGCCAAAACACTCATTTCACGAGGTGACGTGCATATTAGTTTTCCATTTCCAGCTACGCACTGGCGTACACTTTCATTCGATTAAAATTAGCCAGTAACGTGTGAAGTGTGAGTCACTTGTAAGCATGCCAGACGACCGAAATCGAAATTATGCGTGTGTGTGGTGGTAATGGAAACACGCTTCCTGTCTGTATATGTGAGCAAACACCGCAAGGAAACAGGCAAACAACGGATCCACATATACTATTCATACTGTAACAACAGTCTGTGTACAAGACGTGATATAAAACTGACGTCCGAGCGAAATTAGCTAAAGGGGATTGATAAAAAAGACCTGAGAGACGGCGCGGGCGGCTAATGGGGCCAGACATCCGGCCGATACATTCAACTCGCAATGACACTGGCACAATCTCAAACGCGCTGTAGGCAGGTACTGCCCAGCACGCAGCTGCAAAGCTCGATGAGCGGCAGAGTTCCCAAGTGCAATATCCCTTCGACATTTCGCCGAAATAATCCCTCCTAATTTCCCGTACAAAACTTCGTCGTACCGACACGTATACATGGAAACCCACCCCGAAACGGATTTCGACATTATTGCACCGTGATTCCGTCCGACATCTTACAACACCCTGGCACTCGCGAGTGCTCCCGGCTGGCGGCAGGCGGCAGCACTATTTGGGGGCGGGCAGAGTGCCGAAGTTCAGCCGTAGCTGCTCCAGAAAGATGAACGTCAGGATGGTTTGCGGTCCCAGCCGAACAAAGGCCGGAACGTAGCCCTGCGAACCGTAGAAGTTGGATCAAGCAATGCAAATAACCCCTCGCACTGTCCAAACTGGGTCACTTGGGCCTGGGAGGTGTCCAAGTCGAGTGCATCATTTCACTTGTCTTAGTGAGATGTCCAGGCGGGGTCAATCACTGCACGTGTCCCGACGAGGTTCCAAGACCAGTCGCTTGGAGCACGCAGCCTTGCGAGGTGTCAGAGTCGAGTCGATCACTGCACACAGCCCAATAAGATGCCCAAATCGGGTCAATCGTCGCTCAGCGAGGCGTCCAGGTCGGTCAACCATTGCGAGTACCCATGCGACACGTCCAAGCCGGGTCAATCGTTGCGCGAAGCCCTGCAAGACGGCCAAGTCGGCTCAATCACACGCCGATGCATCAATCACCACGAAACGTGATGTAAATATAACTATTTGCCTGATGCCTGATGCAATGCCCCCTCCCCGTTTGCAACATCCGCTCAGCTCGGCGTCAGCTCGTGTTCCGAAGACAAGAGGTACCAGAAACAGTTCGTTTACTGGACCAGGGGACACAGCTGTCGGCACAATCCATTTTGTGTCACACCCCCCGAGATGTTCCACGTTCGCCCAAAGCCCGTTCACCTTCAACATCAATCGAACTACAATGACAAGGAGGCGATCTCACGTGACTAAAGAGCCCCGTACTTCACCACGTAACGAGGAAATACTTTCTCCTGTCCAATCGAACTTCCCCTGATCGACACGTCGTTTCCCCTTGGCGTCGAGACCGGCGAAAACGAACGACGACGACTCTCAGTCAGTGCAGCCGCACGGTCGCTCACCAATGAGACCGTATCACAGCGGCCTACCGAGCGTCCCGCCGCCAACACCAGCCCCCGGCGGCGGGCCGCCTGCTCCGGCCACAACGTACCTTGAAGAAGCCCAGCGGTCCCAACTTGGCCGTGTGCGTGATGATGTGCCACATGCCCTGGGGGTGAGCGCCACGTGAAACACAGGTCGCGCCGCAGCAGCAGAACGGACGCTCGTCGGGCGACTTTACGGCGATAATGACGGACATACAGGTACGGGACGGCATGGACATACCGGCCCGAGAATACCCACCGGAAATACAGTCCAAATACGGGCAACATCTTCGTCGCAATACAAAATACAAGGAAACAAGGCAGCACGCGCAGGAGCAAGATCGCCATCACATGTCAACTCGCACCACGCATATTCAGAGACTGGGCGACATAATATCAAGAAAAGATGGTTTAGTCTCAAAATAATGAACTAGCCAGGATGTCATGAACAATCGTAATGATCAATCATCTAAATGATCAGCCTTAATGATCAGTCTTATATTTCGGCGACCAGGCCCATGTCAGGTACAAAAACACACACGTCTAGCGTTGTGTGTTTAGTACCTGACGTGGGCCTGGTTGCCGAAGTATATTGTTAAGATTGGTAACTTACATTGTTATGGCCAATTCAATATTCTGAGACTAAGTCATCTTTTCTTGGTATCATATTCAAACAGACCATCGTCACAGCCGTAGCGTAGAATACGCCGATACATGGCAGATTCTGTTAGGCCAAGACAAAAAGACGTTCGGTGCGTTCTGCCGGAGAATTTTCTCCCTTCCAAAACAGTTCAGAAACCAACATTACTACACTCAGGGGGCGTGGGCGGCAACCAAGTAAAGAAATTCTAAGGCCAAGCTGCGGTAATCTCTGCCGGCGTCTCGGACCGCACGGCGGCTCACGAGACCCGGCCGTGCGGAGATCACCGGTCTCCGGCGGCGGAGATCGCCGGTCTCCGGCGGCGGAGATTGCCGGTCTCCGGCGGCGGAGATCGCCGGTCTCCGGCGGCGGAGATCGCCGGTCTCCGGCGGCGGAGACTGCCGGTCTCCGGCCGCCGCCACTGACCCGAAACTCGCCCGGCTTGGCGTTCATGGTGCGCGTCTTGATCACGTCCATCGGCTGCGTCATCGTGGTGGCGATGGCGCCCTGCAGCGACCGCGAGGGCGTCATCGGCGGCATCGTCACAGGATTTACCAAGGACGGTCATCATAAGGACACCAGGAGCATACGGACGGCAGCATCGCCACCGGGCCCACTCAAAAGGCCGTCACGTGGACATCAGACGTCACTATTACGACCGTTACAGGGACCACCAAGCACGGTGTTCGCTGCCGTCACTACAATGGCGATCTGGAACGCAGGCTGATGCGTGACTGTGCGTGTCTGTATGTATGTCTGATGACTGACTGTGCCAATGACAGAAAAACCGTCCACACCAATTCTGAGGACGCCGTCTGAAAACAACACGTGGAATCGCCGACATCAACGCGCAGGACTGCCTCGCGACGCCAATCTAATACGAAAATCATTCATGATATTCTTCAGTCATTTCTCTTTGGTACTCGTATGGACATCACCGGCGATATCTGTACTGTCTCAAGGACACTGACCACAGGCGGAAATCACGGCTCACGGAAATCATAAGCGATGTTTCTGATGACATCCGTGCAACAGTAGTAGCAGCAGCAGTCGACGCCACGGAAACGGTAAAGATAGCGCATCCTAGCGTGGGAGTCGGCCACGGACACGTGACAGACAAGCAACGCCTCCCCCAGCGAGAATTATCCACGGACAGCGGAGGCTGCCAGGAACGAGAGCGGGAGCGGGGAGGGAGGCGTCCACTGACCGCAATCAGGCTGGACGTGAAGTGGGTGGTGATGTTATCCTGGAACAGGCCGGTGGACAGCAGCGTCTGCTTCACCTGGAACACCGGCCACCAGTCAGACAAGGACCTCAGGCACAGACGCCCGGTCTGGCACGGGCCCCAGATAAGGACGCCTCACCCAGACAGGGAAGCACGTCGACGACGAGACGACCGCTGTCTGCGTGAAGCAAATGCGAACGAGCCTTTTCAGAAAACCTGACTGCGCCTGAACTGCGGAACATTGACTGAGACTGGACCTAACAAATGAGAAAACCACACGACTTTATATCACACATTTCACACAACACACAACAGGGAAGCATCTACCTCATCCCCACTGTATCAGAACCGTGATGAGTCAACTAGTTGTGTTGAACTCCTCTGAAAAATCAAGGTTCTGGGCTACGCAGGATTTCTGGTTCAACGGTTCGTCAAAAGATTCAACCCAGCAATCTGCACAGATACCAGCTAACTCGCCAGTCACACTGCCAGTCAATCAACACCATTACAGTGCAACAAAACTGGCACATACGTGCAACAGGGAACATTCGCACAACACGGGTACTCCCAGCAGACGCCTGTAAATCGTCCAGATGACGACCACTCTGCCCAAATGTACGCCAGCTGGTGCGCTCAACGTCAGACCGTCACTCTGTTGTTCTGCGCTCAGCTGGCATTTCGCAAGTCGGCCGGTCGTCGGACGCACCTGGTCGTAGAAGCTCAGCTGGCCGACGGTCATCAGCACGGCCCTCAGCGTGGCCGACGAGGCTCCGGAGAAGAGCCGAGTCACGCCCTCCTCCCGCAGCACCCGGTACAGGCCGTCCACCGCGTGCTTGTAGCTGTGGACGGCCCACCGCGGTTCACACACTGCCTCAGCACCCGGTACAGGCCGTCCACCGCGTGCTTGTAGCTGTGGACGGCCCACCGCGGTTCACACACTGCCTCAGCACCCGGTACAGGCCGTCCACCGCGTGCTTGTAGCTGTGGACGGCCCACCGCGGTTCACACACTGCCTCCACAGAACGCGACACCCACCAGCGGACACGACGGGACAAACTACACCAACGGCGGAAACAAACGGCTAACCCGGAAGGCCCGTCACGAGGATGGCGCAGCGCGGGGGGCCGTCGCGGCACGGCTCTTACTTGCGCCGCTTGTCGACCGGCAGCTTGATGTCGTTCTGCATCCGAACGTTGACCATGTCGGCCGGCGTGCCTGCGGCAACAGACACCGTCTGAGGCAAGGAGGGCGCGTGCTGTCCTGGGACACAGGCGGGTGCCGTCCTGAGTCCCCGCAGACAGGCGCTGTCTGACACGACAGGCGCTGTCTGAGACAGCGGACAGCTGATGAAGCCCCGGCACCGTTCCGGGAAAGACACAAGCCACCTCTGTTTGAGTGCAAACCATGACGTGTGTGGATTCTGGCATGCTGGCAATGCGCCGATGCCTGACGGCGGATGGCTGACAGTGACTCCCCCGAGGCCAGCCCAGGTACAATGGGAACCGTTCACCTCCTGAGAAGGTCTCCGCCCAGCCGCCGGCTCACCGATGAAGCCGCCGCAGGCGCCACCGCTGGCCGCGATCAGCACCTTCTTGTAGAACGGCAGCGGCTGCCCGGCAGGAGCCAGCTGCTGCTTGGCCACCTGGCGGCCGGGGGAAGAAGCGAAACGTCACACTCACGCCGACAAATGGGAGGCTTCAAAGGGAGACTTGAGGCCTGACAAGAACCACAGAACATGTGAAGGTGGAATAGGCATACTATGGATCGTTGTCACAGTCAACACGCGCATATCGTCAGAGGAGGCGGCCACGAGGACACACGCAGACCAGGGAAGTGGCAACGGGTAGTTCAGAGATGGCAGCTCCGTCCCCGCAGGGTTTAGGAACACGAAATGTCATCCAGGGTGTGTTTCAAACACTCACAAAGAAACACTTTAACTGCCGTTTACCGCAGTATCATGACAACGTCCCAAACGCGAGCATAAAAGCAGCAGCCATGCAAAACTGCTGGAAACTGCAGGACACCACAGAAAGCCACCGGAGACCATCACATACATCCAAGGGTAAAATCAGTCCACAGGACATCACAGAAGACCGCGGGGGAGACATCACAGGTCAAAAGAGGTCACAAAGGGCCAAACTGGCGCACCTCGTAGACTGCGAACCGCGTGGTGGAGTAGGACAGCTGACGGAGCAGAGATGCAGACAGGCCATTGTAGAGCGCCAGCAGGCCCTGGTTCCGGACGATGTTGACCACGTTGCGGCCGATGCTCAGTTTGCCCTCCTGCTGGGTCTGCAGGTGAACCTGTAGGAGTGGGCAATAGATGGCCACAGATGCAAGGCAGACAAAGCAGCTCAGAGTCGGACTGTGCCAGGACGGAGCGCCAACGTCCGGCATGGACAGATTTCAAAGCGTCCGCTTCGTTACGCACATTAACATTTGGAAATGCACAAAGTTGCAGTCCATGAGGAAAACAAACCTCATTTGTGTTCTGATTCCAATACAGAAAAATTCTGCTAAGCAGGTTGTTAAATCAATGTTAAGTTTTTTCTGAAAAAGGAGCAGACTTACAGTCCAGTGCAGGTCATGTTAGGAAATGGTTCAGTCATTGGTTACCTTAAGCAGGTCCAGTGGGTGTGTAAAACAGGCTGCACCAGCAGATGCAAGACCACCAAAATACCATTTGGAAACACGTGCCTCATTAGCCATTTTATTTGTACCTGGAGCACAGAAAACAACAGAGTGGGTGGAAAAATAGTACAAATGGTTCACACACAAAAAAACAGCAAAACATGGGATGCCCTGCACACCAGTGCAGAGGATGACAACACACCTAATGTCTGAAGCTGTGGGGGGAGGGGGTGGCAGGTCCCACAGTAAGAAAACCAAGGTTTTCCAGTACACATCTGATACAGGCAAATGGCTACAACATAAATTAACAACTATGTCTGGGCACAATGTTATGTGAATCAATGGGAAATTACATGATAAGCACTCCATACTTAAAACATCCAGTGCAATCACAAAAATCCAACTTATGTCCAGGAAAACACATACAAAACCTGGTCTATAAGTCAGATTTTGTGAGAAACCGTCATCCTGCTGCTACATTTTCCAGTATCAGCCAAGAACATGAGATGTTTGTTCAGCGATGCAGCATAGTTATAATGGTACTGCTGTGCCATTTCTCCTGAATACAGCTGATTTTTGTTGTTACCCAGTCACAGATACAAAAGGGAATTTCCCCACCAACTTTATCAACCAAATATCACAGAACTTCCCATGCAATAAATGCCTGATTATGATCACAAAGACATGAGAACCCAAAAGGCAGACTGGCTCAGCTTTATCATTTTTCAGCCAACCAGTTTTGAATGGTGGCAATTACACACATTGCAGATGGTAAAATAATATTGGATGACACATTCAGCTTTGTCTGAATAATGAAATATGCATGTAATATGCACAGCACAAGATTAGGCATCAGGTCTTTACTACCCAGTAAATACTGATTCTTGCCTGCATCAACTGAATTATTTTCATGGTCCTGATAAATGTCAATTAATTGCAACATCAATAACTTATCCAGTTCTCAACATTTCCAGTATGGAGGATAGGAAGTCTAATGAGAAGTAAGCTGAACAGATGCAGCACATAGCTATACCACTACATATCACATCACCATATGGCTGCACAGTTTGCTACATAAAATGGGTTTACTGATGGAAGAAATAAGCTCATTAATACATGACAGGACTGGAAATTTAGATGGTGAGAAGGAGATGGTTAAGTTAGTGAACATCGCTTTGGCAGTCACACGCACATCCTTCACACACTTTCCTGCATTTGACTTTCTGTCTGTTCTTGAGTCCTGTTGTCTCTATCCACTGCATGCTATTAATATGCCTAGAGGCATAGATGGCCACCCACAGGAGACATTTACAAGGGCTAGGTGCACTGCATCCAGCCAACAGACATGGTCTGCAGTATAGCATAGGCCTTGCCCCAAGAAATAAAAAAAAAACAGGCATGGAATAACTTTTGCTTTCAACTCAACATGGCAGATCTAGTCTTGCACTATCTGATCAGGGACATGACAGTCACCAGGAATGTCAGTCATTCTAACACTTCCAATTGGCACCTGCATCTTTATTTATATTTAGTTATGGGACTTGTTAGCTTTATGACACACCTTGTTCCAGGTGCACTAGCAATACAGGTGGCTACCCCAGGCAGACATTCCTTTGAGGCAGCTGCATTCTATCAGGCCCCAAACACATGGTGTGGTTGGTGGATGGAAAGAAAAACTTTGCTGTTGTAATGAACATTTCCTGTGATTCCAGAAAACTTGCACACTGAAACAGAGGCATAGCTAGAAGAAAATGGCAAGAGGGCAAATGATCGTAGCCTATTTCCCACCTATTCGGAAAGTTTGGCTCAGAGGTCACTGCAAGGTTGCCCTTGGAAAATGGACAGCATTTCCCCAACGGCTCCCACAACGCAAAATTAACGCCAAATTTGTTACCAATGATTTTTTGCTTCCACACACAACTTTTAGTACGGGTGAACTCAGCCCGTAACCAGCACGAACATGAAACACTTGCCCACAGGAAGAATGCCACTAGGACAGTTCACGCCGCGCCGCTGCGGACCGAGCGGAAGGGGTGTTTTACTGGGACGACTACAGCGGTCACCTTGGCGGTCACCCTTGCAGGAACGTCACTGACGCGTCGTGAACGACGTAAATTTGCGCTTCCATATACCAACAGATTGAAGGAATACCTAATTTCGCTGCAATTCCATCTCAGTGATGAAACTCAGAGTGAGTTCCATCTCAACACCTTTCGCTGTAACAAGCACTGTCTGTTGGGTAATAAGGCCGAGGATAAAACGTGTTCAACGTCCTAAACGTTGACCGTCGCTAACCCGACTTCATACATCTGTCATTCAGTGAACGGCTAATCAGCTCTCTCCATATTTGCTCGAGTACGTGAGTGCTATTTTGTTGGTGCCTCGGCAACTCCATTGCTGACTGGGCGCCCCCAAAGACTTGTGAATCCTATGAGAAAAACGAGCTTTAGATGGACTTCAACAATGAATTCAGCTGTATAGTGAACACTGCGTCCCCTGCACCCACACAACTGAACCCCACCTTCCCAATGAAAACAGCGAACCATTAGCTGTGTCAGACAGGCTAAACACGCCCCGTACCGCACGCTGCTACCTGTAACATACCGGGGACACGGGGCGAAAATTCAAGCAATCGTTCCGCGTGCAGTATGCACGCTGACTTCGTCCGCAGCCGGCATGAAACACAGCATCTTCATGGAGAAGACGCCTCCTAGTTTGGCAGGACGAACACGGAGGCTTCAGGGGGACGCATGTAAGCCGTGGAGAGGCAAGGCGGACAACGTACGGTACAAATGTATTGTGTTTGACACGAAAAAACAACGTCGCAAAAGTTAGTATGGCTTGAACTTTCGCTGGACACGCATTTGCGCGATCTTCTGCTTGTCTGCCTCGAATTTTTCTCGTAGTTTTGCCAGTTCTGAAACGAGGTCACGTCCTGTTGATGACAGACATCACATCCACGGACACAGAACATAAACAAAATGATACGGCCCCGGTTTTCGAAACCATGTAACTGCCCTACACGTTTTAAGCTACACCATAATTCCATATCACAAGGACAGGCATTATTCCGCACGTCAACGACAGCTGTAACTTGGGATTACAGCACTTCCTAAGACAGCCGGCTGAGATAATTTTTAACTTTGGGTTCGAGCTTGTGGTCTGAGGGAACCAACACACCACAGTGCAAATAAACAACACCGAACAAGAACTTGTTTTAAACGAGGAGCCCTGTAGAAATCAACCACAATAGCACGCATATGACGTAAAAATATTCCCACTTATCGCGAGAACATAAACGCTGCTCAGTTTCACGTGCATGTCACGAGCTGGGCTCCGCCAGTTGCGGATACGGCAAGCTACGTCGCCGCTGACCAGGCGGAATGAAGCAAAACCCCTCCCCCGCTCCGCCCCACACACTCACGCTCCATCTTGGAGTCCTTCAGCTGGAAGTTGTACAGGTTGACCAGCTGCTTCTTCTGGCGTTTTTTGCGCATTTTCTCCTTGAGCCGCTGGTCGAGGCCGTCCGTGCGGCGCGCCACGGGCCGTTTGGAGTGGCGCGTCACCAGCACCCAGCCCTCCTCGTCCGGCTGGCCTTCCTTCTCCCGCGCCAGCCGCACCTCCTGACGAGACGGCCGCGGCACAGGTCAGGGGTCACCGGTAAACAGCGCTCTCAGCGGTCACAGGTCACAAGTCACCAGCTGTCGCACAGGTCAGAGATCACGAGTCACCAGCTCTCGCGCCGGACACGGGTCACAAGCCACCAGCTGTCGCAAAGGTCGGAGGTCACAGGTCACCAGCTCTCGCACCGGACACGGGTCACAAGTCACCGGCTGTCGCAACGGTCATGTCACAGGTCATCAGCTGCCACACAGGTCAGAGGTAACAGGTAACAAGCCATCAAACAGGCTGGAGGTCACACATCACAGGCACCTGGCCGTCAGACAGATCAGGGGTCATAGGCCACTGGTCACTGACAGGTGGCATGTCACAGATCGCACACAGAATAACGTAACCATACAGATAGCAAGTCGCAGGTCACCAGCTTGCACAGAGGTCAGCAGGTCACTGACTGCCAGACTGGCCGAGCAGTCACAGGTCATAGGCCTTCAGACAGGCCAGAGGTCGAAAACTGGTTGAATCACAAAGACCAGCTAAAAGCCCAGACAGCAGGGAAAAAGTAGATGTCAAAAATGGTGCATATTTTTCCTAGTTTTTTTCAAAAACGCCAGAATTTCACTACAAGGGCAAGTCCACAGGTTTTCTGGCCAAAATATGGGAATAATAATAAATGGTGTCCAGACTTATGCCTTCAACCTCTTTGCCAGCTCTCATATGCACCACGTGGACACTATCCAATTTTCCACCTTGGAAAAGACAGTTCTGCGCTAAAATAAAGCAGTTTTGCACTTCGGAAAACAGCGATGGCCAAAAACAAAAGCCCTTGCCACATTAACAGACATTAACAGACATCGCAAAATCTGCCATCACCCTGACAAGTGGCCGTCCTACAACTCGCATCTCAGCCAAACGGGTCCCCAGTAACACACGCCACGCTAGTGTCTTAAACACGCGCCTCTGCCTCGCGAGTACCCTGCAACACCTACCTCCGCAACGCGGGCGTCGTGGGCAGCCATGTACTCGTCCACCTCCTTCTTCAACGCCTCCTCGTCCAGAACGGAATCGTTGTACTCCATCTGCCACTCTGCGTGATATTACGGAACGTCAGCTGGCAAAGGGCGGCCGGGTTCCTCCCCGCACCTTCTCCCTGTCCAGCCGAGGACGGATGCACTCCGCAACACTGGCTGGTACAACATCGCCTGACGGCGCTGGACATCGCGACATTAACACCCGGCAACACTGGGAAATACCACAGTACCGTCTGGCAACTTTCGACAATGTGACGCTTCCATCTGGCAACATTACGACAAATGGCGCAGTCTACACGTGAGCGACTGGCCGGCGCTCCTCTGCGTTCGGGGAGAGCACACGGCCACGGCGGCACGGGCAACGGTCCACACCAACTCGCCGCCAATCCATTCTGAGCAAAGATATACGCAACCAATCGTCGCCGGCAAAGGGAACTCTGTCTCTCGGAAGAGCATCAACGAAATACTCAACCGCTAGAGAATAAACACGAATCACGACAGACGAACAAGAGGGAGACCCAAGGAAGACGATGGGGAAGGGAAACTCCCCCACGGTCGACTTCCGGAGAGCGCCGTGGCCTGCACATATACACGCTGGACTCACTGATTATGCCCGCGTGAATGGGGTGCTGCTCTGTCGAGAGGACCCGGGGAGGAGAGTCGGGCGTCAGCTTCAGATCCAGCACTTTCTGGAGACCCTCTGGCTTCGAGAAGACACAGTAGGCCACCTTGTAGCCCTGACGATGAGAAAATGTCAACAAATGCGTCAGCTGGAGATTCGTGCAGCACGCGGCAAACAACGAAGCCAAGGAAAACAGAAACACTTCGCAAATATTTACAGAGAACTTCTAATCAAATTGCCTTCTCCAAATGCACAAGTTCACACGGTGTCCTACACAGTCACACAGGATGCAGCATGTAAATTCCTCGCAAAACTCCTAATTATCATCTGTTTATGTGCGCCCAAAAACAGGATAATTGAAGGGACACACAGGAAAGACGCAAAGCATTTCGCAAGTCGTCATTTCCACCCTGGCTGAAGAGCTACGGTCTCTCAACTACATGACGTTATTTCGCCTCCGCGTTCTCAGTCACTTATGCGGGCACCACACCAGGCAGCCACCTCCACCCACGAGCACATGCGTCAAGCGTCAGCGCGTCAAAGCCCGGCGCGAGCGGCGTGCCGCCCAGCTCAGCACCTCGATGGGCTCGGCGGACGGGAAGAAGCGGGACGTGTCCGCCTCCGGCAGGCCCGGCGTGGGCTTCTTGTGGAAGAAAACGCGCCGCACCTTGCCGCAGTCCGCGAACAGCCGCTTCATGCTCGCCTGGGACGGCGCGCAGAGTCAGAGGGGAGCGGGCTGGCCGGCGGTGCGTGACTCCACGGCAGGAGCCACGACTGAACGCGACCCCGTGCACTCTACAGCGGGCACTCCTCCTATGATTGTGCCTCGTTACTGGTTGTCGGCAGAACACGGAAAACGGCCGCAGCACAGCTTTGTAAATGCAAGCTACTCACTCCACCACGGTTGCAGTCAAACCCGATATACCACGTTCACAGACGCATCTCCACTTAACAACTACAGGCAAACGACATGTCTTCTTTCGACTCGAAAATCAGTCGAAAAAGGCGACGGGTTCGTTGAACAGTCTCCTGTCCGGCAGGCTGGACGGACCTCACCTCGTCCACGTACGGAGCGACGTTCACGACGAACAGGGTGCGGTCGGCGGGTTTCTCCTTAACGGTGGAGCGCACGGCGTGCTGTTTATAGAACAGGTAGTGCACCGCCTCACTCTGCTCCGAGAACTTCACCGGCATGACTGTGGACATACAGCCTTAATGGTCACCACTTTCAAGAAACATTGTCAGTGAAGCAATATCACAATGGAACTAGACACAGCAATACTTGCTCACTCTGCTTATTTCCATTTAGGTAACACATCTGAAAACATGCCTTATGTGACAACAGCCTTACCTTTGAAATCCATTCCTGATGAAAGAATGTTGTGCAAAGATATCACAAACCTGCAATGGACAAAAGACAAAGTTAGTGCTATTGTCCAGTGTCATCCTGAAAATGCATTCTATACAATATTCTGTACATGCATCATGATTTTGGTCCGAACCACTCATGATTTTGACATTATCACCATGGCCCTTTTGACATGGTTTTGTTGTGGTGCTCTTTTGGAATGCATATTACACTGGGTATCTACAGGCATCCAAAAGTGCCCCGAGACACTTCAGTGCGCAAAGCATGTCAGAGGACTCGACGAGGCACACCAGATGAACCAGATTCCCAACAAGTGTGCACCAAAGCTCACCAGCTGCCTCAAAAATATGCATCAAAATGCACCATGACCTAAAGATTGAGCACCGAAATCCACAGTGTTATTAGTAATGTAAACTTCATGAATGAAATGCCTGTATAGTGCAGTACGCAGTTATATTCCAGTTTGGACACCTCTATCAGGTTTCAAATCAGCAAGCATGTCCCCATTAGGAAATGTGAACTGGAAGCAGTGATGGGAAAGAAATGCTTCCCATCAAATGCAATGCATACCCAATATTAGTTTGACCCAACTTACTGTGCACATTAGTTGCAAAATACAGACAGAAACATTCTCCCTCACCAGGGGTGATCTATGAATATCCCCTATAGTCCAGAACTCTGCAAATCTGATATTACCCTGAAAGCTGGCAATACTTATTCTGGATTTGATGCTTACTGAAAAGATGTAAGAATGGAAGGAGGCTGGGGCATGTTCCCACTTTGGGGGGAATTTAACAATAGCCCTATTGGTCAAAATGGCTTTGCTCCTTCCTCCCCAACAAACACACACAGTGTTCCTAGGTGCTCTGATGTCCCTGGCTGATTGAATGCTTATTCCCAATATTAGTTTTCTTTAAAAAATTGGCATTGCTTGATAAAATCATTTTAACCTGCACTTTTTGTTTTTGAATTTTTTCTATCACCTACAATCCCAGCAGCAAGAGATAGCTTTCTTCATTGCTTCTAGCATGTGTGTTCCTAGCAAAAGGGGTTTCTAGGATGTGTGTGCAAGCTAGCAGAAACATCCCAGATTTCCCCTGGCAGCTGGCTACCCAGTATAAAACTAGATGGGATTTTAGTTTTTAGAATTTCAGCTGACTGGCTAATGTTGCTGAAAAAAGTTGGGAATAGTCAGACTGAGCATATTAGCAAAACAGAAAAGTAAGCTGCACTAATTACAAGCAAAGTAGTATAACCAACATAATCAGTAAATCTACTCAAACACACCAGTTTCCTTTCCCTGGCAGGCAATTTGGCACTTTCCAAACCAGCAGTCACAAGTCATGCAAAGGGTGCCAAATGTTCCCTTGAAATGATTCATGATACTTTTGCAATAAGGCACGCTCATTAAGATATTCTAGTGCTATAACTGATGATATGTCATATTATGATACACTGCATTTTTTGAAACAATACCTAAATATTTTCATTTTACTGAGAATCATCACCACTGCTACTGAAAAGTGATCCAACTGGCAACTAAATCTGATAGTAACTTCTAGTAGCACTTGACTATCACCGATTTGACATAAATGTGACAAACATGATAGCCAGTCCTTTACTGTCAACTGGCAGGCCACTGGCTAATGTCCACTAAGACACAAGGCTTGACTCAAAACATGGATGCTTGAGCTCAAGAGGCTGTGTATCCTAAACCACAACAAATAAACAAATAATTAAATGGCTATCATATTTTCTTTGCTATTTTTTACCCCAACTGCTAGCATACACGTGCCTCTTCCAGGACTTGCACCAGCCTGCAGTGGTGTGCACCATACACTGACATGCGCAAAAGCCAAAGCCTCTGTGCACACTGAATTGCACTGGCTTCCAGATGGTGTGCAACCATGAGATATTGTCAAAGCTGCCACACTTTACAAACTGACAGACACAGAACAAGGGTTGGAAATTTAGTTTCTGTTATTGGTGTGAAGAGTGTATTTTTGTTTTGGAGTGCAAAATTTAGAAACAGTACTGCTGGTTTAAGTTGGCATTTTTGATCCAAGTCAGTTTTGGTATTACACATCCTTCTTAATGATTGCAGACAACAGTCCACTGCTTGTAGAGTAAGCACTTGTTGCAACAAGGAGCTTAGAAACAACAGAAATGGTGAGGAACTAATGATGCCTGAGGCTTGTTAGTACACCAGTCACATGGAATTAATTCGCAATCACATCTAGACATTAGCGAATCCCAAACAGTTTACCTCAAGACAATAACAGATATCACAATGACAAATGTCTGTGTGTCTCACGAAGGGACGAAACCATCGGAATATTGTTCACGTGCGTCCATCCGAATGTTACGGGTAAGAATGTAATCTCCGCGCGTAAATGACATCATTAAATTTCCAAACATCTAGGCAGTAGAAAAAATCGCGGTTTTTGGAATTTGTTGCAAACTGCCTCTATAAAAGCGCATTCGTTGGAGATGATGCAAGATAGGGGCGAGATCCAGTTACTATCACTGCTTGACCTTGACCGGGCCAAGACCCGCATTTTATTCACTTGTGTCCTTGACCGCCGTCTCATCGTTCGAGTGGCGTTTGCATCCTCAAAACTTTGGCAATCCCCGGATTTTTATCTTTGACTGCTTGAAATACACTTTTCAAAAAACTGGAGATGGTCATGGCACTTCCAGTAACCTCCTAGAAACTCAATGACGTCACTTATCTCTAGGAATGGTTAATTTGTTTTTTTAAATATGCATGAATACAAAAGATACGCATGTAAACAATATGCCGATGGACTGCCTGCAGGGTCTGTTTGGAAGCTGGGTAATTTCTTAACGTTTTTTGACTGTTTAGCAGTGGAAAGTTCACTTCAAGAACGTTCAGCCTCATGTACTGTCTGATGTATATCATGTCAAACTGCCTTTCGTTGGTGTTCTTGATTGCGTTAATTTCGTCTCAAAATCATGTATGAAACGCCTGCTCCCGTAATGCCGGTTATGCTGAGCATTCGTCTTGGTATGGAAGGTAGCGCAGTATCCATCATTATTCTTATTATTTCTGTATGTTTCTCAAATGCCCGTGCCGTATGTGAGTCTCTGTGGTATAACCCTTGCACATTGTGAAGACGTTTATTGATGTGCTGTCTGTGCAAAATTGAGCCAGGGCAGTGTCAACTGAGGATGTTGTCATCTGTTGTCATGTTGATGTCATCTTAGGATGTTGTTACAGTCGATATCAAAGCTGTAAGTTGGTCTCTGGTGGCTGTTATCAAGCTGTCAGGAAAATTTCAGCATGAAATGTTTGCTTGTTCCTAGTTAGGCCAAACAGCTTCTTGGTCTCAAACATTTGAGTCTTGAGTCAAGTCTTGTCTCATGGGGCATCAGTCAGACATTTTATCAGCAGTAATCTCAGCCACTGCCTGTGGCATCCAGCCAGATGGATGTGAATATAGCATTGCCAGTCTAGTCACTTATGTTGGGTCTGGTGTCTGGATCAAAGCAGTGGAATTATATGGGCAACCTATATTACAGCCATTCTTAAATTCAGACTTTTCAGTTCCACTCTTCAGATCATCTGATTATATTATCATCATTTTTAAAATGGAAAAAGGCATTATGGAATGGCCTGATGTGGAATGAATAGCATAATTGCTATCTTTTTGGCATGGAAATGACATTGCTGTCTATTTAATATACTTGTTGATTGTGAATGATGCATTGAAGGTTATGTGCTGAATTTGGTCTCATCTCTCAAAATCAGCAGAGCTCAGCTACTTGAAGAACATGCATCCAGTCTGTGCCATATCACTTTCTTGGGTGGCACACAGAATTGAAATGGGGAGGAGGGCAAAATTGGCCACTGCATACATGATGAGCGTTAAACCTCTTCGGGAGGGCTAGACAGTATGCCTGGTTCCCGGCAGGGGGCAGACTTGCCCCCCATAAGATCTTGAGAATTGCACGTGCAGTTCCATCATGACAAGTGGCAATCAAAATGTCATGATGTCAACTACATTTTTGTAAAAAGAAACCTAAATTTTGAGAGGGGTGAATACAGGGGGTAACATGATAAAATGGGGACATTTTAGTACTTGTTATAACTCTGTTGTTTTTGGACTGGTTTTGATGGAATCAGCATGAATCATTAGATTATAAATGGGACTTTTATCTCTGGTCCATACATTTCAAGTTTTGAGGAAATTTATAGGCTTTCACAGAGCTTTGAAAATAGCAGGATTAGTTTTTCAAAAACCAAATTAACAGGAAAGTTAAAATGCTTTCTTAGCTTTCACTAGTCATGTTATTCTGAAGAAGTTCAAACCATATTACAGCATTTGTAAAATGTTGGGATAGGCAGTGCTAGGGACTTGACAAGGAAGTAAGTGTCATGGTCACATGCTCCTCAGATCATCTTACAACCTTTGACCTGAAATGACCTCCATTGTTCTTAGAGTCTCTTGGGATGATCTGATATGCATGTCATATTGTTTGAAAATGTTTCCAATCAAAATGAATTCACTCTGTTTTCAAAATTCCATTTTACAGCTGTTGAGATATAGGATGTGCATACAGGTATTTTAGGTCATAGCTCCATGACCTGACCTGATATCAGGCTGGAACATGGTACACAAGTAGAGAGCAACCTTCTGTGTTATATATATTACAGACTTGGTTGTGGAAAAAATGATGCCAAAATGTTACCTTGAAACCAGATTTTTATTTCTGACCTTGACATGGCCTTGTGAAGTGACCAGATGAAACAAAATGTATTTTTATGTTGCCCAACTATTTCCCTATAGATCCATTTTAGGTTTTAGGGTCAGTCTTTAAGATGCTCTTTTTGGCAGACATGTTCCTTGTACCTTCAACAGGGCCAAAAATGGCCTGAGATGTCTCTCAAAAATGTTGCCTGACTGCCCATGACCAAAATAGCAATGCAGAATTTTGTTACAGTTTTAGAAAGAATAGCTAGGAAAGTCACCAAGTTTCGTGAAGCTGTGTCAGAAACCCTGGAATTTGCAAGCAAAAACACCTGGCAAGTGGATTCAGCTCCCTACTACCAGATGAGAGTCATTGATCTTGGGGTAGTTTGGATGACTGACACATTTATAGAAACATTTCCTAACATCTATTTAACTGTTCTCATTTTCCACCTTTTTATCATTAGTTAACTTCTCAGCTCAAGTTATTACAGAAGATGTATCTTTTTCAGGGCCCTCTTGATGCTTTACTGCAGTGTTAGAAGCTGCTGATTTGAAGAACTTGTCCATGAAAGATCAGCTGACATGGCTGAATATGCATTGAATATTGGGTGAGTATATTTATTCCTGCGATATGTTACAGCTGTTTTTGTAGACTGTTATTATTCATGGGATGAAGCTGGGGTGCCATAGGACACGGCCATTGTGTGAGTGGCAGTCTCTGACAGGTGTCGTGCTGTCTGTGCGACGGGATGCGGCCGTTGTCCGGGCGGTACAGTCTCTGACAGGTCTGCTCCGCAGGGACGGCCCGCGGCCGGAGGACGTGGCCATCATCAGGGAGCTGTACCAGGGCAGCCAGGACAGCGACCGGTTCGAGGTGGAGCTGGAGCGCGCGCTGGAGGCCGGCTGTCACACCATCGTGATCGAGCCGCCCCGGCTGGGGGACGAGGCGGCCAGGTGCGGAGCTGCCGGCCGACCGGCCGGACTGACGGCCGCTGACGGGGATGAGGTCCGGTCAGCGGGCGCGGCAAGCCGGGGGGGGGGGCGGGGGGGGGGGGCAGGATAGGAGGCCAGGTGATGTCACAGTCAGGTGATGGGTGCAGAGCTCAGACTGCTGCCGAGGGGAGGCCAGAGTCGGGTTGAAAGGTCGTGACGGTGCCCACACTTGCAGAGAGTCGGGAGAAGTCGGGGAGAATGATGGGCAGAAAGTTTAAACTTCTGGTGGGAGGCGGGAGTCGGGACTCGGTGAAGCTCGAGGAGGTGCGGCAGAATGGTCCGGCGAGGTCCGGTCAGTTGGTCCGGAGGTTCGATTAGACCGGCCGGTGCGCTCGGGCGGCCTGTTCAGGTCCGTCCAGGTGGCCGCGGCGTCAGCGGTCGGTCGGTCTGTCGCCGCCGGATGTTTGGGTGGCCACGGTCCCGGCCTGGTGGGCAGACTGCTGCCGCCTGAAGTCTGCTGCGGGAGCGGTCTGGTCTGGTGGCCTGCAGCCGCCCCAGCGGCCGAATCCCCCTGTGCTCGTCTCAGCACAGTTCTCTTCTCGAATTGGTCGTATTTTCGGTCTTTCTCGCGGAACATCTGTGCCGTTTTTAAGCATGACATATTCCATTGATTATGCTCCAATAGTACCGTCGCTTTTCATCCTGCACGTTTATACCTTGACGTTTCTGGGATGACGTCGTTTTTCATTATCGTGTTTCAGATGGATCAGCGTCGGCAATTTCCTTCACAAAACGGCCGTGCTGTCCGGTATCGGCGCCGTATTCTCCGGTGAGCAGAGGCGCCGCCCTGAACCCGGCCGCTCGCGCCGGTCCCGTTGTCCGTGTCCGGGACTGCAGGCGGCGCCGCCGTGTCGGCTCAGACGCCGGTCTGCCGAGCACTACGGCCGCGGAAAAAAACAAGATTCGAAAACGAAAACGCGTATCGAGCCGCATGGGATAAAAAATTTGGGGATCGTCGAAAAGCGTTTTAAAAGCTGTGGTGTTCGTATGCGCTGTTTAGTACGATGCACCAGTCGACAGTGCAGAGTTTTTGCAGTCGCCGGAGAACCGTCCTGTTGCACATCTGTTTGTATTTTGACTCATATCACTTCCTCGGAAACCATCACAACGAGAAATACATATCGCAGGGCGAATTTCCATCAGAAGAGTGCGAGTGATTTGTTTAAAATAACAACAAAAAACGGACCCGGTCTCCAAAGCTTTTGTCCATTGGAAGATGTATGTATTTGATGCAGAAGAAAGGGTCGCATCTTAGTATTCGGCCAAAAGGTTGCATTGATCGCGAGTCTTTGCACATTTCGGCACGGCCGCGGTTCCATTGTTGCGCCGTGGACCGTGCATTACATGTGTAGTACCCATCAGTGTGTAGTACCCATCAGTGCTTTTGTCGACCGGGCGACCGGCCTGACATCTGGCACGGCAGGCGTGACGGCTGTGATTGGACCTGCAGTGACCCCTCCCCCCGTGACCCGTCCGGTGCCGTCCCAACCAGCCGGCGGGATCTGGCCGCAGCGGCCGGTGTGCCTGTGGTGACCCCGTGACCCGCCTGGTGGCCAGGTGTGCCTGTGGTGACCCTGTGACCCGCCTGGTGGCCGTGTGTACCTGGTGACCTGGTGACCCGGTGACCCGTCTGACCGGGCAGGCGTGATCTGGACGGAGCGGCCGGCCGTGTCGGTGCCGTGCGCCGGCCTCTCGCTGGTCTGCACCAGCCTGTACACCATCAGCTGGCAGTTCGACCCCTGCTGCAAGTACCAGGTGGAGCACGACTCGGCCCGGCTGCTCAAGTGAGTGCCGGCCGCCGCCGGCCCGGCCGAACCGGGCACTCTGCTGCGCCCCTCTCCGCCTGCGCGGCCGTGTGACGTCAGAGGGTGCCGGCCGTCGTGCAGAGGCGCAGCCGCGATGTCCGTTTGTCTGCCCGTCTGTCCGTCTGTCTGCATATCCGTCAGGCTGCCGAGCTGGCTGTTGGCAGTCACAGTGAGTGTTTGTCCAGCTTTCTGCCGGCTGACTATGTGCGTATGTCTGCCGGTCTGCTGGTCGGTCCGCGCCCGTGACCGGTGATGCCGCGGCACCTGTTGAGCCCCCGTGACCGGTGATGCCGCGGCACCTGTTGAGCCCCGTGACCGTTGGTGCCGCGGCACCTGTTGAGCCCCCGTGACCGTTGATGCCGCGGCACCTGTTGAGCCCCCGTGACCGGTGATGCCGCGGCACCTGTTGAGCCCCCGTGACCGGTGATGCCTCGACACCTGTTGAGCCCCGTGACCGGTGATGCCTCGGCACCTGTTGAGCCCCCGTGACCGGTGATGCCTCGACACCTGTTGAGCACCGTGACCGGTGATGCCTTGGCACCTGTTGAGCCCCCGTGACCGGTGATGCCTCGACACCTGTTGAGCACCGTGACCGGTGATGCCTCGACACCTGTTGAGCCACCGTGACCGGTGATGCCTCGACACCTGTTGAGCCCCGTGACCGGTGATGCCGCGGCACCTGTTGAGCCCCATGACCGTTGATGCCGCGGCACCTGTTGAGCTCCGTGACCGGTGATGCCGCGGCACCTGTTGAGCTCCGTGACCGGTGATGCCGCGGCACCTGTTGAGCCCCCGTGACCGTTGATGGCGCGGCACCTGTTGAGCCCCGTGACCGGTGATGCCGCGGCACCTGTTGAGCCCCGGTGACCGGTGTCGGCCGCCCCGGCAGGCTGCCGCTGCACCTGATCAGCTCCTCCTCGCCGGTGGTACTGGTCCGCCGGGACGACCGGCGCCGCAAGATCCTGCACTGCGCCGTCACGGCGCTGGCCGTGGCCTTCTGCGCGTGGCGGCTGCGCTCCAGCTGATGGCGCCCCGGCCGCGGCGCGGTCCCGGCGGTCCCGGCGCGGCGCGGGCGGCGGCCGCGCCGGCTGGCTGAGGGGCCGCCCGGACGGGCCGCCGGGCCGCCGTGCTGGGGGCGCGGGGCCGCCGGCGGACCGGTCGGACGGCGGGGTCGGAGGGGCGACGGCGGGTCGCGGCGCGAAGGGCGAAGAGGAGGGCTGTCGGGCGTTGTCCGCGGCGGCGCCGGCGCTCGATTTGGCTGTGGTCGCCGGCGGCTGTGGCAGGATCGCGGGGGCGACTCGCTGTGAGGGATGAAGGACACCGATGGACAGAGGTGTTTCTGTTCCGATGGTGCGTGGTGCGGCCGGCTGGTCGGCGTCTGGCTGCGTTGGATGTAGATGTACAGAGTTGCGCGGGCCTGACTTCAACGGCGCGCGCTCGTGGCGGCGCGTCACGACGCCGTCACGGCGGGCGGCGGTGACTCCGCCCCCTGCTGAGTGGCACCGTCTGGTGAGGGCGGAGGCTGGCCGCCGCCGCTGCGGAGCCTGCTGGCTGGGTGGCCTGCCGCGGCCGGGCCACGGGAGCGGACCGCAGGTGGTCTGCGGACTGTCCTCTGGCCTGGGCGGGCGGTCTGTGGACTGTACTCCGGCCTGGACAGATGGTCTGTGGACTGCACTCCGGCCTGGACAGATTGTCTGTGAGGTGGCTGTTCGGTTAGGATCGGAAAGTTGTGTGTGATGCGTGTAGGCTAATTGCCCGCAATGTCAAAACAATGAGGTACAGATGCCGGCAGGTGTTCTTTGCTTTGTTGTGGTCGCTCCGCCAAAGATTTGATCGTTTCCACCTCAGTGCGACGTTGACGCTTCTAAAGTGGGCACTGGTAAAACCAATGACACAAGGTGTTTCTTTTGGCCATTGTTTTATGCGGTTGTAAGTTCCAACATGTTTCCTACGATTGAGGGACGGGCCATTGCATTTAGTAGGCTTCTGGCCAATGACTAGGTGTTTTGGCGGAGTGACGAGGATTCCATTAAAGGGTGTGGCAACTGCAAGGTCGTGTTGTCATGTATATACAGCAACATTCGTGGTGGCGTGAGACGGCAGGTCTCGTTGATATTTTTCCCCAGGAATGTTGGGATTCGTGAATTCGTTGACAGTGTTCATCGCGAGCACTGAAAAGGAGCTGTGAGTTGTGTTGCAGCCACTCGCAACCTGGTTGCTCTTGCCAAGCCTGCGCCGCGTGACGCATGGACGCTGCCCGGGAGGGAGACCACCACTGAGCTGTTCGGTGCCGCGTGACGTGTGCGAGCTTCACGGTGTGCAGTGTTCCGGAGTGTGACGAACCTCTGTCGCGGCTGAGGTTCGTTACGAGCCGGCGAAGTCTCGCCTCCGCCGAGCCGTTTGGTCGATTCTGCCTGCAGCTGTGCTGCGCGGGCTCAGCGTGTGCCTCGGCGGCCGTCGGAGCCGCCTGGTCGGCCTCCCCCCCCCCTCCTTCGGCGATAGACTCCAGTCGTCTGCCAGCCGACTGGGAATGGTTGGGGGGGGGGGGCTCGGCACGTGACGCCCTGGGAGGGAAGAGCCGCGCTGCACCCCTGGTGGGATTTGTCTGCCGGTCTGTGCCGGCGGTTTGCGGGCCGTCCGTTGTTCGTTACGGAATGCAGTGTGAATAAACGTTTACAGACAGGCAGTCGTGTGCAGGCGACGTTGGCCCGCTGTTCGGAGGCACAGGCAATAGTCCAATGACGGGGCAACGGCGCCGTGCGGCGCTGGGAAGCTACGCGCGTTGATGGGTCAAGGTCGGGTCGACATGCTGATGTATAGAGGCTCTCGCAAGACGGTTCCGCTCTCCAACCATGGCAATCACATTACGAAAGTTTCCCGAGATTATTATCAGAACCGATATTGTTGTTTATCATGTGTGATTATGTGTGCCAAGCCAATTATTGTTGGTTAGGTTTCACCTAGAAAATCTCATCCAGATTTTCGGCAAGCGATCAGGAGCTGCCCATAGACGCGTGATGGAGCCCTGTCCTGCATGGTCCAATCTTGCGTATTCTTGTCCTTGCATTTGATGTCTCAACAAGGTTACGTTAGCGTCGCACATCATCACTATGGCCCGGCCAGTGGTGGGGTCAGCTGTCTCCGGTCAGTGAGACTGGTGCCGGTTGTGTCAGCTGTCTCCGGCCTGTGAGACTGGTGCCGGTGGTGTCAGCTATCTCAGGTGAGTGAGACTGGTGTCGATGGTGTCAACTGTTTCCCGCCAATGAGACTGTTGTCGGTGTTGTCAGCTGTCTCCGGTCAGTGAGACTGGTGTCGGTGTTGTCAGCTGTCTCCGGTCAGTGGGACTGGTGTCGGTGTTGTCAGCTGTCTCCGGTCAGTGAGACCGGTGTCAGTGGTGTCAGTTGTCTGCACTCATTAACTGAATGTACTCAGTTCGCTCATAGTAATCAGGCAACACGTTTTACGTAATTCAGGGGGGTTCTGAGGCGCAGCCGAGGGGGCCCGGCCTCCTCAGATCACTGGGCTAGGGTAAACACCAACTAGAAATCGTTTTCACAACATAACGTCTTATAATTAACTTTTGCTGTGATACTGAACTCAAGTTAACTATCATGTAAATACTGAGGGAAGGGGCGGTCGCCCCATTCTGGGGAAAGGTACTGCCACATTCAGGGACGGATCCAGGATTTTGTGAAGGGGGGGGGGGGCAGATCTGTTTAAGGCGCGCCAAAAATATTTTGGGGTTCCGCAATCGCACTAAACGACGCCGAAATCGCACCGAATGGGCGCCAAACTTGATCGGCGCCTTTTCAACGCCAGGGCGCCCGTACGTCGCATTCATTGTAAGTGCGCCTCGATGTTCTCTGCGTCCTGTCTGTGTCACATAACCTTGTTAACGGAACCATTTTAAAAACGCGGCGCGCATGACCGATATTCATGGCCGCTTCCTCTGTTACAGGAGCTATTTCTTTTCAATTTTTTTCAATCTAACAATCTGATAAAATTTAAAGGGTACCCATGTACTATCATAACCTATCACGATGTCACATGTGCGCTCTTAAACGACATGGTGACTTTATATCCTCGGACCACATTCGTCCGTGAATAGCTTCCATGCTGTTACCCGCCCTCGGCGATTATAAGGGGTTTGCATTTGGCGCTCTTACCCACCTGCGGGGAGGAAGGGTAAGGCAGTCAAAATGCCACGGGGGCCGCTCCCATTCTTCACCAGCCCTTGGATCCGTGCCTGGCCCCCTTGGACCACCGGCGCAGCCAAGGGGTGGGGGGCGTGGTCCTGGTCTCTCCCTTAGGCCTGCATTTTTTGTGAAAATTATTGCGTATCGTCTTTCCAGCGGCGGTTTTCGTATGAATTCAGGTCACATTAAGCTCCGCCCCCTCCCCTCAACCCGCGCACGACCGTCAGTCGGCGACGATCACGTTCGACTGGGGGGGGGTCACCGCCCCCTTTAACTCACGAACGGTTGACCGCACGATAAGAATAAGCACACCGTTGGAAAGCTCGTGACGAGTAAAGTTCGAAACTGGTCGCATTTTTAGTTTTAGGTAATATGTAAGCAATTTACGTCCTATATATGTTTTTTCATAACCGACTGCAAGACACCGAGAAACGGCCTTAATCTCAAGGGCTATGACTAATAACGCACAGGTAAAGGCACCAGCGCACAAGTAAAGGTCCGCGGATGCCGATACACGTCTCATTTCTCGGATTTGTTCAATATATACGCCGAAACGTTGAGTTAAAGACACGGCAGTTTTCGGGCCGGCTGTTGGCGGGCGCCGCAGCCGTACGCAGATAGAAATTAACGGGGACTAATTTTAGCGTTCCTTTATTTTCGCGACATCAGCCTAGCCTTGTAAATTTTATTGATCTTCGTGGTTCTTGTGACGATTTCTCATGCTTAAATTTTTGGAGAAATTCACTAGCTACCAATCTACAAAATTGGCGGAGCTTTATTCGCGAGAGCTTGTTTATTTCCAGAATATGCAATTTCTTCAAACTTTTTGAGGTTCCTGGTATTACTCACGTCTGTGCAAGCTAGTTCTGCCATTTTCTACCCATTCTGAAAAATTTGCCGCTGATTTTGACTGTGGTGCATTTTGGCTCACTGCAGTTACTCGTGACCTGACCTCAGGTTTAAGGCTGGAAGTCTTTGATACTTTGCCCAATGACGGCAACTAGATGTCTGCTTCACTCCACACTAAAAATGTTATGAAAATTCCGTCAATTTCCGAAAAAACGATGACGTGTCTTAAAAATGGGCTTGACCTTACGTCAATGACACGGAAAATTCCGAAAAATCTGAGATAGCAGATTTGTTGCACATATAGAGATCACTAATCCCTGAAAGTATTATTGTGATATTTTCTTTTCCGAAAAAGTAAGAGAGCGCTAAACTTTTTTGGACATAGGTCCGTTTGATCTGATCTAGGTCAGACATTTGACTTGACCTGAGTTCAAAACTTTGAAACAAGATGTAAAAATGATAAAGCAAAAGGAACACAAGTTTCGTCGCTCTGTGTTTGTTCGTTCTCTTGCAGTCTTAGAAAAACCTCAGAGGGACGGTCAACTGCCCCCCCCCCCCCACTCGGGGGCGGGTTAGGAAAATCCTGGCTGCGCCCTTGCCCTGGACCCCTTTGAGAGCTTACAGAATCTCCAAGTATGGCCCCTGAGACATTAGTGAGCCCGCCATGTTGCTACGGGAGGCTGACAGTAAACCCCTTGAGGCTATGTGACATTCCCTTTGTGCTACAGAAAGCCCCTGTACATGACAAGCTCCGTTTTTAGGTCATGGGAGGCTATTCTTTTCCGTCCGGTTCAGATAAGCGCACTGACACGTATTCCGCGGGCGAGCAGGCGACACTGGCCCTGACTACACTGACCGTGACTGACTCCTATGTCCCGCAGCGTCAGCTGGCGTGACCTTGTCGTGCGCCGGGGGCACAACACAACAGGGCCACCTAAGCACTTTTTAATGGAGGCTGCTACGGGCTGAGAAGACTCCCTTGGGGCGAGAAGGCCCCTTCCAGGATTCCCCCTCCCTCTTAGCCTGCGGCCTACGATTCTTGGTTACGTGCCTGGCTGCCGTGCTGGTTCTTAGTGGCTAGTGGAGGGGTAAAGGTCTGGAGCTCGTTCCCGAAGACCGTGATGCAGCTGCGTAAACGCCGGGATTTTAGCAGATCTCTACTGAATGTCTGACCCAGAGAGGTGTGACGTGCGGTGACCAGCCGATCAGTATGGTTCTGTTTCTTTCAACTGACTGAACACTTCATGTGCTCACCAGTCGCATTTCGTTGTATGACCTCGGTTCTCCGAGCCTAGTCTTTTTTATTTTTTTATTTTTTATTTTTTTTGCCTTCCTGTTATATTTTATTCCGTGCACCTATGACTCGTAGGACAACGTGGTGGGAACAGCAGCGCAGTGCTTTGGAACCCGGAAATGCGTGCGATAAATAGGTGTCTGCAGGGGTGTCGTTCCTTGTAAAAAAAAACTGGGAAGGGGGGGGGGGCAGCTGAGGGCCCAACAAAGTAACTTCTCGAAAACGGGTTTCTCAACGAGAAGAATCCACTTTATTCTGTTGAACGGGAGTTCTTGTTACTATTTATGAACCGAAAAAGTGTATATACTGCCATATGCATGGCATATATATATATATACATGTATCTATATATATGTGATATATACAAGATATATACACACACACATATATATATATATATATATGCATAGACAAACAGATCACTTTGTGCTTTATGTCATACTTTCTCTTATCTATTGCGGCCGTCCTATTCGTTATTATTGCCCATCTCCCTTGTTAAAACCGGCGGAAAATGTGGGAGGAAACCAGCATTGCGAATCCAAATCGACATGGGCGGAGCATGGCACTCACGGAACAGTACAAACCGACACCCCTGGATATATTTAAACAAATAAAATAAAGAGGGAGCTTCAGTCATGTGACAGCTGATTCATCCGCCATCAGGGGCGCGATGGGCCTCGTGGCAGCACGAGGGTGCGGTTTGCCCTATAAGGCGGGAGGGCGCGCCACTGCGGGGGCAGCCGTCAGTCGGGAAACAGCTGACCTCCAGGACCGCCGACCTCAGAACGTGGTGACGAGACCTGTCGCCGGTACTGGGGGACGGTGCAGCTGTCCTCAGCGACACCAGGCCCGCCGACCGGAGACAGCTGACACCACCGACACCAGTCCCACTGACCGGGACAGCTGACACCACCGACACCAGTCTCACTGACCGGGACAGCTGACACCACCGACACCAATCCCACTGACCGGAACAGCCGACACCACCGACACCAGTCTCACTGACCGGGACAGCTGACACCACCGACACCAGTCCCATTGACCGGGACAGCTGACACCACCGACACCAGTCCCACTGACCGGGACAGCTGACACCACCGACACGAGTCCCACTGACCGGGACAGCTAACACCACCGACACCAGTTCTAAGTTCTGTTTTAATTTTTTCGGCTATTTTCGCGCCCATTTTTCTCCTACCTTTAACACTACCAAAAATGGCCTGGAGTGCCTCCCAAAAACGTAACCTGGCTCCACCCCTGTGCAAAATGAAATTACAAAAGTGCGGCATGATACGCAGGAAGAATAGGTAGGAAAAGTACTCAATTTTCGTGAAACTGCTTCGAAACCCCTGGATATGATGGGCAAAAACTGGAGGAGGGTTTCTACCCCCCCCCCCCATACACACACACACACACACGGGAAGCAGGGTTAACCAAGCACGCAGCATCACGCTTCTCACAGCAGAAATTAGGCGAACGGGGCCTCATTCTGTCGCCAAACCAATGATCCAACTTTCGAAACACTGTGACATTACAAAAATGTCATCTGGCCGTGTCATGTAGGATGTTGCTTTCTAACTCTGCACGTGATCGACGTGGTTGCCCCTCACCCCATGATGGACAGATGTATATAAACTGGGCTATGAACAGAAGGGGCACGGAGCTCCACGTAGTCTGCAACCATGAGGTTGCTTCCTCTGCTGCTGTTGCTGTGTCTGGTGGTAATCGCCGTTGAAGGTATTTCTGGTGGTCCGCCAGTCTGTACATGGACTCCGTCCAGGTTCTGTGCGAGATTTGCCCGCCATTCCCGGACGAAGACGGAGACCAGGCTTCACATTTGTATATCGTCAGGCTTTACCTACTGTCGTACAAAATGGAACAATGCTGGCAGCTTTAGCCAATAGCAGAAACCTGGGGCTCGCGGAATCTGCCAGTACTTCACCATTGTGAAGCCATCTGAAATGTAGAAACATTTCCAGAATGTGTTTGTTGACCGGGTGAGCCACCTGCGTACAGCACCACGCAAACCGCAGCAGTAGGGAACAACTGCATTTTTCGTGACGTCACTGGTGCTATCGTCCGCGTTTCAGGCGGCGGCCGCAAAAAGTACTGCGGTAAGAGAGGCAAGGGATGGTGCAGCAGAGGTCACCTGTGCCGCCCGTGTCACCGAGGCTACTGTTGCCGTCCTCCGGCACGTGAGTCGACATGAGGCGGCGCAGCACCCTAGTACGAACCTTTCCGGGGCTCACTATGGCCGCGACTGGCAGCATTACGCTGCTGTCATTGCGGCTATAACCCCGAAGGAGATGTCACCGTCTGTGGTCTAGGCTCTTCATGGTATGTAGTTACATGTCGCAGATATGCTGACGACTCTCACTTAGCTCATCGGTCTTATAAGAAGATCAGTCGGGCAATATGATGAAAAAGTTGTTTTATGCAAAAAAACTCACGCAAGTAATTGATACACATTCATCTTCATATTGACTGAAGAGGTCTGTACTTTCTGTCGTGGCGCATTTTTGGCCCTCATTCGTTCATCCAGGGAGGATGGAGTCCTTCGAATTCTCATTCATTTACCAGAGCCAAATGAAGGCCCGCTACCTACCTCGTACTGCAGCCTATTGCACGGCCAATCACATGGCTGGGTACAGATCACGCGGTGACTGGTCTGTCTGGAGCGCGCCGTGTTCCTTTTTTCAGTGACGAGCTGTCGATACGTGGGCCAGCCCTGCGGCTACGGAGGCAGACGTGTCTGCCGCTATGCCTACGGCCGTCTGCGCTGTCTGCCCCGGATCAGCAGACGTATGTATCTCGGACAGGGTGGCGGCTGTACCCCAGTGGATTCGAGCGAGCCCTTGGCCCGTGCATCTGTGAAGTTCCCTGTTGAGACCAAGTCTTAATGCGGTGCAGATGTTTTCGAAACAAACCGAGGAAGTTTTTGCTACATTGCTAAGGTTTAAACGCATTTTAAGCACAATTAATGCCTCACACCTTCATAACCTAGTAACTGCCCTAGCCTCCTGATATGTCCCCTTTCCTCCTGGGGGTTCTCGAGAACTCTCATTTACGATATTGGAAGGTGCTGACACTATTGCAGTTAATATGAATGATATAGTTCAATTTTAGAAACGATGAGTCCACTTTCATATGCCTAAACCACGTTCGTTAATACCATAATGTTAGATAAAATTGTCCGTTGTCTTCCTGAGTCACCAGGGAGTTGACAACGATGATTATAAATATGAAATATGAAAAAACGAGCATGATGACATACTAGCTACTGTACTGGACAAAACGAAACATTTTTTTATCGGGAACATCTCGCCTGGATGGCACTTTGCCATAGATTTTTGTTATTTAAATGAAGTCAAGAAGGAACAAGCCAGTATGAAGAGCAATGGCAAATGACCTGGAAGGTCAGCTTTGACAGATGTGTCTGTTTCATGTGGCTTTAAAGTAGAATTATCCATGATTGCGTTGGTGTTTGTCTCTGTTTCGCATGATTCCAAGGCTATCGGGATAATTTTGATCCCCTACGTCAGAACGTGTAACAATGTGTCGTACACGCTGCAATGGAAAAGAACAAGCTCTTCATAGCGAGGAAAGATATTTAGTACCTAAGCTTTTAAACACGTCCAACATGACCACTGAATGTCCTCTATGACGCATGCGTTCAGGAATCATGTGCTAATGTGCAGCACATAGCCTATGGAGACATGTCAGACAAGAAACTGTTTTCAGGCGCCTGTCAGAGGAAATGTTACGGCTACTGCCGTCGCTGTAGTATCGGCTACTGCTGTGTCCGCTGTAGCGGCAAGCCTTGTCACCCCTGTGGCAAAGGCCGCTACTGCAAGGGCTAGACACACCGTTACCGCCACCTGCAGCCTGGCGCAGCAGCAAATCAAGACAGCACCCATCTTACTGGAGAACAGCAATTCCACCCGTGATTTAATCTGTTCTGTTCTGTTCTGATTCCTTCTGGTCACATTCGGTCTGTTATTCTGTAAGATGGAAACAATATAAATTTTGGGCATGATGGTCTGTTTCTTTGTCACCGTATACTGTCGGTTGAACATAGTTTTGCGAATAGAAGGTGTGTTCGACAGCGTTGATGAGAATTATGATGCTGTTGGAAGTTTGGAAAGTAAGTCCTAGTAAAACGTCTTGTCCACGTACCCACACGAGTGAGCCCAAAGCCAGGCCGATATATGAAATAGTTGTCTTCAGCTACCCAAGAAAACTAGAATCGAAGGCAAGAGGAAGGTCCAATGGGTCTTTGGGGCGATAAGTTTTCGATTTTCTTCTACCCGTCCTACAGCATCAGGTGACGAAGAGTATTCCAACCAGCTGTCTAGATCATCATTCACGAACCCGGTCAGATCATCCCTGCAGCTCCCCCTGTCTCTGACGTCACCAGGGAGCTCGTGACTCGCCGCCGCGGTGCGCTCCGCACCGGCGGGCGGGACTCGAACGAGCGCCGCCATCTTAGCCCAGCTGTCCGGCCAGCAAACCGTCGTCACAAGCGGACGGGCATCCAGACCAGGTGGGTGGTGTATCAGAAGGTCGAGGCTCAGAAGGTCGAGGCTCAGAAGGTTGAGGTTCAGAAGGTCGAGGCTCAGAAGGTGGGGTTCCATTGCCAGATTACCGAATATCTCTGGGGAGGGTCGTGGTAGGGCCGGCTGAGGCAAGAAGTCTTTGTTGTCCGCGTGGCCCCCGAACCTGGCCCATAGGCGGATCCAGAGGGGAGCAAAATGGGCACTTGCCCTCCCCAAAGAAAACTTGACAGAGTATGTGACCCACGAACGTAGTAACGGAGGGGGAGAGGCGATGTTGAGAAACTCACACAGGGGGGGGGGGGTGGAAGGTTAGACTGTAGTTTTCGGTTCGCCCCCCACCCCCTTAATTTACGTAAAACGATACCCCTGCATCAGGTAACGCAGCTGCATCTACCGTTATGCTGCGAACCGAGTGGAAAAACGCAAGTATATTTGGAGGCACTATGACAGCAACTGCGCTGGGCAAAGCTCGACGTTTCAGTAAATATACCATTAGATGACGTTAAAATGTGGCTTCCTTTACACGCTTGCAAAGGCTCGCAGTACTGAGAAAAGGATTCGGGTGCGTCCCGACTATGTCGGTCACCCACGCACCTATTTGTTCCGGGAATATCGCGCCAGGGTGCATTAATCAAACTGCGCCAGCGTTAGTCAAACACTTCGCCGGTGTCGTCCAGGTTCGGATCGGCCCACTGTGCTGCCGGGGAAGGGGACGCAGAGACGGGTGGCTGGGTGAAACCGTCCAAGTTTTCTTTATGCTTAGAACGGCCCCGTTGACTCTTCCAGTTGTGGTGCGCCCGTGCAATCCTTATACTGAGTTCAGTTCTTTGACTCTGATATTTGATCTCACCTGGAAGATCAACGGCCGATCCAATCTTCGAAATGTTGATACTGTTGGAACGCGCATGTCAGTTGTGACATCCTGGATTTGACTTTGTCTGTCTAAATTGTTTTGTTTTTGATCGGCAGGGCATATGCTATTTTGTCGCCCTTTTTTCTTTTTTCATTTTGCCATTTTTCGGCTTGTTCCCAAAACTGAAAATTGTTATGGCCTTAGAGATGGCCATTTTTTAGCATTTTGAAAACAGCTTTCAAAAGTTTTCTCAGAACGGATAAAATGATGGAGAAACACCTTTGTTGCATATTTTCGACAATACTCTTTGAGTCACACTGCCTACTGGGTACACACCAGACCATTCTGAATGTAATTACGAAACAATGCTTGGATGGTGTAATTTGGTTTATGTAATATCAACCCGAGAAATGTCGTAGAAATATGCCGTTCGGTAAAGTACTGCATCATGCGCGGCTAAAAACCTGGGATCTGCGTGTAAAAACTCGGCACATTTCGGTGCCAAAGCAACCTTTGATTCAGAAGGCCGTCTTGGCTAATCAGGAAGAGTGACTCGAAACGGATATCATTCCAAAGGAAGTTTGACAGTACATCGCAGGGTGTCCTATGCGCTTGAAAAGAATGCTTGTTATGGGCAAAGAGCAAAACGGCCTCTTCCCATGTTTTTTTTGTCTTTTGTGTCGGACGTCGAGACAGTCACCAAGAACAGATATTCAAAGCGAAATGTAAAATAAAGTCAAGTGCATTCAGAAACGGGCTCTGCCATGCACGGGAATCTCCACCAAGAAGAACTTTACCGCCATTTATGACAATCCGCGCCCCAAAACCCAAAACCAACCAAAGATTCCAAAGGTCAGACTGCTTCGAAACCGGTGCCATTGGAAACCGAGCAGTTCAGTGGCGTTCATGAACCCTGCTTAACAAAGTAAGCGGCGAGGCCTAGTCTATTTGAGTAGCCTCCGTCTTTTTGTCTGTCGTCAAATATTTGCACCGGTCCAGGGCCCAAACGGCAGGTCGGCACGTGCGCAACGTTCGAAAGATCTGGAGCGCAACCAGAAAACCCGCCAATTTTCGTCGTAATGCGACCCGTCGTTGGCGCGTGCCGCACGTTTCAAGGGCGATTTTTAGCCCAGAGGGATAACACGTAAAACGGGGAACGCAAACAGCATCAAAAATCATTTCGGTTCCGACAACTTTTCTCGGCAACCACGGGTCAGATCGACTCAAAACG
The DNA here is from genome assembly GCA_030062745.1 of Capitulum mitella. NCBI lineage: Eukaryota > Metazoa > Arthropoda > Thecostraca > Pollicipedomorpha > Pollicipedidae > Capitulum > Capitulum mitella. Next base: position 22,071,907 of record CP099852.1, on the reverse strand, counting down.
CAGCAACTTGGAATGACAATGCGCGCGGCACAGCACGTGCTACGCGCAAATGACAATGTGACGAAACTGCTGCTGGGCATTTTTCAGTATGGGTGCGGTGCTAACCATCCAGAGACCGCATCGACTCGGAAAAAACACATCACGGTGTACCGTCTTTCGTGCATACCGTTAGCCCATAGGTTTCGGCCCTGTCGAGTAGTTCTGTGGCCAAGCGTTACAAAATTCTAAGTTTTTAGCCGAGACGAGGTCGAGGCCACAGTCTGTAAATTTTGTAGCGTGGGACCACAAAACAATTTAGTGTATCGCTGTAGCATGCGAGACATGACAAGTCAAGCCTGGCAATTGAAAACACAATCTACCACAGTCTGTTGTAACAGTTATGCAGTTTTTTTTAACTATTCAGGCGATTTAGACTCTGTTCCGCCAGTGCCATTTTCTCACGGTTTATTCGGGGTGTTTACTGCAACCAGCGAGGCGATCACGTAAAGTCTCGGTCGTGGCGCTGTCGTCGGCAAGTTCATGAATTTCACTTTCATTATCAACTTTAGCATGCAATGTATGGGTGAAGGGAGCTACGTGAGTTACTCTTTCGCCGTTATAGACTCGTCTACGTATATGTGTTTACAAATGTTGAAACACATTCTTACTGCCCATGTTTTCAGTTGAATTATGTCAGTATGTCAAAAAAGTCATTCAATTGGATGACTTTGCGGGGAATGAGATTTCAGAAAGTCGCCGCCAGTCACAGTTCAGAAAAGGTAAACATGTCTGGGGAACGACTGCCGCAATGCGGAGATTCGCTGATCGAGTCGGTTCTAAATTCTACAGGAATTCATGAGTCCCTTGACTTGACATTTGCCTTGACTTGACGAACCATTGACAGGTTAAATGGGATCATGCTATCTGGGCGCTTCGCTGTTGGATTTGTCACGTGACCTACTGACCACAAATCGCAGTTTGTGGTCACCGTCCACAAACAAATCTGTTAGTAACTTTTTTCGTCATAACACTTGCAGCAACGGCGAACGATCTTTAGTCATACAATCATTCAGTCATATATCTCCAGTCTTCAGTCATATACTAAAATGATTTAGTGTATGACTGTATCACGCGACACACGAAAAAAAAATCAAGCCTGACAATTGAAAACACAGTTTATCACTACTTAGCGTCAAGCGATTCAGCGTTTCTGTTCTGCCAGCGCCGTTTTCCCCACTGCTTGCTCAGGATACTGTCGCCAGGATACCGTCGTCAAGGTCGCCGCGCTGTGACCAGCGCTGTGACCAGCGCGGCGACCTTACAAAGACTCTTTCGTGACACTGTCGTCGGCAAGAAGTTCTTTAACTGCACTTTCATTGTCAACTTCACCATGCAATGAATGGGTGAAGGGAGCATTTTTGAATAGGTTTTTGCGTGAGTGAGTGACGTTAGTTGCGTTTTTGCCAATAGTAGACTCTTGTATATATTTGCAAATGTTGAAACACATGCTTGCTACTCGTGTTTTTAGCTGAAATGCATGAAGCACTTTGTGATAAAATGGAATTTCCCTTCCCTCATGAAAAGGTAAAGATGTCTGAGAAGCGATTGTCGTAATGTGAAAATTCGCTGAGCGTATCAGTGGTCTGTAAATGGAGTCATGCGAACTAGGCGCTTCGTAATTGAATTTGTTGCGTGATCAGATGGCCCGTTCACAAACCAATCTGTTCGTCGCTTTTTCGCCATAACACGTGAACCAGTGGCGAACGGTATTCGGCCATAACCTCGCTCGGATTTATCGCGAAATAAACAACACGCTGGCCACATCCTTTGGCTAAATTTCTATCCAAACAAAATGAATAGCACATGGGCGGCTCAGAACCCAGGATCCGCATATTTCAAAACTCGGAACATTTCGTTGTCACAGTAGTCTTGGTTTCAGAACGCTGTCTTGGTCACCAAGGGACAGTGACACGAAATGGATATCTCAGAAGAAATTGAACATCACATCGCATAGCGTCCTGTGCGCGCTTCAGAAATATGTGGGCGTTCTGTTCTTGGGCAAATAGGAAAATGTCTATTTCTCATCTTTTTCACCGTTTGTGTCGGACTTAGAGACAATCACCTATATGCGGCTATGACAGCGGAATGCAAAATAAAATGAAGACTATTTAGAAACAGAGATTGTCTTGCACAGGAGGGTACAGCAAGAAGCACTTTACCGCCATTTATGACAATCCGCGCCCCAAAACCCAAAACCAGCCAAGGTCCCAAAAGTCAGAGTGCTTCGAAACCGGTGCCATTGGAAACCTTCAGTTCAGTTGTATTCATAAAACTTGCTTCACTAAGTAAGCGGCGAGCCCCAGTCTATGTTCTATATGAGTAAAGTTTGTCCATTTGTCTGTCGACAAATTTTGGCTCCAGTCCAAAACCCAAACGGGTTGACGGATCCGCACGTGAAGTGCGCCGTTCGAAAGGTCAGGAGCTCTACCATTGCATTTGCTAACTTTTGTCGCGCTGCGGCCCGTTGTGGGCGCATGGTCCTCGCTTCAAGGAGGATTTTTAGCCCATGGGGATAACACGTAGGATGGGAAACACAGTGTCAAACATCGTGTCGGTTACGGTGAGTTTTTTCAGCAACCACGGGTCGGATCAGCTCGAAACATGTTAACTTGGAACGATAACTAAACGGGGAAAAGATCATATGTTAGTGCGGTTCGGCTACAGTTCATCTTTTAATGAAAGTCCTGCACGTCCAAATGCAAATTGTTGCCACAACAAAATCGCTTACTGGCTGCAGTCCTTGGCTAAATCTACAGACAAATAAACTTACATACGGACGCAAAACTCAGTATCTGAGATTCAATGCGTGAAAAAACAGCCACTTTTCGTCATCAAAGCGGCCATGGTTTCAGCACGCTGTATCGACAATCCAAGGTCAGAGCGACTGGAAATGGTATCGTCTCAGAACACCCAATCGTAAGGCAACATGTGCGTGCAACAGTAGACAACACGTGCCACCTCCTTAGGATTACAGATCAAAATGGGTTTTTGTACTTTCGCTGCAACATCGGTTATTGCTGTCTTCCCTTCCTGTGGCGGCAGAAAGTACTACTGCAAGGGCTGGACCCACTGTTGTCATCATTCGCAGCCCAACGCGACAGTGACTCAAGAGAACACCCATCTTGCTGCAGAACAGCAATGTGACCTCTGACTTGTTCTGATTTTTGCTGGTTTCATTCGGCCTGCTGTTCTGTAGATCAAGCCTTGGGCAGAATGGTCTGCTGCCTTTTTACCTAATGTTCACGACTAATTGCTGCCAACTGAGCATTTCTTTTATGCAAAGTCGACCAGAAATAGGATGCTGTACGATGTTCGGAAATTGAGTCCCGGTAAAAGGTTTTTGTTTTGTTTACGTAACCACACGAGTGAGCCCAAAGCGGGATCGGTATGTATGCCGGTGATCGGTATGTATATGTATGGTCGGTATGTACGGTATGCCTCCAGAGGTCCAAGAATACCAGAAGCAAAGGCAAGAGGCGGCAGGGTACCCCGGACCATGAGGGCGATTAGTGTTTTTCTACCCATGCTACAGCATCAGGTGACCAAGAGTACTCCCACCCCTATCCTCCACGACGTATGGAACCTGACGGTAAGTCTCGAAACAAAGCGTTCCTAACCTTATTTCCCTATTGGGAGGATTCAGGAGCCCCTGTCCGGTTTTGCGCTCGTCATCTCCAGGGTTTGTGAAAAAGCTTCAAAAAATTTGGTCACTTTTGCCACCCATAAGTCAAAATCCAATTTATGTCAGTCTTCTTGAAGCAAATTTTTTAAATGCGCAGTCCGCAGTATATGTGACCAAGCATAGAACCCTCTACGTTTTTACACGTTTCAGGTCAATATCAGATCGGGTCACGGAGCTGTGACCTTAAATGTTCGCGCTCTTAGTCGTACCCTTTATCATGACGACCACAAACAGGGTTTTTAGACATATAGTCAATTGGTTGATTTATTGATTGAACTGATTGGTGTAGCGTTTTTGGGTTTCTTCGTCCGTGTCACGAGTCCCCGAATGAAATAGAGTTTAGCATGAATGACGTAATGAATGAGATTGGATTCTAGGAAATCAACAACAAAAGAGTGAAAACCTTATGTAGACTCGAGAAGATTCATCCGTTACGATCGAGTACACTATGCGAAAGACGACAAAGAAATACGGCAAAATCAACAGGCACATAACATGATAAAACCGACACAGACATGCCGAAAGAAACGCGAATACATGGGCGATGGCGATCGATGCCTTGATCTCAAATTTTGCGTCTCGCAGCCATCAAATAGCAGCATCACCATGCATGGGTGGAGAATTTGGGGATTGATTGGAGGAGCTTTTCAGAAAAACAATCCAAATCCAAAACTGTAATTTTGCTGTATGCTTCGTTTTGCTTAATCACTGTGGGATGACCCGGACCGTCCCAATGATTCGGTTGTTTACCCTCGCCGGCTGAGGGGGGGGGGGAATTTGTCCCCTTAGGTTTTCCGAGCGTAGCAGAAAACGGCGACGCGCAGCGCCGCAAAATTTTGAACGACTTTTTTGGATCCATTTTGCACCTTGACTGCAAATTTGAATTTCCAAGCAGACAAGGACACTGATTAAAGTTGGGTCAAGGAGCTCAACTTCCAAAAAATTGTAAACATCATAACCTTTTTAGGGTCATACAGGTCTGCATAAAATTTGCAGGAGTAGCAGAATCTTATAAACGAAACAGCTTGTATCTTTCAGATTTTTTTTCGAAAATCGGAGATCAATGACTTACTCCTTCGTCCTTAGGGGACTACCTCCTTAGTCCCCTTTTTAACACACCGAGTAGCAGGGCCTACGACCTGACGACGAGCGCTGTGTTCAGCTTGTATCCGCAGCTTCATGGGAAGGACATCGTCGAGTCCATGGTAACGTGACTCTCTCTCTCTGAAAAAACAGCAGTCAAACATGGTTAAAAAAACGGCACTGAACAGCGAACCTTGAAGTGATGTTTGTCAGCTGGTGGGCCTCGTATTCACTTGCGTTGTTCGAAAATAAAAATACATCAGAGAGAGTTGTGACGTCTCGTCGGCTGCATGTTTTGAGTTATATTCCTTAAAGCTCCCTGCTTATGTTGTATTACTACCAAGCGTATGATGTTTTGCGATTCCTCTCTGTGACAGCAAACAACTGCCCATATATTTCAGAGGAGCTTCCGCGGAAAGCTGAGAATGCGCTTCAAAAATGGCAGAAGCAGATCCTCCATCAACAGAGGCGGCATGCGTGAGGGTATCCCCAGTTACGCCCCAGTCTTCAGGCGGCCCCAGGCCGATGTCGGTTTCCTGGTGGCCTAGTTGTCTGAGAGACTGGCAGCGACGCCGGATTTGGCAGAGCAGCAAAGGCTTCTGCGCGAGAGCTTCACACTGCATCGCTTCCTCGCTGCATCTCAGATAAGCGCCTGGCGTCTGGAGAAGCTGCATAAGCTCATCCCGCAATGGTTCACAGATTTCTCAGTAAGCAAAAAGCCAGTAAGCAAAACGAACGCTTGCCATTGACGAGGAAGTCGCCGCTGGCCTGTCGTGTAGAATCTAGCCCAAAATGAATTTTCTAGGACTGGGGAAAAGATTAAGCTGTCTATGGTAGCACCATCTTGCCCATATCAATATGTGCATTTTGCTGATGCTACGTGGTGAAAGGATTTTGATCCAGTGCCGTGAGCCGTAAGACCATAAAATCGTGATATGATACAAAGGCCAAATGAGAGCGGTTATTTCATATAACTTCCTCGTTTCTTGATGTTGGTTGTTACTGAACGTGCATAAATAATGATTATGGAGGCCTATGAAGCGAGGTAGGCGCGGAAAACAATCGCTTTTAGTGATGGGATATTTTTTGCTACGCGAAGCAAAGCACAGCCCGTCTTTGTCCCTCGCATTATCGGGTTAACTTTGGAACGATGAAGCTGTATTTCACGGCTGGATAGCTTTCTAGAATGTAACGTTATTGTATCATTAAATCCTTAATGTGTGTAATGTGTATTCTACCAAGAGTGTTGCGCTCGTGACACGGCTGCTCGAACCCGGCGTATGCATGCCATCAGAATGAATGGAGGATAATGAGTGCAGGATTGTTACAGATGCTGGTAGACACAACACTGCTCACCGACAAAGACAGCCATGTGCTACTCAAGGAGGCCATGGATAACCTCAAACATCTGAAGGATCAAATCGTGTCGGCGATGCCTTGCGAACTGGGTAAGCCTGCCGTTTCCGCTGTTTATTGGGCACGGTCATGGGCGAAGGAACTGGGAGGGAAGGGGCAGGAAGCCATGGCCCCCAGTTTTGGGGGAGTTTAACATAAGCCCTATGGCGAAAACGTCTACTTCCCTCCATTTTTCTAGATTCCCCTACACCCCTGACCGCAAGAACGGTATATATATATATATATATATATATATATATATATATATATATATATATATATATATATATATATCAGTCAGACATATATCATCATGATGCATGTTCCAAATTTCCGAGCGTAATTCCAAGATATGCAAAATTTGGATACCAAATTTTGGTGCTACCAGATTGGTGCCTAGCAGACATGTGCCTGGATCCCAGAAAAAGACCAGAGATCCCAGAAGATCTTTCGACAAAACTAAAAAAGATCCCCGATCCTAGAAGATTCTTCGCAAAATTTCCGAAAAAGATCCCAGATCTCAAAAGATCCTTCAATAAAATTTGAAAAAGGATCCAAGATCCCTGAAGAGCCTTTAACAAAATCTAGCAAAAGATCCTCCAACAAAATTTAAAAAAAAGATCCAAAATCCAAGAACAGAAAACAATCCCGGATCCCACGTGAAATCGCAAGTCTTGGATAAAGCAAGTCTGTAGAATCCTGGCAAAACCTCTGGCATAATTTACACATCATGAGAATACGTTGTGTAAAATGTTAAGTAGATCCTAGATTCTGGAAGGTTAGTGAAAAATTAAACACATACCTGATCATAAAGCTTCAGAGTCCAGGCAGTTCATCAGACTTATGCACTATCGTAACCCAGGACGCTGCTCATCCACCAATCAGCATGTTGATTATTATTCAATTTCGCACGTTTCATGAGCTTTATGATGTAAAGCCCAAGGTCATATGACGATTTTGGATGCTTTGTCCAAGCCAACAACAAAGGTATATACTTAGGTAAGCACAGACTAGAGTATCGGCATACCGGGGCTTCGCAGAGATGTAGTGCCTACTCAGAAAAAAATTGCAACGTAATACAAACAATATTTTTGCCGGTGGTGACTGTTTCGATGTTTGCGTATTGTCTGCGCTGGTCCCGTCTCGCAAGATGCAACGCGCCTTTTTTGTAATTTATGCGTACTGCGAGAGCGGATCGCGTCTAAACACATACCCCGTTTCTGTTTCCTTGCCGCCCCCGCATGTCCAGTCCCCGAACACGATCAACCTCCAGATTCCATGCCACTACAAACATGACACGGGGTGGGTCCTTTAGCACGCTGAACAATGAAAGTCTTCATTTGGTTACAGATATAACACTTTTGAAACAAAACAACCCCACGTATTCGTACAATTCCATTTACATCCAGTCTGCTAAACTAACCGGTGACATCGCGGCACTATATATCTGGTGCTGTTAGCCGTGAATGGCTTCCGTGTCGTAATACTTCCATTGTCATCCGAGCTTTATATCCTCGATCACCTGATTATGAAGTTTATGTTTGTTGTTTGCGTTATGCCGACTGGCGTACAACAGTTGAGTCCCTTGAAAAAGACCAATAGCGTCACTTCCATCCTTAGCAAGAGCCGTCGCTGAAATGGCGGTTGATATCACTGATTATTTTCGTACAGCCTTGAGTATCAACAAACCTCGCTCGTGCGCTGAATGCGAGCCTTAGTAATTTTGCGAAGCAGATAATTGCACGTATTGTCACGGTTTGTTGCTGCCACTGGACTGGAGGAGAGACGGGGTGCATTCAAAAATGACAAAGTTCTCTTTTACGAAATGAAGTAATAATTAGGGGAGTCGTTTTGTGTTATGGGGGAAGAGGCTAGTCGAGAACCCGACAAGCTAAGGGTGTATTCGCAGCGCGCGTAGAACATTCTAGTCTGCGCGATGTCACGTGGAATCTTTTTCAGATGTGTTTGCAGTGTGCGGATTTTTTTTGTTTGTTTACAGTTGTGTTACGCTGATTACAATAACTGCGCATGCAAGACATCACCGTGCCTGTCAATAACTGACGACGCACGAGCATCGTGAATCAGCAGCGAATCGCTTCCGAGCCGACTGTATTTCACGTGCTCGGATAAACAACGAGTTCAAAGAGCTCACATTGTTCAAATGCGGTTACTAGTTGCAGGGCAGGACAATATTATACTTTGGACCCCTTCGATCCTGTTTTTCCTGGCAGGTCTTTTCAGCTATTGGCAACGTCGCCCTCACAGTGACAGATCAGTCCATTAGCCACCACCACTGCTCGATCCGCATTATTATTTAATAATCTTAGTTCGATTGTACTCAGCATGCGCCGTAATCCCTTGGAATCGAGGTAATGGTTATTGTGTTATTTAGCGACGCTTTCAACTCAGGGTCAATTCGCGTCACAACCTCCTATCTCGGTTGTTACGAGGGACGGCGAAATATCGCTATTACCCGGACTCGAACCGAGAACCTTTCGGCCACAAGGCGAGCATGGTAATCGCTACACTACGCCGCCCCCATTGGAACCGAGAGTAAGCAAACCAGTTTTTAAATGAACCCGAGGCGCCTTTCTGTCTAACTTCAACCAAGTAACGAAAAATATTTTGCGCGTCCGGCAAAACATCTACATGACGGCACGTAGAACCTTTGTCGTCCGGGTCGCTGCGAACACCAAATGCGCAGAAACTTCAGGGTATGGCGTCATGGATGACGTTGACGACGTCACGTAGATTCCACGTCGTCCGGGTGGCTGCTAATATACTTAAAGTTTCTCCCAAGTATGAGTTTGTCAGTGGATTTAGCGAACTTTTTTTTGATCAACAGAAATTTAAGACTTTTTTGCTACTAATTATCAAATTGATTATGATTATGGTTGTGAAATATGATTATGATCATGAAACTGATGTGAATATTCATGAAATGAGAAAAAGAATATGACCGCTCTCGAGTGTCACCTAAGACTATCAGTGGCCTCGCAAGTATCAGACGATCTCGTGACGGTCATACCGCACCGGTGCAACAAGAACGCGCTGACATTGTGAAAAGCTGAAAATATGAGTTCCCTCTCACCCTTTCCGTGCCATCTCGATGTTTCTGGCTGGTTAGGGGAATCGACAGGCAGCCCCCTCACCAATCCACCACCACTCATCGTCCTTCAAGCTATTGTGCCGGTATTGGCCAGTAACATTATAGGTATTCACGTCTAATTATTCGTATTATTACAATATTATAAATTAGTTTTGTATATATTGTAATATATGCATATATGGCATAACATATAATAAGTATTGTACATCATACGCCATTGTATGTATGTTATTATACGTACAACAGTATTTTTACTAAGGTGTCACATGGGAAAACTGATCCCATAAAATCGGTTTCATTTTAGCATGCTCTACCTCAATTAATTTTCGCCTGGTTTCTCGACTCCAAACAAGTTTCCCGACCCCGCCTTAAGCAAAGGGGTTGGAACATGATCCTCCTGTGCGAGGTGGGCTGTCCGATGATTAGTCGTAAAGTTATAGCAGTGATAACCTATTCAGAATATGTCATGCTATAAATCAATTGTGTGCCATGGTGGCTTTTTTCATCGGCTCTTAGCTGCTGTTTAACAGATTCAGGCCCTGTGCGCAACTTTATGCACTGCAACTAGTTTTTGGTCGGGAAGTAGCATTTTTCGTCTAATCGCCTTGTTCATGCTGTGTTTTCGAAGCAGGCTTCAGAAAGAGACAACTTAAACATGCGTTACGTGATATCACTTGAAATATTTTGTTTGATCGTATGACTGACCTTGAACGTCATTAATATTAGATATTCCGCTGTTAAAATGGCATTGGCGTTCGTCTTAAATGAACCAGTGAGCAGAATCATTGACATTTGTTTGTTTCCACAGGTCACAGCTTGAGCTGCCTCGTCGCAGCTCTCTCTCTGGACGACGAATCGCTGACAAATGGGCAAGCCAGCGGCAGCGTCATCCTGTCCATGCCAGACAACTGCCTCAAGATAGGTGAGAAGTCAGCCGTCACGGTGACTATGCACGGCGCTTTAGATGCGTGCATCGTCATGCGGGGCACAGCGTTCACCGTGTACGGACGCAAGTTTCATGGTGAACATAAGCGCACAGCGTGTTTCATGTACAATGTCGTCCTGGGCTTCCAGGCGAAGGAGTGTCCAAAAATCAGAGCGTGTCGCTTGAGGTTCGGGATGTGAAGGCCCAGGGGCACGGCCGCATATCGCTTAAGGTTTTGAGAAAATATTGTCTGGTAGTCGAATAGAAAGTGCATGAACGCCGAGGGGAGATCCATTTTGGCGCTTGACGTTTTGAGGGATATTTTCTGCCAGTCGCATACAAAGTGCATGAAGGCCGAGGGGTATGACCGTAGATGGTGCTTGAAGTTTTGAGAAGATATTTTCTGTTACTTGACAATAAAATGCGTTGTGAAAAAAAATGATTTACATGTCCGTGTTTCGACGAGGCGGCATTGCAAGCAGCATATAGAGCCGAATAATGTATGGCGTTTAACATCATAATGTCCTGTTTGGTACAAGAGAGATAAGCTTTCAGTCTGTTAGCGTCACTTACCGATACCAGCGTAGGGTGTCAACGTCACTAGCCGAAACCAAGGTGGGGTGTCAGCGTCAAGAAGCAAAACCAGCATCGGGTGTCAGCGTCACGAAGCGAAAGAAGCATGCATTATCTGCGTCACTAAAGGAAGCACGCGTGGGGTGCCAATGCCACTAAGCGGAACCAGCATGGGGTGTCAGCGTCATGAAGAAAAACCAGCATGGGGTGTCAAGGTCGCCAACGTTGAGTGTCAAACGATTTTCAGCATATTTACGACACCTTTAAGAGAGGTACATGGAACATTTAGACGCTGCTTCATGGTGTCATGGACAGGTTAAATTGCATGGGGACACCCTATGCAGGTGTCTTACACCTAATGGAGCATCGCCGACACCATAGGCCCCGTTATGTAGCCAACCCCTTTTTCCGGTGTCAGGGACACCATTGTCATGTGTCACAAACCGGCAGGAACTCCAAAGAGACTTGGCATAATGAGGTTCGACCCTTGATGACACCCTATAGGGGGAGCATTTTCGACAAAAATTTGACACCAACATGGGGTGCATTTTTTTCTTTCGGTGTGAGAGGGGAAGCGGAAGCGGATGTCTGGGCAAAACGCTTTCTTCCTCGGATCTTACGTTTATTTTTTCTAAAATTTCGAGCTGGGGATCAGAATTTTAAGGGGTCCTTTTCGGCCGCAATGTATGTCCAGAGGAAACCTTTTTGGACAGAAATGTTCTTTTTAGAGGGTTCATTTCCCCATAAAGTGGCCGTTTTCCCCGAAAGGGTCCTCTTTCCTCCAAAAAATGGTTTCATTTCGTCGGAGACGACTGAGGTCCGACCGTCAACTCGACCCCCTCAAAGGTATGCAAATGACAAAGGCCGTTGCGTGTATTCTGGTGAATTGGTTTTGTACTTCTCATGCGCTATTGTCTGCCCTCAGAAGCATATGTCGCACCCATATGATCAAGTAATGGTAAAATTCATACATACTTTTGCTGCAAGAAGTTTGGAAATTGTGTTATTTGTTCGCTGTGGCTAAATTTTTGTCATACTTTAGCCCATATTTGACAATTTTTGTGATAATTAAGCATGATAATGCAACATTTCAACATTTTCCGTACCATACCGATCACTTGAAAATTATTGTTTAATACTGAGCGTGCTTTCGTGGTTGGGGTGCCATTGAGGTTGCATTTTTTACCAATGGGGATACCCAGGCACCCCCAAAAGAATGCAATGCTCCGCTAGTGTCACCACATCGTGGCGACGCCAGACTGTTTGTTGGGGGCACCGTTTCCGGCCGCGGCTGCTACACAGTCGGGGTCTGGCCGGCTGAGCTGGCGGCCGCTATGCATCCCGTCTGCGATGAGCACCGCGCACCGTTCGACCTTTCATTTGTGCCGTTTATTGAACATACGTGGCACAGTGGCAGCGGAGCCTCTCCAGAGAAGGCGGGGGGAGGCCGGTTTTTTAACGCGTTTCTTCTCTGGCGACGCCAAAGGAATAGTGTTATATTTCGGCCGGAGATGGGGAGGCAGCTGGCCCCCCCTCCCCTCCCCGTAATCCGCCGTCCCTGACCTGGCATGGTTTTATCTTTTTTTGTACGCTGTACATACAGGTGTACAGACGGAAACAGCAGCATTGCTACAATGTTTGGGTGCAGAAACTGTAAAAGAGGTCGGAGTCGGCATCACGTCATCAAACAGCGCTTCGCACCGCCCAGCGCCGTTCTTTCCTCCGCAGTGAGTCATCGGCCCAACTCGTCATCGGGAGCCAAAAACACCGGTATCGCCGTCTCGCTCGCCTGCCACACGGTCGTTACGTGCGACCCGGTACACACTGATGTGCTGCCAGCAACCCGCACTAAGTAGGGGAAATACTGTCTTTGCACATGGCAGTGTATGGCACATTTTACGTTTTGTCGTTACAACCGGTATTCAGGAAGATTTAAAACACAGCAACACAATCATGAATTAAATTGTTCACAAGGGAGATAGAACAAAGTGGCAAAGTGGCACATGTTACGCACGAAATGAACAGTACAAACCTAGAAACACTTAAAGAAAACTGAACAAATCGAATCATAAAAACAGCCAGTGCGAGTATTTACGTTTCATACATCCAGGATACATAGGGAAGCCCCATCCTTAAAGGCCCAAGCCCACAATTTACTCCCAATCCCAGGCCCTCCCCCAAGGAGGGCACGATGCGCAGTGCTCCGAAGGCCGGGCCTTCACGATTCAAATCGTGCGCACAACGAGACGGGTCGTCCACCCCTTTCGCGCATGCGCAAGCCGGCAGCAGTTTCCGAAGTTCCCGATGCAGCACCCACCCACCTCACCAGCACCTATCGGCCGGCCTCGGCTCCACTGCCGGCGCAGCCAGACGGCCGAGGCGACCGCCGCCTGGCGACGGGCGCTTGAATCGGCGCACTCCTGGTGCCGGTCATGCACAAAAGGTGGCGCTCGCGCCCACCCACGTAACCCGTATAATGCCGACAGCAGAGCAGCTCCGTACCGCGGCGGGCAAAACATTTGACGAAACTAGCGAAACACGTCATCTAGGGAAATTGCGCGCCAAAAAGGGAAGCTTTCATCGCAATCAAGGGAAATGTGACTGGACCCCCTGGGTCACACTGAGTTTCCGTGAAAACTAAAACCGGCTAAAACATGACCAGGATTACGCAATAGTTCTGCGACGTCAAGGCAACTCAAACCAGGAAAGGATTTAACTACAACCTGCGGCCGAGTTACCTCGTACCTCGTACCTTCAGTTAATTCGTAAGCTCTAAGCTGGATTCAAACACAGCGGCGCAAGGCCCCAGAAACGGCGTATATCGTAGTCTCCAAAGCAGTCTAGGAGGCGTAAACTCTTCCTAATCACTCGTCACTTGCGACGGTAACGCCCCTGACGGCGACTGGTAAAAACATAAAACGGTTCGCTTGCTAGCCATTTGAACTCTATTGGCGGGTAAAGGGAGTGAGGCGACTATAGGTTACCACGAGCGTCCCAGCAGACGTAATCGGACCAAGAGTTGGAAGCCAAAGGTTCGTAATGGAAAAATGTTCGTGGCCAAAGGTCTGCAAAAATAAGGCTCTTATTGGAAAACGTTCGAATCGGACAAGGTTTGTATCGGGAAAAGTTGGTTCCGGGTTTGGACCGAAGACCCAACCCCGCGCCGAAGGTGTGTATAGGATACTGGATGCCACAGGCCGATAAGGGGTGCGATCGGATTTGGCTCGGCCCAACAAAGGGGATAGGTTAGGCTAGCTTAGGTTGGGTTAGGTTATGCTAGACAACGTTTCGCCGAACTCTTTTTAGCCCTGCCCGGGAGAAGCCACGGTAAGGAGCGTCCCGATTATTGGCTGGCGTCATCGACATACGTCCATCTCAGCGCACGTATGCGTGGGAGCCGGCCGCACAGGCGCGAGCACCTTTCTTGGCGGTCTCGGCGGCCGCGCCTCTCGTTCACGCGCTCGCTGCCGGTCCCGCGCCCCTCTGCCGCATGTCGCCGATCAATATTATACTCCGCACCGTGGCCATCTATTTTCTAAACTATTTCCGACAAAAACCTAAGTTCACGAATCTTTGGTTAAGAACTTTTTTCCTGACGAATCTTTTCTCTTGCGAGCCATTTTAATACGAACCTTTTGCAGAACGAACTTAGCCCAGCACACGGTCCCTATTGAGATATAACCTAAAACCGCGCTTCGCGCGACCTAACCTCTTTATCGGACAGGACCAAGTCCGATTGTATCCTTTTATCGGCCTGCGGCCTCTAGTATCCTATAACGCGCCTTCGGCGTGGCATTGCGCCTAACGCGCAACATAACACCCCGTGAACGGCCTTCCACAGTAAATGAAAGGTGGCGGCATATCCGTTGAGTAAGCGTGCCTTACGAGTCTAAAAATCCTGTATTTGGCCACCGTCCGTGGCGCCACTATCGAAGGTGACGAGCTATTAGGGTGAGTAAACGCCTGCTTGACCGCTGTAGTCTAGTTCCCGACGTTTATCGCCACTGTTGGCCCCGTTGGGGTGCAGAGGCATGAGTCGGCTGTTGCGTGGACTGTTCGGCCTGCGGTCTGCTTCGCGTGCGTTGATTGACGCAGGGAAAAGGCAAGTGGGGTGGTAGAGTGTGAGAGAATGAACATTTTTAACTATCACTGCATTTGCCTGTAGGGATGTCGTGAATTACGTAACAAGCAGAGGGCAGAAGTGCATGGGTGTAGAATTAAGATGAACGTTGGGATGGGAAATGTATGAATTCATTACCTATTAACAGTACTTTAATTTACAAAGAAGGAAAACTTGAGTGGGTCATGATACTAGTGTGTAATTCCAACTTATATTTTTCTGTGGTAAGGAAAGATCAGTACCAATGGTATACTAAGCCATGCCCCTGCAGATGTTCAGGTGTTGCTGGAATTTTGATTCTGGTATGGCTGGTGATCCTAGGGGCTCAGGTGTGGTTCAGACCCTCATTATTAAGTGGTTTTAACATAAGGTCCATAGAAATGACTAGAAAGAGATAGTGAAATATGGGTGTGCTAGGTGCAGGCTTATGTGGACTTCTCAGTAGTCCTTATAAATCTCCAGCTGTGGATTCTGGCCAGGAAATGGGGGTAATCCTTTAGAAGTGTGCGCCATAAACCAAGCACACTGGATGGCACATATACGGCGCGCGTGGCAAAAGGAGACGTCAGCTGTTGCAAGAAACAACAACATTATGCACTGGAGCTCCAGGGTCGTGGATCACCTACTATTCGCTAACCTAATCTAACCTAACCTAACCTAACCTAACCTTACCTAACCTAACCTAACCTACTGTGTAAAACGAGCGAATAGTAGGTGATCTACGACCTGGAGCTCCAGTGCATAATATTGTTTCTTGCAACAGCTGACGTCTCCTTTTGCCACGCGCGCCGTATACGTGTCATCCAGTGTGCTTGGTTTATGGCGTGCGCTTCTAAAGGATTGCCGGAGATGGGCACTGTGCACCAAGAAGCAATACAGGGTGGGGAATGCAGAGTCAAGTAAAATCCCTTGTTCATACTTGTGCTCAATATCTGATATTCTAGGTGCAGGCTTCCCACTTCTCATAACTTTTGGTTGACCTGGGTCCAGATCTAAATCATGGTGACCTGATGCAGATTAGCATTTGAATCATGGCTGCTTTTTCAGTTTGATCCAAATCAGGTGTGATTCATGCAAGGTTTGTCAAAACTGACAGAAATTAAATGTGATTCACGCCAGTTTTTGCAAAATTAATCCATGTCACACATTGGTTTGTATCAGTCATTGATTCAGAATATAAATTATGTAGCAGTCAAAATGCATAAAAGGTGACAGTTTGTGTTACACTACATGTGCACTGGATATGAATGATGCCACATACTTCCCATATACATGTAGACAGATGTATAGTACAGAGTATTGCATCAAAATAGGCAAGCCCTGCTTTTTATATGAGATAACAGGCAGGAATGCAGCATAGTATTAGTATGTGCCTAAAATTGGAATAGAACTGCTGTAAGAGCACCTGCTGCCCTGCTGGTATTTTTCATTAGCATATTGCCATGTTATTTTACCACCCTGCCTTTCATATCTAATTTGACTGCATTGACTCAGATTGAACATGTGGTTGATCCAGATCAGATTCAGGTTGTTTTTCAGGTTTGATCTGAATCAAATGTGACTTACAGCTGCATTTTCCAAAATTGATTGAGATGTTATGTGATTCACCAAAAAAATGTGATTCTTTTTGCTCATTTTTTGCGGTGATTTCGGGATGATGTTTGACCTGATTAGGTTCCATGGAGCATTTTTGGTTGTAACCATGTTTGCCCAGCTTGATCCTTGCAGAAATGTCATGCAGTATGTCCCCAGGTATCTACAGTAAGAGTGGCCAGGAAACATGTCAGGACAAATCAAAACTTTTTCAGATATGGCTTTAGAGCTGGAAAGTGTTCCTTCAGAAATATGTTCTGATGCTGTTTGACACATATTGATTGCTTTGGTGCTTTTCGTATGCCCGATTGCATTCTTCAGTTTGGTGTATGCAATGTCCTGTGCGCCTTTTACACATAGTTGAGTTTCATATTGTGTGACCAGGGAGGTCAAAGGTAAGGACACCCCATCACCAGTCGACTCCTGCCATTCAACTCAGACTTAGCTGTTCTGCGCATTTAGATGAAAGTGAGTCTGTCAACTATTCTTAGGTCCTTAGGCATCTGAGACAATCCTAGTCGTGCTGCGTCTCGGTTGCCCCCGGAAGGATAATCCAGGTCATTGACATCGGTGACCTTGGATGGCCTGTGTTAACCTCGGATCGTTCACTGATTTTTGGGGCGCTGATTTCGACTTTCACATCCATTTTGCATGCGTGGAGTTACTTATGTTCATCCCATGACTGCAAGAGGTCATTGGCTTACATGTCATCCTGGCCTGGTACGTGTTTTGACCTAATTTGTCCGGCTCATTTGACTGAAAGCTATGTTGGAATTAACCTTGGGTGCGTGCGTACTCCGGTACGTGAACAATATATGTGAGACTCGGAATCTTTGCCCCCAAAAAGCCATGAATGGTCCAGGACCAACAGATTATCCAGGGTCAGTTGAGGAGAGTGACCTCGGTTAATCCTCAAAAGTCCCCGATGCACGGTTAAAATTGTCTCAGTTGGCTCGAAGGCCTTATAACACCCGATGCACGCACTTCCGTGGAAATTTGAAAAACGGGTATGTCAGATCTCGATGGTAGGGGTCGAAATGTGGTGGGATGCCATGACCTCTGACCTTTCGTGTCATGAAATTTAAAACTAAGCTGACGCGTAGCAGGCACATAAGACATTGTGCACTCCAAATTGTGGAACAGACGAACGAACGTAAGGCACGAAGTTAATCAATATTCGTCAAATAGCCTCGGGCGATATTTCTCATCTCGCGACACCCAAGTTAAGATATCTGAGAAAGTTTGATTTGCCCGGATTTCCTTGCCATGCTTATTGGAGGTACTTTTGAACGTACTGTGCTACATTGTCGCGAAGATCACGGTGGGCAAACATGAGTAAAACCAAAAATGGGCCATGGGAGCTAGTCAGGCCGAAGATCATCCCGAGGTCACCGCATAAATGAGGTTATTTGTGAAAGCTGGAATATTTCTTTTTCGAATGGCGCTAATCGCATCTTTCTGTGACAATCTGTCACCGAGTGATTGGCATAAGAGTTGTCCAATGTCTGTTAAAACCAGTGTTGTCTCACGACCTGTAACTTTGACCCAGGGTCACCCAGGGCGAAAAATGTATGGCCGGATGTTTTCTAACAGATTCTACGAGCGTACCGAACTCAATAAAAATCGCAAGGAGTCGGACCCTCTTCTTGCGATGTGACGTCGAATGACCTAGGAGTTTTGTAGTTGGCCCGTACATTCATAATTTTGAGGAACGTCATTGGTGTCCACAGGGCTTGGAAAATGAGAGGTTTTTTGACTGAATTAACGTAGCATATAAGATATTTTTCTTCTTCTATTCATGTTATATTGAGGAAGTGC
Source organism: Capitulum mitella (assembly GCA_030062745.1). Lineage (NCBI taxonomy): Eukaryota > Metazoa > Arthropoda > Thecostraca > Pollicipedomorpha > Pollicipedidae > Capitulum > Capitulum mitella. The sequence continues at coordinate 22,053,570 of CP099852.1, read as the reverse complement.
AAATCATATTACATTGTTAGTATATCGTTCGCATAGATGGCAGTAAACATGAAAACTGGTAACCATTGAATGGTCGGATGTTCTTAGGCCAGCTTTGAACCTTGACCTTAAATGATCTCCATTTACCTCACAGTCACATGGTGTGTTTTAGCTCCTTCCGTAGTGTCCGAAAATGTTTCCAATCATTTGATTTGATTGTATTTTTACGAGTCTCATTGATGACTGCCGTGATCTAAGTGTCATCCCACATCCGACACGTAGTTACCACAGGGGCCACGCAAACATTTTAGGTCATAGCCCGAGACCCGACCTTTTATCAGCATGAACCTTAAAATGCAAATAGATGGCTCTGTTATAAGTTGTACGTGTTCCGGATTTCGCATTTTGAAAATAAGCAAAAAAACATTACATAGACCAAATTTTGACTTTTGATCTTGACATCACATGATGAATTAGCCTTAGATTAACAGAAATATTTAAGTATGTTGTCCTACTTTTGTACCCACACTCATTTGCATTGTAAGTTTTGTCGTAAAAGCTTTTTGGCCGCCAAATAGCATATGACAGAAAGTAATAGTTAGACAGAATCATCAAAGTTTGTGAAGCTGCTTTAAAAAGCCTGGAAATGGCGAACACAATAACGGAGGGAAGCCTTCTGAAGCTCCTCCCAGGCGAGAATAGAGTTAAGCTTTTCCTGCGCCCTGATGCGTCCCACTCCTCCGGCAACCAGCTCGTCACTAGCTCTGTCAACCAGCTCAACCAGCTCGTCCAGTTACCGGACTGCAACTCATAGAGGTCGTAACACTATAGTTCTGCTTTCCTGACGAAATCATGGTGAATTTTGGCGTGGAGGTGGAGAGAGAGTTTTTGCAATATCTTTTACATCAACTGCTCGAAGCCATCTTGACAAAGGGCCATTAGCTTGGATAGAAATTGTCTCATTGGGACTGCACTCCACGAGTCTAAATCACCACCCCGGTTGGTACCAGAAACGTTCCGCACGTCTGTGAAATTTCATTGACAGTAAACAAAGAACGCTGGTGTTAGAATGCATCTCTTTTGGCAGGAGCCTTGATAAACACTCATGCAATGCTGGAGGACTTTTTGAATTACTTAGCTTAAGCAGGAGCATCAGGACCACGAACTGAGGTACTTAGCGTCACTAGACAGCGTCTCGAAGGTATGCCGCCTCCTTTCGTTGGGACTCGGAAGTCCTCGCCAGGTCATGATCGGAAACAACTTTTACCATGTCTCGGTACACATGACAGATGGCGACAAAGCATTATTGAGGTGTCACCTATCGCCGCCGGTATCAGTGTTCTGAATCCTTTTCTTTTTCCACCAATTCTGCGTCATTAAAGTAAATTGCTGGGGAGGGAGGGTGAACGGTCCCCCTTCAGCAATCCTTGGGAAGTAGGCGTCGGCGGTCCCCCACCGTGGCGCCGCCCATGGCAACAAGCTATGCTTAGCACGGGCTCCGATTCGTAACATTACCCCGGCGGCCATTGGGACCAAATGAAGAAAAAAATGGAGTGACCATTAACATACCAGTCTTCAAGAAACGCCAGGCGCGTGCCCGCTGTGAGACACAGCACTTCCCGGACGCGGTGGCGTGTGCGCCGATAGGAGGGGCCGCCGCCGGCGCGGTGGCGGCCGTCGCCGAGCCCTCTGGTGTGCGGGCCCGCCCGGCGCTGGTGGACGGGCAGGCGACGTACGGCGTCCGGCCAGGCGTGGGGCGGGCCAGCACGCTGGTGATCGTGGTGGAAGGGGGTCCTGCTCTGTGGCGTGAAACTACTGATTCTCGGTTCTGTGTTTGTTTTCCATTAACTTTTGACAACCGTTGGTGGTTGAAGATTCCGTTTCTGAAAATCAGAAACGTTGCGGTAAGGCATTGGCACTACCAGACCTTAAAGAAAACTTCACCCCTGGTCACCGTGCCGGATTTGACCTCAAAGTTTGCCACTGTTTCTTTCCTAAATGTTTTAAGTCAGATATGCCATACTCGACAGTTTCTGGTTATCCGTCCTGTGTTAGAACTGGAAGAAAGCATTGGGTCGACCATAATCAGCCTTAGCAGGCAGAGATCCACACGGGGTGGAGGGAGGGGGCGAGCTCCCCGCCCCTTCAAAAGAATACAAACCAACACTTCCTGGTAGCACTTTCCTGTACCACGGCTAACGTTTATGGGCCACGTAGAGTGTTCAGGATGGCTGCCTTCTTTTCTCCAGTCGCCGGCTTGACCCAACGTATTCTGGCTCGTCCGTAAACTACGGAAATTGCGATGAATGTAAATAAATGATTTATCTGAAATGATTTATCTGAATTACAGTTGGTCTAGAAATATTACTGTAACTTGGCATCTAACCCATCATATGCCATGACTCAATACTGAAACTGTCTTTTGGTTCATGTGTGCAGCTTTACCATCACGATGGTCTCAGCTGAAGTTTTTATTGAAAGACTTTTTGTTTGAGTTTTTATTGCAGACTTTTTATTGAGAACATTATTTGATTAGCACATGTGCTGCAGTTCGGGCCATTTTAAAGTGTACATCTTTGAGGGCTGTTGTGTAAGTCCATGAGTTTTCTTTGCCATATCTCTGAAACAATACAAAATTGCAAAAAGATGTAAGAAACCTGGAATTCTCAGGAATTGCGTTTACAGGAACACGTCGAACGTACAAGAACATATTCGAAAGCTTTGATAGTGAAGTAAATTATATTAGTCCACTGGTATTTTTTCATTCTGAGACGCCATTTTGTCTTTGCAGAGAAGTCGACATGTCGTTCTGCTCGTGGTTTGGCGGAGAAAAGTACCGGAATCATTTCGAACATGGTAAGCGATTAGCCAAATCGGTACAGAGTAACGCTTGGCAGTACCCGTCTTCATGCTGACAGTGGACCTGGTATAAACTATCAAATAACTGGTGACCTAACCCGGCTTGATTTGGAATAACCCAGTGCGATGGGCGATAGTCACGATCCGCTGCGTTTGTCGCTTCACGCCACGCATTTTTTTAACATGCTTTTTGCTGATCAGATGTACGAAAAATGCGCATTGCATGAGCTTGGTAAATGTCGGTCTTTCTCAAAGGGACATTCCAAGGGGTGCAACTGTATTGATTATGCATAACCTCTTTTAGCACGAGCTCGCCTTTAATTGCAGGTTTTAACACTGTGTGTGGGTTTTAGGCAAGAGTCAAACCTCTGTTTCCAGAGATGAACGCCTATTCCGAGTGTCAGCAACCTGCGTAGGGGTGCACGCCTGCTCCGAGTATCGGCACCCTGTGTTTGCAGGGGTGTATCCCTGCTCCGAGTGTTAACACCCTCTCTTTCCAGGGGCGGTGCCTTCCGAGTGCCGGTGCCCTCTGTTTTCAGGAGTGGATACCTGTTCCGAATATGAGCATTCCCTGATTTCACGGGTGAACACCTGTTCGAAAGATCACCACTGTATGTTTTCAGGGGTGTACGCCTGTTCCGAGTGCCAGCACCCCCTATTTCCCAGCAAGGCCAAGTACGCGCATCACACGCCATGGCCAGCATTCTCCTCCACCGTAGGAGAAGGTGCCCTGAAGAAACGCAAGGAGTCGGCCACTGCCTTCAAGGTCGTGTCGCGTGTGCCATTCCTGCCTTAGCCGGACGCTTGTCGTGCTTTTGTGTGACCCTGGCTGGACTTGACTCTAGCGTGGCCCGGACCTGAACCCATTCTGGCTCTGCAGTGACCACAGTCCGCTCCTGGTCTGACCCCGGTCTGACCCGACACGACCTAACCGTAGCCTGACCCCTGCTTGGCCCGTCAGAGCATGACCCGACCCCAGTCTGACCCTGACCTGCCCCCAGTCCGACCCTAACACGACCTGATCTTGCCGCCACAAAACTTGAGCCGTCAAACTGGCCTGACGCATCGTGACACTGGCCTGATTGCAGTCTGACCCTGACATGACCTGACCGTAACCTGACCTTGCCCTGACCAGTCAAACCGTGTCCTGACCCCGGTGTGAGCCTGACCTGATCCCAGTCCGCCGCTGACCGTGGTCTGGCCCTGTCCTGGCGCTGCCCGCTCTGCCCAGTTTTCAGCTGTTGTGTGTGCGCGACAGCCGGAGCCCGGGCCGCGCCGGTCTGATGTCGGCTTGCAGCCGCCGCGACGCCACGTCGTCAGTCGACCGGCGTTTCCGGCTCCCGGCGGCGGTGGACCGCCGCGCCAGCATGGATTCTGTTAGCAGTGTGCCGTCGCTGTTGGAGCGTGGACGCCTGCGCCTGGTGTTCGTGATGTCGTTGTCGTGGACCGTCGTGTTTGCGTCGCTCGCTTTTGCTGTTCGATTTCGACCTGCCTGAGCATGCCCGTCGCTAGCCGTTTGCTGTGTCCCGCTTGCCTTGCCGCCTGCCGACGCGTCGGGCTGACCCCGGTGACGTGTGCTGTGACGTCAGGCCTGTACGCGTGCGTGGAGTGCGGGCACGAGCTGTTCCGCAGCTCGGCCAAGTACGAGCACCACACGCCCTGGCCGGCCTTCACGCAGCCGGTCAGCGACAACAGCCTGAAGAAGCTGCCGGAGCAAGGCCCCACAGAGACCCAGTGTCCCGCCCTGAAGGTACCCACAGAGAGCCAGTGTCCCGCCCTGAAGGTACACACAGAGAGCCAGTGTCCCGCCCTGAAGGTACCCACAGAGACCCAGTGTCCCACCCTGAAGGTACACACAGAGAGCCAGTGTCCCGCCCTGAAGGTACACACAGAGAGCCAGTGTCCCGCCCTGAAGGTACACACAGAGAGCCAGTGCCCCGCCCTGAAGGTACCCACAGAGAGCCATTGTCCCACCCTGAAGATACCCACAGAGACCCAGTGTCCCGCCCTGAAGGTACACACATAGACCCAGTGTCCCGCCCTGAAGGTACACACAGAGACCCAGTGTCCCGCCCTGAAGGTACACACAGAGACCCAGTGTCCCTCCCTGAAGGTACACACAGAGACCCATTGTCCCACCCTGAAGGTACACACAGAGAGCCAGTGCCCCGCCCTGAAGGTACACACAGAGAGCCATTGTCCCGCCCTGAAGGTACACACAGAGAGCCATTGTCCCACCCTGAAGGTACACACAGAGAGCCAATGTCCCGCCCTGAAGGTATACACAGAGAGCCATTGTCCCACCCTGAAGGTACACACAGAGAGCCAGTGTCCCGCCCTGAAGGTACACACATAGAGCCAGTGTCCCGCCCTGAAGGTAGTAGACCCATTGTCCCACCCTGAAGGTACACACAGAGAGCCATTGTCCCACCCTGAAGGTATACACAGAGAGCCAGTGTCCCGCCCTGAAGGTACACACATAGAGCCAGTGTCCCGCCCTGAAGGTAGTAGACCCATTGTCCCACCCTGAAGGCACACACAGAGAGCCATTGTGCCACCCTGAAGGTAGACACAGAGAGCCAGTGTCCCTCCCTGAAGGTAGACGCCCTGATCTACTGTACCGTCGTGGTGGTACACACAGACCCAGTGTTCTGTCCTGAAGGTGCACGCAGAGATCCGGTGTCCTGCCCTGAAAGTACACGTAGGGACCCAGTGACCCATCCTGAAGGTGCACGCGGACCTGTCCCGTCCTGAAGGCGCACCCAGAGATCCAGTGCCCTGTCCTGAAAGGCGTAGAGGCTCGTTATTCCGGCCACCTGCCAAATGCTGGTGTTGTTACGTCGAGGGAGGAACGGCGACAGATTATCCAATGTTCTGGCCAGCTGGTGCCGCGGAACACGCGCAGACGCCAGCCTCGGTGTTCCCTCCTGAGGCGGGGGCTCGCCTTTTTAATCCTGCAGTTTGCATTCACGTGCCGTGCGCTTTTGCATATTGCGCTACGCTTGATGGTGTGGATGCGACGTTTTCGATCGGGGGAAGTGGGATTAAGCTGTGCTGTTACGCTTGAGCGCCATCTGGCGGCCGAGGTGTGTTGTGTCTGCGGGAGACTGGAGCTTCTCTGAATCATCTGGCCTTGATCGGACTGGCTTCTGTGGACCTGAGACCAGGGTCTCAGGCCGGGGTCGGGGTCCGCGGTTTGTTGGCCCTCGGCAGCGTGGGCGTTGTGTGTCTGTCCTGGTGGGTTGATCTGTTACGCCCGTGGGGCTGGGACAGGCCCTGATTCCCGGGGATTGGATTAAAAAAAAATGCTTTGGAGGGAACGTCCCCCCCCCAGCTGTAAAGATTTAACATGGGTCCTATGGGCATTGGCGGGTAAGAATGGGTTCGAAAACCTGGTTTGCTCGGCGCGGGACATTGCTGTGTGCCCGCTGTTGGCGACATGGACGGGCAGTCGTCAGTCGTGGACGTTTGCGCGCCGTGGACCTGTACACCTGCAGACCATTCATATTTGTACAGATTTGACGAGTTTGATGTGGACGTTTCACGTGGGCGTCGTGGGGTGCATCTAGTTGAAATTCTGTTTCGATCTAGACCCCGCCGCCGAATCGCGAGCAACGTCACCCGAGGTTCGCACCCAGAAAATGCCAGCGGACGGTTCACCTGCGCTGGAGGCCGCGTGATGGTCTGTGTGCACCGTCTTCCTCCGTAAAATGGTGCACGCACTTCTCGATGTCGAGCCACGTTTTCTGTCAAGCGCCGGCCGTGAACTGAGTGCATTACGACACTCGGAGAGCGATTGCAGAGAAAATCCCCCGTCTTTGGGGAGTTTTGGCCGCGTGCGGGGCTTCTCGTCCTCCTGCCCGGCGGCGAGTCTGCGCCTGAACAGTCTCAGCGTCACACGGGGTTTCTCTGGAGGATATCGTCGCGGCGGAGCCGGACCCTGGTGGCCTGAGGACTATCTCCGGCCGGCCGCCGCGGCTCCCCCCCGTCCCCCCCCCCGCGCCGCCCGACCGCCGTCGCCACCGGAAACTCGGCGGTCGCCCGGACCACGACATTGTCGGGAACGGTACCGCGGCCGGAAGCGCTGTCTGCGGCCGCAGTGGGAACGATTCCGCGCTGCTCGGCTGCAAAGTAAGCTGGCGTCAATACTAGCAACATGTTCGTACGCGGGCAGAGAAGTGCGTTTTGCTTTCGGCGCGTCTTTGAAGCGTTGCTTGCCTTGTCTAGATGTGAATATGACTTGCTATTTCTGAATCGGTGATACCTTTTTCGCCAGCTGTCCCCCGCCGGTTGTTTCAGTCGTAAAACGTGACGACTGCAGCTCTGTTTACCCGTCTGACCTTCTCCGTGCTGTCCAGGTGCTCTGCGGCAAGTGCGGTAACGGGCTGGGCCACGAGTTCCTCGGAGATGGGCCGGACGGCGGCTCGCGCTTCTGAATATTCTCACACGCCCTCCAGTTTGTGCCTCATAAAGGTGAGAACGGCCGGCGAGCGGTCGATTGTGGCGGCCGGCGGCGGCGAGAGACCGATTCGGTTTTGATGGCTTGTGCCCGCAGGTGTGAATCGCTCTTAACGGCCGGTCTTGTTCGTCAAGTAGCGCCGTTTGTGATGAGCGTCGTTCTGCCGGGAGGGTGGCGGCCACACGAAGAGCCCCTGCCGCCTGTTATGTGCCCTTTGTTGACGCGGCAGCCGTGGTGATTGTTTCCATGCCGTTCGTGGTCACGTGAGGAACAGCGAACAGTACTCCTGGTGGGCATTTTCGTATTCTGCGTTATGTGAGGAACTGCTGGGCAAGGCTTCTGGTGGTCTGCTCCGTGTTGTGTTCTGCGGTGCCTTGTTGCTGCCCACACGGTGTTCCAGACAGGGACGCGTCCATGTCGGGGTCTGTGTTGTGTTATGGTGTTGGAAGTCCATTGCTCCCGAAAGCTTGCTCTGTAGAGCGTTTTGCCCCTGCCCCTTCTGACTTGGCATTGGTCTTATGTTAAGATCTTTCTGAAGTCTTTTGTGTGTCTGTCGGCATGTCTGTCTGTTCTGTTCAGTTCTCAAGTTCCGACGGTCAGTATTATCTGACGTTCCGTCCTATGGTCCTCGCTCCTGAAATGCACTGACGTTTTACGCTGGTGTTCTTTCCGAAGGCAGTTCGCTGACGGGGCGACCTCGGGCTGTTGCAGAGGTCATCAAGCGGGAGGGCGCGGCCAACGGCGAGAAGAAGGAATAGACCCTGACCGGTCACCTCTGAGGAGCGTGACCTGCGAGACCGCCAGCCGCCCCGGACGCCGACCGTCGCCTTCTGGCCGGCCAGCCGCGCCTCCGTCATGATCAGCTGCGACTCCCTCACGACCAGCTGCGGCTCCCTCAGGACCAGCTGCGGCTCCCTCAGGACCAGCTGTGGCTCCCTCAGGACCAGCTAAGGCTCCTGCAGGTAGCTGCCTTCAGGCAGTGTCCGCAGCTGCCGAAGGGTCTGAAGGGCCCTGGTCTGCATCGAGACCAGGACCCTTCAGACCGAACGGGGGTTAGACGGGGGAGGGGTCAGTTGCCCTCTGCCTCGCCGGTTTGGCGCAGCCACAACAAATGTTACGCTCATTTGGCTTTGCCACCTCTTGCGTCGGCCACCTCGGGTGCCGGCTGTAAGAATTTCATGCCGTCATGTTCGGTAGGCGTGCTGAGTGCGGGCAGCACTAATCGAGAGCGGTAAAGAGGGACCCGCTCGAGGAAAACGAGCGGTCTCACCGTCCCGGTCCGCCCTCTGACGGCGTCCCCCGGCCGGCGCCGGGGAGGGCTCGGTGTGACGTCACCGAGCCGCGCCGTGACGTGACGGCCGGCGGCCGACGTCAGCGCCGGATGACGCGCGGCCGGTAAACCGCCAGCGCGGGGCGGCCGCGCCGACGGCCGCGCTGACGTCACCCGCCGGCCCGTGACGTCACGGCGGGGCTGGCGGTCTCGCCGGGGTGAAATGTTCTGCTGGTCAGCACCAGCGGGCCTGCAGTTGTGCATGCGTTTGGTCTGTCTCGTAGCGTAGAATACTCGATACGCGGTGCTCGATCCTTTATCTTTGCTCGATCGGGTTCCTGTTACGGGAGGTGAGGACGTGTTTTAGGACAGGACGGACATGTGTTATGTGGACAGGCCCGTGAGCGCGGGCCACATCAGGTATGGTGAGCGCCGCCCGGCGGGCACGAACGCGGCGCAGTGAGGACCTCCCGGTGCCACCGGCATAGTTTCATTCAAACGCTGACCGTCCCACGCACCGCCCGTGCTGTTCACGCTGCTCTGCGGGGAGCACCGACTGCTCACTCGAGCTCCGCCGGCATAATAATGGTGACGCCGTACGCTCCTCCGTCCGCGGGTTCGGTTGACGGGGTGTCACTGCGATGTGGCGGAAGATGGGCCGGCCGAGTTGGGCCGCTGGAACTGTGCCTCGGCCTTATGTACGGGTCTGGTGTTGTGACGCCGTGGCTTGGCGCGCTTTTGCGGCGGATGCAGGCGAAGCGGGCACGATTCACTGCGCAGCGGTGCCGGTGCTCTGAACAATACACTGATTTACTGGCGAACCACAATTCTGTTACGAGTCGTGGATAGTGGAAGTCTTTCTCCGGTTCTCGCGTAATTTCTAACGCTATCTTCCTAGCACCTGAGGCGTCGGCTCTGGGATAAAACGAAGTTCAAAGTCGAGCTCGTGCTTACGAAGCCCGATTCGTCGCACGTTTGTACCGAAGACGTCCTCTTCGGCCCACAAGAGCAATACACCGATAGGCAACGGTATGCCACGTAACAAAAAATCAACCGTCATCACTGGGCCAACTACATCCGCAAGTCTCGTGGGATGTTTACGAGACCAATATCACCGAAACACGGTGACACAGTCCCACCTGTCGTTACCGAGATCAGGCTCCAGTGGTTCCCCAACTCTGTACGAGGCAGTGCGTCGATGAGGCCGCAGCTCCCCGGCTGGGGCGCTGACCAGTCCGCTGGGTCGCGACCGAGCCGCCCGCCCTGCCGCTACCTTCCCGGCTATCCCGACGCATCCCCGTACGCCCCAGACGTTACCCGCCTCATCCGCCTCTTCCCTTCTTCCCGATGGGTTCGGCATGAACACGGCCGCGGCTACATGGACAAAGTGTTTTATTTATAAATCTGCCTCGCCGGACCGCGGCCGCCGGCACGTGCGCGGCTGGTGCCCGTCTCCCGTCCCGTCCGACCCCGCTCTGCCCGCGGACCGCGCCGCGCAAATGCTAAAATATCACAGGTCCTCGCGAGAAGGCCGCTCCGTCTCGTATTCCGCAGCCGGACACGGAGGCTGTCCGTCCGGCGTCATTAGGGGCTGGCGGACACGGTGTCCGCCTGACTTCAATCGGGGCTGGCGGACACGGAGGGTGTCCGCCCAATGTCATTAGGCGACTGACGGACACGGAGGTTGTACGCCCAGTGCCATTAGGGGGGCTGACGGACACAGAGGGTGCCCGCCCGGTGCCAGGCGGGGCTGGCGGACATGGAGGGTGTCCGCCCGGCGTCAGTCGGGACTGGCGGACACGGGGGATGTCCGCCCAGTGTCATTAGGGGGCCGACGGACACGGGGGATGTCCGCCCAGTGTCATTAGGGGGCTGACGGACATGGAGGGTGTCCGCCCGGCGTCATGAGGGGGCTGACGGGCACGGGGGTGTCCGCCCGGCGTCATGAGGGGGCTGACGGACATTGAGGGCGTCCGCCCGGAATCAGTCTGGGATGGAGGTCACGGATGGTGCCCGCCCGGTGAGTCTGGAGCTTTCGGACACGGGGAGTGCCCAGTGCCCGTCAGGAGCCGTCGGACACACCCTCCGCATTTCGAAGGTAGCCGGTCGTCAGTCAGTGGCCGGCGGACACAGAGGGTGTCCGCCCAGCGTCGGTCGGGAGCGCCGGACACACCGGCACGCGGACGGTGCGCGGCCGACGTCGGCCGGCCGCCGTGAACACACGCCACGCCTGCGGAGATCACAACAGACGCGTCCACGCCCTGCCGCGCCCGGTGGCGCCGGCGACACTCTTCGGCTGCGGCCGCGCCGGACCGCACGGCCGCGCGTGACGTCACGCGCGTCTTCCGGCCGGGCGCTGGAGGCGGCGGCGGCGGCGGCGTCCGCTGCTGCTGTCGGTCCTGGCGCCGCTGCTCCGTGGTCGGCGGGACGCCAGCCGCCGCTGCCGGCGCCCACGCTCTGACGGCGCGGCCGGTGCCGCCTCGGACGCGATCGCTCACACACTGCGCTCGGCCGCCGCGCCGGCCCGGGCGGCCGGCGGGCGGGCGGGGTCGGCGGGCGGGACGGGGCAGCCGCGGCGCCGCGCCGGCCGGCGGCGGGCCCGCTCGGCGGGGGACGCCCCCCTGAGAATCACCGGCCGCAGTGGGCCGGCGGGCGCGCCACCACACTGAGACATCGACACAGCGCGCTGCTTTGTATGCGTCAGTTCAGGTCCCGGTCCTCCAGAAATTTGTATTCAAACTTGAAGCCCTCCTTCTTCCGCTGGCTCCACTTTTCGAAGTCGAAGTACACGTATGTGCCCTGCAGCAGACGACGAAGGGAGCGTCAAAGGCGCAGTGCACTCAAACAACGCATAATCCGCAAACAGAAAGACGGAGACAGGTTGGCTTGGAAACTGAAACGCGCCTGCCGGTCGTTACCGCGGGATGTTGGAACAAGACTGATCATGTCTGCGACTGAAATCAGCGACTATCCGCTGCAGCTACAACCAAAACCCGGCAGCAGAAGACAGCCGTCTGGGCCAGACATCGTCAGACACGCCAACACCCCTCCCTCGGATCGGCCGTCCGTGGCGTCACCGCCAGCCGCCTCACCTGCTCATACTCGTCGGTGATGACCTTTGGCTCCTCGTGCCGCTGGAACCACATCATGTATTTGGTGTGGAACCGCCACGACTGCTTCTTCAGCGCCTTGGCTGCCAGATACTGGGCCTTTGTACCTGGCAGACAGCGGAGAGGGGTTCAGCGACGCCCGTCCACACGCAGGCACGGAGGGTCGTCAGTCGGGGTCGTCAGTCACCGACCACCAGCGGCGGGGGGACTGTTCCAGCAGCAGCACACCGCTGCCGTGGTGTAGGCACTCCCACCTGCATCACAGGAGTAATTACTATTTGGGCATGAAGGCAGTTACTATGCGGGTTCTCCCATCATGCCGATAGGGCGCTGACGCCGATGTGTCGCACCTGGGCATGACAGGAGTAATGGCTACTTGGGCATAAATGCAGTTATTATCCGGGTTTTCCCATTATGCTGCTAAATCGCTTGCGCTGATACGTCGCAACCACGAGGACTTCAGAGAGAACGGATCGCAAGGTACGTTCGTACCTCACGGGACGGCGGGCGAGCCACTTACACCGAACCAGACCAGATGACCAGCTGGCAGACCGTCCGTGTCTCAGACTGTGACAAACGGACAACGACAATGCCTCAGACTGCCTCAGTCGGCGCACAGACTCCGTCGTCGACCGGGCCAGCCAGCGGACAAACACGGCCCAGCGGGCGAACAGAAACCAGCGCCCGCCGCGCGGCCACCTACCTTCCATATAATAGAAGATGAAGAAGAGGGTTTCAACAGACAACTTGAGAAAAAAATCGATGGAATCACTGCCAGGCGGGGGCACCTGCAACGGGAAAACGACGTCAGCGGCAGGCACGGCTCGGGACCGAGCACCGTCCAAATCAGGCCTCGCTGACGTCACCGGCGTTCACACCAGACCCTGCTGGCGTCAACAGTGTCCACATCAGACCTCGCTGACGTCACAAGCGTCCAGCACCAGACCTCGCTGACGTTACCAACGTTCACCCGACGTCGCTGACGTCACCAGTGTCCGCATCCGACCTCGCCGGCGGCCGGGACGGTCCGCAGCAGACTCAGTCCTCACGTGTCCTCGTCCTCGCTCAGTCCCCGCGCGTCCCCGGCACACTGACGCCGGGACGGCAGACGTGAGGACAGCGCTGGCCGCCGCCGGGAGGGCTGGCGAGCGACAGAGCGGCCGCCGCCGGGCCCTGGGAGATGCCCGTCTCTTCACCAGCTGTTTTCTCTGTCCCCATCTTCGGCCAGACAGGGGCAGCCGGACCGCCGTCATACGGACAGAACGGTGGCGGGCGGATTTCGACTGACCCGGGGTGGCGGGCGGATTTCGACTGACCCGGGGGGGGCTACAAGAGCGGCGTGGGACGGGGTTTTCGACTGACCCGGGGGGGGCTAGAAGAGCAGCGTCGGGCGTGGGTTTCGACTGAGCGGGGGGGGGGGGATGCAGCGGCGTGGTGTGGGGGATTTCAACTGATCTGGGGAACTGCGGCGGCGGCGGCGTTCGGGTTTCGACCGACCCGGGGTAGTAGAGCGTCGTGGGGTGGAGGTTCCGACTGACCTGGGGTTACCAGGGCGGCGTGCGTAGGGGATTCCACTGACCTGGGGGTAGTAGGGCGGCGTGGGGTAGGGGTTCCGCGGCAAGTACATTCGCAGCCTCTCCGAGTCAGACGGGTGTGGCATGTGGTAGAAAGCGGCCTGCGAACGCAGAACAACGCCTCAGCATTCCCGCAGGCGACCATAAATAACAATGCAGGCCTTGGTCTGCTCAGCATCGCCAGACACAGCCGACTAAAAACATCATCAGACAAGGCTGACGCATAACAGTATCACGTACTTCAGAACATCTGACGCAGCAGATTCAGTGCACGAGACAAAGCCGACTCAGAGCACCATCATACACGGCTGACTGCGAGCACCATCAGACACTGCAGACGCAGAGTATCAGCCACAACAGACTCGGAGAAGCAAGACACGGGAAACTTCCCACACAGTCGGCCCAGCACGCATCACTCACTGCCGACTAGAGCACCACCACAGGCGGCTGACTCAGCGCGCCTCCCCCGGACGTCGTCTCACCTGCAGCATCTGGTACTGGTAGTCGTGCTCCTTGGTCATGGGCACCGGCCCGAGCGGCGCCACGCCGTACAGCACAGGAATGGCGGCCTCGTTCGTCGGCGGCGCTGTGGGCGCCGGCACACGGCGTCAGTCCGGCCGACCGCGGCCCCCCGGACAGCCAGACAGACAGACAGACAGACAGACAGACTGACGTTTTTTATTTTATTATTATGTATTTATTTTATATATTTTATTATATTTATTTTATTTATTACCTAATTATCGGAATAATCACACCTGAACATCACTTTGACAGCAAACTGCATGTGGCCTGATACTGGTGTTGCATCTTTTCAGAGCAGGATTTAACTATAATGCACCTTCTCCTTCTCCCAGGACTTTGGCATCCTTTGGCGATTTTTACCTCTGAGCGCCCAACCAAAAATAACGCTCTGAACATCGTAGCCGTTGACAACTTTTTTGCCGTGTGAAGTGAAGTGTTTCTTTTATTTTTTTCTATATCCCCGCGACACTGGTGGGGAGCAAACAACGGAGAACAATCAACCGGCATTCTCCAACGGAAAGCCATCCACGACAGCACTAAAACCGGCGACCAGCGATGACCACGTTTCAGCCCCGGATGAAATCTGAACTACGCTCCAGACCAGCCCGGGGTCCGCAGACCCGCCAGACCAGGCCGGGGTCCGCAGACCCGCCAGACCAGGCCGGGTCCGCAGACCCGCCAGACCAGTCCGGGGTCCGCAGACCCGCCAGACCAGGCCGGGGTCCGCAGACCCGCCAGACCAGTCCGGGGTCCGCAGACCCGCCAGACCAGGCCGGGGTCTGCAGACCCGCCAGACCAGGCCGGGTCCGCAGACCCGCCAGACCAGCCCGAGACTGGCGGGCGGCGGGCGGGCGGCCGGCAGCGCCGGAGGGCCTCACTTTTGTTGACGTCGGCCGGCGAGGCGTTGAGCGCCGCCCTCTCCAGGTGCTGCGACAGCGACTTGATGGCCGAGTCGGACGGCTGCCGGCCGGGCGGCGGGCGTCAGCGGCGCGCGGCCGGGGGGGGGGGGACGCGAACGACCGGCCACAGACCGGGCACGAGACAGAGCAAGGGACGTCCCCGAAGTCGGGGGCATCACGGTAACCCGCCGGACATCAGGACCTCTGCCCGACTGGCGACCGACGACCGGCACAAGGCAGTCGGACAAACTGACACGCCGCGCCGACCCGCACCACACGGGCCTAAACCGGAACGAATGGCAACAGGCGAGAACAGCTGTTTCCCTACAAGACCTGGAGGCAACCGTTCAGCATAGGTACCAACGGACGGTGCCTGTGACAGCTGACGAGACAGCCAATCTTAATAGGGCATTCCTGACGTTGTTTTCAATGTAACAGAAATCAGCAACAGTGAGGTATCACCGAGAAACCAGTGAAACACCACTCCTTACATTCCTTTTTTTGTGATCGCGAGCACTGGCTGCGCACATACCACTCAACCAGCAGCTGCACAGGATGAGGAAACTCTCACTTTCTCGCCGTTGACTTGCTGCGTCTGCTGCTGCTGTTGCTGTTGCTGCTGCTGCTGCTGGAGCTGTTGCTGCGCCTGCTGCTGCGCCTGCTGCTGCGCCTGCTGCGCCACCTGCTGCTGCTGCGCCTGCTGCTGCTGCTGCTGCTGCCGTGCGCTGGCGGCCGGGCTGGGCGCCGCTGGCGGCGGCAGCGGGGCAGCGGCGGGCGCCGCCGGCAGCGGCGCGCCCGCTGACGAAGACACGGCCGCCGCCGCCGCCGCCGACACCGTCGTCGCCGTCGTCGCCGCCGACGACGGTGTCGTCGTGGTGAGGATGTGTACTGCCGGGCGGCGCGGGCGTCAGCACGGCGCCCGTCGGGCCGCCGGAGCTGCCCTGACGGCCGCCCCGTGGCCCGTCCTCCCCCTCGCCCGGCCTCCGCAAACGGTGCAAACACGACCACGCCTGACACATATAACGCAGGCCAGCAACAACAGCTACACCCCCCAAACAGCATACGCAACCGCATGCACTTGTGCGAGAAAAATGCCGCACTCCAACTGTAACATCTATCACGTCATATGCACAAAAGTTCCCACGTTATCATGGCGGGCCTTCCCTTCCACCAAGCAGCCTCAGTTCAGACGGCCCATATTTGGCCGCACTGTCGACGTCGCTCGCCCCTCGTCCGGCGGCGGAGGCGGCGGCCGAGGAGCGCTCACCTGACGAGGCGGCCGGCTGCTGCGAGGCGGCCGCCACCGAGGCGAAGTTGGGGCTGGGCGCCGCCACGTGCGTGCCGGCGGTCGACGCCAGCGGCGTCGACTGGGAGCGCGACGTGCCCGACGGCGGGCCCGACTGGCCGGCCGAGCCTGCCGCGGCCACGAGATCGCGTGAGTCGCGCCGGCGCCCCAGACATCGCACGGACACGGCGGTCCAGGGCGACCGGGGGCACGTGATTATAATGGGCTGACGTTATAAAAACCCAAACAAGCACGGCTCGGCACAACCTGATGTCCTCGTCATCCCCAGATCAGTGCCGGAATATTCTGGGGTTTTGTAACGGCGACCCACTGCGCTCACCTATATGCCGAACAACATAATCATCAGCTGAGTAAAAATGCCATCACGGACTCTGTATACCACGGAAATCCCACAGCGCGGCGTCAGCTCACGCGCCCCCGGAGCCCGTTCGTGGTCGGCGAGCGGTCCACGCAGCCGGCCAGCCCGTCCCCCACACACAGCAGCACACAATCAGCGCGCCCCTCTCACGGATCCTACAGCAAGGGAGGAGTCGATGTCTCCAGGATTTCAAGAGCACAGGGACCGGTTCACACGTCGCAACGATCTTAAACCGGGAGCCAGCCGACTCGGCCCAAATTTTCGGAGCAGAAAACAAATCTGCACCTCAGGCGAGAACCGAAAAACTCGGGGCACTTCACACCGGAACTGAAATTTCCACATCCGGCCAGCACCTCCGCACACCGTCCACCGTGACCCGACACGAATCGTCGCCACCTGGAGGACGTCAGCCAGCGGCTCACTGGATCAGCGGGTGCAGGGCGAAACGGTCTGGGCAGACAGAGAGCAGCTTCGGACCGGCGGGTGGACGGTGTACTGGTCTGACCAGGCAGCGGACCGCTACTGACCGGAGGAGGACTTGGGACCTGACGACGCCGCGGCGCTCTGCTGCGACTTGGCCGACGAGCCGGAGGCGTGTTTCGTCTTCTGCGTCGTCGAGGAGTCTTCTGACACGGACCTGCGGGCCAGCCACCAGTGTGTCCCAGTCAGAGCGACAAACGACACAGGATCAGGGTCACCGCCCCATCACTCAGAGCCAATGCGGGACTCAACGGATAACGGATTTACCACTACAGCACCTACCAGATAGAGGTCAGATACACAGAAAGATGCCAGGCAAATGATACAGGCCAACTGCAACACAACAACACAATAGTCTTTGTCCACCCAGCGGCTCTGTGGCAACACATTCGGCTCACGCACGGCGCGTGAAACACCCTTCAGCAGCGACCTCGGCTGAACACGCCTGAAGAGCCTCTTGTCGAGATCTGGGTCCCCTCGTGGCGGAATGTGAACACGCACAAAAAGCACCGCTCACATACGAATATTGCGCTGACTTCCATCGCTGCTTCAGGTATAGATCGAGTCCACACAAAAAGGAAACGACTTTAATCAGAGCGGTCTGGGCCGATACAGCCCTGTCGGACGCCTGCCGGACACGGGTCGGGTCCGGGCGGCCACTGCCAGCGTGGGGGCCGGGCCGGGACCCGTTCACCGGGCCCAGCCGCAGCCGGGTGACCGGCCCACCCACCTCCTGGTCCTCTTGTTGTCCTCCGACGTGTGGTTCGCGTCGGCGTTGTTGGCGGAATGGTTGTTGTTGAGCGGCGACGGTGACGAGCCCGAGTGCAGGGAGTTGGTCGGCGTCTCGCTCGACTCCTCCCCCCGCGCATCCGTCACACCCACCTGCCGGCACAGGGCACCGTTACCACCCATTACAGGGCACAATTACCACCCATTATACAGGGCACACTACCAACCCATTATACAGGGCACACTACCATCCCATTACAGGGCACCGTTACCACCCATTATACAGGGCACAATTACCACCCATTATACAGGGCACAGCTACCACCCATTATACAGGGCACAGTTACCACCCATTATACAGGGCACAGTTACCACCCATTATACAGGGCACAGTCACCACCCATTACACAGGGCACAGTTACCACCCATTATACAGGGCACAGTTACCACCCATTACACAGGGCACACTACCAGCCCATTACAGGGCACAGTCACCACCCATTACACAGGGCACACTACCAACCCATTACAGAGCAGTTACCACCCACCGCAAGGCAGTTACCGCATATCACAGAGCAGTCGCCACCCATGACAGGGCACAGCTACAGACCATTATTCAGGGCACAGTTACCACCCATCACACCAGGCACAATTACCACTCATGATACAGGGCACAGTACTGCCCATTACAGGGCACAGTTACGACCTATTACAGGGCACAGTTATCACCCATTATACAGGGCACAGTTAACACCCACCACAGAGCACAGTTACCACCCATTATACAGGGCACAGTTACCACCCACCACAGAGCACAGTTACCACCCATCATACTGGGCACAATTACCATCCATGATACAGGGCATAGTACTGCCCATTACAGGGCACAGTTACAACCTATTACAGGGCACAGTTACCACCCATTATACAGGGCACAGTTACCACCCACCACAGAGCACAGTTACCACCCATCACAGGGCAGTTACAACTTATCGCAAGGCAGTTGCCACTGATCACAAGGCAGAGCTACAGACCGTTATACTGGGCTCAGTTACCACGCATTATGCAAGGCACAGTACGTGCCTACCCACTACAGGACTGTTAATACACACCACAGGGCAGTTACCGCCTATCATCAGGCACAGTTACATCCACCACAGGGCACTTACCACTTATTACAGGTCCCATTTACCACCCATCAGAGAGCCGTTAACACCCGCCACACCCACCTACCTGCACAAGGCACAGTGAACGGGCGTCATAACGCACGCCGGGGTCCCGGTTCCCCAATTCTGTGGCTGGGCGGAAAAATTACCAATACCCTTCAACTTTCTGCTCCATCCAATTGAAGCACGAGTCCCATGACGGTTTAAAAGTGTTTACCATTACCGACAATGCAGTGCGGATGAATCAATTACGAGCTTCAACGGCTAATTGTCCATGTTTTGCGCCAATCCTTCCTCGTATTTCCAGCTCCAGGGCCCGGTTACCGCCCCATTCCGTGGCCTCACCGCCTAGTTATCATCGACACAACGTCCCCAGACACCGTCCTTCGTCACCGACCAACACGCTACCCAGCCGCCTCCCGCCACGCGGCAGTCCGGCGTCACGTCACCGCCCGTCACGCGCCGCACCGGACGTCCGGCCGCCGCCGCCGCCGTCGGCCTCGTCACTCACATCGGCGATGAACATCTCCTCCATGTTGTCCATGTTGATGTCGTCGTAGATGAAGTCGTTCTCGCTGAACTCGGGCTCCTGGTTCGAGTCGGTGTAGTACTCCACGTCCTCGCGGATCTTTTTCACCTGAGGACGCCCGCCGCACAGCGTCACGCGCCAGACGCCGGCAGGACGGCAGGCGCAACAGGATCACCCGGCGCGGCGCGCGGTCCACGCACCGCACCGGGCGTCCAGCCGCGAGCGAAGAGACCCCAACCATGGTTGGAAACGACGCTGTTTCTGGTGCTGAAGATATATAATATATATGATATATATTATGTATCTATCTATATATAATATATTATCTATATATAATATATATATATATATATATACACAAAAATATGCGTTCCAAAAACATTTCACGCCCCAAAAGTTTGATGCTGCGCCTCCACCGAAAAGCTAAACTATAAACGTGTTGACTAATTTTTAACTCTGCAAGCAAATGATTGTCTCCATTCAGTAAGAAGCACGTACGTAATACCTAAACTACATAAAAAACACCGATTTAAACCAGCGTTACTATTCCCAAAATTTTGCACTTCAAAACAAAAATTATGCTCCGACACCAACAACAAACGCCAAATTTCCAGCCCTAACCCAGACCACGTTACAGGTGTCGCCGCCGTCTCCGGACCGAGACTGGGCGCCGCCGGGGCCGCCCTACCGATTCGATGTCCACCGCGTTGTTGTCGAGCATCCGCAACAGGGTTTCTAGCTTCTTGATGTGGAACCGGTGCCGCTCTATCCAGTGCTTCAGCTGGTCCAGCCGCTCCGACTTGTCTTTGTCGCGCTTCCTCTTGGCCGTCAGTCCGTCCATCTCGGCCTCGAACTGGTCGATCTGCGGACAGGACAGTACCGGGCCGGGCCTCAGGATGACGTCCAGAGCAAACACAGGGCAGGGGACGAGGAAACAAGACAGAAGGGCTGCACCGAATACAAACATCTTTACAGAAAGAATAACGTCACAATCAAAGTGACGCAAATGAGCGCCGAAAAAAGCCGCATATGGAAAGCTAGACACCGATATAAAAAATGCACAAGAAAAGACCCCGAACAGAAAATGTTTCCAGCTTCGAAAACGACCCAACATTACCCCACCCCCATGACATTCCGGCCGGACCGCTGCCGCTCTACCGCGCGCTGGCTGGGCCGGCGGCCGGCGGCCACGGCAGGCCTCACCTGCACGTTCAGCTGCTCGATGCTGTTGGAGAGCCAGCGCGTACACTCGTCCCGCTCGCGCTGGATCGGGTCCAGCTTGGTGGCGGCGCCCAGGCCCTCCTTGGAGTACGCCTTGGTCTTGGTTTCCCGCTCCAGACCCTTGAACCGCTCCATTTGCTGCGGCAGAGGGGTGCGGGTCAACGACCGGTCCGGGCCGATTTCGGGTCAGGGGTCAAAGCCAGACCAGGCCAGGGTCACGTCAGGGTCGTCAATCCCAGGCAAGGGTCAGCGCCAAGCCACGGTCAGTCCCAGGTTCAAGGTTTGCACCAGGTATGCCAAGGTCAGCACAAGGTCAAGGGCAGCGCCGGGTCAAGGTCAGTGCCGGGTCAGGATCAGCATCGCCCGCCGATACACCTAATGCCGTGGCCCAGACCCTCAGCACCAGCCAGCTGACCCCCCGGTGGTCGGGGCTCCGTCCAGAAGGCGCACGCCATTCACGGGCCAGAGTCTGGCCGGCTGGCCCGGCCGACCGCCCATGCAATTCCACGTCGTTCGACATCACTCAAAGTCGCCACAAGTCATTCAGAAATTCTCCACGAAGACACCGGACGGCACGTGTTCATAAACCGTTGCTCTGCCCCTACTGCTTATCATCAATGCTTTGCCCAGACAACGCGATGGAGTCCAGCCAAGGCACGGAGGCCGTCAGCCAAATGTTGCAAGATTTACTGCTGTCTGTCCTCGGCCCGAAGACGCTGTGAATGACGCGACGTCACGCCATGCAACCCCCGTGTCCTGCACCGTCTGAATCGATACTTGCCCTCCGGCGTCCGAGTCCACTATTACAACCAACTGGCATGCCCTCTGCAAAGTCAGGGACATACCAAGGGAAACGCCACAGAGGAAGTAAGTGTTCCACTGCCAAAAGAATCAATCCAAACATTTTTTCTGCAAGTCGGTACTGACTGTCTTACAAAAAAATGTGAACAAAGCACATATTCTACCCCACACAGTCTTGCATGACGTGATACCTGAACCAGACACACAAGAACCACACAGGCATATCTGGATTGCAACACTCCAGTCACACAGCTCATGTAGCTTGGTAAGCATGTGTTTTTTTGCAAACAGTTGGGAGAATAAGGCAAGTTTTCAATTTTTGACATGATCTTCATTACAACCCTTTAACTGTGCCACGTACTGGCCCACATGCAATGGCAAACCAAAAAATAACTGGGAGAAATGCACACATGCCCTGAATTCCAAATATAATCTTCACATCAACTTCTGAATGCACCAGTTCCTGGTCCACATCCAATGACAAACAATCAGAACGACCTCGGAAAATCTAAGTCACATAACCCTCTGACAGCACTCCAAAATCTGCAGCTGACACACAGAAACTGGCAGTCTGCAAAAGCAGCATATGCATCAATGCACAGCCCAAGTCACACCACAACCATCACGCTCACAACCTTCATGGCAGATGGCACCCCTTGGCTAAGCCCTAACCCCTCCAAAACGTTTCCAAACTCCTCACCGTTTCGATAAGTTTCCGGTGCTCGACGAGATTGCTCTTGTCCTTGACCTCCGCTGACGCCTGCCAGGTCTTGATTTGGTCCCGCAGCCGCTGCAGCTTCTTGATCTCCTTCTTGAGATCGGCCTTCATACTTCTCCTTCTGATTGCTGTTGGTGGCGTGAGTCACCTTTGACCAGATGTCGTCGAAGGTTTCGACGCCCTCCGTCACCTTCTTTAGACATCGGTCTATTTCACCTGAGATGCAGCAAGCAGATCGTGATAATCACAGCCATGGTTCACGACACAGGACTCTTCACCATAAATAACGTGTTGTGGTTTGTTTCCTATGAACAGGCCACAGGTCAAAGGACGGGACGTTCCGACAAACTGCCCCGAAAGCGCCGAGCTACCGATATCCCGCATGGCCGTATAATCAAAAGACACCTCTAGGCAATGCAGTGGGAACTATTTTGTTGTTCATACCACATAATTATTTGTGCTGGATGAGCTGCTGTGTGCTGGAATATGCCATCATGATCGCACCTGACCCTGCAGCTGTACTGTCATCAAACAGGAGAACCTGCACTGAACCTGATAGCTGCAGGAATGTCATCTCACAGCAAACACTCCAGACATGACAGGTTGAGATGCTACTACCCTGTTCACATAACAATGAAGTGGTCTTCTGAAATGCATTTCATTGTTATGTGAATGTTACATGTTATGTTATGCTTAAAGTATCAGGAACAAGATCACTGTGCAAGCCTGGATTTCTTGAAAGGGCCAGTGAACCAGTAAGGTAAGAGAGAAACACTTCTTGCATCCCCGTCGCTTCTCCAGCATACAATTCAGAATGGCAAATCCAGTGGCCTCAAACTTTTGGTACCTATACCTCAAAATGACACATCATTCCTAACAAAGAAGGACTGAACACACCATCAAGCCAGGCCATGATGACACACTGTCTGAACAGACACATTTTCAGGTACTGTTTGTAATCCTGGATCCACCCCCTCATTCAGACGCAGCTTCAAAGATGCTATATCTCCTTCTAGTCTCTGGTGGATAATGAAACAATAAAGCTTGTAGGTACAATTACAACATAAAGACATGGCAATGAAAGCAACATTCACCGGGAACAAGTTACATGCTGTGATACAAAACGTACTTCCCTTGAAATGGAAACTGACCATACATTTGATATTCCTGCCTATGTCACTCAAACTGAGAAACATTTTTTTTTCACTTGGTGCAGAAATACCTGGAGCAACATATTCCAAGTTCTGGGGATGCCTACAGCTCAGCTATGGTTTGCAATCAGGCCTCCCTTCCTGGTCAACTGGGTTAGAGATGCTGACTGAGCTTTCCTGTACAAACCTGCATCTTTGAAGCACTCCCTCAGTTTTAACAATATTTAAGAACTACATGCTATCATATTCACCTTAACAGTTTTCCAGTTTATGAAATCATAGCCTTGCATGCACAATTTCC
Organism: Capitulum mitella; assembly: GCA_030062745.1. Classification (NCBI taxonomy): domain Eukaryota; kingdom Metazoa; phylum Arthropoda; class Thecostraca; order Pollicipedomorpha; family Pollicipedidae; genus Capitulum; species Capitulum mitella. Next base: position 22,030,135 of record CP099852.1, on the reverse strand, counting down.
CAGAACAATGACATCACATGTCACAAAATAACTGATGTTAGGTGGGAAAGACACTTCACCTGAAACAATTCTCCAGGCTGAATCACTGAACTTTCCACGACTAAAATGACAAATTATCCTTGGCAGCCAGTCATGACAAACTGCCCTTGCCAGATGAACACCACAGATCATTTGCACCCATATCAATACACAGGTAAAAATGACTGCAAACACAGCCTGAAAATTTTCCCATCAACCAGGCATGCATGATCATGATTACCATATTCTGACTGAAATGACCACTAATTTTCACATAGCTCTAAAACTATGTGATTTTCCACTCTTACACCCTGACCCCCAAATGTGCCATCAACAGTGACCTAAGGAGAAAAAATCAGGTGGGTACATAGACCATCATTATGGCTGTCCTACAATACCCCACATGGTCAGCATGGTGCAATGGGCTACACATAGCACGCATGCACCTATTTTACACATTTCTTACTGGCCAATTGCAGATATGCAAATGGCACAGTTTGGTGTGATGATGGCTTGGCAAAATTCGGGCCGAAACAGGGGCACAGCTTGCACGTGAAGCATGGGGTGCCCAAGCACACCATCCACCATTGCCATAAGACTACACCTGCTGGGATACTGAAAACTGGCTGGCAGAAGCACATTATCCACCGCAGTTGACATCTCTGGCTGTTTTGCATGTCAATAGCTTCAGTCTGGTGTCTGCAGGACACGTGCTGAGGGGTGCCCTTAAGCTATTCAAGCCTCTGGTTTGGCAACCACTAAAGCTGGACATGCCAAAGTTTGTGGTGGGCTATAAATTCACAAATGTCATCCACATCAAGCAAGACTTAGAGCATCTGTAGCAAGACACGACCCAAGTGAGTGTGCAATTTGTTGCACAACAGGCACTCCATTTATGGAAAGGAGCACAGTTCATTTATGACTGCATGACAAGGACTGCACATGCTGTTTTATAAGGGTAATGCTGCAGGCACACAGGTCTGCATGCAATACAAAGCTTCTACTCTGACTCCAGGCCAACCATGCCATGCACTGGTTTGCCTTTATTCACAAATGCTCACTTACCGCATGATACATAACACTACAGACAGGATCTGCATTTGGTTACTGAATTGATTGGCTAAGGAATGCCTTGACTGCAATGTTCTGTATATTCTGAATGCTTCAGATTCTGTGGTGTTAAGTAACATCCAAAATTCACTTTCAAGTCATTGTCTTTATCATGTTTAACAGGCATGGATTTGTTTGAACTATAACTCTGTGCAGTATTACCAGACCATTTGATACCATACAATATGGACAAATCTTGATGAACAACTGAAATATAAATTTAAAAGCTACAAAGCACTTAAATGGCATTTTTCACTAACAACATCTTTTGATCTTGACAATGGGGGATGCTTATTCCACTCAAATGTCAGTTAACAAATACTAGAGAAATAGGAGGCAAGATGGAAACACATATGCCAGGCTTGCACAAGGAGGACAGTGGCAAAACACCATTGAATCCAATATGGATTTTGGACCAAAAACTGGGGACATTTCGAGACTGTGGAAATATTAGCTCAATAATGCTTCTCTTGGGATTTGCAAAAAGAAGATAAAACACAACACAACCTCGGGATTTAACAGGAATGTAGTGTGCAATGTGTGCTTACTGCACAGAAAAAAAATGCAACAAGAGGCCAGGGAATTTCTTAAGACACCATCCTTGGTGTAGCTAATTGTTCATCCAAAAATCTAGCTAAACAAGATCATGAACTCTTATTTGTGCAACCCACAAAGGGATTGATCATGCAATCTGCAGCACTTTGATTTCTTCTACATCCCTGATTCCAAGAAAATCACTACTGGATAGCATGAGCACCACATGACTGTAAAACTGGCTCACTCATATTTTCTACTTATTAATTAATTTAGTAACCATTCAACAATGAGTGCATAAGCCAAGGCAGGCTGAGGTATCAGATATCATCAAGAAAACATGGGTTAACATCTACTGGAATGGTAATCAAAAAAACATGGACCAGCACACCACATCTGTAATGTGTTCTCAGTGCTGTTATCCACGGAGAGGAAATCCATAATAAGTGGTAGGCAAATGCTACAGCTTTCCCGAGCACTGGAGGTCAGCAATGAGAGCGCAGGAATTGTCTACGGCTTAAACACCACCCCGATTTTAGACGGCTACGGCTCTCCTACCTTGTAGCTTCCTGGACGCTGCCATGTTTCATCACCTGATTTTTCTTAAGCTATCATACATAACATAAAACAATGAGTATCAACAAAGATCCGGGCGATTTGACCCTCTCCGCACAGCAAAACATGAAAGATGGCTTCCAATTTGAAGGTGAACGGCTCGGAAATGTATACCCATCCGCCCAAAAATATAGTTTTGTAAATTTACTCCATACTGGATTTTTTAAATAAAAAGAAACCATATTTCTGAAATGGAGTATTTCCACTTTCAAACTGAATAAGAATTTGGTCTTCATAATGTCCTTTAGGGATTACACGCGGATGATTACTATATCGATACATCAGCTGACCAACGTAAACAAAAGGCGGCCGTGAGATGCGTTCGCTCAAGGCTGGTGCGCATGGAAGGCAGTATAGATGTAATGAATGGAATATTTAAGGTCGCTGGAATCCTCAGTTTTCCTCTCAAGCGTAGCGGCGACCTTCGGCTTGGTTCAAGCTGAGGCGCATAACCATGGTTGGAGATTTCTAGAGTTATGGAGGAGGGGGCCACATAGGATTTCAGATCTTCCAGCCATAGCGTAATGTTAAAATCTCTAAATATGGGAGGAGCCGGACCCGCATCCCCCCCCCTCCCGCATCGCTAGCCATGCGAATAGCCACATGCGTCAAGTGTGTGGCGTCCAGTCAACATTACAAGTATTGCCGATGGAGGTCTGGCGGCGTGATGATCAGAACCTTTCGATTACGTTTCCGAATTTCTTTTCACTCAGGCAATGAGGGGACAACAGAACGCGGAAAACTGCGTGCACCGGTAGGTCATCTTTGTGTTTGGTTTTTAATGACGCTACGGAAACCGCGAGAACGCCGAATATTTAGCCGGGACTATTTTTGAAACTCGCCTGCGTGAGTCTGCGTTGGAGGGGAATACCAACACCCGGTCTTTGCTCGGATTAAGAAACTAAGCAGTGAGCTGTCGCACTTCTGTGCCTGGCAGTGCCTGTGTGCAGCTGGAATCGAAGAAAATTCAACGGTAGCGCTGAATTTTCCCGGAAGATGCAGTTCCTGGATGCTCCCTACTTCCACTGTTCCTGCTTGTGTACGAAGAAGCGAAAATCTGCATGTGTCTTTACCAACATTGGCCATATGCAGGGACGTAGCCAAGGAGGGAGAGCGGTCGCGAGGGTCATGCCCGTCCCCCCGAGCCAGGCCGTCTACACTAGATATTTAGTAATCTCGCAGGAATACGGAAAAATGACCATATGCATGCTACAAAAACAAACATTATATGTTTTTCCTTTGCGTTAAAGATGAGGTCACCTATATACGACTGTTGTTTTTTCCTATCAGTTTTGTCATATGCCAGTGGCATATGACAAAATTTGACATTCCCCTCTCCAGGAAAATCCTGGATACGTGTCTGGCCGTATGTCTCTTGCCGCGTTCGACTCAAGTCAATGGCAACGGCAACGGCAACTCAAGCCAAGACTCAAGGCGCTTACTCGCCGATTGCCCTGGTACGATTTCATCATATGGGGTGAACTGATGTACGACGTGGTAAAACTATTGGGAACCCAGCCCGTGATCGCTCAGCGTGATTTTTTTTCTTGTCGGGCAGTGATTCATCAGCTTGGTTCCTGTCCGACGTTTTCAACCGGTATGTTGGTCTGATTGCCAATGATCCCGCGATTTTTTTATAATGTGCGGCACTAGAACACGCCATGTTAGCCCACATCTCCGTTACAGCGGTGCTCATTTTGTCACAGCATGCGCCCATTATTCATTACTGTCCATAAACGTGGTCTCGGTAGAATCGGTACGCAAGTATTGCACCCTGATTTACGACGTGCGAATGACGGGCAACATTGCCCGCGGAAAGCGTGGCGGGCCAACGAGATTCCTTTTCCGTGAACCTTTCGCCGGGGATTGACACCCACGCTCTACACCGGCGCGATATCACCTTTTAACGCTACCGCTTCCCCCAACTGGCACCCCGGCATCTCCCCCCCCCCCCTCCCGGCCCGCCGTCGTCGCGCCCTAGCCGTCAGTGGTGAGGGTGTGGCAGCGTATCCGCACTTGAGACGCACCGTCCGCTTCGCGATACTGTCGGGTACACACGACCCCGCACCCGTTACGGACGACCGACCGTCCGAAAGAGCACCAGATAAACGCGGTAAAATAAGCTGGGTCTTCGACGTTTTACCTGGGCATCTGATAAGCGTAATAAGCCGTGTATTCGACGATTTCGCTGGTCTGTACTGAAAACGGACTATCTTTTCGACGTTGTGGCTTGGTACGCGATAAACGTAGTTAAACAGGCGGCGTCCCGACCGCGTATTTGGGCACCCGATGAACACAGAAAAATAAATCATGTCTTTGACAGTGTAGCTCGCTACTCGATAAACGTAGTACAACAAGAATTTTAGGGCATAAGTTTGTGTCGCAAAAGTTCGTGAGACAAAAATTCGTCGGATTTAAGTTCGTCGAACAAACGTTCGTCGTGTAAAAGTTGGTCTAGGACAAAAGTTCGTATAAGGCAAAACCTCGTATGGGGCAAAGGTTTGTCAGGACAAAAGTCCATCATGAAGAAGTTTGCCTAGAGCAAGAGTTCGCCAAAGGCCAAAAGTTCTTTTAGGAAAAGCTTGTCTCGCTTTTGGTAAAGGTTCGTAATGCAAAAGATTGGCAAGGAAAATATTTGTAGCAAAAAAGATTGTAAGCGAAACGTTCGTTAAGGAAGAAATCGTAACCAAGAGTTCGTAAACTTAAGGTTTGTATCGGAAAAGGAAGGACCTAAGACAATAACTCCACCTAACCTAACCTAACCTAATCTGACCCAACCTAACCTTACCTAACCTAGCTAACCTTTTGCGCTTGACGAACTTTTGTCCCAGACGAATTTCTGCGATTGCGACTTTGTCCTAAACGAATTTCTGCGAAACGAACTTTTGTCCGAAACGAACTTTTGTCCTGTACGGACTTCCGCGAGACTAACTTTTGTCCAAGATGAACTCTTCTCCTGGACGAACTTTGTCCATACAGACTTTCGCGAGACGAACTTTTGCCCTCGACGAACCTTTGTCCGACGAACGCTTACCCGACGAACTCTTGGTAAGCGTCCTTACGAACGCTTACCCGACGCACTATTGCCCCACCAACTTAAGCCCGACGAACTTCTGCCCAAAAAACAAAATAAGCCGTGTCTTCAAAGGTGTAACTGGACATCTGATAAGTGCAGTAAAATGGTCTGGTCTTTCACGTCGTTACCTCAGGCAGTGAGCCGAGCTAGTCGTTTGCTCCGTTCAGGTCTCAGTGCGATATGTTCTCAACCGTAGGAAATTTCAGGGATCACGTGTTTCCTCTTGACTCCCGAATTCGTCACTGGTCTTCCGTTTGACTGGCGACTCGTTTAAGTGGTTGTTTCACAGAGAGAGAGTTGAGCGATATACAGCCGCACCAGAGAACGACCAGTTTGACAAAACGGCCTGCTTATCTTCTTCTATAGAGTTCGTGGCGCCGACTCCGAGTGCGAATAAAAAGTAAATATTTCGACAATGTTTACGACTTATGGTTACCCCAAGAAACATGCCCTTGCATGCAAGTTTTTCGCATCTTTCTTGATGTTTGTCGGTGTTTTCGTGCAAAAAGAAAACAGCACATTTTCTCACCCACACTGCTCCTGTGGCTACACAGCGTGTAAAATTAGAGTTTTCTGTTGTCTACATCACCGTAATTCACATCGGCTTCATAAAACGTAAGTTTTTCTCATTGGGTGTAATTACTGCGGGGACGCGGGGGACATGTTTCCCGCAGTCTTCCAAAAAGCGGTGGTTTGTCCCCCCTATAACTTTCAAAATATCACATAAGTATTTACCCATTGGCGACACAATTTCCTGAACCCTGAAATGTAACAAAAGGGATATCAGCCGTAGTTTGTCATGTAAAGCCCGAAAAGTGATTTTTACCACCCGCCATACCTATTCTTGGTGGATTGATGTTGCCTAGTCTCCACGGTTTCTAAACCGTGGCTACACCCAAGGTTTTTCGTCAGCCCCTCCCCCACACACAAACATCGTACAAAATCCATAACTCCTCCCCTGCGAGTTCGAGATCAGGAACACGAATCTGAGAACATTGCTTAGGGTGAAATGGAGGGGTAAAACGGCGAAGAATGTAAACGGAAGAACAATTTACGGAAGAAAATATGAACACAGTCCAACAGCAGGCCAAAGGGCCGATTACTGGAGGCTCCAACAGTGTTGCATATTTTTCGAGTTCTGAGAGGTACATGAAAGAAAATATCCAAAAATGGCTGTCACCGCCGACTTTAAAAATGTGTCTGTCTATTGTGCCACCTTCATACCGCATCCTTGCAGCTGGGCACAGGATGGAGAATTAGGGCCAATGGAGGAACCATGGAGGGGGGGGGAGTCGGGGCCATGACCTCCTTTTTAGAAAAAAGGAGGCGTTTCCTTTCCTGGCGGCTTGCCAAACCGGGCACCCCGTTATCTCAGGATCTAACCATCAGATCTCAATCGGTCTACCACCAACCGATAGCCCTGAATCTTGCAATCCAGAAAATACTATGTTAGTCCTGATCACATGACTGATGACGTCACAGGCCACGTAAAACGCATAATCCGACGTCGGAAAAATTGATATCGGTTTGTTCATATCATTGGCAATACTTGTTCTTGGAGCTCTCAGCAGGGTACGAAACAAATGGTCACAATCTTCTGCTTTAGAAGGCATGCCAAAATGTTAAAGCAATGTCTGGTCAAGGTCAACCTAGGTCAGACGAAATATTGGTCTTTCTTTACATGCCAAAGATCGATACTTACTCGCATCCGTTTTGGTCCACGTGGCAAAGAGGACGAGAATGAAACCTCTGATGATCAGTTTTTCATTACTTGCTTTTCATCCGATCAAGGTCAGTCTAGGTCAGGTCAGATAAGGTTGCATTACTTTTACTGAAAAAAAACAATAATTACTCGCTGAAATTCTTGACTGCGTCACGTACAGTGTCGAAATGACGCCTCGTAATTATTATATCTGCGTTGTCTGCTCTTTTTTGGGTCAAGGTCAAGCCAGGCCAGAACAGAATGCCATTTTTCATTTTCTGACTGGGAACAACAAATGCTCTTTACTGCTACTGAACGACCTTTCACAGATAATGTTCTACTTCATTTCGTTTTGACATCTACTCATGACGTGACCTGACATGACCTGATGTTGCATTTGGGAAAAACATGCTAAGAGGCGCATATAGATGTGCTTGTCTGGCTTGGACGTTGGGGAAGGTCAGCGGCAACCACGTCTATCGCCCACAATGCAAATCAGTCCAATGGTCACCAATCACGTGACCTAGCATGACCCCTAATGCTGACGTGTCACGGTGGCATATTCTTTAAGGGACCGTGTCCTATGTAAAGCCAAATCATCCATGCATCATATTCGCGAACATTATCCGAAACACAAAGCATGTTCGCGGCACCGCCCGAAGGGTCAAAAATATGTATGAAAGGGTTTATTAATGACGTCATAACGCCATGACCTAACCTAGCATGGAAGTGGTTTTCATATCAAAATATGCAAAATTGATTCGTGAGCAGGTACTGAAAATTTCATTGGGCTGACTAATAATTCAAAAGTTATTCAAGAAAAAACCGAAGGGTTGCCGTATTTGACACCCCAGGCGGTGCCGGGTTAATGTTCGAAAATGCAATAAAGTGACTGCAACCCATAACGAAATCAGCATTTCGTGGCAGGTTAGGTTATGCAGATAGATGCTTCCCCTCTCCTCTCACGCATGATCTGGACGCACCAATAAATTGGGCGTTGTCGGGGAAGGGAAATTAATGAATGGGCTAATCGAAAATAGTTTATAATATCTGAAAGGTAAAGCCGACAAATTCCAAAGCCCTAAACCCCAAATTTGTTTATCTTGAAACTGGTTTCACCATCGCATGCATTTTACAGTCCACATGAACTTAATTTGCTTACACCAAATAAGCATGTCAAAAGGTATAAAAAGGCGAAAAGGTTTATACCTTTTCGCCTTTTTATGCCTTTTGACAAAAGGAAAACAGTATAAAAAAGGCAGAACAAACCTAGGTTTTGTTTCGCCTCTTTTCACTTTTTATTGCAGGGAACTCGTTTTACGACGCGCTTGGAGTTTCGATCAGTCGGGGCAGATTCAGGTCCCCTGCGTTTGTGTTTGGCGAGCTCCGCCGTCCGCTGGCCTCGCCTCGCGATAACCACCGCCTTCCGGCCGCCGTTCCCGCTCACGGTCCCGGCTTCCGGGACGTCCCAGCGTTATCCGGCCGGCTCGCGGCGCATCACTACAAACGGTGGCGACGATTGTTTTGACAAACAACACTAACGTATTTCGACCTATTCACATAATACATACCTGTGAGGGAGATTCGAGGAACAGCAATAGTACTTGCCTGAATCCATGATGGCCGCTAAGTGTTGAAAAGGAAATGAGGTAAACAGATTAAACTTGGGCTGGCAGCCAGCGTACTCACCTACCCCAATAAAATATGAGCAAATGAGAGCGAGTTGGCAATAAAAAATGGTACCTACGCTTTGGTTCATAAAATGCTCTCTTCATTCGTACTTGCACAGTTAAAAAATCACGATTTGAGTAGATACACTCCCTTTAATGGACGACCTTTCTCCAGGACCCGGCTTGACACAATGTTACTTGGTGGGTCGTGAGGAAAAGCAACTGGTGGGTGACAATGGAGTAAATGAGTTCCGATTATTGTTTACAGGGCTGATTTTAGGTTCATGGGACTAAGAATGCAAGTATATTCCAATATTTAAACAAATTTAGGTTGTGGGTGCCCAAATCGTATTGTGGGTGCCCATTTCCACTTTCTGGGTGTCGAGGCACCCACAAATAGACAAGAAACCACACCCCTGCTTGGCGGTGGGAATGACGCCTCGAGCGTATTACGCGCGCACTGACAAGTTCAAAAAGCCTCCGGTCGATGACCTGATAAAGCGAACGCATCGCGCGGCGCAAAGAGCAGGCAACGGACAACGGAAATAATTTTCAGAAATGGGAAAACGTTGTCAGAACTTGATCGGTGGCAGATTCCTTGCTATCGATCGATTTAGTAAGGATATTTCAAGGTATGCCAGCGGAGCAGTTGAAGCCAGTCATGAGGCTACTGGTGCTCAAGCAACCCGAGATTTGTTGAGTTCACTTCTGGATGAACACTTCTAGGTCCTCACTTTTGGTTCACCAGCCCTAGCTTTAGTCCGAGCAGGGATGGATAATTATGTCTGGTCACTTGTGCTCAAGCGCTACTGATGTTTGTTCTTGCTTTTGCTCAAGAACTTTTACATGGACATTGTTTGAGTTTGTGCTCATTTCCTGGCGCCAATGAAAGGCTCGATGCAGTTCTTCCCTGCTTCTCATCCCTTTTTTAAGCAACAAGACACTGGTTAAAATTACGGACTGAATTTCCTTCAACCGAATTCGTCCGCCGATTTACTTATATGCGTGTGCATATGGTCGTTCGTAATGCTTGTAATGACGTAGATGCCTTGTTTTTTTCGGGCCGTCATCTTCGCCAGGAGTCTTACTTGTTGCCCTCTATTCAGCCAGAAGGAGGTTCGGCTGTCGTCGGGTGTTTGGAGTCAGCGGCGACGGGGACCTATTTCGGCGGCTCGTCGCCACAGGCGTCACATATCGACCACCGAGATTCCAGTTCCGCTGGTTGTCGATCTGTGACGCAGGCGCCGCTGTTACTGAACTACTGAAGCACTGAACGCTGCAGAATAGCGGAGTCGAGGTTCGAACTCCTCTGGCTGTCGCTCTGTGACGCAAATGGCGATGACCTGCCGAAACAGGACCTCCACAGGACCACTGGCTTTGTCACCTGACAACTGCTGGACATCCCACTAGCCGAAGCGCATTGTACAAGTAACACTCGTGAACCCAGGCGTCCGAAAAACATTGACATCGCGTTACGCACGCATCGTTCTCTTTTCGCCTTTCTTGGACTACAGAATGACAACTAGAGCGTAATATTCGAGATTACACAGCAAAATTGGGCAAACTTGTTGGAAGGATTTGCAACATCCCTAGTACAATTCTTCTTGTCAAAATCCAAACAATTCGAACGCCGCAGAATGTCATCGCCAAAACCTTTGGGTCCGGCGGCAGTTCTTGAGGAGAGCATAGCTGTCTGCTGAGTTGCTGTCCTTGATCGCAATGTGTGCAACACAGCACAGCGTTGGCCAAGGACAAAAAAGAGCAAAGGAAGACTCCGACAGTTTTGTGGAGATTGCGTCAGCGAAAAAACTGATAATATCTGAAACACTCCTTTCATACATGGACCAGTTAAAATAATGGTGTCATCTCAAGCAAGGCAATTGTTTGAAAGAGCGTGAAAAACAACGACCACCATTTGGCCCGATAATCCGTGGCGGATGATTAGGAATGACGCAAAGCAGGAGAGTGGGAACCGGGGGACAGGAGGGCAACTGGCCTCGCCCAACTTTCGACAACATTTCGCATAAATCCATATGGCGGTGCACGGAAGAAAAAACAAGCGAAAATCACGTTCCCCATCTCGAAATAGGTCCGGCCACCACTGGTGCAAACTGACCACGGCTCTGAAGTCACACATGAACCCTCGCATAGCGGGGCCATTTTTACACCCTCGCTCGGTGGGGATCCTAAAACCACCCCCCGCCCAAATAACTTTTGAACCAAGAGAGATAGTCAGAGGAATCCGATGTTTGGATTTTTGGTCAAAAGATGACCTTCCAGGTCACGGTAGTTACCTCAAAGCGGCCATGTCAAAATACATCGAAGTTTTCTTAGCAATGTAGTTTCCAAACTTTTGACAATAAATCGATTCTGTTATTCAAAGTTCTCTTAGCAGCATAGCTTCTCAACTTTGGGCAATAAATCGGTTCTATAACAGCCAGCGTTTTGGCCGTTGTCTTAGCTGTCGGAAAATGTATGGGTTTTTGGGTCTAGGTTAATGGGTGACTTCTCAGGTCACGAAAAATGTCATCATAGCTGAAATTATACTGGGGGATATGACAGTCCCATTACACCTTTGTCGGGTCACAGGTCAAACGAGCAAAGACACGCACGCCGAAAGTACACCACTTCCCCTCGGGCTGGGAGGGGGTCGACTATTGGGGTCGCGGCCACCTTAGTTTTTAAGGCCATCACCAGGGGCGCTCATCGTTTATGGTTTATGGTTTATCGTTTATCGGAAACCGCTCCTTGTCGAAAACCACTCGAGCTAGAGCCACCAAATTTTGTGTACAGGTAGGCGGGCACACATTCCATCCTAGCATATCGTTGTGGTGACCCCGATCGCTTCTCAAGATGAGCGTTAGGGACGCAGTTGAATTTCGTATTTTCAAGTTTTTAAATTTCCTTTGATCAAGCGTGACCTTGACGTACAAACTGGCCTTACATTACGTCAAACGGTATTCGTGAAAATAATGTTGACGTGGTGCATGGTTATAAAGCATTTTCGCAAGTGTAGAAATTGTCCATCCCGCAAACAAAACTGCCATGGTTTTTGACATCAATGTTTGATGTGCACGTTTGACCTATTTTGACCACTGATCACCTGACGCTTCCCATGCATTAAAACCAGATCACTGACGCAAAAATTTATAAAGGAAACCTGTAGCACAACATTGCAATGCCAGTTTCCAAAAAATGAAATATGTCGATCGATTTGGTTAAAAACACGACGAAAATGGTCTTGACAAAAGGCCACAGGTCACGACCTATTACACAAAAAATTCTTAGAATTTTACTCAAGGTGTATTAATGTTAATCACTTAGCTGGGGCAAAAATCAGCTCTCTATCTTCCGCCTTCAAAAAGGAATCTAGGAAAAACCGCAGGGGGTTATAAAACGACCCCATCCGCACTGGGCGAGGCTTAACCAATGATATAGAGGGAAGTTGACCAGTTTTGATTTTGTTGGGAACCTCAGTTTTCATTGATTCGTGGACAGCGGCTAAATTCCACGTGTGTTCAGACTACGGTGACAGAAACTCCTTCCAGTCATAGGGGAAAGTGGGCGAATTGCGCCCCCTTAAGCAAAAACGCGATCTGTGAGTCACCCATGAGTAGCAGAAACAAAGCTTGGTTTTCTAACGGTAGAAAAAACACTGCTCTACATCATAACGCGTCCCCTACTGGAAGGGGGGCAGTTGACGGCCCCCCCCCCTGAGGTTTTTCTGGGATTGCGAGAGAACCAACAAACGCAGAGCCACGACACTTTGTGTACCTTTTGCTCCACTAATTTTACATCTCGTGTCAAAATTTTGACCTCAGGTCACGTCAGGTGCCTGACCTAGGTCAGGTCAAACAGACCTATGTCAAAAAAAGTTTAGCGACCTCTAACTTTTTCGCAAAACAAGATATCTCAATAATACTTTCAGGGATTAGTGATCTCGATAGATGAAACAAATCCGCTATCTCAGATTTTTCGGAATTTTCCAGGTCATTCAGCTAAGTTCAAGCCCATTTTTAAGATATGTCGCCGTTTTTTCGGAAGTTGACGGAATATTCCATAACATTTTTAGTGTGGAGTGAAAAAGACATCTAGTTACCGTCATTGGGCAAAGTATCAGTGACTTCCAGCCATTGACCTGAGGTCAGGTCACGAATAACTGTAGTGGGCCAAAATGTACCACCGTCAAAATCGACGATGAATTACTCAGAATGGGTAGAAAATGGTAGAACTAGCTTGCACAGACGTAAGTAATACCAGGAACCTCAACAAGTTTGAAAAAATAGCATATTTTGGAAATAAACAGGCTCTCGCGAATAAAGCCCCGCGAACTTTGTACATTGGTAACTAATGAATTTTTTCCGAAATTTAAGCATGAGAAACCATAACAATAACCACAAAGATCAATAAAATTGACATAGATCGCCTTTTTTCGCGAAAATAAATGAACGCCAAAATTAGTTCCCGTCAATTTGGTACGGCATACGGCAGCGGCGCACACTGACAGCTGGCGGGAGAATTACGGTGTCTTTAACTCAACGTTTCGGCGTATATATTGAACAAATCTGGGGAAATTAGACGTGTATCGGCATCCGCGGACCTTTACTTGTGCGCTGCTGCCTTTACCTAAGCGTTATTAGTCACAGCCCTTGAGATTCAGGCCATTTCTCGGTCTCATGCAGTCGGCTATGAGAAAAAATATATAGGGCGTAAATTGGCTTACATTTTACCTAAAACTAAAAATGAGGCTAGTTTTGAGCTTTACTCGTCACAAGCTTTCCAACGGTGTGCTTATTTTTATTGTGTGACCAACCGTTCGTGAATTAGAGGGGGGCAGTTTGACAATTTGCCCCATCCCCCCAGTCGCCCATGTTCGAAACGGACCGACGGTCGTGCGCGGGATAACAGTCGAAAGATTCTTCAGAAACGTGCCGCCTGTTCTTGGCAGTGCATTTTCGTAAACCCTTAAAAGGGCGCAATTGCCGAAATTCATTGTTAATTGTGCCCCGGAGGTGACGCAATTGGCATTCAGTTGCGCCCCAGTGGCGCAGTTAAGCTGACGAACGAATATATACTGAAGGTGGAAGACGGAAGTGTAGGTAAACATACTTGCACCAAAGTGACTACATGATTTGTTACTGAGTAAATTAGATGAGTTATAACATATAAGTAACTAAATTCATATGTAGGTGTCTCATGAGAGTACAATACCGGGTCTTTGGCATCCTAGTTATAGCTCAGGTACAATAATAAACAAATGTGTTTTATATCGAATTATGTTGGCCAGTTTGCCCACCGAAGACAAACACAATTTGATTTCGCAGACGCAAGTCATTCTTTTGTTTGACGGCTGGTTTATCGTTCAGATGTGTCCTTATGGTGCAGGCATTTAATGACACATTGCATATTATGTTCAGCGTCATATTTATGCACTACAAAGAGACATATGATTAAAAACGGATGTATTCCATCGATGCAAGATATGCATTCTACGCTGTGCAACTCGGAAAACACAGTACTATTTGCGATTTCAAGCTTCTTTCTAAGCCAAAAACTTACTTAGAATCGCGCTAGCTCCGCGTGTATCCAAACCGACGAGGACCATTTCATAGGGGAACCAGCACGACACGTGCCGTTCTAGCGGCAGAAGTCACAGACAAAGCCCGCGTTCGAGTTTCCCTGTGGACAAGCCTCGTGACACCATTTTTCGCAATGCGTACACCGTAACCACAGCTCATTTTTTCAATGACGCCTTCTCTACAGAGAATGCAGGTGTCAATGCTCTCAAATTCCTTCCCACTCTGACTTTTCTTTCCGAATTTCTTCGCTCTTTCCTGTATTTTGCATTGCCTCTTGGCCGATTTTGCTTTTGACTTGTTTTTGTTTTTCTTCGAGCCTCCGCTGCGTAGTTGAACTGGTAAGTATCGTTGACTTCTGACATTTCGCCCTTCGCTTGATCTCCTTTGAGGGGCGGAATTGGCAGTTTCAGAATATCATATATATCATAATATAATAAGTTTCAGAATATCTGGCAACTTGCGTTTCCCACTTTCGTCCTTCCTCTCTCCGAATTGGTCCAAAAGCATCCAGGTTATCGTAGCAACTATCGCTTCATCTTGTTGTTCTATCACTCCTTTCTCATCATCGTCATCATCTTCGCTTACTGAGGCGACATCACAGTTGTTCTCTTCGCCAGCCTCCGACACATCACTGACGCCGCCAACAGGCTGGCCGGAGCGTCCGCTTGCTGATTCCACGAATGGCTGGCCGGTGCGTCTGCCTGTTGGTTCCACGACTGGTTGGCCGTAGCATCTGCCTGCTGATTCCACGACTGGCTGGCCGGAACGTCTGCCTGCTGCTTTCACGGTCGGCTGGCCAGAGTGTCTGCCTGCTGCTTCTTCGGCATCACTGGCGTCATCACCTTCGATGAAAAGTTATTCTGCGCCCTGGACGCCGAACTTATCGGTGACGTTCGGAGCGTCATAGTCGGCGTCACTGGTGACCTCGGCGGTGTCCATTGGCAGAGCTCGATCCGCCAGGGCATGTGACACCACCACGACGTCTTCTGGAGTGAATATCTCCGGTTTCATTTGGAACGATGCCTGCTGCTCTGAAACCGTTGGCGGCTTTCTCTGCCAAAGCTGTACGCAGATAAGATTTGCCGAAAAATGCACCCACGTCGTGCAAGGTTTTTCTTTGGCCTGGCTTCTTCTTCAAGAAGCTGCGCACTTCCTCCTTGTACCAGGTCTTTAGTGGACCGTGCACCGAGGGGTCCAGGGGCTGGGTCTTGTGCGAGGTGTGAGGAGGCATTGTCAGTATGTCGACCCCGTGGTCCTCACAGACATTCAGGGCCTTCCATGGATACATGACTTGCGTGGCTGTCTAGAATTAAGAGCGTACTTTTCTCCTCAGATGACCTAGTTTCCTTTGAAAAGTGCCCTCAGCCACTCCACGAAAGTCTCGCAAGTGGCCCATCCGTTTCCAGTAGCTGCATAGATGGTGCCAGGGGGTGTGCCTCGCTTGAGGGACTCTGCAACTCTCTTTCGAGCAAAGACCAATTGCGGGGGTATGAAAGAGCCAGCTGCATTGCAACAGCACACGGCTGCGCATGCAACAGCATCGTATTTTGGCCCCTCTCAGTGCTCTTGACGACGCCGACTTGCCGCACACCTTTCCCTGCGACGACTTTCTGTGCAGGTATCACAGTCGGAATAGCTGCCTCATGGACATTATAGATCCTGGATGGATCCTGGATGGATTAACTGTGCTTATCCATCCCGATCTTCAGGATGCTGAAGAACAGCCTTACTTCAGACTCCCTGAAGGCGGCCAGCCATGCGATGCTGGTCGCCTCTGCAGAACGTATTGCAAGATTGGGGTGCCGTGCCAGAAATCTTTGCAACCAGTTTGTTCCGGCCACGCGCGAGGACTTATGAAAGGATAATCAAGCTGCATGTGTTCCGCAACATCATATGCAATCTTTCTGAGCTCAGCTTTCGCCACACCATAGAAGACGTTCGACATTTTCAGTATGTATGACTGGAACTCTTTTTCGTAGGCAGAAGGAAAGACAGGTGTTCTCCCCCTTTCGGGGGGGGGGGGTGGAGTTCCCTTCGAGTTCCTCACTCGGCAAGAGGCGTGGTCTCGAAGGGTGCTTTGTGGGATACTGTGGAAAGGAAAAGGTGTGGATTAGGAATACAATTAGTGACACCGGCCAGGGACAGCTCCAGGGGGCTCCTTGGCAGTGCGACAAACGGGTTCCACCCCAGTCAAAAATTAGGGGGAGGGGTGGAATTTGACAATTCAGACCGATGCTTTCCATGGAATGCACATACGCGTAGGTACTGAATGTCACAAAGCTTGCAGAGTACGTAAAGGAGCGTATCTACCCTCCCTTCCCCCTTCCGTGCGAAGCTGATATGATACGCATGTGATATCATATCAGGGTTTTTGCATTATGCGTGATATTTATGGGGTCCTATAATTTCCAAGACTTGACGGCCTCACATAACCAAAATGTTTTGGTACATGAAATGTTTTGGGTGTCACATCCGATCCCCTCATGTAGGTAACGCTCATAAAAATGCTTACGCTAAATTGAAGAAAGTTTCAGGAGCACTTAAGTTGAGAAACCGTTGCATTTTCCCGTAATTTTTATATGATTTCCATATAGGCCATCATTCGAGGTCACGGACCCGTTAGCTCCTTCATTCGCCTCCAGGTCCTCAGCACCGCTGACCAGCAAACATACCTGTACACCTTGCTCGCCTTCCCTATTGACATGCCCGCTTTTACAGCCCGGACAGCTAGCTGAAGCGTGCTTGCAGTCCGACTGAAAGGCTTCATGTTGTCTGAGAATGCAGATAACAATGATATACAATCCAAGCCGTAATGCGCTCAGCTGCATTCAACTGCGCCCCTCCTAAGAAAGTACACTTCGGATGCCGTACATGTTATCAAATTTTATAGCCAGCACGAAAAAAGAGGCTAAAATAGTTAAGGAAACGCATAATTTTATTAGGCAGCGTGGAGAAGGCAGCTTACCTCCGTTCTTCCCGCGCCGGCACCGGAAAGGATCACTCTAGTGGTGGTAATTTCGGTTTTCAAATAGAGAAGAATTAAATCTATGGAGATTCGCTAGAATGGAGGTGGGCGCAATTAGTCGGGAGGGCGTAATACACCCAACCCACTTTCCCCTACGTTCGTTACTGTAGCAGGTTTCCAACTGCCTGGCGTCATAGTCTGACTATTGGCGATCTCATTTGCTCTAGTCTTTTCTATCGTCTCGTTTCCAGCAGCCTTTACCTTTAGTCAGTCACTCGGCGAAGGATCAGAGACGAATATATGCTCCTCACGAACACTATATTATCTTCTTTCACACGACAGCACTAGATGTACGGCCAGTTTCGCACTAGCACTATGTGCACCGTCACTTCTCACACTAACACTACGAACACCACCACAGTCTTCCACGCAGAATATCACTGAACCTGAGCTTGAACCTTAACATATTGAGCAAAACCGGCGCTGCTTATTTACTGCCTACAAATGGAAATAATGAAAGGGGATGGTACAATTATGATATCACATACAGCCAATCAGGAGGCGTTTTGCAATTCGAATATTCTGGAAAGACTAGGCTTTAGCCAATGAACGAGCGTGAGAACGCACGGAATTCAAAGAACTGGCTGATGTAAGGCGGATGCAAGAACTCAGAAGTTTTCACTGGTGTAAGCTAATTTAAGATTAGAAAAATGAAGTATCGTTTGAAGGGAGTGTGTCTAGTCTTTCGGTTTTCCAAAAGGGCATTCCAGCGGATACTCGACCCTGGCTACGATTCATGACAGCAATCAAAAGCGCATCTGGGGCTTCGAACAATGATAATTCATTGATATGGTTTTATTTTTTTCAAATCTGCGATATCGATAGTTGTACGGTTGCGATACAGCACTAAGAAGCGGTAGCAAAAGAAACCAATTAGCGGGCTGGAAACGATCAGTCCGTGTTACAAAAGAAAATGGCGCACCTGAGACAAAATAGGATCACAGAATGCCCACATGTTTATGTAGTCATCTTGGCTTACGAATGGTTACTGGTAGTCTCAGCCAAGGGTAACTCTGTATACCTTTGGTATGGAGCTTTCGATACCAAAAGAAATTATTGGTATGGGACCCCATTCCAATATCTTGTTCCATTGATGCGTTTTCTTGTTTTATGAAATAAAATACTGTAGATACGTTATAAATGCCAAATTTTAGGGCCTGATGAATTGACTTTTCCATGTCAAAATTTGTTCAAATTCTACACCCATGGTCTCAACAGTACTTGTTTGAACACTGATTCCTTCTCATTTCTTTACTCTAGGTGGGGCGTAGTTTTGCAAAATACCTTGGGAGGAGGGGGGACTGAGCAAGGAAAAATGGCTAAATTATCCATAAAATACACAGACGGAATTCTTCCCAGACTTGATCCACTTTTTTCCAAAGTTAGGGGGCTCAGGCCCCCACTGAATAGCATACTACACCCTTGGCTCTCGTCATTACCTGCACTTGGTATCATTTGCCATGCAAATTGATTGCAGATGGCAGAGCCAGGTTCAAGACGAGATGTGTGACTGCCATGTCAGCTTCAGTTTGGTAGTTCCGCACTTGGGTAGGATTGGTTATTCCTTTCTCTGAGCATTCCTTTATTTATGAATATATTTTTGCTTACGGCAGCCAGCCAAAAACAACACCCTATTTCAGGTGGGTAATTCGGCCGCGGTGTTCAACGACCAGTACCATCATGCGTTGTGTGGGCCATCCGCCGACGATTCCCAGAGCCTAATTATGCAACGGCTTTCGGAGCGTGCTCCAGAGGATTTGAGCTACCCACAGCCCCCCCCCCCCAGCGCCAAATGCTCGGCGTGCTGCTGCGGCGCCGGCCGCTCCGGATGCTCAGACTCCTTGGCGGCGCCGGCAGCTCCCGATGTGCCGACTCCTCGGTCAGGTTGCCGCCGGCGACGCTGAATATACAGATTCATTCACGGCGCCGGCCGCTCCGGTCGCGTCGACCCCTCGGCGAGCTCGGCGGCGGCGTCTGCCGCGCCGGGTGTGCAGACTCCTCGGTAATTCGACGGCGACGGCGACCGCCTCAGTCACACCGGCGATGGGCTTCGCGTTACTCCCTGAACGAGCTGATGTCTCTGCCGATAATCGGGCACCACAGTTTACATACGAATGCAGGCGTCGTGGGCCATTGGGGAACTTCGGACGTGAGCCAGAGATGGAAGCCTCTTGCCTGAAAGCCACCATCAGCCGGAGCATCTCTGCAACGTCCGGGTAGCCCTTTGAAGCTGCCTCTTGTCTCTTGGCTCTTGACAGGGTGACCTTTCCCTTTGTCCGGCTGTGTACAGGGACTAGCCTGTAAATGGTAATTGGTATCAGGCATGCATGATGGCCGACCAGCTTATATTTGAACAATGCACCACCTGTTAGAATGACAGCGTTTAACCTGTAAGCAGCCAAATGCAATAATAAACTGTTGATTTCAGCAGGCATTGCTGTCACATGCTTTGCATGTGATTGTACAATGAACATGATACAGCATGTGAGTTCTCAGCTGGCTTCTAAATGGCCATGTTAAAATTACTCTCACTTGTTAGTAGGCACACCCACAAGCTGATTTCAGATTTGAACTATTCTGATGGCATTAACAGTTAGCCAATAGGCGTATCTGCACCTTGCTAGTTGCCACCAAAAGTAAATTGAAGCATTTTTGCTAATCTCAGAACTGGTATCACACTTGAGCAACACATCCACAAGGTTTGCAACAGGTTTGCAGTAACTACTGATGGTGTCAATAGAGTAATGTTGTGTGAATAATATTATTTTTGATGCATCTTAATATTGAAATGTAGCCATCATGCATGTATTGCAGCCACTGATGGGGCTACTGGGAACAAAAACAGTGCCTGGGAGGCCAAATGCCAATGGATAAAGCCAGTAACCTCTGACCTCATGATAATATCGCATACCCTAAGGACAACATTAGCCATTCCCTAAAACCAAGTTAATTTTTCTGATGCACACCTTACCATTTATGGTTAGATCTGCACAATTATGTATTTCCCGCAGCAGGGTTAATGATATGGGTAGCAATGTTCAAATGTTGAACAAGCAAATAGCTGCCATTATTTCGATAATACTAGTGTCCCATGTAAATGCCTATTATTCGCCCACCACTGACTGGTATGTATGTCTGCATCATTGTGGCTTGTTTGCTTGGATAGTTCTAATCTACACATCGGTCAAGTTCTAGGGCAAAAAATCAACAAGCATTCGTTCCATGCCTTTTTGTTGGCGACTAGGTGATGACTGGGAGGTTTCATGCCAAAATGGTAAATGGGCTGTTGTCAGCTTTACATTCGCCAGTTAGTCGTCAACGAAATGGCAGCCACTACACTGCATTCCAATTTTTTGTTCAGGCACCCATCACCCAGGCTTGACTTTTTGCAATGGTTTCAAAATCAGATCCAGATATTCACCACTAAAGAGCTAATGCCCATGCAGTGACTTACAAGAATGAACAAGAAGAAATAGTCTCACTGTTTTGAGCTACACAGGTGTGGTGCCAAGGCAGGGAACACAAACATAAACAATGCAACTATCCGGATTATGCAAGGACACAAACAAACATCAGTTTTCAGGCCCTGTACATGAGGATCCACAGCTGTCCAAGATCCCAGTCTGACGAAATTCCAGTTTATTTATCAGTTTGGGTTGGGGCAAGCTTAGCCAACCATGGTACTGAATGACAGTATCAAAAGGTTACTTGTGTGTGCTGCATGGAGCCAAGTTTACATTTAGAATATTAAAAAACATTGGACTATCATATTTTTGGCAGTTGATTTACAATAAACTGTCCACTTTTTATAAAAAAAATACATGCTATATCCAACCCACTTCCAATCTGGAACTTAGAAAACCTCCAAAATGCGAATCTGAATTTTGATAACACTAATTATGATCCTTGTTGACTATAGCCGACGGCGATCATAATTAGTTTTTCTGAAGACGCTGGACATCTATCGTGTAGCAAAATACTTACGAGGTTTAATGAACAATTATATAACCTCATTATGTGACAGGGACATGTACATACGGGTTGAGGATGTCGGCAAAAAAATCATTCAACAAGACCTTCACAATCAGACAGCCAAAACCCCGTTCATTGTAGAAGTTTTTATCAACATACGTTTGTAGGGCTTCGGCCACCAGGCCGCTGAGCTTGATGTGTTCACAGTCTGCTGTCGTGGCCGATCAACTCGCAACTCGAAAGATGATTCTCTGGGCACGGTGTGCTGCCATTGCTGACGACCTCGCAATTCGGAAAATGATTCGCTGGGGCTAACAATATGTTATCAGTGCTATCGGTCCCACTTAGTGACGAAAAGGAGTTGGAGTAAAGCCGATAAATCTGTGCTGGCAGCACGGTGCTGGAGTAATGGGAAACATCGGTAAATATTTGGCCGTCGTAGTCCAACTAAGGCGATTTGGGGAAAACGAATGATACGTGACGATTCAGGGTAGTGTCCTCTTTGATCGCCCGTATACAGCTAAAATTCGAGATTTGACTAACCACACTCCCTTTAACATTATGGATATGATTCACCTAGCGGCACTGCGGCACGATTGATCTACTTAAGGCGTTAATGCGTTCTCAGACGTCTTTTTCTGATTCGCTTCGGCGCCGGCTATGGGAACTAGAGCTGAAGACATCTGGTAGCTTCAGACAGTCTTCACAAACCAACGGCTTTTGAAGGAGAAATCTCAACGATTTAGAAACATTTAGAAAACATTGGAATTTGAAGGTTTCTTAATACTGGATACTTTAAGGCCATGACGTGAACTTTGTTACAGTTACCTTGCAATCATCTACATACGCACCACGAAAAAGGTAGTCTTTAGCAGCAAACGACATTACATCAAGGTTATTTCACGATTGCTGTTGAATAAAGTCCCATTTCGCATGACTTTTTTTTTTACATTCACGTTTGAAGCCGTCCAGGCCATGAATACTGCACGTTCTCTTTCTGAATCATCTGAGGCCATCTTATCCTTTGGCTCCGGCTACCCCAATCCCACCAGTAATGGTATCCGATCGGTGCTGCAAAAATGTCGAGCATACTCGAATTTTTTGGGGAGGGGGAAAACTCAGTTGCAAGGCTGCTCTATCGACATGCGGACACTATTAGGAAAGAAAAGCAGCCTTCTTTATTCCAGGAGAGGCTGTTTTTCATATTTCAAACCGCAGGCACACACGCAAGGCACTACGGTTCCCAGGAGACCATCTTCAGGAGTTTCCCTTCAAATGCGCGAGTGGAGTTTGCCTTACATTGCTGTCAGTCTCCGATAATGCCGTTAGAATTACAAACTTTTCATTTATCCCGCAAAGCGATAAGAAACTAAGCCCAATAAAAACGCAATAAAACCAATAAAAAACGCAATGCGCTTCAGGTTCAAGTTATGCATCGACTTAATGCTCGATCCCCGGGCTGACTGTTAGAAAGGGATGTACGTTTTTCATGCTAAGGGTGACACGGAAAATCAGACTGACCCGAACTTAGGTATCGCTTCAAAATATCTTGAACATTATGGCGCAGAGGCGAGTGTTGGTGTGTCCGAAATCTTCTATCAGCGAAGCATGCGGCAAGCACTGGTCGTTTTTGCAAATAGCAGTATCGTCGTTCGCCAGGCCTCTTTCTTGCTGAACGTGCAGTGTGAGTCTGAAAATAGATTACCATGGGTTTTCCCATGAAGGACGACGTCAAGTGCACCAGCCAACTCGCAGTCCGATTTGCCTGGTGAGGGATGTGCGACATTAATCAGAGCCCCAGGAGGTTTGAGTCTTTTCAGATAAGCGGCCAGGTTAAGCGAAACGTGGACGACCCGCTGTAACAATGAGCTCGGAATCTCGTGCTGTTTTTTCGAACAGGACACAGAAGGGTACACAGAACAGGTCAAGACACAAATCTGTTCGAGCCTACGCAAAACCGCATTTTTTGTTTATTCGTTCTGTCCGACAGCTAATTATTCGGCGCTCTCCGGAACAAGGTCTGACCACTGGAGAAGTCGGTAACCGGAACACTTCATTATGACGTGAAGGGGTTCCTGATGTTGAATTTCCAGTTTCGGAATACGTTGTTACACTCTGCCGGATAAGGATAAGCTTATGCATGACAAGCTATTGAGTTATGCCATATGTATGCCGTTTGTGTATGTTTGTAGTGGAGTCCGGGTACCACCATTGCTTTGAGATCTTAGTACAGGGCTTATTGGCATTGACCGAAAATCCGTTTTAAAACGCGATTACTTAAGAAAGAAAGGAATTTACATGAGAACCGACAACCGTGCTTCAGGCTAGAATGCCCCATAGAATAACACAAGTTGTCAGCTACTCAAAGGATAAGTGCGAAAGTGTACATACTTTCATTTCCTAATATCAGTTATGAATATGATATTCAGGGCAAGACTGAAGATTAGGCAAGACTGCAGTTGCTTTCAAATGAGTCGAAAACAGCAATAATAATCTACATTGCCTCGTCAAGAAAATTATGAGCGAAATCAGAAGGGGAAACGGAGAATTAGCGGAACTGGGTTATCTTGTTTCCTCAACGATCGATCGGGACGATCTTTGGCTCGTCCCGCCCGCGCCGTCCGCCGCGTCCTCGGGACGCCATGACGCGGCCGGCGGCGGCGGCCCCGATCAATGGCCGCCGCGCCAGCTGACTGCGCGCTCAGCTGACCGCCGCGCGCTCGGTGCCGTCCGCCGCCAGCGCCCGCCGACCAATACTGGCCGGCGGCTCGGCGCCGTCCCGCGGCGCGGCCTGGCGCAGTCGAGAGGCGCCGGGGATGCCGCCCTGGAGCAGCCACCGGCAGACGGAGGTAGGGCCGGAGCGGCACGAGAGGCTGGAAACGTGCCGGTGCCGATTTTCCCGGCGTGCCAGACATGTGACTTTTAAGGTGGACTGCAGTGCATGCTCATGGGTTATTCTGCGCACGCGAAAATGGTGTTCATGTCCACTCTGTAGGGTCCCACGTTAAATTCACAAGTCGTTCATGGGGTTGGTGAACATTATGGGTGCTGGAACACCCGCAAAGAAAACAGAAAATTGTACCCACGCTACTTACCTTCAGTTTATGGAATTTCACTGCTGCCGACATGGTCTTCAAGCCATCGTGGGAAAGCGTGTTACAAAGTTTTCGTTAGTAGGCTCGTGTCCCTCGTTTGTCGTCCTGTCACTTGTCGTGTCGCCCGTGACGATAAAAACCGCGGGGTCATGCACATTGCACATGCACACAGACTCACGTCACGCACAGTGACGGCGATTTGGCGTTAATTGGAACTTTTGACTTTCAGCGTGCCATCGAGAGAATCCAAGCCATTTACCTTTCAGAAACCACAGGCGTAGGTAGGATCTATGAGGAAGGGATCTCAAATTCGCTTCCATGTTCATTTGTCTAACTTTTATGGTATCGGAAAAGCCTTGCGGGGATAATTCTGTGTAGTTTTATCTGTATGACATGATTGATGTCAGACATGACATCAATGACATGACATGAATCTGACACCATCCATGTTACATGAAGAATAATCTTTTGCGGTGCATTGTCAGTATTTTTTTCTCCTCAAAGTAAGTAAGGCCAATCTTACCTACATTTGAATTGACACTGCATCGGCCCGTTTTGCCCCACGCATAGCTTTGAATCTGATTATGATGATGTCTTTGCTGTCTGGTTTGGGAAAATTTCACTCAAAATTTAAAGGCACCGTCCTTACCTACGCTTATGAAAATCTGATAAATGTTCACTAGGCAAACGTCCTGAAGCTCTACCGTATCGTTGCTGGCTAGAACATGGACTGTCCCGTCGTACAGCAGAGCACTGCGGTACAGTATATCTCCTCCAAGCATGCCGCGAACTGAGGCGACGCTGTGAGGAATGAGTGCAGGTGTGGGCAAAAAAAACAACAACATTTTTTCAAGTTTTTCCGTGCACTCCCATAGCAGGTCATAGGTTCGGTTTCCAGAACTATGCGAGAGCAGACTTGTTACGGCCGCCGGCCTTGACGGAAAGTAGTCGATGAGACTGCAATCGGCTGCGAAAACACTCCATTAAATTCCTAGATCAATGAGAGCACGTAGTAGGTATCTTCCAGACAGACTGGCACTGTGTCAGCGTCAGCTAGCCTGCAGCCAGCCTGCAATGCTCTCAGAGGACCCATGCATTACGCGTGACGATCCAAATTAAACTTGGGACGTCCACACTCCTCAGTGTAAATTCGGAGCACATCGGCTGTTCCCAAGCAGAACCAGCCTGGCACATCGCTCTCGCTCATTTGAAGCTGGCGGCATTGTTAAGGCTCTGTCATGTGTCTTCCAGACATTGCCGGTGGCCCGTTATTCCCTCAGACTCGGTCTAACAACGCGTGCCCCCCGAGCATTACCTTGCCCAATGAAGCCTGGTCTAATCTCACGACCTGCGTCCCCTCAGGGCGCGATCCGACCTGACATGGTTTTGATCTGACCTGGCGATCAGGATCATCAACGCGATCTGACGACGTGATCTGTTTTGCCACTGACTGCAACGTGACCTGATTATCTCCGCCCCTTGGAACCGTAACCCGACGTGAGACCCGCGTCCGTTCAGAGGGTGATCTGGCCCAGTGACTTTTGCTCCTCCAGGCCATGACGAGACATGACGATATCTGCCTTCCCCAGAGCGCCGATTGACTTGGCGAGGCCACATCTGACCTAGGAAGGTCGGACCTGCCCTGCTGAGGCCGGACCTGACCTGTCTGAGGCCGGACCTGCCCTGCTCTGAAGGCCGGACCTGCCCTGCTGAAGTCGAACTGACCGCGGACATGGACGAGACGCTGAGCCGCGGGTTCGTGGTCGGCCAGAGCGCGCCGCCGCGCCTCTGCGTGGCCGGGCCGTCGCCGCCGCCGGACCGCTACAGCGGCGTCTACCTGGCCCTGCTGCTGGCCGGCGCCGGCTTCCTGCTGCCCTACAACAGGTGAGACGCGGGCGTCGCCTTGTATTCTTTTGCAGGGGCCATATTACCCCAATGTGGGTCTGGGCCCCTCCAAAGGAGATTCTCGGCAATATTTTTGCTAGTTGCAAGGGAACATAGTGTGCTATTTCGCAAAGGAAATCAGAAAAATAAAAAGCAGAAATAGCAAAATAAATAAATGGATGAAATCAAATATGCTCTCGATCAAAATAAAGTGGGCTTAATGCTTGGAAAGGTCACCTTTGGAGGAGGTTAGGTTTTCTGGCCCTCGGCTCCGTCCTCCAGCTATTCACACAAAATGGTATCAATGAGATGCGACACCATGGCCCCGGCGTAATACACAAGAGTCCCCTGCTGGGGGGCCTTCAGCAAGACAGCGCTGCCAGGTAGTGACAGTGAGCTGTTTGCCACCGGCATTGGTACTGTTTTCGTCCACCCTTCGCCGCAAACACCGTTGCATGTCAATTTCCACGACAGTTTGAATTAAATTGAAATTCCATTTGACAGTTTGCCCCTAGCCTATGACCAGCCTGGACGATTGTGAATCTCATGAGAGTGCTCCGGAATCACGGCTGACTCTCCTGTCCCGGATCACGACTGACTCTGACTCTCCTGCCCCGGATCACAGCTGACTCTGACTCTCCTGTCCCGGATCACAGCCAACTCTGCTGTTCCGAATCACGACTGACTCTGATTCTCCTGTCTCGGATCACAGCCAACTCTGCTGTTCCGAATCACGGCTGACTCTGACTCTCCTGTCCCGGAACACCACTAACTCTTCTTCTGCCGGATCAGCCGATCTGCTGCGTCACGATGTGCACTGCCAGTAATGCCAGTGGATATTTCACATAGGCTAAGGCTACTCTGTGCCATTTGCCAGTATCAGGTAAAACTCAGGATGGAGCGGACACAGGGAAACACGCAAGCATTCACTGACCATGCGTGCTATCACGACCCTCCTGAATACGCTCAGGTTGAGTCAGGCCACCAGCTCCGGCAGCCGGCTGTGCAGTGCGGCCGCCAGGTACGCGAACGGTCGCTGACACCAGCCGGACGGGGGGCGGGGGACGCAGCACGCCGTCCTGGCGCGTGATTCGCTCGGAAGGGCGTGCGTCAGCGAAGCGCGAACAGCCGACTTTCCTGTCCCGGATGACAGCTGACTCTGTGGTCCGCAGCTTCATCGTGGCGGCCGACTACTTCCAGGCCCAGTACCCGGGCACCACCATCGTCTTCGACCTCTCGCTGACCTACATCCTGGTGGCGTTCGGCTCCGTGCTGCTCAACAACATGCTGGTGGAGGCCGTCGACCTGCACAAACGCATCCTCTTCGGTCAGTGCCCCGCAGAACTGCCCTCGGGCTATTACCGGCCATGAATCGGCGCTTGTGGCACCGATTCCAGGCTCATCCTCGGTTCAGCCCGGTTCAGTGGCGCTCCCAAGCCAGTCACGAGTTCTTTGTCTGGACCAGTTTGGTCAAGGTCCCTCAGACCTGTCACAGGCTTTATGATATGCATCTGCTTCTGCTGGTTCCCTTCAACAGCCATCATGTTCAATAAATGGGACGGGACAAAGCCACTGAAGGTCGGTTTCGCCTTCCCGGAATGTTTGCTTCGCATACGGTTTCACGCGATGCATTTCATCATCGTAGCTCCAATCTGGTGCACACCCTCTCCACTTCTTCTTCCGTCTGAAATATGTCCCGGTAATGCTACGCACCAGTTCTCGACTTAATGTCGTCCGAATTTTGCCGCGCGGTTTCCTGACCCTGAATTCCATTTCACGTGCCCAACACACCGAACAAATCATTACGACGCAATACACATAGCTCATAACTCATGACGACATAACGACAGCTCATAAAAACGCGCCCTCTCGGCGACTCCGCCCCGGCGCGGCGCTCTTGTTGACTCCGCCGCCCTTGCCGCAGGCTACGTGCTGTCGTTCGTGACGCTGCTGCTGGTCGCCGTGTTCGAGGTCTGGTGGCAGGTGTTCAGCAGCGCCACCTCATACGCGGTCAACCTGGTGGCGGTGTCCGTGGTGGCCGTCGGCTGCACAGGTCAGTGAAGGTCGCCTTGTCAGGTCAGGAAGGGTCCTCTGAACAGGTCAGTAGGGGTCGCCTATACAGGGCAACAAAGGTCGCCTGATCAGATCAGTGAAGAACACATCACGTACAGCCGTGAAGGTCAGTGAACATCAGTGAAGATCACGGTACGCTCCGCTGTTTACACCGGTGGAAGTCACGACATAACTTGCCGTTCAGGCTGGTGAACAGCGCATGCTTAGAGCGTACCACAGGCCCAGGGGCAAAGCCGCGCTCAACCGCCAGCGCAGGGCTTCATTTCCGAGGACGCGTTCCTCGCAAGCCTCGTGGGCTGAAGGTTCAATTTCTAAAAAGTTGTGGGCCCATCTCTACGTTCTCGCTATTGGAGACGCCCACGCGCAGGCGACAGCACGTCAAAGTCCAACGTTTCGGA
The DNA here is from genome assembly GCA_030062745.1 of Capitulum mitella. Classification (NCBI taxonomy): domain Eukaryota; kingdom Metazoa; phylum Arthropoda; class Thecostraca; order Pollicipedomorpha; family Pollicipedidae; genus Capitulum; species Capitulum mitella. Next base: position 22,001,384 of record CP099852.1, on the reverse strand, counting down.
TTCCCGTGCAGATGTTCTTTGCTCCCGCACCTTCTGCAGTTTTTTTCTGACTGCTCCTGCTCGGTTCCAGTGCAGCAGTCCAGCTTCTACGGCTTCACTGGGATGCTGCCGAACCGCTACACTCAAGCGGTGATGACTGGAGAGAGTAAGTGACTGTCCTTTTCGCAGCCTCGTATGAACAGCATGATGCCCATAGTCACTATGGTCGTTCTGTCTTTTTCTCTCCTCCTCTCTGCCTATTTGTCTGCATGCCTGTCTGTTTGCCCCTCTCCTCCCCCTCTCTTCCCATCTTTCTCTCTCTGTCTACCTTTGTGTCTGTCTATCTGTCTGTGGCTGTGTTTGTCTTTCTCTCTTTTTCCTCCTCTCTGCCTCTCTCTTCTTTTCTCCCTCTCTCTCTCTCTCTCTCCCTTTCTCTCCATCTCTCCCTCTCCCTCTGTATCTGTTTACCCTGGTTTACCGCCCGTGCCCATCACCGTCTGTACGCTCGGTCCGGCCTTCAGCCGCTGACGCCAGCCGTCTCGCCTGCCGGCAGGCGCCGCCGGCGTGCTGGTCTCGGCCAGCAGGATCGTCACCCGCCTGCTGCTGGACGACGTGCGGCTCAACACGCTGATCTTCTTCGGCTGCTCGCTGCTGCTGGTGGCCGTCTGCTGCGCGCTGCACCAGCTGCTGCGGCGCTCCGCTTTCGTGCTGCACTTCACGGCCGCCTGCGGCGACGGGCAGCCGCCCGACGCGCAGCCGGCCGACCAGGTCACGCTGGTACGGTCACGGTCCGGGTCATGCCGAGTCACGCTGGTACGGTCACGCTCCGGGTCATGCCGGGTCACGCTGGTACGGTCACGGTCCGGGTCATGCCGGGTCACGCTGGTACGGTCACGGTCCGGGTCATGCCGGGTCACGCTGGTACGGTCACGGTCCGGGTCATGCCGGGTCACGCTGGTACGGTCACGCTCCGGGTCATGCCGGGTCACGCTGGTACGGTCACGCTCCGGGTCATGCCGGGTCACGCTGGTACGGTCACGGTCCGGGTCATGCCGGGTCACGCTGGTACGGTCACGGTCCGGGTCATGCCGGGTCACGCTGGTACGGTCACGCTCCGGGTCATGCCGGGTCACGCTGGTACGGTCACGGTCTGGGTCATGCCGGGTCACGCTGGTACGGTCAGGTTCCGGGCCATACAGGCCGCACTTCTCGTTCCATGCGACAACGGGCGTGAAAGGTTGCGACGTGAAATCGAGAACGTCTCTGAATAACCCAATAAACCAAGTCATGCTCCTGGTGACACCAGGCCGCACTGGCATGGTCCCACTCCGGATCATACCAAATCACAGCGGTACGGCTACTCTCTGGGTCACACTAGGTCTCACTGGCACGAGCAAGCTCCGGGTCAAATCAGATTATATTAGTGCGGTCACTCTCCGTGTCACACCAAGTCACGCTGGGACGGCCGCACTAAATGAAAGAACTCGAAATTGCCCTGGAACTCAGCCTGCGGCGGCGGCCGCCACAGTCTCCGAGCCGGTGGCGTCACCGACGGCGGCCGGGCCGGCAGGTGGACATCCTGGAGGAGGCCGACGGCAGGGACTACGGCCGGCTGACGCTGGCCTCGGGCGGCGACGACTCGGCGTTCCAGTCGACCGAGACGCTGCCGGCCGGCGCGGCCACCTACGAGACGTTCCCGGAGCGGCGGCGGACCTCGTACCGGGTCGGCGAGCTGCTGGTCAGGGTGCGCCGCTCGGGCCGCTCCAGGCACGTCGGCCTCGACTGCTGCGCCGCCATCAAAAGTGAGTCCGGCTCCAGCGGGGGGGTGAGCACATGACGTTACAAGGCAGAGGTGAGCACAGAGCGGGCCGCGTCACAAGACAGGGGTGAGCACAGAGCAGGCCGTGTCACAAGACAGGGGGCGGGGACAGAGCGGGCCGCGTCACAAAGTAGGAGCGGTAGAATGTTGTTCCAGTTTGGGGACACTGACATTGATAGACATAGACATAGACATTGGCATTGGCATTAACCTAGACATTGGTGAGGTGTTGATTGTTATACAGGGCTTCACTCTCCACCAACAAGAGGAGCTACCTCTCTGTCTCCTTCGATGCCACTGCACTATGGAACCGTTCCGTGTATCATTCAACCGTTCATTGGGTTTCGCGTTTCGGTCGTCACTGTTGTTTTTAAAGGCATGTCTCAGTTGAAATCTAAGCCGTGCAAGTATAGCTCTCAACGCGTGAACGAGCATACAGGCATCAGCCCGCGGACACGCGGCTATATTGGGAGGCGCGTCTGACGATGACACGGCGACATCAGCCGCCGCCGCCAACCGGGAATCTCACGTATTCTCCTGATGTCAGTCTTACCGTCTTACTGACTGGTGCAGGCCCAGCAACGTTACCTGCCGATGTTAGCCAGATGACGCCGTTAAACCGGCGATGTTGCCTGCCAGTGCTTGCTTGATGACGTCATTGATCCAGTGACACTACCTGCTGGTGTCGACCCGATGACGCCATGAACCGGGTGACGTCGCCTGCCAGTACTGACCAGAGAACGTCACTGATCGTCACTGAAGTCGCGTGCTGGTGTTGACTTTGTGACGCCAGCGTGAGTTACCCGTCCAGGTGGCGTCCAGGCCCGAGCCTCCACCGTGCGCCGCGTCTGGCCGTACATGGTCTCCATCGGGCTGGCGTACCTGGTCACGCTCAGCCTGTTCCCGGGCATCGAGAGCGAGGTGCGCAGCTGCCGGCTGCGCTCCTGGATGCCCGTCATCCTGATGGCAATCTTCAACGCCTCCGATTTCGTCGGCAAGGTGGGACGGCCGGGCGCGGCCGCCGGAATTCCGCACGACGCCAAGCTGTTCAGGCTGTCTTGCGAAGGGGCTGGTTTCCCCGGCGCTGGGGAGGTTGTAAAGTAACCGCATGCAGTCCACGGTGTCTTTGTAAATGACTTGGAAAATGCCATGTGGAACAAAGTCCTGGGCGGAGTGGGGATCTCTGACGCGATGTGGTCTCGGTGTGACTCTCTGACACAGCGTGATCTCTGGGCGACCGTGGTACGCAGTGTGATCCCGAAATGACCCGTGGGATGCCCTATGACCTCGGCGTGACCAGTGTGACCCAGTGTGACCTCGGAGTAACTTGCGTGGCGCGGTGTGACCTCTCCGTGACCCGTACGACGCGGCATGACCATTGCGTCGGCAGGTGCTGGCGTCGCTGCCGTACGAGTGGTCCCGGCGCCAGCTGGTGACGTTCTCGGCGCTGCGCGTGCTGCTGATCCCGCCGATGGTGCTGTGCGCGGCGCCGCGCCCCCAGCCGCTGCTCAGCTGGGAGGGCTGGCCCATGCTGTTCAGCCTGCTGCTGGGCCTCAGCAACGGCCTGTTCGGCAGCCTGCCGATGATCCTGGCGCCGGACAAGGTCGCCGACCAGAACCGGGAGCTCTGCGGTGAGCGCCGCGGACCGCCGTGACGCCCGCCGCCCCTGCCGTGTCCCTGCTGGTCGGCGGCAGTGCCCTCGGAGTCCCTGCTGCTGATCAGGAACAGTGCCGGAAACAGCCCTGCCGCCAAGTGTTTTTTTGTCCGTCGCCTGTCCGGGATTTAAGGAGGGAGGGGAGCCATCGGCCCCTGATCACCGTTTAACTGACCGTCGGGTGTACTAAAAAGGCGAGACCCAGTCACTAATAAGTATTAATAAGTATACGATATAAGTATAAGTATATAATAACTAATAAGTCCGCCACCGCTGGACGATTCCGCCACCAAGGCAGCTCTGGCTGACTGGGGAGCAGCAGCTTTGGCTCGCCGCTCTGGCTGGGGAGCAGCAGCTCTGGCTCGCCGCTCTGGCCGGGGAGCAGCAGCCTGCTGAACAGGCAGCCCTGGTGTTCGTCCTCTCCAGCGGCGCCCTCTCTTGCAGGCAACGTCATGACGATCAGCTACTCGATGGGCCTGACGGCCGGCTCGCTGCTGGCGTACGGCCTGGACGCGCTGCTCGGACCTGCCGTGTTCAGCACGTGCGGCGTGCTCAACATCACCGACCTCTGTCTGATCGGCTGCGACTCCCCAGCCGCCGCCAACGGCAGCGAAGTCGGCCCAGTCAGCGTCCCCTAAATCCCCTCTGTCCCCGGCAGAGGGGACGGAGGGGTTCCCCTGTCCCCTCTGCCTGAGTCCCCTCCTCTGAGTCCCCGGGTGGAACAGGGTCTGGGTCTCTTTGACTCCCGGTTGGGCCAGAGCCCTCCTCTGAGTTCCGGTGGACCAAAGTCTCCCCGAGTCCCCGACCGGACCAAAGTCAACAGGTCCTGGCTGGATTTCACCACAGTCAAAGTCCACAGTTCAGAGTCCCGGCGAGACCGGGGCTCTGAGGGAGTCCCCAGCCGGACCAGACGGGCAGATCGGGAGGGCCGACCTGTCCGTAGAATGTCAGGAACACTGTCTTGTCTGGGATCGTAGAAAAAGAGCCTGGTATGAGCACGGTCACCCAGCCCGAGACCAGCACCGGGCTATCTGGTTCGGAAAGGTCAAAAGGACTCTGCAGCTGACGGATGTCAGGAGGCCAGTCAAGTGCCGAGACCGCCGTGTAGCTCAGGAGAGCCAGGAGCAGGACTGTCCTGCCCGGCTCCCGAGCTTTCAAGTGACTTCAGAGCTTTAACAAAAACTTAGCGTCATTTAGCGCACGGTGCGAATCATAGTTCAAGCAAAGGGCATTACTTAGGACAGACGTTGATCTCATGCGACCAGTCAAACGAGAAGAGGAGCGTCCCGCCCGCCTTACGCGTATTTCTCAACTTTCGCTACTCTGCACAGACTCTCTCAGACTCAGACTCAACTCCAGGGTGCTCTGAGTTCCTGCGGCCCAGGCCACGCTGACACGCATATACCCCGTCATCGGCCGCTACTGGCCTCGTTCTAGGTTGGTCGGCAGCGGGTGCTTTCGTCCTCCGTTCAGCGTTCATCACCCTGCAAAACCGTGGTAACAAGATGCGTGTGTCTGTGTCAGGTATCCTGTCGGGTCTGTTTCTCATCATTACATATCAATCATTTTTAGAGCGTAGTTTTTTCTCTTTACTTGACATATTTCTTATGCGTGACCTTATAGACTTGACTTTCGTGTTACGCGATGTTCTGGGGCTTAGCTCGTTGTTGATGATTTCGGACATGTGTAGCACGTGACTAGATTTGAATGAAACCCCCAGGGTGCCATCGTCCCGATTATTATTTAGAGTGTATATATGCCGGAATTGTACCGGAGATAGATGGAAAATGATAGCGCAGTTGTCGACAAAAGTAATATGTCACAAAGGACCACATATAACGTTGCCTTAGATGAGCCTCTATAAAGATTTACATTGTTGTTGTTGCAAGATTATATTCTCTCATACCATGCGAACAGACCACTTCTCGATTAGCTATACATTTCAATCAAATATTACTGAGTGGTATTTACTTGCAGGAAAAGCCGAGGCAACTAATGTGGATGATTCTGTGTAGGACTGCTTCGTTACAGTTTCAAGTCTTGATGTTTTTCTGAGCTTATGACTTATTTCTTGATGCAGCGTTTCCTACGTCATACGTCATACGTCATACGCCATCATACGTCATACGTGGAAAAGCAGCAATAGGTTCTTTTATTCGCCTCGTAATCCAGTTGCATTTCAAGGACCTATGGATTGTTCTATATCTTTTATTTGCGGCTGGCCATATCTCTGCTGACAAGTGAAGTTCCGCTAGTAGTGTGCATTATTTGTTTGGGTAGCCTGCGCCATGTTGTCGCGGATTTGCCGTCGATGTCAATGACCCCGAGCCCAAAGCTGTTCACGATAGTGACCGCTGTCATATCACAGGCCGCAGTATCGCGAACTCACATTTCGTGTCAATCACATCGTTGAACTGCTTCTCAAGCGTGCGATGTCTGCCTCCACCAGGAGAAACCATGATGACCTCTCATCATGAGCAATGGACAACTCATCGGGCTTTGCTTACGGCGAGTCCAATAACATGCTCAGACGCGCTCACGTAGTACGGATCTGAACCAGCACTTAACCGACCCACCGAGAACAGCTGATCTATTGTGAACGTTCGTGACCTGGGCTGACTTGTTTACAATATAACGACGCAGTGAAATAATGCTTTTTTTTCGGTATCGCGATCTGTTGGGCAAACGTCGAGCGGGCTTTCATACTTGTTTAGTGCGTTATGTCTGCCTGTAAATCTTTAAAGTCATCGCTAGATCTTACCCATAATTGTTTCCTTTCTTTTTTCATGATGAAACTGTTCGATTGCTCAGAGGTCGGCCGTATGGGGTAGGTCTGAAGTGATCAGCCATTGGTCGATCAGCCCGTGGTGGTCAGTCATTGGTCGGCTAATCAAAGGTCAGCTTTGGTTGGCTAATCAAAGGAGGTCGGCCATTGGTCGGTCATCCACCCAGCTCCTGCAAAGCTCTCTTCATTTCGTGACCAAAGAGCTTTGCATGGTGTAAGGCTAATGGGCACATTCGACTAATTGCAAATGCACACGTAAAGTGTGCGGCGAGCATGGGCGCAGCCAAGGGGAGCCGGGGGCCCGGCCCCGCCCCTTAGGCCCGCATTTTTGTGAAAACCATTGCACATCGCCTTACCGGCAGGCGGTTTCGTATGATTTCAGTTCACTCTAAGCTCCCCTCTTTAAGAAAATCCTGGCTGCGCCCCTGGCGACGTGCAATTTTTCCGCAATAAACGCTAGGTCACGTGATCGAGGTGACCAGTGCGCGCCGCTGAGTTATATCTGCCCCGTGCAGGGCATCAGATGGCGAAAATACCGCATGCCGGCAGACTTCAGGATCAAGGTGGGCTCTCACGACCCGAGAAATGCGAAGATGACAGCTTTTCGAGATTTCGGGAACAAAGACAGCGAAGAGAAACAGGCGCTACCCACCAGTTCTGGGACCACACCACGGCTCCAATAGCGCGGAGGACGGAGGTGGCAGGGGTATGTCCCGGGCTTCGAAGACCTTGGCTTTGGGCCCAGCCTGACTTTTGGGCCTCCTAATGCGGCATAGGACCCGGGGCGCAGGTGAAACCTATCGTTCTGCTGGGGTGATATGGGACCTCCTGTGATAGCAGGGGGCACCTCTGGCGGCGAGTGGGCAACGTGGCGCGGTAAGAGGCCTTCCCGTTCTAAACAAGGGCCCGAATAATGCTTGAGGGCGTTGGTGGGCCTCCCTCGACATACATCTGAGTGGGCTATCCGGAGGAAAAAGAGGTGGGACCACTTCTTCTCGCCCTCCCCCCCTCTCTTGTTCCGTGGTTCCAGCACCAATCTTTCGTTTTCTGCAGCCGATCATGTCTTATCTGGCTTCTGGGCGTCGCATGAAATAAAACGTACAAGGCACGTGTTCTGGAGATTTTCACGGCTACTGAGCAACAACGCAGTACCTAAACGTCTGGCTTTTAGCAACGAATGTGCCACCGACATGTGGTTCGCCTATACGTGGGTGATATTCACGCAAAACATGACCGTGTTTAGGAGCGGTTTGGTCGTCATGCAATATTCCGCAATGAGCTTTTGCCACGTTTGACCGTTTGACGATGGTCGGGTCGACGCAAAGTTCAGGGTTAACCGCTCGGGCTGTGGCGCCGTAGGTAATGTGGACGGGAACGAGGCCTCGTAACTCTTGTTATTGAGCGGTGATTCCCTGGCCGTTGTATGAAATTTCTGCCGCGCAATACGGCTTTTTCTAGCTCGTTTCGGTTGATTGAAGCGGTCGGAATTCGACTGGATTTCGCATTTTGAAACGCGATTTCGGGACTTCTACCAAAAGGAAGAAACCGACAAGAAATTAAGATTTCCTATCTTTGTGGGTATCCGGAGGCCCGCAAAACCGCAGACGGCTCCGCGGTCGGGAGGAGGTCAGAGCTGAGGCGGCGCGCTGCGGCCGGCGCCGGCCCGCCGGGACGGACGGACGGAGACCTCTGCCGACTGTCGACCGCAGGTCGGGGAACCCGCCACTCGGCCGTAACTCCGGCGGCCGCGAGCGTCGACGTTGCTGACGTCGACGTTACGGTGGCGGCGGGGTCGCGCCGAGTCGGCAGAGGGCGTCAGCTGGCCAGCCGGGCCGACTCGGCTGCAGACCAGCCAGGCCGACTCCAGCCATGCCGCTGTGGAGTTGAGACTGTTGCGGCAGTGGAGAGTACCGTGACGTATCTCGGATCACCCCAGATCATGTTCATGAATCAACACCGAACTGTCCGGCGTCCTTAATCGTTTGCTGAAAAGATCCGCCGTGATTTGGGAGTGAATTGCATTGTACAGGAGACACCCCGCCCTCTCCGAACAGCAGCTACGGCGGAGCCCTTGGCAGTGTCGTGCGTAATCTATTGACGTTTGACGGAAGTCGGCTACAAAAAAGTGATCGATCAAAGACAGCTATCATAATCACTGCGCGCGCCGGTCTCCATCCTGCTAAACAAAGGACACTGAGTGGAGTTGTGAAAGCGCTTGTAGGCCGGTTGATATGTATACACCAGTGTTCGTCAACCCATGCTCGCTAAAATTCACCAGGCTGTCACGTTGAAGTTGGTGTTTGAGTGGCGATGGGGGAAAAGATAACCAAAGCATATCACGTGAAATACTAGGTCGTAGCGGCCACGCCAAAACTGGGCGACACCAGATCCCGCTCGAAAGGACTCATGATAACGTTCATGGCTGAACGCAGCGTATTTCTCCCTAGAAACAAACGCCGAAGCTTGGTCCTCAATAACGAACTTTTTGCCTGCACAGATACTTTATTTTTCTTACCAGGGTTATTGCTACCATATTGACTTAGAGAAGTGCAATAGTACAATTGCGGCGCGCATTCTGTGTACCTTGACGTGGAAAGCGCCGCCCGAAGGTTGTGAAACATGAATACTGAAGGAGGAATTCTAGGAAGCAGGTAGGCAGTCTGGAGCGCAAAATTCATGTATTTAAAAACTTCCTTATGTCCTCCGGCGGAGTTGCTTGTTGTGGTTTTCGTTGTGGTATTCGAGGCCAACGTATAACACATACTTCAGGAGGGTTCGGGTTTTGCGTTCTTAATTGCTTGGAATTTTGCCATTATTTCATTCCTCGGGTTTCTGCACGAAAGATTGAGTGTTCGGACATCAGTCTTTGATCTAATGAACTGGAATTCCAAAGCGTGTACAACATTTATGATACACCGAATCGACTGCACGGGCTGTGCGGAGCCTAGTAAAAGCTGAATGTAGCTCTTCTTCCATTCCAGCATTGGAGGCAGATCCCCAGAAAAGTAAGCCATCATTGGGGTTACTGTTAAGCCTTGCAGTTTCATCAACTGAAGCAACTGTTATATGATACATTGTATTTTGGGGCTTGCCAAAGTATAGGTGCCACAATTGTTCATTAACATTTGGTCATCATCAGGCTTTTTCCTACATGTAGTCATCTGATAATCTTGAATAGAATCCCAGAAAGCCAAAGCTGTTTTTACTTCAGTTTCAAATGACATAGTTTTGTGACATAATTGTTTTTAGGGCATTGGCTTTTTGAAGTTTTGACTGCCATAACTTAAAGTGGGGATGCTTTAAGATTGCTTATGCTTGATAATATGTCTGTCATCCCAGATCTGCACTGTAAAGGCAAAAATGGGGAGAGTGTGATTTTAATGACACCCAAGGGACAAATTCATATGATTGCCAAAAATTGGGTACTTTTGGCATATGGTAGGACCTGCTAAGCCCAAAGGGTAATAAGACACCAGTGCAATTGTGCACTGGTGCTTTGTCTTTGGTGATAGGGAGCAGATTGTCAGGGCCCAGGGGAATACTGGAGGTGGTCACATGTACATTGCAAGTTGAAACTGCAAAGGGCAAACACTAGTGTGGATGTGTTATTTGCAGTCATGCTCAGATACATTGAAACTGTTTTTGGAGCCATAGGATTTTCCTAAGAAACTGGTGTAGTGCCATTGCTGAATACACATAAAATACTTTTATTTCCAGATGTTAACACCAGTGTGGGCACCATAAATCACACTAAAAATGGTCCATTTGTACCTTTTGTGGTCCATGATCACAACCATAATTGGGAAACTCAATGCTTGTATGCTTTGTTCCAGAGTTCTCAGAAGATGAGTTGGTTTGGAACTGCTGACTTTGCCAGTCTGGCAAAGTCTGCTCTCAAAGAGGCACAAAAAACCTTTGATAAAGCCTTGGATTTGGAACCAGTTGCTGAAAAAGATGATGAAACCAGTGGAAAAGATAAGAGTAAGTATCAGTTTGGTTCTGTATTTGTTTTACTGCATGAGATTATAAAGTTTTTGAAGGCAAAATGGGCAATCCTTTAGAAGCGCACACCATAAACCAAGCACACTGGATGACACATATACGGGCGGGGATGCAAGAAAAAAACATTATGCACTGGAGCTCAGGTGTAGATCACCTACTTTGCTCTTGTTTTACACAGTAGGTTAGGTTAGGTTAGGTAGGTTAGGTTAGGTTTGGTTAGGTTTGGTTTGGTTTTAATAGTAGGTGATCCATACTGGAGTCCAGTTAATTTTTTTTTTTTCTAATGTGGCATGTAAAAAATTTCTCTCAGGAAATGCCAGAGTTTGAAGTAACATCAGAATCATATTTTGAATGCACATTGTAACACAGAACACTAAAGTGTGTACAAACTGGGCTGCCACAGGTGTTCAGAACTTGACTTTTGCACTTCCTGTTCAGGTGAATCAGACAGTTTTTTCTCGGCCTTCGGACTGGGCACATTGTCTGGCTCTGGTGAGGCGTCCTCCTCGGCAGAGCGGGGCTCGACCAGCTCCATGTGGGGCTCCCTGGGCGCATCCCTGCTGAGGGAGCACCGGTCTGGTAAGATGACATGTGGCTTATGTAACTCTGGTGTTGTAAACCCTGGCTAAGACAGTGTGCTGGGGAGGCAGAATCTTGGCTGTACAGTGCAGTACTGAAATTACTTGACAATACTGGGGTTAGTTGCCAGTTGTGCAGTACTCCACTTGGTCAGGGCAAAACTTAGGCATGATGTATGTCAGATAATGCAACTTGCAGACTAGACAATGTCAGGGTTAAATGGCACTTGGCAAAGCACCACTTGGCTGTGATGACACCTGGTTAAAACAGCTTTTGAGTGAGACAGGGTATTGTGGCTGCCATCAGATGTCATACTTTTGTATCTCAAAGGAGGACATGTAAGTTGCATCTGCTGGTCGATTGTTTGTGAAGAAGTGATTATTTTTCAGCATCCTTTAAGTAAGAAACATGCTGCAAATATTTATCATTACAAATTTTGTAATCATAGGAAAAAAGCTGGTGGTGTTTATGAAAGCTTGTAACCAGGCTTTTCATTTGTCCCTTGTTAAAAATTTGGATTCTCACAACTGTCATAAGATTTATTATATTTAATGGAAACCTACTTTAATACAACAATTGGACGTGGGAAGTTTCGTAAAGCGTTCCTTTCGGACGTTACAAACGACTGCTGAGACCCGTGGCGCGTTTTCAGGCGAGTCGGCGGCCGTGGTGGACGGCCAGCCGGGCTCGGCGGACCCTGGGGCCGGCCCGGGCGCCGTCACCTCGCCGCCGAACGGTCTCTCCGGCCTGGGTGAGCGGTGGCGGTCCGTCACGGGTCGGGTCTGGTCTGTCACGGGCCGGGTCTGGTCTGGCCCGGGCCGGGTCCGGGTCTGGTCTATCACGGGTCGGGTCTGGTCTATCACGGGTCGGGTCTGGTCTGTCACGGGTCGGGTCTGGTCTATCACGGGTCGGGTCTGGTCTGTCACGGGTCGGGTCTGGTCTGTCACGGGCTGGGTCTGGTCCGTCACGTGCCGGGTCTGGTCTGGCCGGGGCCGAGTGTGGTCTGGTCCGGCCGCCCTGCCGCGGCTGCGGCCGGCGGCCGGTGGTCTGGTAGTGGGGTGGCCTGGGACGTCTCCTCTTCTCAGTTTCAGTTTGTGCATTTGAATGTGCATTCATCCATGGGCCGCAGTTATTACGGAGATTTATGTCAATGATGAAAATTCATGCAAAGGGGAAAATGCCAATGTACACAGTTTCAAAAAAGATGCTTAAATTATGATGCGTTCTGTGCTTATGTGGCGATCGTTGAAGAAGTGGCAGTGGCCATTCAACTGGGAGATGACATTTATTCGGTCCGTGATGAACATAGATGGTCCGTGCTGATATGATGTACTCTGAATGGGGCTGAAAGACAACGTGGGTGTAAAGGTCGCCGAAAACTCGGCTGTTGGGATACATCGACTTTGTCAGCATGTGTGTGTATTCTTATGCTGTCTGTCACAGTTCAGGCAAATAGGAAACACATAACATGGTCTTGAACGTGGCCAAGAAGGGTGGTTGTCTACCATCTGTACTCACTAATTTTGTGGGCCAGAATTACCTTGTTATCGATCGCGGGCTGCCCGTTGTGTGACGACACGGACGGCTCACAGCTGTTACTCGTCACGCAGCTGGCTGTCGTGCCGTTGCTGATCCTGCGACCATGTCTGCCATCAGCTACCCCTTGCAGCAGGGTGGCTAAATTCAGTCAGTTAGGTGTCAAGGATGACGATTGAAATTCATGCTGTGGGACTTGTTCCTGCCACGGCTCTGAATCACCGCCGCTGGTTATTGGCCGCCTCTCCATTGACTTTTGCACCCTTCGCTGACCTGCCCGTCCGATTTGTATTGCCTGGGGCAGTTAGACACCAGCCGTCCTCTGCTCAGTGCTCATTGGTTGGTCTCAGATAAGGGGAGGAGCATTACAGCTGCCAGGAAGCCTAACAGTACAGCGACCCAGTAGATGATTAATATCTGCACCCAACTGGCTGGATTTAACCACACTGCCTGGCAGTCTTTGCGTACGACTGCCACGTAAGCACAGAACGCATCATAATTTAAGCATCCTTTATGACAATGTGTACTATAACAGGTAACAGGGTTGCCAGTACCTCACTGGGCAAGACCTTCACAGTGCATCTGCGCTGGCTGCATCGCTCTTCGGGATCGACTCACCACTCTTCACAGTCCCAGCGCGGTCGGGTGTTAACGGATCGCTCAGTGCCGTCGCAGTCCTGGCTGGCTGACCCGCACGGTCTCGGTGCGGCCGCTGTGTACCCCCTCGATGCCGCGTGGTCACCACGGTCCGCCGGCCGCTTCAGGTGCGCCGATGCCGGCCGAGCCCGGCTGGGCGCCGGAGGACGAGGCGGAGCTGGGCGGCGGCTGGGAGTCGGCCGCGCCGCCGGCGCCGGACCCGGCCGCCGCCGACCTGTCGGCGCTGCTGGTCGACTCGCCGGCGGCCGACGGCTTCCAGCGCAGCGTGCTGGTGGTGGCGGGCGCCGGCGGCGACTGGGCCGGCGAGCCGGCCGCCTCGCCGCCGGCCGCCGCCACTCCCGACTCGATCGAGGTGCTCGAGGCGAGCGGCGAGCGCGGAGCCACGCCGTCGGACGCCGACGCGCCGGCCGAGAGCCTGCACAGCTCCAACTCGAGCTGCCACACGCTGGTGTCGGCCGAGGCGGCCGGCGGCGGGGCGGCCGCCGGCGGCCGCGCCGCCGACTCGCCCGGCGACAGCAGCTCGTCCGAGTCGTTCCTGCGGCTCGGCGCCGGCCTGACGCCGCTGACGTCGCCCGACGCGCCGCTGATGTCGCCTGACGTGGCTCTGATGTCGGCGTCGGCGGGGCGTCTGGAGAGCCCGCCGGACTCGTCCGTGGAGCTGCTGGCGAGCCCGGCGGCCGACTCGATCGAGCCGGCCGGCATCTCGGCCGAGCGCCTGCTCGCCAGCCCGGCCAACGGCTCCGTGGAGCCCATCAGCTCCGGCAGCGTGTCCGTGGGCCTGGTGAGCCCGGCCAGCGACTCGGTCGGCCCCGCCAGCGACTCAGTCGGCCCAGCCAGTGACTCAGTCGGCCCGGCCAGTGACTCAGTCGGCCCCGTTAGTGACTCCGTCGGTCCCGTTAGTGACTCAGTGGGCCCGGCCAGTGACTCGATGGGCCCCACCAGTGAGTCGGTGGGCCCCACCAGTGAGTCGGTGGGCCCGGTCAGCTCGGGCAGCGGTTCGGCGGAGGCGCCGCCGCCGCCGGCCGGCGGGGACGCGGCCGACCGCCCGCCACGGCCGGACTCCTGCAGCCCGCCGCGCGAGACGTCCGCAGAGCCCAGCACCAGCTCCGCCGACGTCTGTCTGGGGTCAGTTCCGCTGCCGGGACTGGGCTCTGCTGCGCCGCTGGTGTTCAGTGCGCTCACATGGTTGGTGTTTGCCGCACGTTCGTGATTTGTGCGCTTGTCACACGATCGTGATGTGCAGGAACGTGTGATTCGTTCGTGCGTGGTGGTGTTCTCGTGTTCGTAATGCGTTCGTGGACGTGACATTAGTGACACGTTCGTATTTTGCAGTGTAGTTACTCTCCTGGTGCTGGCACAGTCGCTTTCCTTATGTTCCGTGGAGTTGGTCATCTGATGTTCATTGCGGCCATTTTCAGGGCAGTGACTTTCCTGACGACTTTAGTTCGCAGTTTTCTGATTCTTAGTGCAGTTTCTCGTCTGTTCTCCATTCAACAGTTCTCTAAGATTGCAGTCGTGCACATTTCATTTTCACTTGTACTGAAAGTGCGGCCGGTCAGTGGGTGCCGGCCGGCCGTTCGGTGTCCGTCCCTGCACGTGCCCTGAGTACGGCGCCTTGCCGTGTTCCAGCGGCGGCCGCGGCCTCTCGCCGCACGAGTCGGGCCACACGTCGGCCGACGAGATCGAGACGGCCACCTCGTCCGACATCGAGGTGCTGGCCAGCCCGCTGGCCGAGACGCGCCACCTGGCGGCGCCGGCCGGCCGGCGGCGGCCGCTGGTCGGCGCCGCGCCCGAGCGCTCCGAGACGCCCAGCAGCGACGGCTCGCACCCGCCACCGGCCGCCGCGGGCAAAGGTCAGAGTCCCGCCGGCGGCGGTCGAGGCGTCAAGGAAGGACTTTGCCCGGGCCTGTCGCTCCGGAATCAAGCGTGCTGTTGGACATGTGCCTGTCGGCATTCAAACACGACTTGCGTCGCTTCAGATTCGAGCACCGGACCTGGCTTCTGACTCGGCACTGGACCCCGAATTCTGGCTTCCGACGCTGACCTCTGACCTGGTCCTCGACCTCTGACCCTGGTCTCTGACGCGTGGAATTCTGATCCGGTTACCTCTGACCCTGACGTGTGTGATCCTTTCCCCCCGCACAGAGCCTGGTCACCGTCGCAACCCGGCTCAGACGTCGCTGACCTCTGACCTCTGACCTGGCCTCCGCGCCCTTCACAGAGACCGGGCACTTCGCTGACCTGAGCTGACCTCTGACCTGATGATCCCCGCAGTGACTGGTCGCTTCGCTGACCTGGTCTGACGTCTGACCTGGCCTCCGCGACCTTCACAGAGACGGGCCACTTCGCTTACCTGGGCTAACTTCTTACCTGACCTTCATGGCCCCCACAGAGACGGGCCACTTCGCTTACCTGAATGGACCTCTGAACTGACCTCCGCGACCCCCGCGGTGACTGGCCGCTTCGCTGACCTGGTCTGACGTCTGACCTGATCTCCGTGACCTCCACAGAGACGGGCTGCTTTGCTGACCTGATCTGACCGCTGACCTGGCCTCCGCGACTCCCCCTGAGACGGGCCGTTTTGCTGACGTGGTCTGGCCTCTCACCTGACCTCCGTGACCCCTGCAGTGACTGGCCGTTTTGCTGACCTAGTCTGACGTCTGACTTGACCGCCGTGACCCCGCAGAGACGGGCCACCGTCGGAACCTGTCGCAGACGTCGCTGGCCTCATCCGACCTGGAGCCGGAGTGTGAGCGGTGGGCGCGGCGGGCGGCCGAGCTGCAGGAGGTGCTGACGGCGCGCGAGGCCAAGATGATGGAGCTCAGCCGGCTCAACGTCACCCTGCAGGAGGACAACAGCAACATGCACAGGTCGGCCGTCGGAGGGGAGGGGGGGGGTCCGGAGGGATGGGCGCGAGGGGGCTGGGAACCGGCTGGTGTCTGCTGGAGACGGTCGTCGGCTGGACGCGTAATGGGGAATTGTCGCGGGGACGTTTCTTACGAGGAAGCTGCGTCCTGGACTGATGCAGTGGCCCCGCGGCGGCCGCCGTCTGCGGGCGCAGCCTGGGCAGGAGGGCGAGGTCCTAGGGACGGCGTGCGGCAGGCAGCTCTCGCCGCTGCAACAGCTGTGTTGTAGCGGCTTTGTGTGTGTTGTAGTTGTGTCGACTGGACTGGCAGTGAAGTAGCTGTCTGAGCTGTGGTTGTAGCCTGTCTGAGGCATGTTTTAATTGAAACCGTCTCCGTCAAGCAGCTCCGGTCTGCCATGCCTTCCACGGTTCTTGGAATGCTACTGGGAAATTACCCGGTAACATGCCAGCAGCGAGGCATTGCTCCAGTGCCCCAGGCGAGGCATTGTCCCAGTGGAGAAGCTGATGGCAGTCGGGTCGTCAGCAGTTCCCTCTGTAGTGCCGTTGGGAACCAAATCTTGTCGGTCCCATGAGCCGTGGTGGCTCGTCCAACCAGCTGACCGCCGGCCACCGCCCCCCGCAGTCGGCTCGAGCTGCTCGAGGCTCAGCTGGCGCACAGCAGCGCCTCTGGCGGCGCCTCCGAGAAGCAGCTGCAGCAGCTGACCGCCGAGCGGGACGCGCTGCAGAAACAGCTGCTGGTGAGGCCGGGCGCCCGGATGTCGTGACGACTGGCGACGTAACGTTGGTGGCGTCATTATTTGTGGCGCAGGCCAGAACTTCCGACGGGACCCGGGATACCTGTCGTTTCAGATTCAGTCGATTTAGCTGGCGGATGTTGATGAACCACTGCCTGGCTGGCATTTATTTTACGTAGACATGTGCATGAGTAGTTTCTGGACTGTGCTCACAATTCTTTGTATGTTGCTGTTACTTGCCGTCGATGATTGTATCAATGGAATAGCCATCCCCTGCTGGTGCTGATGCCTGTGAGCTACCCCCGTGCCCATGTGATATTGACTTGGTGCATTGCTCCCGTCCGTTGCTGAGCCCCTCTGTCCTCGTGAGCAGGAGGCGCGGCGGCTCCGTGCGTTACCCCCGTCCGGCGCTGAGCCCCTCCTTGCGCGTCTGCAGGAAGGCACGGCGCCGCGGCAGCGAACTGGAAGAGGCCGTCCGCGAGCGGGACACGGTCGTCGAGGAGCTGCGCGCCGAGGGAGAGAAACTCAGCCGAGAGCAGCTCAAGCTCAGCACCGTCATCAAGCGGCTCCGGGCCAAGGAGAAGGAGCAGGAGGCGGCCGCCAAGAAACAGGAGTGAGCGCCTGATGTCGCCGCCCGGGCGCCCGAGCATTGCACTGGCCATGCCCCTGGGTAGCCGTGGGGGGGGGGGGGGCTGAAGCCTAAACCTTGTTCACAGCATGGGGAGTGGGCCATGTTCTTTGCCATGACTTGTGTTTCTCTTGACGCATGTCTTCCCATCTCTCCAGACCTGTGCCTTTGTTAATTAGTATCCTTACGGTCGTCGCTACAGGGTTACTGTTGCATTTTCGTGTTCATGGAAGGGGGGGGGGGGTGCAGCACCCGGGCGCCTCACTGGTTACGCCGCCCCTGGTCTCCCTGTCTCCGCTGACGTGCGTCTCCCTTTGACGTGCGCCGGTCGCTCCGCAGGGAGAAGGTGACGCGGCTGACGGCCGACGTGACGTCACTGACGGAGCAGCTGACGTCGCTGACGGAGGCCGACCGGGAGCACGGCCGCACGCACAAGCAGCTGAGCGGCCAGGTGGCGCGGCTGGAGCGCGAGGCGGCCGAGGCGCGCCTGGAGGCCGAGGAGGCCCGCTCCGCCGCCGCCGCGCTGGAGGCCAAACTGCAGGCCGCGCAGAGGTGAGCCGGCGCCACGGGGTCTCGGGGCAGCACGGGGTCTCGGTCAGTCGCCAGCAGGACGGGGTCTCGGTCAGTCGCCGGCAGGACGGGGTCTCGGTCAGTCGCCGGCAGGACGGGGTCTCGGTTAGTCGCCGGCAGGACGGGGTCTCGGTCAGTCGGCGGCAGGACGGGGTCTCGGTCAGTCGCCGGCAGGACGGGGTCTCGGTCAGTCGCCGGCAGGACGGGGTCTCGGTCAGTCGGCGGCAGGACGGGGTCTCGGTTAGTCGCCGGCAGGACGGGGTCTGGGTCAGGTCGGGGCCGGGGTCTGGCAGGGACGGGGTCTCGGTCAGTCGGCGGCAGGACGGGGTCTCGGTTAGTCGCCGGCAGGACGGGGTCTCGGTCAGTCGGCGGCAGGACGGGGTCTCGGTCAGTCGCCGGCAGGACGGGGTCTCGGTCAGTCGCTGGCAGGACGGGGTCTCGGTCAGTCGCTGGCAGGACGGCTCTCGGTCAGTCGCTGGCAGGACGGGGTCTCGGTCAGTCGGCGGCAGGACGGGGTCTCGGTCAGTCGCCGGCAGGACGGGGTCTCGGTCAGTCGGCGGCAGGACGGGGTCTCGGTCAGTCGCCGGCAGGACGGGGTCTCGGTCAGTCGGCGGCAGGACGGGGTCTCGGTCAGTCGCCGGCAGGACGGGGTCTCGGTCAGTCGCCGGCAGGACGGAGTCACGGGGCAGGACAGGTCGCGGTCGGCAGCAGACGCTGCCTTCCTTTGCCGGGCGGTCGTTTGGTGTGCGCTGGGAATGCGAAAGACCCCGGGAAGACGTGCTGGTACTTGTAGGAGTTGTGGGAGTTGTTGGAGAAGGCTAGAAGATTTGTTTCGGTGAGAGGACGTCCATGGCTGACTTGATCCAGTCTAGCCTGGTCTTGTTGAACGGCCCATGAAATTGAAGCGCTCGCTGTTCTCTGTGTGCCGCATTTTTTTTTTCGAGCGCCGCTTAAAGCGCCTTTTTAATGGTACTGGAAGCCTGACCATTGCCACCATCCTCAGCTATTATTTCCGGGTCCAGCGAGACAATACCGTCCGTCGGCTGTACATGTCGGCACCCAGTGACCCACCAGTGACTGGGACCCGGTGACCCGGCGACCCAGTGACCCAGTGACCAGTGACCAAGCATCGTTTGTTGGCTGTGTATGTCGGCGCCCCTGTACAACGCCCAGTGTACTGGTGGCCCATTGAGGACAGGCTGGTCACTGGGCCACCAGCCCAGTGGCTGGCGACTCAGTGACCGGTGGCCCAGTGACCCGGTGGCCCGGTAGCCGTGACCTGGTGACCCGGTGACCCAGTGACCCAGTGGCCGGTGGCCGTTGGCCGTCGACAGGGAGGTGTCTGAGCTGGAGCGGCGCGGCCGGGAACAGGACTCGGAGGCCGCCTCGCTGGCCCTCTCGGCCGAGATCCAGGCCAAGCAGGAGCTGGAGCGCTCCCTGGCCGAGTACCGCAGCGCCGTCACCAGGTACGTCGGTACAGCGGTACAGCGGTACGGCAGTACAGCGGTACATGGGTACAGTGGTAAGGCGGCACAGTAGCAGAGCGGTACAACAACGGTAAAGCGGTATAACGATGCGGTGATACAGCGCGGCATCAGTACGGCGGTACAGCGGTACAGCGGTACAGCGGCGGCTTGCGCTGTCGGGCTCCCGGGCTCAGCTGGCGGGTTATGTCCCCCGCCCCGCCGCCCGGTGGCAGAGTTTGGTCTGGTTACCTTTCTTTGTCGTTGTATGGGGAGGTAAGCCAGAACGCACGATGGAAAGTGCTGTAATGACATCATGGTGCTTCTCTGTCCTGAAACTTGTGGATATTTCCGTATATGAGGCCAGGATTTCGCGTAATTTTCAACGAATCGTATCGTACGGCGCTGATTCCAGCTCTGTGGGAGTAATAACCTGAATCCCGTAAACATAACACCCTCCGCATTGATGAGAGTGATGTGAATGAAAAACCACTGCCGTCTTCGTGTCGTGTTAAGGCGGGTACCGATGTCAGCCTCAGCAGTGTGGGTGAGGCTGACTGAGGCTGCTGGGTTCTCAGCGGGTGATTTCCGTACTGAGGGCCGTTCGTGCGTGACCTGGAGTCCGCCCCGGCGGAGTCCAGGAGTCCGCGGCCCGGACTCTGACGCCGTGTGTCCGCCGCCTCCGCAGGGAGCAGGACGACCTGCTGGCCCAGATCGAGGACCTGCGGCTCAGCGTGCGCCGGGCCGAGCGGGAGAGCGCCAGGTGCGTGCCGGGCCGAGAGGGAGAGCGCCAGGTGCGTGCCGGGCCGAGAGGGAGAGCGCCAGGTGCGTGCCGGGCCGAGAGGGAGAGCGCCAGGTGCGTGCCGGGCCGAGAGGGAGAGCGCCAGGTGCGTGCCGGGCCGAGCGGGAGAGCGCCAGGTGCGTGCCGGGCCGAGAGGGAGAGCGCCAGGTGCGTGCCGGGCCGAGAGGGAGAGCGCCAGGTGCGTGCCGGGCCGAGAGGGAGAGCGCCAGGTGCGTGCCGGGCCGAGAGGGAGAGCGCCAGGTGCGTGCCGGGCCGAGAGGGAGAGCGCCAGGTGCGTGCCGGGCCGAGCGGGAGAGCGCCAGGTGCGTGCCGGGCCGCGGCCGGGCCGCGCCCTCCAGGGGTCAGCTTTGTGTCGCCATTGTCACGAAGTTATGTGCCGACGGTAGTGATGGCCAGTGTCGTGCGATATGAGCGTCGTGCGCGGGCGGTCGCGAAGAAGGCGAATGCTTTCCGTGGGCCCGAGCTGAGCCGTGGCCCTGTGGTCCAGAGTCGGGCGTGTTCGCCGCTGCATTAACCTGGTCGCGGATGGTCCGTGTTGCCGGGTCACGTGTCGGTCGTACTGATCCGGCGGCGTCTCCTTGATCCCGAGGCTGATCCGCCGGGCGTGTGGGCGCCGACCGCCGACTGGTCTGGTGATGCCTGCGGCCAGTCGGACCGAACCACCTCTTGGGCGTGTCTTGTTGTGCTCTGTCTGACGTGTATGTTGTCCTCTATTTGCCTTGTCTGTTGTCTGCGTGCCGTGTCTGTTGTCTGTCTTCCATGTCAGCTGCCCTCTGTTTGCCGTGTCTCTCTGTCTGCCGTGTCTGTTGTCCTCGGTCTGCCGTACCTGTCTGTCTGCCGTGTCTGTTGTCATCCGTCCGTCGTGGCTGTTGCCGTCCGTCTGCCGCGTCTTTTGTCTGTCTGCCTCGTCTATTGTCCCCTGTCTGTCGTATGTGTTGTCCCCTGTCTGCCGTATTTGTCTGTCTGTCGCCGGACACTGTCTGACGTGTCCGCGGCCGGCCCGCCAGGCACGAAGACGCCTACAAGTCGGAGACGGCCGAATTGCAGCGGCGCCTGCTCGAGTCAGAGCGGCGGAACCAGCAGCTGGGCGAGTCGGTCACCATGGCAACGCGGCCGCTGCTGCACCAGCTGGAGACGCTGCAGGCGGCGCTCTCCACCCAGCAGCAGAGCTGGGAGCGCGCCGAGCGGGCGCTCACCGAGAAAAACGGTCAGTACAGTGGTCACTTGCAGAGAAAGAATTGTCAGTGGCGAGGAAAATTCAGCTGAACGGGCACGTTCACATAGAAAAACGGCCGGTAAAACGGACACTCACAGAGAAAAAAGGTCAGTAAAGCGGACACTTGCCGAGAAAAACGGTCAATAGAACGGACGTTCAACAGAAATGGTCATTAGTGTTGCCGTTCTAAGAAAAGCGGCTTCTCGCCAAGGAAGACGGGCAGTTGGACGGGGTAGGCCCAAAGCGTTGTGTGTTATTGGTGCGGAATGAATCGGCGAGCTGATGTCCTGACTAGGGACTTCTTGGATATGGTAAGGTCTATTTTTAGGTGTGCTAACCTGGAATTGATTGCTTTGTCTCACTACTTTCGAGGTACTGGAGTATTTCTTGCCGTCGTCGTATCTATCTCGAGAACTAATGGATGAATTAGTACGACTCAAAGTGCAGCCGATTGACTTCCGCATCATTTGCGACATTTTAGCTTTGAGTTACGTAAAATAATCCAGTCAACACCACTGGGAAACAAATGAAGAACCATTGTCTATCTCGCATATGGTCCCTGAATATGCCCGGTCCCTGGTCAGACGTATGCCAGATGGCATGTCTGACCAGCACGCCCTTCCATCTGGCATACCCGCGATGCCTGAAGAGCACGGACCGCATGCCCCTGCGCAGTGGTCCGGTGTCTCCCCGCTGCTGCCTGTGGGGCCGTCTCCGGGCCCGGCCGGCGGTGCTCCCCGTCTGACGGCCGGCCGGCCCGCAGGCGAGCTGCAGCGCCAGCTGGCGGCCGTCTCGGAGCGGGAGCGGCACGTGACCGAGCAGTACGTGGAGGCGTCCTCGCGCCAGGCGCCGCTGGAGGCCGCGCTGACGGAGCTGCGCGCTGAGCGCCGCCAGCTGACCGAGCGGCTGCAGGAGCGCTGAGCTCCGGCTCACCGAGGCGGCCGCCGCCGCCGACCGGTCAGTGGCGCGGGGTCAGGGGACGGCCTGGACAACGGGGCCCGGCCAGGGATGCGGTCTCAGACGCTGGGGCACGGCTAGGGTGCAACCTCGGACACTGGGGGTGTTCAGGGATACGGCCTCGGACGCCGGGGCGGGATCAGGGATAGAGCCGCAGACACTGCAGGCGGGAAGAGGTACAGTCTCAGACACATGGGCGAAGCCAGGGGTGCAGTCAGACACACCACGCTTCAGACACCGCTGCCGACCAACCAGCACAGTCTCGGACACCGGCATTTGACACACACCTCAGCCGACCGGCGTAGGACAGCCTCGGATACTAGGATGAGGTCAGGGGGACAGTCTCATACACCGCCGGCTACCGGTTAGTGGTGCACCCTGGGATCCTGACCTGACTCAGTCAGGCCCAGCCTGACCCAGGTTGACCTGACCCGTGTTGTCGCCGCAGGGCGCGCTCTGAGCGGGCCGCGTCGGAGCGGGAGCTGCACGCCCGGCTGGAGGAGGTGCGCACCGACAAGGAGGCGCTGGAGCGGCAGCTGGAGACGGAGCAGGCCGCCCTGCTGGCCGAGCGCGCCAGGAACGCCGCGCTTCACCAACAGGTCGGCAGAGAGGGACGGGCCGGACGGGGTAATAATATGTATTGCCGCGTAATCATCGGATTCCTCTGCACGCTGGCAGGCACCTGGATGTGTGGCCCGTTGGCTAAGCGATTTGCTGAGAAGGCGTAGAAACGATCTTTCCTCACTGGTGCGCTTGGGCAGAAGATATTTTGCCAACTCCGATGCACAGTGTGGCACTGGCGCTATCGGTGACCCACCAACCGCACTGGCGTCATGCTTGGTTGGCTGGTCGTCACCTCGGTTGTGACTGCCCGGTCCTTCACCGACAGACCTGTCTGACAGCCTGTTTCTTCCGTGGCAGCCATCTGATGGTGTGTGTCTGTCGCGGCAGACCTGTCTGACAGCCTGTTTCTGTCGGGGCAGCCCTATGCTGACGGCGGGTATCTCTGGGCAGGCCCCTCTGACGATGTTTCAGACCTGTTTTACTGCTGGAAGACCTTTCTGACAATGTTTTTCTGTCGGGGCAGACCTGTCTGACGGCGTGTATCTGTCGGAGCAGACCTGATGGTGCGTTTCTGTCGGGGCAGACCTACCTCTGACGGCATGTGGCTGTCGTGGAAGACCTGGCTCTGACGGCACGTTTCTCTGTCGAGGCAGACCTGTCTTGCGATGTTTCTGTTGGGGCAGACCAGTCTGACGGGGTGCTGCCCTGCTCGGCAGACTCGGGAGCGCGGCCGCCAGCTGTCGCACTCGCAGTCGGCCGTCGAGTCGACGGTCAGCCAGCTGAGCACGCCGCGCACCTCGCCCACGCCCAGCCTCTCGCGGATCTCGTTCTCCAGCTCGTTCCACGAACTGGTGAGGCCGGCGGCCGCTGGGTTCGAGTCCGTCTGGCTGCAGGGTGAAGTAGTGCGGTAGACCGTGGGGCCTGTGTTGTGTTTGGCGCTGCAGTCGTTCGATATTCACTCGGCGGTCCATTGCGACTTCTGGCGACGTAGCGACTCAGCAAACCTTAGCGACCTTAGTGACTGTTTATCCGTGGTGTCGTTTTCGGAATGTGGCTTAGACGCCAGTGCTTAGTTTATGGATTGGAAACGCATGGAATGCTGTATTCACGATTTGTTGTAGATAAATGCAAGGCTTTTTGCTTGATGCATGACTGCTTTGTATATAAACTGCCCGTTCTTCGTATTTACGATACTTATTTATATATATAGCCGGGTATTCTTTATCACGCTGGATATCAAGATGATCACACTAGGCGTATAGCATAACTATCCTGTCCATCTAACAGATGCCGTAATGCACGTTTTTGTAGCCTGTTTGAACCCCGCCCGTTGACTAACCGTAAGCGCAGGAGACGTTCGAAGTAGCGGACCGTCGGTTGGTGCTCGCTTGTACTAACGGCACTGTTTCGCCTCCCTCGCGGCCACCCGCCACAGGCCGGCAAGCAGGCCAACCATGCGGTGAGTCCGTGCTGCTGACTTCTGCTGGCCCGACGTCGCGATTGTCGTCCTCGTTTGGTCGTATGTCTTTGGATTTGCGATTGTGCAAATGACTTCACGTGACGTTTTGAAGTTCTGACAAAACTCTACGTGGTGTTATATCTACCGCGTTTCTATTTGTGGTGTGTAATGTAATTTATGTCCCGTCATTGTGTGATCGGAAGTGTCTAGGCTATCCTAGATGTTCCCTTGCATTCTTGTCCATCGTTTTCGCAATCACATTATGAGCCATTATTGCCAGCGATTATGGAACGGGCCTCATTTCGTACGGGTAACCGTAGACCCGTTTAACAGGACGAATATTGTGCCCGCCAAGGTGAAGGCGGGTGCCAGTATGGCTGAGCCTGTTCTCGGTGTGATTCAGGATCAGATGCTGCCCTGTTGATCGAAGGGGGGGCGGGGGGTAACCAGTCGGTCTGACCTCCTGGTCGCCCTGTGCTGACCCTGGTCTTTCTGTCCGACCTCTGATCTGCCTGCGATGTCCCTGGCCTATCCGTCTAACGGTCTGGTCTTCCTATACTGACTCTGGCCTGTCCGTCTAACGGTCTGGTCTTCTTACTGACTCTGCCTTCTACGGTCTGTCTTCCTTACTGACTCTGGCCTATCCGTCTAACGGTCTGGTCTTCCTATACTGACTCTGGCCTATCCGTCTAACGGTCTGGTCTTCCTGTACTGACTCTGGCCTGTCTGTCTAACGGTCTGGTCTTCCTGTACTGACTCTGGCCTATCCGTCTAACGGTCTGGTCTTCCTATACTGACTCTGGCCTGTCCGTCTAACGGTCTGGTCTTCCTGTACTGACTCTGGCCTGTCCGTCTGACCCGTGTTCGCCCGCTGGTGCCCCTGACCTGTCCGTCTCACTCCCTGGTCTCGCTGCGCTTACCCTGACATGTTCGTTGGGCCTGTCATATCCCTGTGATGACCGTGACCTGTCCGTCTGACCGGGACCTGCCTGGCTCCGGGCAGGACGGCGTCCTGGAGCCGGCCACGCCGCGCGGCCTCAGCCTGTACGACACGGTCCGCGCCGGGCAGGGCGCCGCCACCGTCGTCGAGTCGCTGACGTCGCAGCTCAAGCAGAGAGAAGGTGCGTGCCGCGGCCGCCGTGGCGTTGGTGCTGCGCGAGGTGCCGCCGGTGGTCGGCGGTGCGGTGAGGTGTGGGTGGCTGACACTTGCTCAGGACCGCATCGAAGCCAGTTGACGGGGGGAAGGGTCAGGGTATGGGTTTTGAGCTGGACCCGGAGTTTTGCCCAGCGGTCTGGGCTGCACGTTCGCCGTCTCAGACACACGGTTGGGAGTTTACGACGCGGTGTCAGTGTGATTCTGTGAAAAGTGGCCGCTGTTCAGGTAGCGGGCTCTCATGGGAGGATGCTGGAGGGTCAGAAATGGGATGACTGGATGTTAGTCTGCTGTACAAAGGGTGCGCTGCGATGTCAACAAATGGGAGCCGCAGTTTAGTCTGCTATACAGAGCGGGCGCTGTGGTGTCAAGAAGTGGGGTGACTGACGTCGAGTCAGCTGGCTCCGCGGCCGACGCTGTGGGCCGCGATCGGCTGACGCCGGGGGTTTGTGGTGAAATCGCCGGCCGCGATCGGCCGACGCCGGGGATTTGTGGTGAAATCACCGGCCGCGATCGGCTGACGCCGACCGGCGGCCCGCAGGCGAGCTGAACCAGCTGCGGGGAGAGCGGGCCGAGCTGGAGTCGGCGCGCCAGCAGCTGAGCGCCGAGCTGGCGCGCGTTACCGGCCAACTGGAGGAGGCGGCCGCGGCCGGCCACCAGCTGCAGCTGCAGACGGAGCGCTACCAGCAGCTGGAGTCCACCTACAACGCCCTGCTCCAGGTGCGCCGCTGCCTTCCCCGGCGGAACCGCAGCGGTCTGTGAGCTGGACAGGCAGCCTGATGTCGAGGAGAGGCCTCCGACTGCCATTATAATCCTTGAGACAGACGGTGCTGTTGCAGTTTTATTTTCGCGGTACGGTTCTGTTCTGTTTGATTCCTGTCCTTCGGCAGTTTGATTGTGGGTGTGCTCTGATCGGGTTTGCATTTCAAATGACAGCTGTGGTGACTGGTGTTCAGGAACGCCACCGGGCGGAGGACGTTTTCATATGACAGGGTCGGCAGCTGGTGTTTAACCGCCGTTCCCCACCGGCAGATGTACGGCGAAAAGGCGGAGGAGAGCGAGGAGCTCAAGCTGGATCTGGCCGACGTCAAGGAGATGTACAAACAGCAGATCGACCAGCTGACCAAGCGCTCCTAGCCGTGACTCGCCGCTGACCTGCCTGCTGGCTGGGGCCGTGAACCTGAACGGCGCCGTGAACCTGAGCTGCAGCAGGCTACGGCCGTGAACCCCTGAGCGGCGGTGGTCTGTGACTCAGCTGGCGAGCGGTCTGCGCGAGATGCGGTGGCTCTAGCTCGTGTGGCTCTAGCCTGCGACTGACTGTGAGCGCTGGGAGCCCTCCGAACAGCAGCAGCCGGCGACCGTGAACCCCTGAGCAGCGCGGCCGGCAGCTGTGAACCCCTGACCAGGAGATGGCCACCGAGGAGAAAGAGGAGGCTGCGATCGTGAACCGTTGAGTGGTTGCCGTCGAAGACGAGAAACTGATAAACCATCTTTCTCGCCCTAGGTGGTTGTCAGAGGTGTTCTGTGAACGGGGCCAGAGATCAATCACCTGTAGCCAATGAGGCAGACGAAGGGCCTGCTGCGTCCTGTGGTCTTCCCCTGACTCTCCATCTGGAGGACCTCTACTGTGACTCACGAAAAACTCATGTGGTCTGGACTCAGGTGCTCGCGAGTCAGCCAGTGCCTAGGACGGAAAATTTAACAGACCGATGTTGATATTGCCGAGAACTACACAACGACACGGCGTGTTCACGGGCACCTAGAAATGGCGTATTTTCCGACACCGAAATTCCAGCCGGTCACAGCCGCAGTGCGTCAGGCGGTGAAGGGACCACGGCTGGTACCCCAGACTGCCGAATACCTGCCGGTCCGGTGCTGCGGGGACGGGGCGACGCCCGAGGCTGCCGACTGCGCCGGCGCCGTGTCGCGGGCGGCCGGTCCTCGGTGAGGACTGTCTTGGTCGGCTGTGATAGCCGTCAGCTGGGAGCGGCTGCCGGCCGGTCTGTGAGGGGGGGGGGCGGAACGGGAGGGGGCGCTGTCGAAGGTCGGAGCGACGCGGTCGGAAGGGGAGACGTTTGCCGGGGGAGGGGACCGCACTGCCGAGGTTTGAACCCGTCTGCTGGAGGTGGGAACCTCTCTGCCGGAGGGCGGGAACCTCTGCGGAAGGATTCGTCCCCTGCTGGAAGGCGGCGCCTCGCTGTCGGCAGTTGGTGCCTCTGCCGGAGGGCCTCACCTCTCGGAGACTCTTCGAAGGACTCCGGGACCGCTGGGGACGCCGGACTCCAGGGAGGCCCCGGTCTGACGCTCCGCAGTCGGCCGGCGTGGCGGCTATTTTTGTACGGAGAGTCTCCCCGGGCTTGACGGCGGCGCCTGGCGTCGACCAGTGCGTGCTGGGGGCGAACTTCCCTAGCTGCTGGTGAGCTCCGTCCGGGGCTGCTTCCTGAGGGGCGGGAGGGGGGTGCAGCGTCCCCGCCGCCGGCTGGCACGCTGTGATCGTCCGGCCCGCGCGTGTGTCTTTGTGCTGGTGCTGGTGGGCATTCATTCCACGGCGGCGCTGGCCGCAGCGCCAGAGGCGTCCGCTCCTGTTGAGTGATTTTTCAGGGCATGTGGAGGCGGCGCTCTGTGCAATCGACTGCCGACGACGGAAGGCTGATTATTTATCGTTATTTATTCAGCAATGCTGAAAATGCCGGCCTTCACTACAGCGTGCTACAATTATGGGAGGAGGATCATACGGAGAATATATTTATACTCAGCGCAGACTTGTTTGCGGCCGTTGCAGCACAGACGTCCGGCACCCAGGCGCTCCACGAGCAGGGCAACGGTGTGCCGTCCGGCAAGAGCTCAACCGCCAAGCACGTGCCCAGAGTTCGAAAACTGCCCCTTACAAATGACACTAACAAGACACGCGTCACACAAGCGAGCAAAAACAAAACTGCCAACTTTGTACGAGTTACAAAACACTGATCTGCAAAAGACATCGAAACCACACGGCCTGGCCTGTTGGGTCACTCAGAGGGCACCAGCAGCAATGAGTTGGGGTCACACGACTGCCGGGTCCACAACAAGACCAGCGGAACCACGCCCAGCACAGACTCACAGACCGGAACCACACACCAGTCCTCAGCCACACCACAGAGGACCGGTACCACATCACACAGACACTGCAGCGAAGACGTTCAGATGTCCCCACTAAACGGTCGGCGGTATGGGTCCTCGTCGCCCAGCCCAGGGCGTCCCTCAAACTGCCCGGGTCGGAGCGCCCTTCACTCTGCCCGGCTCCAGAAGTCACGCCTCCGGCCGCTCCTCACTCTGCCCGGCTCCAGCAGTCACGGCTCCGGCCGCTCCTCACTGCCCGGCTCCAGCAGTCACGCCTCCGGCCGCTCCTCTCTGCCCGGCTCCAGCAGTCTCGCTCTCACTGCCCGGCTCCAGGTCACGCCTGCCGCTCCTCACTGCCCGGCTCCAGACCGGCTCCTCACTGCCCGGCTCCAGCAGTCACGCCTCCGGCCGCTCCTCACTGCCCGGCTCCAGCAGTCACGGCTCCGGCCGCTCCTCACTCTGCCCGGCTCCAGCAGTCACGCCTGCGGCCGCTCCTCACTGCCCGGCTCCAGCAGTCACGCCTGCGGCCGCTCCTCACTGCCCGGCTCCAGCAGTCACGCCTGCGGCCGATCCTCACTGCCCCGCTCCGGAAGCTCGCATGACCGTCCCGTCCTCTCCCCAGCGCCGCGAGTCCACGTCTGAGCGTACCGGCTGCGTCCAGGCCCGCGCGTCACGTAGCCCGTCTCTCGCTTCAGCTCGGGCCGCCCGCGACGCCGAGCCGGCCAGCAACGGAGCCGGGGCGGCCGCCGCTGGCGGCGCATCACTTCTTCCAGGAGTAGACGAGTTCGAGCGGACGGCCGGCGCGCCAGTGGCGCTCGCTGACCTGCTCCAGGCTCAGCTCGCCGGGCAGCGTCACGTACTGGCCGGCCGCCGGCGACACCTGGATGGTGAAGTTGGTCAGGCTGCCGGCCAGCGGCGACTCCAGGTCCAGCGGCATCCGCATCATCAGGTACTTGGTCAGGTGGTCCACTGCAACGCGGCCGGACGACTGTCAGCACGACGCAGAGGAAAATAAGGCGTTCCGGCTCCTGCAACGTGCGCGCGGTGCACATTCGAGCGAAACGGTCAGGTAACATCGACAACCATCAGTGGGTCATCGACAACGCGGCAATCCCACCAAAGGGGCGTTTGTTTTTGCGCGGAATTCGGACATCGATTCTTCGCTTCACAAAGACTGCAGCCCGCAGACTTTGCCGTAGTTAATTTGGGGCGATCGCTCTCGCGACTGAACTATCGATCACGTTTGGCTATATTTAGCGAACAAGTTGTCTATCAGGGCTGAAAGCGCTCCCAATCTTCATTGTTTGCTTAGTACGACAGGACTCAGAGCGGGGTTTGACATAGTTAAACCATTTCTGGCATCAGAGATTATACCCATGTGTCATGGAGCTCCGTCATAAAATAAGCTCTGACGACTTTCGGACAACCCGAGATCCTTCCAATGACATTTGCGTCACCCCAGTATTTTGGAAAATCCCATGTCGGCCCTTCCAATGAGCTCCCAGCGCCTATAAAACCACCACCCCATTAATCCACCCCACCCCATTAAACAATTCATTCCTGCTCGATCTGTGGACGAAAGTAACCTCAAACAAAACATGGTCCGGCGAAACGCGCCGCTCGACAACAACAGCCCAAACGCTCTCCACCAGCGAGGCTGAAAAAGATGCTGTTTTGTGGTGCTGAAGAACACCAGAAAATATGTCCCCCAAAACATTTTAAACTCCAAAAGTCTGATGTGTCTTCATCCAAAAAACTACATTATAATTGTACTGAAAAATTTCTAAGTCTGGGAGCAAATGACTAAGTCTCCATTCAGTAAGACGCCAGGTATGATGTAATAATTGACTTACACAGTGAACGCTAACCTAAACCAGCGTTACTCGTTGCCAAACCTTGTACTCCCAAACAAGAATTATACTCTGACACCACGAACAAAAACCAAACTTCCAACCCTGCCCACCACTCATCCCGTCGTACTGCCATCATCATGACGTCATCGAGTCGCGAGTCAGGTCACGAGTCGTCGTGTCGTACCGTCGGTGATGTCACCAACTTACGAGTCACCGGGTCGTCGACTCAGGTCACCTGCTGCCAGCACCGTCACCGGAGTCACGAGTTATCGAGTCAGGCCACGACTCGTTCAGCCATACCGCTGCTGTCATCGAGTCACCGAGTCGTCGAGTCGCGGAGAGAGGGCCCGAGCGGCCGGCCGCGGCGGCGGTCTCACCGGTGGCGTTGGCCGTGGTCTTGAGGTAGCGGACGGCGTTCTCCTTGAGGTCGCGCAGCAGCGCCGTGTCGCCGCTCATCTCCACCGGGTGCGGCTTAAACACCTGCCGGCAGAGGAGGCCGCTCAGCTCAGCTCAGCTCAGCTGGCAGGAGACACTCGGCCGGAGACAGACGGGAACGGTTACCACTGACTGAGACAGACGATGGTGGTAACCATTCAACCGGGACAGACGAAGGCAGGTAACTGTTGACTCAGAGACAAACGGGGGCTGGTAACCGCTGACCAGGAGACAGACGGGGGTTCGCTGCTGCATGATCATGGAATCCAAGTGAATCAGCTCACCTGCCTCTCAGAATCGCCTCACTGGCAGCATCTGGCTCGCGCCATTCCTGCCCTGATATGGAGCAGCTTTCTTTCTCCACTTACCTGGCTGATACAGTTCTCAGCTTTCTCCATTCCCTGGTTCTCAGTGTTCATTACAAACCCCTCCCCACCACCCTGCAGCTTCCCGTCTCCATCCTGCACAACAAACCACAGCACCTCCTCACCCCTTCCTGGACACGGAGCAACTTCCTCCTTCCAGAGGCGCTACTGCCTTCTGACCTCTTCGCGTCCAACGAAAACGGCTCCCCTCCTCCCCCTTCCCCAACACAACACAGCTCCTGCGGCCCGGCCACGACTCCAGACACCAGGCTGGACAGTCCAGGGCTCAGGTCCGTGCCCCCTGGGGCGCCGCTCACCAGCTCTATCTCCGGCACGCTCGGCTCGTCCTGGACGTCGCCGTCGATGCTCGTCGACGGCGCCTCCAGGCCGGATGACTCGTTCTCCGACGTCAGCTTGGCGCGCTTGGCGACAGGCGGCGCCACCGTCGGCGGCTGGCCGGCCGCCGCTTCGGACGCTGTTTCCGAGGCGACGGCTGCCGGCGTCAAACACAGGCATCAGGCAGTGACGCAGGCAGTCTCCAGTCACAGTCACATTCAGCTAAACAATGCACGATCAAGCTCCCACGTCAAGGGACGAGGACGACTGACTGCTCTGGAGGCGCCTAAGGGTGCACCACATGGTATTTCCAAGAACTCATTGGAGTGCTGAAAAACCACTGTATGCAACAAAATTTTATGGCACCTAGCACACATTTTGCATCAACTTCATCTATAAATGAGGAATAATTACCATCACAGAAAACAACAACAGACACTTTTTCTTCTCCTACCAAACCACATCACTTATTTGAAGGAGGATGATTGGTGACAACATTTTGGAATATTTTAAGAGCTAGTTGTTTTCTTCTCATCAATAAAATAAGTCTTGATTATTGAAAAAACCACCATCTTCCTTACTCATTATTTTTAATCATAATACTACAACCTAGTACACAAACATATTGTGCCAAATTTATCCAATACTTTTGCATGAATAATACAACTCTACATGACTGATCTGACAAAAACCTAAATATCAAGGATTCAAAGCATGGTCATGATTTGCATTCATTCTGTTTAAGTATGGGGCATTTGAATACAAATGGGTAAGTCACATTCCAAGGTGGAAGGAGCAAACTGCTCCATTGCCCTCAGTGATGATGCCCCAGCCTTAATACCCAGACTTCAAACTGTGGCAAGTTTCAACAAGATCTTGTCAAAAAGCACATTCACAAAAGGACAGTTCATGCCAGCTCAAATGTGCACTTTCATTTTCCCTAGCATGCACTGAGTTGTTCTAGAATGCACCCAGGTTTTTGGTATGATTTGTGTGTGCCATTGCTAAGAACTGGTTCAGAGAAATAAAACAGCTAATTCACTGAATGCAAAAAAAACAATGCAAAGACAATGCAATCAGCAAAGAAAAGTAATGTGTGCCTGAATTGCAGGGATCAATAGCTCACAAATTATCACCAAATTTGAAAAAGTCCCTGTGGAAAACTGCAAAATTACAAACTATGAGAACTTAATATGATGAATCAATGATTTAAAATGTCTTTTGGCATGAAAATAAACTTTTAACCACACACTATTTGTCTATTGTGGATTATGATTTTTCAATGTGTAGCATCAATTAAAATATCCATTTTGGAAGAAAGTTGCTAGATGCTGTGTTGCAAGAAATGGTGAGTCTGCATACCTAGTCTGAAGCAACTGTTGGTTAGTATGAGCATATTTTACAACTCCATAGGCCTAAGATGGCTGTGAAATTTTGATGTGCCCTCTATAAGAATCAAATACCAGAGGTTCAGTAATATTTACATTTCTGGTTGGCTACACAAATTTGGTAACATAACCTCTTTTGATACTAAAATGAAGCCTATCAAGCCAGGTTAGCATTAGCAAGGATACCATTGGACAATTCAATGAAAATGATGCAATATCTCAGTACATGCAATGTTTGTATTGCATGTGCACCAAGCATGCAATATACTGGTTCCAGCACACACTAGGCACACATCCTTGATAACTGCTGTGCATCTCAGGCTGCACATGCCATGCTTTAATAGCTGATTACCAAATACTCAAACTCACCCTGGGCTGGTGCTTCAACTGGGGTAGGGGGTGCCTGACTTCCTGGATTGCTTGAATCATCAGCAACTGCTTTCTTTCTGCTCTGTCTGTTCTGTGCCTGGATTTTTATGCCCTCTTCAATGGAGCTAACTAGAGCTGCCTGGCTGTGACTCTTGTTCAGCTTTGCAAGGACTCTCTCCTGGTGGGCTTCATATTCATCACGGCTGGGATAAATCTTGGCAATCAGATTGTCAAAATTGGGATCAGGACGCAAAGATCTTTTCGAGACCAGCTTCTTCCGACATGTTGGACATTCTTTGTTGCCA
Organism: Capitulum mitella; assembly: GCA_030062745.1. NCBI lineage: Eukaryota > Metazoa > Arthropoda > Thecostraca > Pollicipedomorpha > Pollicipedidae > Capitulum > Capitulum mitella. The sequence continues at coordinate 21,967,811 of CP099852.1, read as the reverse complement.
GACCGAAGAGCAGTAATGATACACTCATTGCAAAACCGGTGAAGACATTCCTTGGTTGTCATAGTGTTCTTCAGCATGTCCAAACATATTGGGCACATCAGCTCACTGTGAAGGCTACGTGGGGATACAGCGATGACAGTGTTGTCAATCACTGGTTCCTGAGGTGTTCTGTGAAGCTCATAAAGGGACAACTCCCACGTTTTGTTGGTGCCTGAGGAGTCTGTACTCACTGCCATCTTATAATGATTTACCGCCCAGTATGGATGCTGCTTCTCCTTGGGTGCTCTTCAGTCGAACTATATCGATACTGCTTGCTTTTCAAACCCCACCACGAGGCAGATAGGCGACACTATTTCAATCCGATATTTGTGAAGGTGAGTAGTCTGCCACAAACACTGGACAAATCTTGTGTTGTGATGGATGACCCAAACGCACTGAAATAACACCAAACGCGCACAGCGACGTACCCTTACAGCATTTGCAAATCTCTCTTGAAATATCTGTAAAGCACACCCTTTAACGCTGCCCAGAAACCGATATGTCAGTTCACCGTCCTCCGTCCAACGGGGTCATTCACTTAGACAATTGTGGCACGTTTGTAAGCTTTCATTCAACAATCGAATGTAAATAAAGAATTATGGATTTATACATGACGTCATACATGAAATATTGGCTGAAAATATGCGTTGACCAAAAATAATAACTCATAAAATTACGAATTGCGTCTATTTTATTGCAAAAATCAAAAGATGGTGAGTTCCCGAAACTGTGACGGGTTTGCTTTTATCACAAACACTCAAGCTCTAAAAACCAAAATACTGTGACAAAACCAACGCGGTTATGTGGGCGCGGGAAGCTTCGCTCGTTATGCTCAGTGTGTACTCCCCGGATCATAGCGCATGTTGGGTCAGTGCGGTAGGTGTAACATGGGCGAAAGTTGATTGCTGTATTGGGATGCACCTGTTTCCCAGCTGCACAGAAACTTAATATTACGTTGAAGGCGCTGCTTGGAAAAATAGGGTTCAGAATGACGTATGCATCCCCAATAATTTTGAAAAGTTCTCCGGAGGTGTACCCGTTTTGTACGGCCGGGCTTTAATGATCTGCATGACAGGTACTTGTATCTGCATGACAGGTGACCAACTTCACAGACACTTAACACTACATTTGAGGTGCTGCTTGGAAACATGTGGTTGAGAATGGCATGTGCATTCCCAATAGTTTTGAAAAGTTGTGCTTCAGAGGTGTTCCTATAGTGTACCGCCAGACTTTAATTATCTGCGTGACAGGCATTCTACTGTTCCTTATGCCTGGGGTGCTTTTGTCCATCCACCTTCAATCCATTTCACCAATTTGGATGGCTAGCTTGTTTCTAACAACCTAGCTTTGGTTATGAAACATTTTGTCCTTTGAGAAACAGTTTTTGGAAGTGTGCTCCCAATCTGAGGAGGGGGATATGGGGCAAAATAGTTAGGAACACATCAGGGTGAGGATAAAAAATAGATCAAAGGTAAACAGTGGCTAAAGGTAAGTTTCTGCCCAACAAAATCGCAAACAACCCTTTGTATAATTGCCACCAATGTAAAGAATGTATCATCCTGTTTCTAACCGTACTTTCCACTACTTGATTTTCTAAACAATAACAACAAAATCGTAACAATAACATACCACACAGTAATACAGTGCTGCAGTCAACTGGCAGAGAACAACATTATTCCGCGGCGGAAAATGTAGTGCCGCCAAGGTTAAGGTTATTGACATCAAGGACATGTAGACCCTGCATGCATCTTCAAGCGATTAATGACGTCATATATAGGAAAATTCTATTCTGTTGCCACAAACTGAACTTGGAGGAACTGCTGCATTATTACACTGTTATATTATTGTATTAGATAATTGTTGGGATGTCAGATATCAGTATTATTACATTATGACATTTAATACTCGTTAGATTAGGTTGCTAGGTTGGGTTGTGCTGGGCTAGGTTAGATAAAGTTAGGTTAGGTTAGGTTAGGTTGGGCTAGGTTAGGTTAGGTTAGGTTAGGTTAGGTTAGGTTAGGTTGGGTTACTATGTTAGGCTAGGGTAAATTTTTATTTATTGTTTTATTTCACTTCCTAATATTTTCCAGTTTTGTTCCGTGATTTTTTTGTGCTGGGCTACGTTAGGTTAGGCTAGGTTAGGTTAGGTTAGGTTAGGTTAGGTTAGGTTAGGTTAGGTTAGGTTAGGCCAGGCTAGGCTAGGTTAGGTTAGGTTAGGTTAGGTTAGGTTTGGTTACTATGTTAGGCTAGGGTAAATTTTTATTTGATTGTTTTATTTCACTTCCTAATATTTTCCAGTTCTGTTCGTTGATTTTTTTCAGATATTTCATTTCACTACTTTTTGTTTTTGTTTTGTATTTTTCAAATTGCAACTACACTTTGCCATCTTTGTAATATTTTTACTTTTTTATTATTATTGTTGATTATTACTACTCTTATTATTACTGTTATTATTACTGTTATTATTACTATTATTATTTTTACAACGGTTAACTTTTTTATTTTGAAGATAATGTATATCGCATTAGTTATTCGCCCAAAACTTTTTTATTACTCTTGATTGGACCTTGAGTCCGACCGACGACCAACCAGCGTCAAGATCTCACGTAAACAAACTATTTAACGCAGAAACGTCAAAAATCCCTACGCGAGCGTCTGGCGGTTAGCATACCAGTGACGACGCAATCTGTTTCGGGGGAAATAATGTGTGTTTTAGGTTTTTCTGGCTGAAATCGTAAGTAATACTTATCAATATTGCATTTGAAACGCCATGCAACCACTACTACGATTATTTTCCCTGGAAGTAAGCGCTCGGGCTGAATCTTACTGTTGACCTAAACAGTTCCTACTTGTCCATATATGGACAGTTAAGCTATTTTTAGCTTGTTTTTGGCAAGATCAATTAAATTGGCTCAGTCCTCAGTCCATTGACCCATCCATCAATGGCACTGGTACCAAGTCCCAGAACATTGTTTAAGCTACAAACCAAATGTCAACCTAACTTTTTCTAAGTTGGCATCAATGTGTTTGGTCTTGACCATGAAAACAGTGATGAAAAATTGCTTTGCCAACAGTTTGGGTACCAAAAATTGCTTAACCAACTGCTTCTAAAGCTAAATATTGATTAGCAAGCTGATGCCTGATCAGAAATTGCTTACCTAGCATCTGGTTCATGACTGTAAGCTATTTTGGGCTTCCATTCTTATACTGTGTTTCACTGTTTCTGGCTTGTAAATTTAGGGCATGTTGATGAGAAATTGAAGATAGAGGTTGAACCTTTCCACTCACACCCAAGTTAGTACATCTTAGGCTCATGATATACTGTACTTGCCACAAGAAATGAAGCCTCATTTTGTGCCCAAATATGGGCAGCTATTAGCTATTTTTAGCTTAAGCTATTTTCACCTCATCCTAGTATGTCCCCAACTGAAAAGTAATGCAACAGAATGCTAATTTCTTACAAAGTGTCTGCCAGTCTATTTGTGTTTGGCTCTGGGGAACTTATTGTAGTCCTTCATTTATGGTTGTCATGTTTTTACAAATTTAATCCAAATAATTGCTTGGGTGATGCCAGAAATCATTCCTACTATCCATATAGGCACATTTTGTGTGAATTAACATATACTCTTCTTCACATTAACACACTGTAAAATAGACTTGTAACAGTGGACAGAACTTCTCCTAACCTGTTGTACTGCTTAGCAGTCAATTTGGTGCTTTAGTTTGGCAAGGTGATATGACTTAGCAGCTGAGAGGCTGGCTTGAGGTCAGAGTCAGCATGTCATTTAGTAGGTTGGCCCCCCTCCCTAAAATTGGAGGTGTTAACTTGTGATGACAGCTCGGCCTGCTGTCATTTGGCAGTCACTGGACTGATGTTGGCTTAGAAAACTGATTGCACTTTTGATGCCAAAGTATGCAGTTATGAAACCTGCACAGATAGTGATGTGGTCTGCAATGGAAGCCACCTATTAGCTGTATTGGAAAAGGGAATGATGTACCATTTAGTTTGCATTGCTTTTGGCTGCTTTAGAAATAAGAAGTGTATGTTTTTCATGGGGTGCCAGTTTTGCAGGTAATCCCTGACAGTGAAAAACAAGTGGCTATCTAACCCATTCATCTTTGATTGTTGCAGGTGGTCTTGACCCTTGGGCATTGGAACTTCAGTGGCTGAACCACTGAGCCACTGGCCAGTTCTGCAGAACCTTAGGCATCACCTCGCTAGCTCTGACGGGTCTCGATAGAGCCGCTGCTCGGCTATTGGACGAGTCGACTCCGCCGCGAGGGGACCCCGGGCGACACCGCCATGCCGTGCGAGGTGATCACCCTGCAGCTGGGCCAGTGCGGCAACCAGATCGGCTTCGAGTTCTGGAAGAAACTGTGCGCCGAGCACGGCATCAGCCCGGACGGCGTGCTCGAGGATTTCGCCGCCGATGGCCAGGACCGCAAGGACGTGTTCTTCTACCAGGCCGACGACGAGCACTACATCCCTCGCTCTGTGCTGCTCGACCTGGAGCCGCGCGTCATCCACGGCATCATGGCGTCGCCGTACGCCAAGCTGTACAACCCGGAGAACGTGTACCTGTCCAAGGACGGCGGCGGCGCCGGCAACAACTGGGCGTCCGGCTACAGCCAGGGCGAGCGGCTCTACGAGGAGGTGTTCGACATCATCGACCGCGAGGCGGACAACAGCGACAGCCTGGAGGGCTTCGTGCTGTGCCACTCGATCGCCGGCGGCACCGGCTCCGGCATGGGCTCCTTCATCCTGGAGAAGCTCAACGACCGCTTCCCGAAGAAGCTGATCCAGACGTACTCGGTGTTCCCGAGCCAGGACGAGATCAGCGACGTGGTGGTGCAGCCGTACAATTCGCTGCTGACGCTGAAGCGCCTGACGCAGAGCGCCGACTGCGTGGTCGTGCTGGACAACACGGCGCTGAACCGCATCGCCGTCGACCGGCTGCACATCCAGAACCCGACGTTCGCGCAGATCAACTCGCTCGTGTCGACCATCATGTCGGTCAGCACGACCACGCTGCGGTACCCGTCCTACATGAACAACGACCTGATCGGCCTGATCGCGCCGCTCATCCCCACGCCGCGGCTGCACTTCCTGATGACCGGCTACACGCCGCTCACCACGGACCAGGTCAGTGCGGCCGCCCTGAGCGCGGCGCTCCCGCGGACGGGCGCGGTCAGACGCGCCGGCTGAAGTCTGGCGTGTTTCGGCGGAAGGGTGTCGCGGTTTGGCGTTTTGACGGGAACACTAGATCAGCGAGACCGCCGCCGCACCGGATCCAGGAGGCTCGCCACCAACTCAGGCTGAAAGGCGTTCCTGGCATGACTGGCTATCCCGGGGGGGGGAGGGATTATATTATGGCACCGGCATTATATTATGGCACCGGCCCCATATTCAGGGATCTTAATTTTACGCCTGCGACAGGGACTTGAAAAAACGGTCTGGAATCCTATGTGGACCCCATGCCCAGTAATTCTCGGAAATCCCTGGCCATGATTACCGGTTGTATCAAATATATTCAGTGCAGACGACATATAATTTTACCTTTGCAAGCGTGCAGCGTACTTAGTAAGGATGCCGTGAAGCTGCAGTGCTTGCGCGCTGAAGCCGGACAAAGTTAAACTTTTTTACCCGTGCAGAGCGTTTGTGTCTCCCGTTTATGATGTCCAGAGATATTCGTAGTGACATTGCCACCGGCTGAGCCGCGTACCGAGTCGCCCATCTCTGGCCAGCACATCCAGGTCCCAAAGAACGAGCATAAAACCATAGCGTCAGCCTCTCTGTCGCGTCAGTGTTACGTTGTTGCGGAGACCGCCAGTCGTAGCGCCTCGGTGGAGACGCCGCCGACGCCGTTCCTGAACGACACACATGGTTAATGTCTGCGAACCCCGCGAGCGGGTACGTGCCACCACGCGCCGTCACGCACCACCACGTGCCGCCAGGCGGGGACGTCGGTGCGGAAGACGACCGTGCTGGACGTGATGCGCCGCCTGCTGCAGCCCAAGAACATGATGGTCAGCACGTCGGCCGAGAAGAGCATGGCGCACTGCTACATTGCCATCCTGAACATCATCCAGGGCGAGGTGGACCCCACGCAGGTCAGTGGCACCAGCCCTTCTGTTCTCGGACGGCCTCGGAAGTCCGTGTGTTGATCCCTCCCCGAATCGCACAGGGAAACAAACAGTTTTGTGTACATTCAAAAAATAAACGACCTTCGGTACACTACGAGACTGAATTGTGTAAATCAACCCCAGTCATGGTAGGGAAGGTCGTTTATTTATTGAATGTGTACATTGTCTAAAAACCAGGAGTATCTAAGAGCCATTATCCAAGTTGATAAGCAGTTTTAGCTTTGCACGCTTTGGAAGTGCGTCTCCGGTATCGGCGAAGTGTAATAATCTGGATCGCGTACTGTAACTGGTGATCGTCTCTATGTAATCGTGTTGTCGAAAACATCACTATAGAGTGGAGTAGCTGCTCCGGTAATCTGCCGAACGTCCAGATGTCCTCATGATGGGATTTGCCATGGGAAAATGATTCCGGATCGCCATACCTGGATTAAAGTTCAGACATGAATATGAGTTGAATAAAAAGGAAAAAATTCTCCACTGTGTAGTGACGTATACAGGCCACCAGCCCTGCCGCCCCTGACTGCCTGCAGCAACCTCTCCTTGGATCTGACGTCGTTGGGCGTAACACCACCCCCTGACACCGTGTTGCGGTCTGACAGGTGCACAAGTACACCACCCCCTGACACCGTGCTGCGGTCTGACAGGTGCACAAGTACACCACCCCCTGACACCGTGCTGCGGTCTGACAGGTGCACAAGTACACCACCCCCTGACACCGTGCTGCGGTCTGACAGGTGCACAAGTACCCCCCCCCCGACACCGTGCTGCGGTCTGACAGGTGCACAAGTACCCCCCCCCCCCCCTGACACCGTGCTGCGGTCTGACAGGTGCACAAGTACACCACCCCCTGACACCGTGCTGCGGTCTGACAGGTGCACAAGTACACCCCCCCCCCCTGACACCGTGCTGCGGTCTGACAGGTGCACAAGTACACCACCCCCTGACACCGTGCTGCGGTCTGACAGGTGCACAAGTACACCACCCCTGACACCGTGCCTGGCAGGTGCACAAGTACACCCCCCTGACACCGTGCTGCGGTCTGACAGGTGCACAAGTACACCACCCCCTGACACCGTGCTGCGGCTGCAGGTGCACAAGTACACCCCCCCCTGACACCGTGCTGCGGTCTGACAGGTGCACAAGTACACCCCCCCCCTGACACCGTGCTGTGGTCTGACAGGTGCACAAGTACACCCCCTGACACCGTGCTGCGGTCTGACAGGTGCACAAGTACACCACCCCCTGACACCGTGCTGCGGTCTGACAGGTGCACAAGTACACCACCCCCTGACACCGTGCTGCGGTCTGACAGGTGCACAAGTACACCACCCCCTGACACCGTGCTGCGGTCTGACAGGTGCACAAGTACACCCCCCCCCCCCTGACACCGTGCTGCGGTCTGACAGGTGCACAAGTACACCCCCCTGACACCGTGCTGCGGTCTGACAGGTGCACAAGTACACCACCCCCTGACACCGTGCTGCGGTCTGACAGGTGCACAAGTACACCACCCCCTGACACCGTGCTGCGGTCTGACAGGTGCACAAGTACACCACCCCCTGACACCGTGCTGCGGTCTGACAGGTGCACAAGTCGCTGCAGAGGATCCGCGAACGGAAGCTGGCCCAGTTCATCCCCTGGGGGCCGGCCAGCATCCAGGTGGCGCTCTCCCGGAAGTCGCCCTACATCCAGTCGGCGCACCGAGTGTCCGGCCTGATGCTGGCCAACCACACCAGCATCTCGTCCCTGTTCACGCGCACCCTGCAGCAGTACGACAAACTGCGCAAACGCGAGGCCTTCCTGGAGCAGTTCCGCAAGCAGGAGATGTTCTCGGAGAGCCTGGAGGAGCTGGACAACTCGCGCGAGGTGGTCCAGTCGCTGGTGGACGAGTACCTGGCGGCCACGCGCGCCGACTACCTCAGCTGGGGCATGGAGCGGCTGGCGGCGCCGGCCTGAGGCGGCCGCCGCCGGCGCGGCCCCCGCCGGCCGGCCGGGCTGCCCGCAGGAGGCGGCGGCGGCCGGGGAGGAGCCCCCCTCGCGGCGCTGTGGACGCCGGAGGACCAGCCGGCCGCCTGAACGCAGATCCACCGCGAGAAAATGCGGCGTCGCGAGGTCGGAGGTGGGCAGGACGCTGGTGTCCGTCTGGAGTGCGGACGGTTCATGTGGTACGGCCGGTGTGCGCGCTGTCTGTTGGACCATGTCCTTCATTGGTGCCAAGCATCCGCGGGCGGAGCCAGGCGTGATCCGCCAGTGGTGTCAGACATGGTCCGCCAGCGGTGTCAGACCTCCATTGTGGTGTCAGACCGCCATTGGTGCCAGACATGGTCCGCCAGTGATGTCGGACCACCCGTGGTGCCCGACGCGATCCGCCAGTGGTGTCAGACATGGTCCGCCATCGGTGTCAGACCTCCAGTAGTGCCAAGCTTGGTCCGCCAGTGGTGCCAGACATGCTCCACCAATGGTGTCAGATCGTCATTGGTGCCAGACATGGTCCGCCAGTGATGTCAGACCGCCAGTGGTGCCAGACGTGTCCGCCATTGGTGCCAGACCGCCAGTGATGTCAGACCGCCAGTGGTGTCAGACGTGTCCGCCTGTGGTGCCAGACCGCCAGTGGTGCCAGACCGCCAGTGGTGCCAGACCGCCAGTGGTGCCAGACCGGCAGTGGTGTCAGACCGCCAGTGGTGCCAGACGTGTCCGCCAGTGGTGTCAGACCGGCAGTGGTGCCAGACGTGTCCGCCAGTGGTGCCAGACCGCCAGTGGTGTCAGACCGCCAGTGGTGTCAGACCGCCAGTGGTGTCAGACCGCCAGTGGTGCCAGACCGCCAGTGGTGTCAGACCGCCAGTGGTGCCAGACCGCCAGTGGTGCCAGACCGCCAGTGGTGCCAGACCGCCAGTGGTGCCAGATCGCCAGTGGTGCCAGACCGCCAGTGGTGCCAGATCGCCAGTGGTGCCAGACCGCCAGTGGTGTCAGACCGCCAGTGGTGCCAGACCGCCAGTGGTGCCAGACCGCCAGTGGTGTCAGATCGCCAGTGGTGCCAGACCGCCAGTGGTGCCAGACCGCCAGTGGTGCCAGACCGCCAGTGGTGTCAGACCGCCAGTGGTGCCAGACCGCCAGTGGTGCCAGACCGCCAGTGGTGTCAGACCGCCAGTGGTGCCAGACCGCCAGTGGTGCCAGACTGGCTCTTGTCGGCCGCCGAGCGACGGCCGGCCGGCCGATCACATAAGTCGGGGAGCCGGGCCAATGCTCCGACACACAGCCGGCGCCGACAGCTCCAGCGGCCCCCGGGACGTGCAGTGCGGCCCGCGGAGGCTCAGACGTCAGTCCAGCGCTGGACCTGGCTGGAGCGATGGTTTCAGGTGCAGCTGGTGCCTGTTGAACCTCTGCCCGCTACCGTTACATTGTCACTAAAGTGCCAGGGAGTCCCGTCACCGCCACATAATGGTGATGCGCGGGGTTCCCTTCGCCGTCCGTCGCGGCGCTGTTGCGAGGCGTCGTCATGGCGTCCTGGTTACCGGCTGGACGTCGTGGCCAGAAGGCGGGAGCGTCGTGTCTGAACGGGAACACTGTGTCGTTAGTTGCGAGTTGGAACCTGTTCCGTTCAGTGCCAAATGCCCAGGCCGGAGTTCCCGTGATCCAGCGTCCAGCCGTTTCAAGACTGGATTTTGGCTGCTGCTGCCAGCCATGTGGTCGGTCAGTTAAGAACTGCTCCGGCGCCCTGTGCTTTTAGCTTTCGACTGACCTGATGCGTTCGCTCGTGTACTCAACAGTTTTCAAATGACGATGGTTAGCGTGTTGCCGGGTCTAACATTGTGTCGTCACGTGTATTTAGCAGATCTCAAGACAGCTAATGTTTTGACCACAATCAAGGCTCACGGACGGATCAGTAAATAAATAACGGAATACCGGACTGTCTTACGGCCGTACCCCTTCAAGGCAGCATTATAGCAACATCCGTACAGCCATTGGCTCAAGGATTCGACGAGCACAACCTAAAGCAGTCACCGACGACGCCCCGTCAAAGGCACGGCAAGCTCATATCAGCACTGGACGACCATCCTCACGTTCTGCCGGGTGACGGGCCTGCTGGCCTGATCACCCAGCATCAGCAGCACTCTCCCGCCCAGCAGCAGGGCAGCAGCGCCCCGTCCCGCCGCTCAGCACGGTGCTTGGCGGCTGAGCTCAGCCGTCTGCTTGACGGCTGAGCTTGACGGCCGCCGGCCGCCGTCGGGCTGTCAGAACACAGGGCCGCGCGGCAAAGCACTGAACGGTCCTTCGGCGGTCGGCAGGAGGAGGCCCGCGGCGATAGCTCCCACGTTTCGCTGCGGCCACGGGGGCGCGTCTGCCGCTAGGGGCGCGGCGCCTCTGGGGCCGCAGTGCTACTGGGGGCGCGGCGCGGCTCGGGCCGCAGTACCGCTGGGGCGCGACAACTGATGGGCGAAGGGTCTTCGCTGCGTTGCGGTGACCTTGCGGCTGAAGAAGCCGCTGTGGTTGAGTCTAGTTGGACCGGGAGAAGAGGCCGCTGATGGTGGCCGTGATGGAGTTGATCGTGCTGGTGATGCTGTTGGCCACGTCCGCCACCTGGCGACAGAACGGGGAACCAGTCACAAGGCTGCGACAAGACCGGCGCGAAAGGCCAGAAAGCAGCTCCGCAGACTCCTCGCGTGCACGCGGAGGACACGAAGCTGAAGCGAACGATACGCATCTTTGGCAGAGGAAAAACGGCGCCGGGGTACGCGATCCAGTAACTCGCGAGCCTCCCGAGGCCTCCCCAGGCCTCCCCAGGCGTTGCTCTGTGCCGGCTCGACATTCGCAACCAGTAAGTCTAGGTCGGAAAGACGTCCCACAATGCGATCAGTCCGGCCCGCCGGGCGGCGGACAGTCACAGTTCTTACCCCCTTCACCAGCCGGTTGGTGTTCAAGTCCAGGAAGGCCTGGCTGGCGGAGATGCAGCTCGAGTGGGTGACCGGCTCCAACTCGTCTTCGATCTGGTTGACGATCAGCGCAGCGGCCACCTGCAGTGTCATTTCGGGGTCACGGCGGCCGGCAAGGTCATCAGGGTCAGAGTTCACGTGGTCACGGGCTGGTTGTCAGGACAGCAACTTACACGGCAGCGAACGATTGGGCCCAGTGATGCGTGGACGCGATACTGGGGCATAAAGAACAGCCACTGGTTTCAGGCACTGACAAACATTAGTGACAAACATTAGGCGACGGACGGACACCGAGCCACTCACCTGATCCACCTGCACAGGGGAGCAGGTGCCGTCCATACAGACGCTAATGTTGTCCAGGTATTCGGGGGAGATGGTGAGGCTCTTGGGGTGGCTCAGCAAGTACACACAGACACTCACCTAGTCCAGGTCCTCGGGGGGGATGGTAAGGTTCTTGCGGCGGTTCAGCAGGTACACAGAGACACTCACCTGGTCCTGGTGTTCGGGGGCGATGGTGAGGTTCCTGTGGCGGCTCAGCAGGTAAACGTCCCGCCGGTGGTAGAGCGAGAGAGGGCCCACGCTGACGTTCTGGCACGTGAAAAGGGCCGCGAACGACTCGTAGTCGGTGGCCAGCACGGCGTAGGTGGCCGGTCGCGGGTCTGCGGCGCAGGGATCTGTCAGTCGTGTCAGGTCACACACCGACAGTCACTGCGCCGTGTCAGTTGTGTCAGGTCATTCGTGAACCGGTGCAAAGCTACGTCAGGCGTGTCAGGTCTTGCATCAACAGGCACCAAACTGTGTCCGCTGCACCAGGTCTCACATCACAGGCACCATAATGTGGCATCTGACACTGACAAAGTCGGCTGGCACGTTTAAAGGAGCACCTGCTGTCTGCTGCCGGACTCACCGAGACGTCATCTTTCAGGTGGCGTCCCCAGTCCCCATATGAAACTTCTGTCAACTGACGTCTCCTCACTCCTCAGGGTATCTCCGCCAGGCTGTTTCGCCTATCGCGGGTGCCGTGCGGTGACTGATAGGGCGTCGGGCCCGCCCTACAACTGTGTCCTCCCGCTGCGTACCCCGTACCCGCTGACGGGCAGGTCGGCCGAACGTTCCGGCCACACCTGAACCCAGAGGCCACCAACAGGGGGCGTCGTCTCAGTGCCGGCCCGCTGTCGGGCGGACCCCAGGCGGCGGCGGCGGCCGGCGAGTCGCCGACCACAGCTGCCCGCGCCCGGAGAGAGACCGCAGACGGCGCGCCGGGGCCCCCACCGGGTGGCCTATACTGCTCGGCTTAGCTGAGCCGGCACCCCAGCCAGGGACGTAGCCAAGGGGGGGGGGCATGGGGCCATGGCCCCCCTGAGCCAAGCGGTCTTCGCTAGATATAGTAGCAGATATTTCGCAGGAATACGGAAAAATGATCATAGACATGTCGCAAAAGCAAACACTTTATGTGTTCTTGTGAGTTAAATATGAGGTGAGGTACATAAAATTGCTAATTTCTCCTGCAAATTTCGTCATATGCCTACGCCATATGACCAAATTTAACATTTGCCCCTTCCCCGAGGACAATCCTGGCTATGTGCCTGCCCCCAGCTTCCCAAAGTCGGGCAGTCCCGGGCTCGGACCTCCGGGAGCTCCGCTCAAACCCAGCGCCAACCGCAGATTCAGCAGAACCGAGAATCACTCCCTGAGCCTCGTCGAGCCCAGTCGACTCGCGACAAGTCTTAGCAGCAGTGGTGGACGAAAAAGAGCGGCCGGGGAAGGTACCCGGTCTTCCTCTTCCCAGTACAGGAGTCATTGGGAAGCAAGTCCGGGTCCCACCTCCATCGACAAATATAACCAAGACCGGTTAAACCCACACAAACACCGACCTTTTGCGGCCGACGTAAAACTCCTCTCCGGCGGTAACAACCATGGATGCATTTTCTGCCATGTTCACTGGGTACCCCACATATCTTATATATTCAGAGTGTAACAAGGGACCCTACTGAGTGGGCGCCCACAATGATTCAGAATTCCCCACATAACGTATGAGCAAACCCCAAAGGATTTTAAAACGTTCCATTCGGAGGATAACTATTGGTGAACCTGAGAAGTCCAGCACGGCGAGAAGCGCACTCACTGTCGGTGGACGTGGACTCCATGCAGGCCAGGTCCGAGCCGGTGACCTGCAGGCGCGCCTGGCTCTGGTACACGTTCGAGACGCCGATGCTGCTGAAGAGGTTGATCTGCTTGTGCTCCTGCAGGCGCAGGCAGCCGGCGCCGCACGTGGTCACGTTGAACCGCAGGCAGGAGGCCTCCGGGTCAAAATGCTGGGTCACGTACCACACGCCCACGAACTGCCGGAGGAGGAGGTTCCAGTGTCGGGAAGGTGCGGACGTCGACAGACCAACCAGCTCAGCCACACTTCACCACTTTTTCAGCCGACGCAATGGTAATCATGACGTCTGAGACGGCCGATAACCCAGTTATCTCACAATCCCGGGAGGACGCAAAATTTTCATTTCTGTCTCAGGGGAGCTGCGTTAAACCCCCATTGTCCAAAATTTTTAGCGACATTAAGATGCCTTGTGGGGAGCATGACGAGCAAGGCCCACTTCGTTGTTGCTTGTATCGTTCCTTTCTCTTTATGCAGGTTGCAGCAGAAAACAGACGTTTATCGATCTATTCCAGTATTATGCATCCGAAAAATCACAAGTTTAAACGTCACGCTCTCCTTCGACATACCAAAATACAACTGTTCAAACACATGTGAAAAACCAGGTATAAGAGTAAAAGCGTTTCACCCGGTATGGTTATGTGATAGACAGAGATTGCAAGTTGACGCATTATAACTGGAACCACGTAGAATGCAAAGAATTGAGCTATCTTCTGGTAGCAATTTCATGTTACGGTGCCCAGTGGTTGCGGAGTTATTGGCATCCGGAAATGGTTGTCACTAGGCTGGCCGGGCCAGATCGCTCAATCTGCTTTTTTCCGTTGGTTGAAGAAAGACTCGGCCTTCGGCCTCGCTCGCAATTAGGCCTATAACGATGACTAGAAGGAAAAACCTGAAACCCCATTTCGACTCCTGAATATTTTTCGAAGTCTCCAACAATGACTGGCAGTGACAGGACTCTGAAGTTGTTTCTCTCTAAAAAGGACAGACAGGACTCTAAGGTTGTTTTTTCTTTCTCCGTAGCCAACTCTGTGATTTCATCGCGAAGTCCAGGACTAGAAACTTGGAGTTCATAGAAAAGCATCTTCACTGCTGGTGTTTCTGTGGAGTGCCAATTTAAAGATGGCGGCCGCATGGCCCGAAAATCAGCCTTGATCAAGGAAAATCGTGAAAATGAAGTGACTTTTAACCTCCTTTACATTTTGGTGTGACGTCTTTTCAGTGTTTTCCGGGACTAGCCGCCCGTTTTCACGGTAGATCTCCGTAACATTTTCTTTTCCTTGCTTTGAGGACGCGTTGGATTGAAAACGAACCTCTGTAAAAATTTTGTATACTTATGAACTTTTGTGGTCTTGACAAGGAACGAACATTGCCTGGTCCAAGGTTTTGCGGAAATTAATGGACGTGATAAAGAAAATCGCATCCATTGATGCCTGAACTTGGCAGTTGCCTGGCCTGGCCTTAACTGTTACATCATCAACATTTTTTGAAACTTTTTTTTAATATAAACCCTCGTTCCTTTATCAACTTCCAAGAACATCGCCTTTTTCTGTTTCGAAGCCTGTTACTACGTGACAACGTCATGTGAAAAGGAAAACGCGTCAAACATGTGCGTGTTTTCCGTACCAACCACGCACAGAAATGCCCGACTGTTTCACAGCGTATGCCTAAAACGGCCCTAAGGTCAGCTAAAATCACCACTAACACATTTTTTTTCGCCGGCTGTCGCTGAGCCTTCGTTACAAAGTGTTTCGCTTTAAGGAGAGCAGCATAATAATGGCACGTGATTGTGCGCTGAGGTTCCGAGGATCTTCACGCAGGATGATCCGTCGGAGGCTGGGGCCAGTAGGCAGACTGTGCTAGCAGGGAAAACACGTCACATTGTAAACACAGCCTCGGTACCGACGCGGTCGCCACAGAAAAACATGCCGCTCAGCACTAGCCTAGTAAAAATCGCCCGCCACAGACAAGAGACAAGGTCGTTTTGGGTTCAGCTGACTGTTGTGGCAGTTCGCACAGATTCCGATATATTTCCATAGTTCCATAGATATACAGGTTCCGATATAGTTCACCTTGTTCAGATCCGGGCTGTTAAATTTATGGTACGTTGCGTCGTGAGAACAAATTGACGTTTTAACCCTATTCCCGGAGGGCTAGACGGTATGGCCGATTCCCGGCAGGGGGGGGGGGCGGATTCGGCCCCCCCCCTGAGATCTCGAGAATTACTCATCCGATTTCATCGCAACAAACGGCAATCGATTCGCCGTGACGTGAACTACATTTTTATAAAAAGAAATTTTCAAAATTTTTAAACTTGTGGATACAGGGGGGCAAAAATGTCAAAATGGGGGGTACTTTTTGACTTCTTATAACTCCGTTGTTTATGGACCGATTTCGATGAAACTGGCATGAATCGAGAGATTATCAATAGGGCTTTTACCATGCATATGCAAATTTGAAATTTTGAGAAAATTCATGGGCGTTCACAGGGTTTCAAAAATAGGGGGATTAGTTTTCTAATAACGGAATGAACAAAAGAAGCCAAAACACTTTTTTAGCTTCTGCTAGTCATGTTATGCTAAAGAAGTACAAATCGCATTACAATGTTTGTATAATGTTAGCATAGGCGGTGCCAGGGACATAAAAAAGGGGGAACTGTCATGGTCAAACGTTCTTCAGATCAACTTGTGACCTTTGACCTTAAATGACCTCCAGTGACCTTGGGATCACCTGGAATGATGTCGTGTGCATTCAATATTATCTGTAAAGGTTTTTAATCGACTGAATTCACTCTATTCCAAAAAATTCATTTTTTGGCTTTTGCGATATAGGGTACGCGCACTGACATTTTAGGTCATAGCTCCGTGACCCAACCTGATATCAAGCTGAAACTTGGTACACAAGTAGAGGGCACCTTTCTACGTCATATATATTCCGGGTTTGGCATTTGAAAAAACGGCGCCGAAATTATTGCGAAAAAACAAATTATGACTTTTGACCTTGACGTGACATTGTAAAGTGACCTCAGATAAACAAAATTACATATGCACATTACCCAACTATTTAGCTATACATTCATATAAAGTTTTAAGTTCTATCTTAAAAACTCTGTTTTTGGCGGACATTTTCCTTTTACCCTCAACATGGCCAAAAATGACCTGAGGTGCCTCCCAAAAACGTTGTCTGGCTCCGCCCCTGAGCAAAAGAGAATTTCGAAATTTTGTCACGGCGCGTAGAAGGAATAGCTAGGAAAAGTCACCAAGTTTCGTGAAGCTGCGTTAAAAAGCCTGGAATTGGCAAGCAAAAAACGCGAGGGGGGCGGATTCCGCCCCCTGCCGGGAATAGGGTTAAGGTCGATCTTAAATCCGGGCCAGCTAGTATCGTTCTCAGTATAGGCTTCCATGTATAGGTTGGTATTGATCTCAGGCAGGTTCATATCGCTCAGATGTCTCCCCTCGGAAAGATCGTGATCCGCAACGTTTAAATTATCGGTTAGATGGCGTTACGCGAGTATATGGACGGAACCAGGAGGAAGTACAATTCAGCTGACGGTTAGGCTGGTATCTGACTTTGATCCAGTTCATGTTCATTTTCTCAGTTTGACCCAGTTTCTGTTTGATCATTTCATTCACTCTTCAGTCTCATCATTTCACTTTCATTTCATCCAATTCATATTCATTTGACCCAGTTCATAATGTTCAGATGTTTCACGGCGGCAGAATTTCTGGCCCGCGCTGTTTAAATTATCCTGGATTGCGCCACGACATTTGATGTGGGATATGGGTCTAGATTGGGTTTGAATTTGTGTCGGTCTAGAAATTGAGTCGGCGGTTGCGCTGGCTCCGGTGTCCAGTCGGTTGCCATCGGCGCGGCATTTCCCCGTGGCAAGGTTTGCGATCCGCGACGTTTAGATTAGCCGCTGGACGGCGTTACGCGAGTTGACTAACGGCACCCAGGCGACGTAGAACGGACCAGACGGTATGACTGATGTCTGACCTTGATGCCATCCAGTGTTCAGATGCTTCATCCCGGCAAGACCGTCGTCCTCAACGGTTAAGTTATTTCTGGAATACGTCACGACGCTGCTGCGATCTCTCCGAAAACCACAGCTTGGCTCCGTTCGTTGGCGTGAAACCAGGCCACACAGGAAACCAGAGGCAGGTCGAATCAGGTTTTTCGTTACCCCCCTATCGGTTAGGCCGTTTGAAACGTGTGGTATAAACTCCAGGAAATTGTCACGACTAGGCGATTCGACTGAGGATCGGGTTCCTTCGGCTTATTCAGCCATTAAGGAGCCAAAAAGTTAATTCTCCCGGGTTCAAATGGCAGCAGCATTATCGGGCATGTTCATCACCGTAGCGTCCTCAGGTGATAACAGCTCACTCCAGTCAGTCATTCGTTTCGTTGTCTAGCCTCTGTGTCTCGCGCCAGATGTCGGAATCGACTTCACTAGAAAACCGCCGTAATAAATGGAATATTGGTAAAATGGTGTAACTGCGAATTATGATCCACGCCAGAATCAGACGACTGGTTGACTGGGCCCAGTGGCGCCGGGAATTGCCAGTGAATTGTCGCCCACATTTATCAGGTCAATTAACAAGGCACGTTCAGGCTTTTTCACGGCGAAAGCTAACGGTGTAACACTGTGCCGGGCTGATGAAAACTTATTCCTGTTTCCATTTCAAATCGAAGGATTTCTAAGGACATTCTCTCGGATTTCGCAACATTTGCAACGGCTGCGTTGTTCATAAGCCCAAATTAAGGCCCAGTTAACCGGCATAATTTTGGACCTTCAAACCTAATCAGCGTAATTAATTGGCATAACTTGGATCTTAACACCAGTGGCATTATGGTGTAGATTTCTAAAACTTTGGCAGGCGGAAAGACCGGTCGATGGATCGTTGACGAAAACTCTCTTTGAAGAAAATTGCGAAACATGAAAGCATTAGAAAGTTTGGGCTCGTGGATTGTTAAAGTTGGTCACAAATTACAGAAGCGACAACTGAGTGGGGCGATGTTCGAGGAAGGTGTGCGGAACGGGATCAATGACGAAGGTCTGACCGATTTTCCTTCCCACCGCAACAAAGCCGGAGTTCAGTAACGCGGTTCAACAGTCTGCTCGTGGCCAGACGAACCGGACCGTTCGAGCAACAAAAGATACCGTCAACCGACCTCGAATCGAACAGGCGACTGGACGCGCTGCGTCCGGGCTTTTGGCGGCTCGGTGACGACCGCGCCGCGCGAGCTGCAGCTTACGACTGGCGGCAATAACTGCACACTGAAGCGTGTCTGTCACTGACTGACACCGGACACCTCAGCATCGTGCATCGGCAGTGGATCGGTTACGAAATTACTGCATTTCACGAGCTGAAATAGAAGGTTTGGTCTTCAAAGGCCTCGCGTCGTTCAAGTGCTGCTACTGGCTTCCGGCGAGGCAATATAAAAATTTGTGTACTCTTCGGTTCCTGTTTTTCCTGTCAGATCGTTTCAGACAGGGGCTTAGGGGCAAGACGAAAAGTGGAGAGGGGGGCCATTCGTCCCTGGGGGCCAACCCCAAAGGAAGGGGGGGCGCCGACCTCCAGCAGGGGCGCAGTCTATTCAGAATGAAATTGGTAGTTGACTTATATATCTACGGATTTAAAGACACCTATATGCGCCAAAAATGCTGTGGCATATGTATATATATATATATATATATATATATATATATATATATATATATATATATATATATATATATATATATATATATGGTGTGGGGAGTCAGTGCATTTTTATATTTGGGAGGGATTCATATAGGATTTTCATACCGTTTCTTTTTCAGTCATTACCATTGGCCTAATGTTAAAATCCCTGAACATTGGAGATCCGTAACCCCATCCCCGGGATCGCCAGCCCTGGTCACATCTGAGTTTTTCCACAAAAAACTGCCTCTGTGGCCGCACTAGCTGCACTGCACTGCACAACAGACCTGTTCCCCGAATTCTTGTGGGTAGATGACGTCAGACCAAAAAGCGGATGGAGCCGACAACTGACCATAATGCCTCTTCAGCAACATCCTCAAAATGCCTGTCAGCCCGATGTATCGTGCTTCCTACAATGAGATGCTTTCGGTAAAGGCTTATCGCAGCCAACCTCCCGAAGTCCTGAGGACGCTCGCTGGCGTGGGCAATGCCAGCGCTGCCTCGGAAAGCGGGCAAAGGAAAGATGGAAACGAGGAAACAGAGGAACGCTAAATTTCAGCCCGTTACTACTGAGGGGAGGTGCCCACGGTTTTCCAGGTTAGTCATACGGGTCAAGTGGCAGAAATAATTGCAACAGATTTTGTCTGACGTTAAGACAACTCAACGTCGCATCTTTTGGTCCTACTTTAAAATAACAAAAAAACGTGAAGGTTTCTTCCAAACTTAAGAATCACGCCACCTGCCTTGCGCATGCACAGAATTCCATCATCTCTTTTAAGCAAGGCGACAGTATCATTTAAGCGCATCATGACCAGTTCTGTTGCGTCATGTCAAATGTCAGCCGACCTGCCACACCACCGCCAGGCAACAGTCAATGACGGCCTTCATATTGGAGAGGCAAATGTCAGCTGAAGCTCGGCAGGCCGCCGTCAGTGCGCGCGCCCGGCCCCTTCCGTGTACGCGCTAGTCGCGCAGGTTCATATTCCTTTGTTTTGGTTTCTCCATCACCGAGCCGATTTGAAAATCTGATCATGGTACTTTCGGAAACGGCGACGCCACAACCAACCTGCGATTTTGGGTTTCCTGCATTTTTCTGCCTCCTAGTATGTCTGGAGATTTCCGAAAATGATTGGGGATAGGACTTGACGCTGTTCATTTCCAGTCACTGTCAAAGGTTTTATGTTATGCTACGTCAAAATGTTTAAATCCTTTGATGTTAAAATCGCTTAAAACTGGGGGGTCTGGACCCGCCCAAACCCCTCAGGATCCCTCGCCTTACTGGCTGGGATGCCCCAAATTTACGCTGGCGAGATTTCGTCTCGTCTCCCTCCCCCTCTCAAAATCACAAACGTTAGGGGCAAAATTCTTGGTCTTTTAGAAACAGCAAGGAATTAAACTGCGGGTACATCCGCATTTGCCTTTGGCGACGCAAATGGTGATTTGGATTTTAGCGTGCTTCGCCTGTGTGGTGACGCGACGTCTGGCTACAAATACAGGACGCCGTATGTCTTGACAGTTTCTGACTCTGACTTTGAACTAAAGTGTGTGCTAATCTGTTGCGGTGTGTCCCTCTATGTGGAATTTTCCGTCTTCCAACGCGTCACGCATGGCGTCAGACTGACCGGAATATCTGGCTGCACTGGTCCGCAATCCAAGATCCTGACGTCAGGTGCAGTAACAAAACACGCAACATCTCGTTCAGTTTTCGGCGCGTCTGCCACAGCCAGCACCGGCCGCCGAGAATCCGCCGCGGCTCCAACATGATCATCCTCTGGTCGGACCCCAGCTGACTGTGACTCCCTCTTACATCCCTGACTCTGAACCCTGAGGGTCCCTCGCGAGACCTGAGCCGGAGCCGCCTGTCGGCGCCTGGCCGACATCTCGTCCAGGGCTCCGGCTCGCAGCTGCGTATCGAGGTCACTGGGTGACCGCCTGAGGTCACCGACTCCGGCCGGTGCCCCCCCCCCCTGCTCAGCAGCGGTGACGACCGGTTCCGTCGACTGGTCGTTGGTCGGAGCCAGCCCCGAACCAGCTCGCGCACTGATCCGGAGCCTTCGCCCAGAGACGCAGCCGAGAGGTGGAAATAGAACGCAACAGGATTGCGGCGCGGGATACGCTTAAGTGTTTCGAGACATCTCGGAGGATCCGCAACCGTAATTGGGAAATGATGACCGAGCCTCATACAATCTAGTCCATCTTGAGAAATCGAGCACGCCTCTTCCCGACTTGCTGCACGCGTTGTGAAATACCGGCCACGCGGCCCATCCGCCGTCCCCCGTTTGAAGTCCGTCTTTGTGACCCCATTTGGACAGCGGCGCCTGCAAGAAAACAGGATGTCGCCGACGATGGAAGGGAGAAACTGGCCGCGATTCGCCGAGGTTGATTCACCGGACCCGGGTCCGCCGCCGTCACCTGAGTGTTGCGACGTCATCCGTCGGATGACGCGGCGGCGGCGCCCAGCCCGGCGCAGGGCCGCCGGGAGTCGACGCGGCTAAATTTGAAATAGTGGGAATCGCGGCGTTGCGCACGGGCTTAATTCCGGATTAGAGCTGGCGAAACTAATTATTCGTGAACAACCCAAGGCAGAAACGTCGTGTTAGTCTTATTTGAAAGGAGTAAAAAAGTCGAAAATCTATAAGTCTCGTTTCCGATATGATCTATCCTACATTCCTCAATACTTTCAACATGAATTCGAGTCATTGTCTTTATGAACGTCGTAATACAGCTCAAAAGTCAAACCGTTAACACAACAGGCGTTCTGCAAACAACACTGCTCGTTCTGCGCTCACCGGCAATAGACGCTTGAAAGTGTTGGATGTGTTACAAAGCTGTGAACGTCTACGAACTTTCCAGAATAGTTCAAATTTCGAGCTCGGTGGGTTCTGAAAATCTTTTGGTGAGCACTTTGCATGGGGATTCCAGACAAATGTCACGTGTTCATATGATCGCCATGTGATGCTCGCGTTACTTCTTCACAGGAAATTTGATCCAAGTGATTACTTAAGGAAAAAACAGATAACAGTTTGAGCTGGGCAACGTTTGTGGAACATACACTGAACATCATGCACGGCCAGGTAGTTCCATGTTACACTACGTGCTATCTAGAGTACAGGACGACCACTTGGTAGTCCGTTTGAACGTTTCTTGAAATATTGTCACACAATACGTAATCACCAGGCAGCTAGTAGCTTTAAAAAACGGACATTTTTCACCGCTGAAAACCTCGTGTTTGTTTTTTCCTTCTGCGGTGCCGCAATTTCCAACGGGTAAACGAATCGAAGCGCAGTCGTTGGACGGAGGTTCCACCGTGTGGTACCGATTATTTGCACCGGGACTAACTGTTCTCGCGGCCGTTGGTCCGCTTCAAACAGCTTAGTCACTCGCCGCGCCTTTAAACTGTTTACTCTTGTGCTACGTCATCTCCCAGTCATCTCAATCATACCGTGAGCTGTTAACAACACGCATGGGAGCAACAGAGATCACTCAGGTCATGCCGCTGCCACACCCTGGACTGCAGCAGGTGATCTGAGGGCGGGAGTGGGCCACGGCACACGTTCGGAGACGGTCGTACCTTGTCCGGCTTGAAGTCGGCCACGGTTGTGTTGATCCTCGGACATGCTCCCCGATGTCTGACGTGGGCTGCGGCCGCCACCACCAGGGCGAAAAGGCAGCACAGAATCTGACCAACTGAAGACATTCTGGAACGAGAAAACGATACTGCAAAGTCGGATTTGACCAGCGTCAGCTTACTGCAGAAAGAGTCACGCTCACCAGTTAGCTTTTTAGTAACTGAATCGTTTGCAACAGGCCAAATCACGCAAAGCACAGGACTGAATCACTTTATTCATTACATAACAAAACACGACAACGTAGCTTTCGTGGACAATAATGCTGCGAGCTGAGGGCGAGCTGCGTGAGCGCCTGCCGGGAACGAACCCAAACTGTCTGGTTTCGTTCTTTACTGCAGATCCCGTACCGTTTAAACCGATTCATCCTGATCCGACCTGGCTTTCAAGTGTATTTTTCAAACGTTTCGAACACGTTGTACCAAAGCCTGACGCCCGGCGAGTTTTGTTAAACTCGATCAGTTACCAATGAATGTATGATGCGTCTTTTCTAACGTCTCTAGCTGCAAGGATCTCGATTATTCATGGGGCCATTCCATCATGGCCGCAACAGCGCATCTTAATACAGCCTATTCCCATGTCAGAGACGAGCACATATAGAGACGTGACGGAATGTGGGATAAGGCGGATGCACGAAAAGGACGGACGGTTTCGACCGCGGTTCATTGCCGTTGCCATGCGGTGCACGGAATTACCGAATACATGGTCGTATGAGCTATGCGAAATGCACCATTTTTTGACGAGAAATCAGTTGACACGTTTAGGAGACACTTGAAACTGGTTTGTGCACGCTCCTCAACATTTTACAGAATTAATATCTGGCATGTTCATATGTAATGGAAATTTAGAGGCAAAATTGGGACCAAGCTAATGTGCACACAAGAAGAAACTGCAGGAATGTTGAAGAGACTGTGCTTGGGCTTTGGAGGCAGATCAAACAGATGCACTATAGGACGTACAGGAAGGCACTAACGCCGACCGAGACAGGCGTGATATATTACTGTCTATATATTACTATATTACTTATAGTGTATTACTATTATATTATATTAATTATATATCACTATAAACTGAAGAGACTGAATTGTCTGGAGTGTGTGCTATCGCCGTTGAAAGTGTCGTTCTTTCCCGGTTGTCTGGCATGACTTTGGTACGGTGGAAATCTTATAACTACCGGCACCATTCATCGAAAAAGGGCATCAGATTTCCTATCATAGGCAACCCATGATCGGCCGTAGCGGAGCATGCCCCACCCACATACCACCTGGCCGCCATACAGAAACAGAGCACCTGGCCTGAAAGCCATAGCGAAATTTAAAAAAGGCAAAATCGCGGAACTCCTTGGTGGAAAGATGCAAATGAAACCAAACCGAGCCAGTCGCGTAATAAGCGCAGCAGCTCATAGCTTAAGTCTGTGGCACATAGACTCGAGCCATGCAACGATACATGGGCTTGAGCTTGAGCCCAGGTAGAAAGATGCTAAACGTTTAAAAGGAGCTGCACTACCCCGATCCTACGTCAGGGCCCGGGAAACAGCCAGCAGCATGACCGACCGTGATCACAGAGACTGGACATGATATATAGTGTTGTTCTTTGACCTGTCAGACTGCTCAGTGACCTGGTGTACAGCGGTGCTACTTACTTGCAGGACTGTATGCTGACCCAGTGTATAGCGGTATTACCTGACCTGCCGGCCGGTACACTGACCTGGTGTATAGCGGTGCTGCCTGACCTGCCGGTCTGTGCACTGACCTGCTGTAACGGTGCCGTCCGACTCGGGAGACGCAGCGGAGGGCGGTGCGGACTGGACGAGCGAGTTGCACGGACTGACCGCCGCCGGCTTTTTCGTTCCAAACACGACTGGAGCCAGAGCCGGCCGCCGCTGACCCAGCACGCGACCGTCCGCCGCGCCGGCCGTGGCTTTGGACGCGGCGAGACCCCCGCTCCTGGAACTGACGGCCGGCCCCAGAGGGCGCGGGCACGCCGTTCCGGCTAAAACAGCCGGCAGCGGCCCCGCGAGAACAGCGAGTTTGCGTTACGCGCGGTGCCCCGGGCGCCAGCTTTCCTTTCCACGGAAGGGTCGCAAGAGAAACCGCCGGCCCGTGATCGGTGAGTAAGAAGCGGTTCGTGGAGTGAATTCGCGGGTTGCGTAACACTGCACGTGGTGGCCTGTGCGTTCATTCATGCCTCATCTGTGAAGGCGGACGCGTGGCGAGTGTGACGAACTGATAACATTAATCCATCTGAGTAACGGTGCTTCCAGCCACTTGAATGATCACGCAGGCCGCAGCAACAGGAGTTTTTGGTATTAAAGTTTGGGCTATTCCATAAGTTACGTAACTGGTGTTTTCCAGATCTTTGACAGTTTTCTCCAGTGTTTTCAGTGTTCATTGTTCCCAGTTTTCACCCTGTTGTACTCCTCATGCATAGCACCTCTTACCTCTTAGCCACTTACTCCGCACCAGTACCTCGTTTGAGGATTAACTCATTCCATTACTGAATCAGACGGACTATCTTAGCACTTGTTCTGATCTGATCACAAGGCTCTGAACTAGATTCCCGCTATCTGCGTTCAGTAAACACCCTCCCCAGCGTGACTCCTGGTCCGGGAGACTTCAACGCCACAGGCGGTCGAGCCTGGTGCGTCGCTGAAATGCACACGAAGTATCATCGATTGCCGGCATCAACGTGTAACCGCAACGGTCTTCGGTGTGCCCTGCAACTGCGTAAAACGAAAATCAGAAGCAAGTCATCCAGTGCAGCTTAGGGCGCCAGAGACTGCAAGGGTCCAGATTCGCCCAACTCGTTTGGAAGGTCGCCATTGAAAAATGTGAGCAAGTGTTCGCGAATCCGTACGAAAACGTCCCGCACGCCGTGCAGCTTGGCGCGGCGCCAGCAACGGCTCATGGCCTGTCATCGAGCTCATGGAACGAGGTCAAGGGCTGCGTGCTGGAGGGACGCCCTCTTACGTGGACTCCACTCTGTGTTTAGTTTATGATCGGAACTGGCCATCACGGGGTAGGGCGTCCGGAAACGGATCCAGGATTTGAAAACAGGGAGGGCCGGTCGGTCTCCCTGTCATCGCTCAGCTGACTGTTCGCTGCACTGCTCATCGTAAAACCAGGAAGTGCCGGCTGTGGCCTCCCCTCGGCGCCCCGTGACGAAAGGGTCATGGCCGGGAATCCTGGAGGGATAAGTTTACACTTTTCAGGGATTTTGACATCAACAGGCCTATTGTGGCCCCCACTTTTTGGTAATTTTAAGGTGCTTATGGGCTGGAAAAAATCGGTCTGAGGTCCCAATTAAATCCCCTCCCTCACTAGTTTTCGGAAATCCCCAGCCATGTTACAGCTTCAAAGTTGGGCTTTGCGCAACTTTGGTATCTGCGCAAGATACGCAGCTGAATTCAAACACGCTAAAGGGCGATTCTTATGGGACGTAATGAGGTGGCCGGATGGAGTATAAAACGTAGCACCATATCATGTCTTACAGATACTGTTCAGTTCGGCAATGAGTAGTCTGCTAGGCATTCTGCAGAGACGTGACCGGACCGATTTCGTTTTCGTCACTGATCTCATCAACACTAAATGTTTTCGGTAAGATACTTGAAAGTATGCAACGATGCAGTTGTTCGAACGCTATATTCTGACGTTACCCATTGACGAAGACGCAATACGGCCAACGCGCATCCGCCTGCATCCACTCGTGTCGTCACGAATCTATAGCTAATACGGCACGGGAAAGTCGCGGGAAATCGCGCTGGAACTCGATGTTATATCATATCGATTGTATCGAGTTTAAAAAAAAAACTTAAACGACATAGCTATTTCAGCTCACCAGTTACACCAGACGCGTATAGGCGGAACATTTCTTAACCATAAAACCAAGTGCAGTTGACCTGTGCTTCACCATTGGAAGCCTGCGGGTATTATCCAAGATTATCTCACGTGCTTCGATGTCTTGTTTCTTTTAGAAGCGCTTTTGTAGTTGTCCGAATATTATAGTTTCCATTTGAAAGAAACAAATTTTTGTTGGCTTTTGTACTTTTTGTAAAAGTAAATCTTGCTCTCTTTATTTAACTGTCATCGACGAAGACTTACTACTAACAGTATCTGTTGATTTTTGTTTACGAGGATGCAGTAGATGAAAACCCGTATTTGGCTCCGATTTTTTGCAGTTCTTTCTGTGACTTATTGCTGTGGTTCAAGTGATGCACAGATCCAAATTCACAATAACTTGTCAAAGCCAGGTTCACGCGGTGGAGGAAAACAGCCGCACTCAGCTGATGATTCAGCTCCTCCAGTCGACCCCACAGCACTTGGAAACAGAAGGCCACAGCCGGGCCCGCGAGGATCGAAGACCGTCCATCTTCTACTGAATCGAAGCTCTTCGGTAAAGAAACACACATTACCACCGCGACAGGCTCTGAGTCAGTCTGGAGGTTCGCCTTGGGACACGTGGCGGTCCACGTCCAGTACAGAGGCCCGGAATGACCTATCAGCAACGTCCACGCGCCCAGGAGGCCCTCGGGTGGCCCTACCCGTCGGCCGCTCCGGCAGGAGGGACCCGCACACTGTAAATCTCTCCAAGAAAGCAGACGGAGCGGTGAAGGCGAAGGCGAAGACAACGACGCCCGGAAATGCCAACTTCCCCTCCGGGCCGGCGCGCGCCCAGAACAGAAGCGCACTGCCCAGCTGGGCGAGCCCCGACTTCGCCGGCTACTCCGGCTTTAACGAGGACATGAGCAGCCAGCAGGAGCGGTTCGGGCAGCTGATGGAGATCATTCGCACCGCGGTCGACGCGGCCTTCGGCGAGCTGTACCGGGCGGTGCAGAGCGCCCACGCGCCGACCCCGGCCAGCCCGCAGGAGTCGACCCGCGCCGCCGGTTGGTCGCTGGCGCTGGGCGTCGGCATCGCGCTGGGCGCGCTGGTCGGCGTGGTGGTGGGCGCCGTGGTGATCGCGCGCCGGCTGCTGCCCAGGAAGGAGGCGGAGGAGGAGCGTCAGCCGGAGGTGGTGCAGCCCGCCGCGCTCGACCGGATGGTGTTCTGAGCCGCCTGGCCGGGGCTTGTGGGTCCCGGCCGGCTCTGGCCGCTGACCGTCCTCCCGGAGGCGCGCCTGCTGGCGGAGATGTCGCAGTTCGCAGCCGGCGGCCGGAGGACGAGTGGCCACCTGCGGCTGCGGAAGAACAACAGCGCAGCGAGCGATCAACGAACTTCGGCCAGAAATTCCACCTGTAAAAGGACTATCACAAAGGAATGTTGCATGTGGACAATAACCGCTACGTTTCAGTTTTAGAGTATTTCGGTATTTCACCAATAGGTATTTCAGACTGGGATTGAACGAAATTAGAATGGGGTTGGGGTTGATCAAATGGGGTTGAACGAAATCAGAATGGGGTTGAACGAAATTAATAGCGTGGAATGAATTGCTTTTTCTCTTGTCTCATTTGCAATAAAATCCCAGGCAAACAAACGATGCATTTACATATCATCGATACTCAAATGAGCAGCATTCTGCAGACGGGCTGCCTATAGTCACCACTACTGTTTGATACTGTTGCGGTAGACTGCAAGCTAAGAAAATTTATCTGCAAAAGAGTGCAGGAATTTTCCTATAATTTTTCAGGGATGTTGGCGGTAACTGGATTTAACACCATTCGTGTGCCGAATCCTTCCTTAAAACGCCAGAGGGTGATCTTTTTCTGCAAAGCTGTGCACGTTTTCCGCATTTGCTTTTATATAGCATGGTAACCATCCGCAGATGGTGCACACAGCCATGCGCATGCGCAACCTCACACTCATCGAAGGCCCAACGAGAGTGGGCGGAGCAAAATGACGCCCCATTTGATTCCCATTGTGAGGTTGAGGAATGAAGACAATGAGAGGCCGGTGAGAATCAGCGTGTGTGTGTTGGTGTTGGGGAGGGGGGAGGGGCCAAACTCCACTCTGTAGCCTTTTCTATTAATTTTCCACGATGTGCACACATTTAATTTCCCTGAGGTGTGCAGCTCCTCCCCCGCCATTCGCATTGACACTGTCACCAGTTAGAATACTCCCAAAAATGAAAACAAACGCAAATAAATTTTGTGACGCGAGATAATCAAGTCATACCGCAATCATAAGCCCGGTTTTTCGGGCAGCAAACACGCAAAAAGTTTGCAAACAAGGCGGTTTTGTAATGACCAGCCGCTTGAAATATGGAATCGGACTTAAAATAACCGTTGACACCTAGCTATACGCGGCGTGCATCATGCATTGTCCATGACGCCACGAATGAGTTGCAGCTATCGTGTTGCATACAGAATGTCTCTCCACACCTGTGTGATAATCGACCTGAGAACTGAGCCACTGCAAGGAGACTGGCATTTGTGACGAACCACTTCAGTCGTGCCTTGCAGCAGGAGCCGGGAAGGCTTGAAGGTAAGTCTTCTTCGTCAGCCTTTTGCTAGCCGAATATATGCAGTTGTCATCCTGCTACTCTACGGTGAAGTCTTTATCATGGAATATCGGACCATATAAAAGATAAACAACGGACAGAATTATGCGCAAGACCAAACCTTCGCGGTTTGGTCTCGACATTGGCCTTTTGCATGAGTTTTCATCTACCTCCTTAGGCCCGATCATTGTTTTAAACTGCATTGCGAATGTCGTAACTCATTCCGTGTTACGTTATACCCTGAAACGCTGCTGTTTCCACGTGCCACTAAAATTTTCACAAAAAGGCGATTGCGACACATCTTGTGGCAAACAAACAAGCGCTGGAACCACTTGTACAGAAGTTACGCTTTCCAGCACCCTGATCACAGCGACTATTTCTTACCACCGCTCTCCATCTTCGCGCCAAAACCTTTCAAACACTACACATAGCGTTTCGCCGATCTTTTACTCAGGGCACAGTCCAGCAAGGTCCATATGTCACGAACCTGAACCACTTCGTCCTGTCGACAACCGCGCAATGGACTGAAGCAAATGCACTCAAATGGCCGGGAATGATTACCTTCTGGCGACTGTCCGGACGTCGGTGGAGTCAGGCTGTGTCATTCGTGTCGTGGAAAACGGCATGGTTTCTTACGTCCTCGCTTATGCCAGCTGCTAACACCATAGAATGCATCGAAATCCTTCTACGTTTTTGTCTTGTTCTATGCCAACGTACTTTGTTAAGGTTTTGCTTCAGATCACAGTTATGCTAAGCAGATATCGAACTTACGCGGAGCTTAACATCCGGTCGAGCAGCTCCAGGTTAATGGCCCATTCTGTGGCGAAAGCTGAACGTTTCGCAAAGAACGACCTGCCGGCCTGGTGGTCAGTATGGCCCTCTCCTGGCTAGACGCCAGCTGACCCGTCGGCAAATACTGAGGGCCGGGGCGAAGTCCGCCTTTCTGCAGGCCGGAGACACCAGCTCTTCAATGATCACGAGCCTCTGTCACGCGCCAGCCTGGCATTTACAGTTTTCCATGCGTTATCTTCGTTTGCTGTCAGGGGTTATACTTTTTAGGCCGTGTGTCATGGACAGGGGAAATATAACAACGTCAAACACAGTACAGTGTGGGATACAAAACATCGTAGCAAACAATGAACGGCACTCCGATGTACTGTCATGCAAAATACATCCATCTAGCAGGCTCCGCTGCAAGAACATGTCAGCTCATATCGAGACATTTCGTCAGCTGCTTCCTTTAACACGGAGCCCGCAGTGGCGGCTCGGGACGTCACCTGACGCCCTGTTTCACGCCGCTGCGGCTCGACAGTGGAAGAATTGCCCGCATCGCTGGGACTTGTATGAGGCCTGGGTGCCGGTGCCACGGGTCTCTGTCTGGAGCATATGCTCTGTATTTTGTCGTCTCTATGGCCCTGGGTCGGGCTCTGGGGCCTGGATGCCGTCTGTGTGCCCCGGGCTCCGTCTTTGTGGCCCCTGGGCCATACCTTTCGGCCCTGGGTGCGATCTATGCGTTGTAGGCAGGCTTGTGCTTGATTCTTCTCAAGTGAAGCAATTTACCGTTTGATTCAGTGACGTAGGAATCGATTCCGAATCTGATTGGCATGTGCTTTTAAAAGGATAAATCAGCTATGTTCTGATTCAAGGATGACTGAATGGCACGTCAGCGATTCGATTCCGATTCACTGCGGTTCTCAAGTGAATCAATTTACCGCAAAAACCAGAGATGACTGAATTGATTGAGAATTGATTCGAATCGATTAGAATCAAGCACGAGCCTGATCCTGCGGCCGGCCGAAAGTTGGCACACCACGCCCACGCACCGACACCTGGCCGGAACCTGAACACGCCTCGGGCGGCGGGCATTATCGGCGCCTGTCGACGTCCGCTGTACCCAGCCGGCCAGTCGGCCCAAACGGCCGCAGTGTGCGCTGATCGGGGGCAGTCGGTTCGGCGGGACGCGGTCGTGCCGACGGTTCGGAGGGCCGGACGGGGGGTACGCGGTGTGTCGGTCGTGCAAGTTAGCGCGGCGCCGCGCAGGGTGGCGCTGTTGCCCGGGACAGGTTTGTGATCTGCGAAGCCAGGACGCGGCGTCCGTCATGAAATGGCCAGCTGATCAGGTCAGGCCGTGATGCCGTTCATGAAGACACTGATTGGTGAAGTCGGGACATGGTGTCGGCCATGGAGAAACTGTGACTGTTCAAGCCTGGACATGATCTTGGCCACGGAGAGACCGTGACCCTTGAAGCCCGGACGTGACATCGGTCGTGGAGGGACTGTGACCCGTCAAGCGAAGACAAGATGCCGGTCACGGAGAGACGGTGACCGATGCCGTCAGGACGCGATGACGGTCGTGACGGCCACGTTGTCCGTGCGCCGTCGGTGTTCGAGCGCCAGCCGACGGCCGCCGTCACCTGGTGAGGCCATCTGTCAGGTGTTCGCCAGCTCAACCGCCGAGCAGGCGCGCGCCCCGTCGATGGTCACCATGAACGTTTGGGGGCGGTCAGCGGTCCTAATCTGACGGAAGGGATGCGTGTTTAGAGGGGTTTGGGGTATCCGGTTGCATTTATGGAAAGGCTAAAACCTGGCCCTGGTTCTCGTCGGACAAACTGAACATACATTGATACAGCATTACGGCGTACGTGATAGCGTGATAACTTTGATAGTTCCGCTAACTTTGACAAAAATCATCTCGTCTCACATTTCCATCAAAATGCTGAATCATGTACAGGTATTTCATGCACTACCCTTGATCACTGCAATATTTTACGTACTGTGTCACGTACGTTGCGATTAGCGTTTGGCGTTCGTATTTAATGTCCGTGAACTATATGACGACGGAAAGCCATTAACGTAGTGTTGATTTTGGGATAACATCATCGAAAATTTGGAAGACTGTCACAGTTATCTTAAAGCGTTGTCAAAAACAAAAAACGATAAAACAAAAGAGAAAGGGAGAGAGAGAGAGATCGGCTGTGTGACACCGATCTGGAATGTTTTACAGCCAGAATGCCGTCGTCCACCTCGTTCTACGGCCAGTACACGCTGAGTGCCGGCACCCCGTCCGACTTCGGCACCAGTCAGTGGCAGGACCCGTCGGAAGTTTCCTGGGCCTTACGTCGCCTTCAGTGTAGTCAGTGCCCTCTACCTCAACGTCGAGCT
Source organism: Capitulum mitella (assembly GCA_030062745.1). Classification (NCBI taxonomy): domain Eukaryota; kingdom Metazoa; phylum Arthropoda; class Thecostraca; order Pollicipedomorpha; family Pollicipedidae; genus Capitulum; species Capitulum mitella. The sequence goes on along the minus strand of CP099852.1, from coordinate 21,935,629 downwards.
AATCGCAAAGGTTCGACACGGCGCCTGAACGTTAGTTAGGAAGTTAGGTGGTAGTGTCTGCAATATACGTCTGCGTTTGTCACAATCAACACTTGGCGTAAACATGGGTGAAGCTAGAATACATCATCCCTAGCGTTTGTTTTACTTGCGGATAATGTGTGAAGAAAATCTGGCGATGGTTGCGAAATTCATGCCGGGCCGTTTAGCCCGTAAGCTTTTGATGTATTTATTTTGGCAGCAAGTATCTAAAGACTATGAAAGGAACATCAGAAGCGCTCATGACGCAAAACGTTCCAGCCTGGGATGACTTTCGGCCGAAGAACGTCTCGCAACTGTCATGTTTGGAATATGCAATATTTTTAACCGGCAAACGTTCATTGTTGCATGTGTATTTGTGCTCTGCTTGAGATCTGGCGCCGTCTGACTCAATGATTTTGTGCCATGTTCTGGGAGCTAGTATAGTGAACATGATGGACCCTCGACGTCTTGAAATTGTCGTGATACTCAGGTCTGTGTGTTCCACCGAACCGAACTCGCTTTCAGCCTTTCGGCCTCGACATCGTTTTCGGCCTCACCCTCCCAACTTCGCTTGAAGTCCCGGGTTCTTGCTGGGCGTGTAACATGAGCCGTCAGCTGGCCTGACCCGACCCCTAGTCATGACCCCTGCCGTGACCTGACCTCTGGCACAGTTGATAACCCCGACGGCGAGCGGCGGCTGGTGGGCGGGTCCCAACTTCGCCGCCCACTTCTTCATCTACCTGACCAACTGGACGCAGTGCCTGCTAGCCCACTGCAGCCTGGTGGCGGCCCTGCTGGCCGTGGATCACGTCCTCCGGGTCAAACAAGGTAAACAAGGGAACAGGCAAGGGAACAAGGGAACAGGCGTCAGCCAGACCCTAGCTGGTTCAGTCGACGAAACAGTCAAACGAGCAGTGAAATAGCCTCATCGCATGATAACACTGAGCATGTTGAATGCTATTGCGACATGTTTTGGGCATCAGCTTTGAGGATATCTGGAAACGCCATTATTGGTCCCTCGTCAGATGACATGTGCTTGTCAGCAGTGAAAAGTCTGGCCTAGTTCTAGCTTTTTTGCAGCTTGTGAGCCGTAATTTGCTCTCCCATACTTGGTCTCAGTTTAAGCCATTCGCGGTTGCGCACCCGGGAACAGGTATTTCCGGGGGCATTCTAACTATATCGCTCTGCAGCGTGTTCATCATCCAGTGCTACCTTGTTGCGCATCCATAAACCTTGCTTTTCGTTTTGGTGTGTCTGTCCCAACGAAATCGAGAAGAAGAAACATCCGTTTAGCACCAGCTACAGGTTTTGGAGAAGTTATTCGCCGGCCGTTTCCGTGTAGGCAAACTGTTGCGCCATTTCAGCCTAGGACTGGTCACAACAGCACTGACGCAGTCCTCCAGTTTCAGCAGCTGGTACCCCTCCGCTTCGCTGGTGTTTATCACCGCTGGAGTTGACCGGCACGCCATGTTGTCAGGACGGGTCCTGTTGGAGCCCAGGCGACTCACCGCGGTGGTACCGACTCCCCGCTGGAGCTGACCGTGGTACACCGTGCTTTCCAGGGCGGGTCCTGGAGCCTGGCCGGCTTCCGTGGCGGTACCGCTGGAGCTGGCTCATGCACAACGTCAGCGCAGCTCTGGTCTTCACCGTCACCATCGCGTTCTGGCCCAGCATATTCGACGCCAATGATACTGGTCCCAACAGCCTCAACTACTTCACATTCTCCTCACACGGCGGCAACAGCATCTATGTATTGCTTCTCCTCGTCATCCACAGGTGACTTTCATCATACGCTCTGCCAAGCATTGTTATGATACGTACAACGATTCGTGAACTGTATCAGGGGCGCAACCAGGATTTTCTTAAAAAGGGGGGGGAGCGGAGCTCACTGAGAATTGAAATCATACGAAAACCGCCTGGTGGGAAGACGATGTGCAATGAATTTCACTCAAAAATGCGGGCTTGTGGGGGAGGGGGAGGCGCTCCGCTTAGTTCCGTGAATTGTATCGTTTGAACTACCTTTAGCAGGCAGCTGTAAGCAAAAAGCTGTTCGGTACCGTGCATAGGCTTCTCAGAGGATTTCTTGCCATTTGCCGTTTACATGCTTTGCTGAAACCTTGTTGTAAGTTCGCTTAACTGCGTAACTCATACCCATGGCCCCTTTGATCCGTGAACAGTTGTTCTATGGAGCACTCCAGGTGGCGTAACGTCGCCCTGTCCACATTCTGCTGCCTCCTACTGACCAGTACATCCCGGCAGAGTACCACGCCTTCCGCTGCACGTGGTACTATAGTCTGCCACTGACCCGCACATCCCCGCAGAGTGCCTCGCCGTCCGCTGCACGTGGTACTGTAGTCTGCCACTGACCCGCGCATCCCCGCAGAGTGCCTCGCCGTCCGCTGCACGTGCTGCAGCCGGCCGTGGCGGCGGCGGCGTACCTGGGCTTCACGGCCGCCTACACGGAGCTGGGCGGCACCACCGAGCGGGGCGACACCGCCTTCTACCCGGTCCTCGACTGGCGGCAGCAGCCGACCGCGGCCGCCCTCTTCGCCTTCGACCTGGTCATCGGCGTGCCGATCTCGTTCTTCGTGGTGGTGGGCGTGGCCGTTGCGCGAGAGGCCGTGTGGCGGCGCTGGCGGCGGGCCGGCGGTCTGCCGGACGAGGAGGCGCTGCTCGGCGGCGGGCCCGGCCGGCCCGGCTATGACGCCTGCTCTTGAGACGGGAGGCTCCAGCGGTGGAACAGCAGACAGTGGAGCTGAGATGCTCACCGGCCGGCAGACACCAGGACCGAAGGCGGACACTCAACAGCCCGCATATACCGGGACCGCGAGCAGTCTAGATCTCGCAGGCACCGGGCCGCGGACAATAGAGCCAAGACACTCACCTGCAGACATGAGGACCAGAGGCGGTCACCCGCCGACCCGCAGACACAGGACCGCAGACAGTCCAGATCAGACACATCCGCACCCGGCAGGACACAACGCGTTTGTGACCCCCGCCGGCCCGTATACAGCACAGGAAAGGCACCCGCCGCATCGCAGACAGCGAGAACATTCGAACTTTACCGCTTCCTGCTGGCCGTGAGTGCTGGCGCCTGCCTGCGACCTCGCACAGGGACATTGTCGGGGTATTCTGCCTTGTCCTGTCGGGATACGCCGGCAGCGACTCGTCTGCCACTCTGAGACGCTCGAGGCTGAGCCCAAAAGGCGATCGCAGAACTGGGTGCTGTGTTGCGGGTGTCTGCCGGGGCGACATTTGCCTCCGTGGCTGTGACGAGGGCGTTCTGTTTGTGTGGGCATGTAATTTATTTCGTGGGACCCATTGTGTGTTCTCATGCCAACCGCACCGTGAGGGCGGAAAACGGCCAGGTGACGTTCAGGACTACCTGCGCTCGTTGTCCACTTGGAGAACATACCGACGCCCTCAGCCGTTGTGCTTCAGGCATGCTGACGTCTTCCATGTGAACAGCGATAGATGTGATGCAGTCACATTCACCACATCACGGTTCCGGCGTGACGTGGCGTGCGTATGAGTTTTGCATTACAGGAATGTGTCGGTAAGCTCATACATCACCGTTTCGATAACGAAGGACATGTGTATGAATTCACGCGTAATTATCTTTGGTGAGGCTGTTTTTACGGTTAATGGGCCATCCTTGTAAACACATACATTTATCATATTAACTTTATTGCACCACCGATGTTTAGGAGGGCTGCGCCAAGCGAGAATCACAGCTACGACCGACATCACAAAATCACAGCTACGACCTTATTGAACCACGTCTACCGCTGCGACGGCGACTGCGCCTGTCGAGAAGAGAACCCCAAAGACGGCTACTGAACAGTGTAAGAAACGGACTGGACCAATCCGGCAGATCTTACCATCCGACCCAGTCCGCCGAACTGGATCCGGACTGAACCGAAAAATTCGTCCAAAAAACGATTTTGGACCGGGTTTGGATTTGGAGTTTCGTGAACTGATAGCATTTAAGCAGCTGACAATAAATGCCTAAAAACTAGGTTAAAACAACTCAACGTTTAGTCTGGAATTAAGCATTTGACAAGGCTTCTCTTAAGTGCTGCCAAAACAACTACCAACAAAGTAGTCCAAGTACGTGGACAGATTTTGCACTCTCAGTTGAACAGGTATGTGAAATCAGTGACTCCTTTAGGGGGTTTGTCTTGTCTTGGAGACTGATAATTGACCTTCACAAACCAACTTCAAAAGTGTCCAGACCATTTAAATGGATGGAGTGCTTGTGTTTTTCCCTCAAGTGATTGGAGCGGAGAGGAATCCAGATGCTGACTGGCGAAAAGTTGACACAGAAATGGTATGTCCTGAAAAACCAATGGTGTCGGTAAACCACAGCGACTAACCCTTGTTCACGTGTATCTATAACGCAAATTTTACTTGCGCTAAAAGTAGACAGTTTTAATCAATTTCTAGCGTACTAAATTGTATTAGACTGGACCCAGAAATTTCCCATTCTGGCTTCTCTGGGTTTCGGCCTCCTATTTGTAGCGGATCGGATCCGCATTGCACCAGCCTTGGAGGAAATTTATGGATTTGGACTGGATCTGGATCCACCCTGTCCGGTTACGGATTGGACGGGATCGGACCGGACCTATCCGCTTCGTACTCTGCTATTAAACACCCAAAACGACAGGCTCCGTTCCACACAGGTCACGACCCGCCTCCCCCCATCCACGGCCAGGCGAGGCCTTCACCGGGACAGGCGAATTGCAATCAAGCCCCCCCCCCCAGAGAAACGCACACGACAGGTCAGGGAGCCTGCCAGAACAAAATGGCGATACAGAGTGACACTGTCCACGCTGGCCTGCCGAGTCCAGGTACAATCAAGATACAGGTACGTCACGCTGCCTGAGCCACGGCAAGGACAAAACAGTGGCAAAAAGCGCACCTGTGGTGGAGCGTCCAGCAGGGAACGACAAACAAGCCCGTGAGATGCCATAGACCATAGTGATGCCATAGTGAGATGCCACAGACGTGTGTAAACGGTCCGTAAAGGCCCGATTCCCGGCAGCATTTCCTAGTCCGTTGTGTATGAAAAAGTCCACCTGATGAGAAAAGAAAGTGTCGTGTCCACCATCCGTCACGGACTGCTTAGTAGAGAGCACGCCAGTTTGGTTCAAACGAAGGGAAGATTCTATCAAAATATGAAGCACTATAACAACCGTAACACTACGAAAGACATCACAAAACAACGGCCGAAGAAACTGCTTTTTGGCAGCCATTTACACCATTCTGACAACTACTTACTGAAGTAAGTTAGGTCACCCGAGTGGGCGTTTCACAACACCTCGTCGCGAGACCTTCACTCCTTTCTCCAGTACGCTCCGAAAGGAGCCGGGTCTACGCTGGAGAGATACGCAGGACGGTGGGAAGGAGCCTCTCCCGTGTTCTGAGGCGTCACAGCAGGGCGCCCGTGGGCAGCCGGCCTCTCCCGCGCTCGGCCGGACACTGGGGCCCGCTCCGGGCTCCGGCACGGACGGCCCCTGCTCAACCGGCCGCTCTTTACCGGGCCGCAGCACCGCGCCCGGGCCGGAGCTGAACGCCCCGCTCGCCCGGTCAGCCTCAGCCGGCCGGTGACGGCGTCAGGCGGATCGCGGCGGCGGCGGAACAAACCCGGAACGGCGGCGACGAGGACCGGTTCCCGGCGCAGCGGGCAGGAGGCCCAGATCAGGAGGCAGGAGGCCTCCTGGTCGTGGAGGCCGCCGCAGCCGGTCGGTGGGCGGCGGGCTGACGGGCTTCGCAGCTGCGCTCCTCGCTCCGGCGGCGAGGACGACCGCGCGGACTACAACAGCGACGTGTCAACAGGCGACCCCTATGACTGGCAGAACGAAACGAGGCTTCTCTCCTCTTGTACTGCTTACATCGTGATTAGGATAGCGAAGGAGGCCCGCCTTGATAGCCGGTCATCGCGATTAAGACTAGCAGCAGAGGACAGCGCTCTTCCACTAGGCTACGCTCTTCGACGTAGCCGCAGATCTTACGGTACACAGCTCACAGTTGTCTAGGTCTCAGGCTCGTCACTATGCTGCCTGACAGCAACACCTATTGCTTTCAAGGCACCTCACTACGCGAAACTACTAGTTTTCGGACTTGAGACTGAATTCCTGTCAGGCTTCCATGCACCCATCTCCGAACAGATTACACGCGTCACGAGGGTGACGTCCGAATCAATTCCAGCCGCGCCCAGCTCTCTCAGCCCGCTCTCGACAGTCTACCAGCGAGGCATGCTCAGCCGAACCACAACTCCCGAAACGATTTCACGGCAGAAGTAAAGCAGGGGCGTTTCCGCTGCACCGTTCTCCGAGCTTCAGCAGTCGAATGGAGCGACGAGGCGCCAGGACCTCCTGAACCAGGCTGCCTGTCGCCTCCCCGAGCCCGAGACCCGGCTCCCGGCCAGGGCGCCTGCGGGCCTGCCGCCGTCCTGCGGTGACCAGGAGACGTGCAGGGGGGAAGCGCATGGATCCCAGGCAAGGGTCTCCCAGTGGCGGCAACACAGCAGGACCGGACACAAGTGCACGTGTGCCAACCGGGTCCGCTGTTCAAAGCTGGCAACCAGCAATTTCAAAACTGACAAGCATGCTGACGCCTAACAGGTGGTAAAAAACGTTCGCTGGGAGTAAATAATTCACGGCAGCGGAAGGTCGATGTCCGAAGACGCAGTCACAAAGGATACACAGATGACAAAAGAAATCATTTCATGCCTGAGATACGCGTTTAACTGTCGTTAAAGCAACTCTCCTCTATGATTTTCGAATCTACTCCGACTGTGACGCAACCTGTCAACGGGAACGTCGTATGAAAACGACAACCTCTGCAGCTCCAGCCCAGTGTCTGATAACGTTCCATGGAGCGGCCGCCTTGCTGGACTACGCATCTCCGCTACTGATGACGTCTTTCACGCGATACCATTCAGGTCACGAAGCCTACAACTGCGGCAGCCACACACATCCGAATAAGCGAATTAGCTGCCTACGTTTCGACCTGGCCGGCTCAACGGGTAACACCATAGTTAAATACCTTCATATACATTATCTTCGTATAGATCTACAGATCATATGGGCCAACCATCCTAGTACCTGCTATTGCGGACCGCCCTGTGCAGTACATGATCTAATGTCCGCAAATGCTACGTAATTATAAATTGCCGTCGGCAGCTTCGCTATAGTAACAAGCTGTCACTATACCCCTAATAGTCTACGTTCTGGTAAGATTCCCGTTCTTTGGACTTCAACAGCGACTTCTGACATAGCCTACACTACAACAGCCTTTGGACATCTACGCCGGCCTCGAAGACGATGTTGTCAAATAACTACCGCATTTTCTTTCTTCCTACGACACCGCCGTTCGAGAAGCAGCCGAGCTAGCGTGCCCTTGCACCACTCGAACGTACGTCGCTCTTGGGTCCGATGTAACGACTCCACCACAAATCCCACGTGGCCGGTAAACCCATACAGCCTCCGCGCCGGCCCACTTCTTCCGCGCAGCACCGCTTCAGGTGGGGTGGCCGCTTCCAACAGCACGGTGAACCCTTCCCACCCGGTGCCCGCTCGCTCACGACGCGCCCGCGCCCCGCCTCCGGCCGGCCTAGTTGTCCTTCTCCTCCTTGGTCGAGCTTCTCGAGCCGCTTGAGCGCCTGCTGGATGCGCACGCTGAGTCTGGACTCGAAGTCGTAGTCCCTGTAGTCGTCGCGGGCCGACTCGAGCAGGGCGCGGCCCTCGGCGCGGCGCTGCCGGGACGGACAGGAAGCCGGCGATCACACGGCAGACAGCTGTACAGGGACGGACAGGCGGCGTCACACGGCAGACAGCTGTACAGGGACGGACAGGCGGCGATCACACGGCAAACAGCTGTACTGGGACGGACAGGCGGCGATCACACGGCAGACAGCTGTACAGGGACGGATAGGCGGCGTCACACGGCGGCCGGCGATCACACGGCAGACAGCTGTACAGGGACGGACAGGCGGCGTCACACGGCAGCCGGCGATCACACGGCAGACAACAGCCCAGGAGCCGGCCCGAGGCGAGGCCATCGGCCGGCGGACAGCGGTCAACCTGAAGACTCGGCGCTCGCTGGTGGGAACTGACGACCAAGATTACCGGAGATATGTGCCAATCCCGGCCGCCGGCGAGTCACACCGACGTGGCGTGCGTTAAGCAATGCTGCCGTGACTGACTATGGAGATCAGATGGGTGGGGGGTCAGAGCGTAGATTTTCCAGAAACTGCGGAACCAGGACAAGGAGCCCGACTACGCATGACACCCAACAGAGCGCTTACTGGGGAACGTCGGAAAGCGGATGCCTCCCAGCATGTCTGAACGAACATGAAATACGAGAACGCTGGAACCAGTACGAACATTGACGACTGGGAAAAGTGCAACACCACAACAAAGCAAAAAGAACGCATCAAAGCTGTATGAATGCAACAGAAGCCCACAAAAACTAACGGAAAACAAACAAACCCTCCATCGCCAGTCACAGCCCTCCTGTACGCCGCAGGAGGCGAGCCGACCCGGCAACGACGCCTGCGCCACCGCGCCTGCCACGTACCCGGACATTGCCGCAGTACATGACCGCCAGCTCGTAGCTGGCGTGCGGCGCCACGTGCGGCCGCGCGCGGTCGCCGGCGCCGAGCTGCAGGGCGCGCCGGTAGTGCCGCTCGGCCTCGGCCAGGCTGGTGTTGTCGAACACGCCGCCGCAGACCAGGTGCGCCACGGCGGCCAGCGGCGCCAGCTCGGTCGCCGCCTGCTGGCAGTCTGCGGGCACGGCCGCGCGGTCACCGGTCGGCTGGCGTCCTCAGGAAAGAGCGGAGGTGGATCCACTGGTCTCCTCGAAACGGAGCCGTGACGGCTCCACTGCAGCTGTCACAGCGGACCGGTGAAGGGTTTAACTGCAGTCCTCACAATAAACCAGTGACGGACCCCCACCACCGTCCTCAGAGGACATCAGCGGACGGTTCCACCACTGCCACAGCAGACCAGTGACGACTACACTGTCGTTCTCGCAAAAGACCAGTGACGGCTCAACTGTCGCCCTCACAACCGACCAGTGACAGATCCGCCACCGTCCTTACAACAGATCAGTGACGGGCCCAGCACCGTCCTTACAACAGACCAGTGACAGGGTCATCACAGTCCTCACAACACACCACCGTCCTTACAACAGAGCAGTGGCGGCTCCCACGTCAACACCACAAAAGACCAGTGACGGAGCCATTACCATCTTCACACCACAGAGCGGTGGCGGCTTCCCTGCCGCCTCACAACAGACCAGTAATGGGTCCACAACCGTCCCGACAACAAAGCGGTGACAGTGCTCACGGCATATCAGTGAGTGCTCTGCCACCGTCCCCACCAGAGGGCGCTGACGGCTCAGCCGCAATCCTCAAAACAGACCACGGGCCGTACTCGCCGCAGACCACGACCACGCCACAGACCACGACAGACCAGCGATCGTCCTCACACCGGACGCCGTCATCCGTCCGCCCTCCACCGGCCGGCGGCCGCCTCCTCACCGTCGACGATGGCGCGCCACGCCTCGGGCGGGCACGAGGGCAGCGCGTTCCACAGGTAGAGCAGCTCGTAGCCGTGCAGGCGGCACGAGAGCTGCGCGCGCGGCGGCGCGGCCGGCTCCCGCAGCACGCCGCCGCGCGCCGCTGGATGAACGCGTCCAGGTCGGGCCGACCGCGGCCCGGCGGCGAGATCTCGGCCAGCAGCGACGAGCACAGCGTGACGTCACCGGAGGCGCCGGCGCAGACTGACGGCAGGCGGCGGCCGGTCAGCGCGCGCAGTCCAGACGTGACGGACGGCAGGCAGGCTGCGCATATGTAGTGGTACCCGTACATTGGCCACACATGACAGACAACACACACACACACAATGTCGATATGTTGCAGTCAGCATACACTGTCCACACATGATAACACACTGACAACAGACTGACCACATGCGCAACTGGTGGCCCAAATGGTCAGTACGCTGTCCACACAAGACGGACGGCAGACTGCCTGCAGATTTGTAACACAGGGTCAGCAAACTGTTCACACACAACATACAACAGACAAAGGTTGTCTCAGACGATCAGCACACAACAGCAGACAGACCGAAGCTGTTTGTAGTTTGTACGCAATCAGCACAAACTGTTTTTGCTAACGGCTGATACGCCGGACCCGCGACAGAGCTGAGCTGCCTTCAGTCCGGCAGAGCTGAGCTGCCGGCCGGCTGGAACCAGTGCCGGGGGCCGGACCCCAGGGCGAGCGAGGCGGCACCGCCGGCCGGCCCCGTCCGCGGCCACTCACCGGCCGCCAGGTAGTGGTAGAACGGCTTGGACCAGCGCGACTGCTGCGCCAGCTCCGAGAACGCCACGAACGCGCCGACCCAGTCGAGCTTCAGCAGCCGGCACCAGCCTGCCGCCCGCAGAGCGCGTTAGATCCGCGGCCAGGTGATTCCAGCCTACCGCCCGGACAGCGCACGTTAGTCCGTGATCCGGTCGGTAGCCAACGCTAGCCCGCTGCCCTGACGAAGGCGGCCGGCTCGGGTCGGTCCGCCGGTCCACGGCCAGTCGACACCGGCCTGCCGCCGATGTCTCAGGCTACCTGCCGACCGTCGGCACGGCGCCTCCGCAGCGCACGATCGAATGACTTTACAGTCGTTCTTCCGCTGAACGAGACTACGAGTATCTTCATGACAGCGGAGCAACGTTCATCGGATGATATGAACTTACGGGAATTAAACATCACTGCACGTTGTAACTCCTCCGGGCGACATCGAAAAACTTCCCGCGACAGGTTTCGCCTTGAAGACGTCACCAGACGCCGCCGCAGTGGGGCTCACCGATCTCGTGCAGGCAGAGGAGCCGCACCTCCGACTGCTGGCCCTGGCCGGCCGCCAGCTCGTACGCGGCCACCGCGCCCTCCAGGTCCGCCTGAAACAGCGACGAACAAACTGCCGTGTTTTGGTTTCAGAGGAACGCCGTTTTAGACTCACGGTGATGTCAGACTCATACTCACAGCTAACCAAGTCGTGACGAACGAGCAGAACACACTGCGGCGTCAGAAACCATACCAACAGGGAAACAATCAGCGACTACCAGCAATGGCTTTACTTATACCGGACCACTTACGAATGCCAGGCCGGTTCCGGTATCCACCTAGGCCAACCCGTTCCAGAAGCAGGTGACGTCATTTCCTAGCTTTGCCCTGTCCCTGTGACATGTATCAACTAGCCTACTCAGGCACGTCCCTATGCCGGAGGACGGCATTTATCCAGGCCGGTTCTGTCCTTGGAACGGAAATCATTATGTACCCAGGCCTGTCCCAACGGCTGGTGACGTCACGCCGCAGGTCTGACCTGAAGCCGCAGCACGCGGCCGCGGAAGAACTGGAACAGCGCCGCCTGCTGGTACCGGTCCGCCGTCTCCTCCAGCAGCTGCTGCGAGGCGGCCACGCCAGCCTGCCACGTTCCTGCCATCTAGCGAGAGCAGCGGGCGCACCACCGAGTGGTACCAGAGCAGCGCCAGGCTGTAACGGGGGCAGACGCCTCAGCTGCCGTCCAGCGACACTCCTGCCATCTAGCGAGAGCAGCGGACGCACCACCGAGTGGTACCAGAGCAGCGCCAGGCTGTAACGGGGGCAGACACCTCAGCTGCCGTCCAGCGACACTCCTGCCATCTAGCGAGAGCAGCGGACGCACCACCGAGTGGTACCAGAGCAGCGCCAGACTGTAACGGGGACAGACGTCTCAGCTGCCGTCCAGCGACACTCCTGCCATCTAGCGAGAGCAGCGGGCGCACCACCGAGTGGTACCAGAGCAGCGCCAGGCTGTAACAGGACAGACACCTCAGCTGCCGTCCAGCGACACTCCTGCCATCTAGCGGGAGCAGCGGGCGCACCACCGAGTGGTACCAGAGCAGCGCCAGGCTGTAACGGGGGCAGACACCTCAGCTGCCGTCCAGCGACACTCCTGCCATCTAGCGAGAGCAGCGGACGCACCACCGAGTGGTACCAGAGCAGCGCCAGGCTGTAACAGGACAGACGTCTCAGCTGCCGTCCAGCGACACTCCTGCCATCTAGCGAGAGCAGCGGACGCACCACCGAGTGGTACCAGAGCAGCGCCAGGCTGTAACGGGGGACAGACGCCTCAGCTGCCGTCCAGCGACACTCCTGCCATCTAGCGAGAGCAGCGGACGCACCACCGAGTGGTACCAGAGCAGCGCCAGGCTGTAACGGGGACAGACGTCTCAGCTGCCGTCCAGCGACACTCCTGCCATCTAGCGAGAGCAGCGGACGCACCACCGAGTGGTACCAGAGCAGCGCCAGGCTGTAACGGGGGCAGACACCTCAGCTGCCGTCCAGCGACACTCCTGCCATCTAGCGAGAGCAGCGGACGCACCACCGAGTGGTACCAGAGCAGCGCCAGGCTGTAACGGGGGCAGACACCTCAGCTGCCGTCCAGCGACACTCCTGCCATCTAGCGAGAGCAGCGGACGCACCACCGAGTGGTACCAGAGCAGCGCCAGGCTGTAACGGGGGCAGACACCTCAGCTGCCGTCCAGCGACACTCCTGCCATCTAGCGAGAGCAGCGGACGCACCACCGAGTGGTACCAGAGCAGCGCCAGGCTGTAACGGGGGCAGACACCTCAGCTGCCGTCCAGCGACACTCCTGCCATCTAGCGAGAGCAGCGGGCGCACCACCGAGTGGTACCAGAGCAGCGCCAGGCTGTAACGGGGGCAGACACCTCAGCTGCCGTCCAGCGACACTCCTGCCATCTAGCGAGAGCAGCGGGCGCACCACCGAGTGGTACCAGAGCAGCGCCAGGCTGTAACAGGACAGACGTCTCAGCTGCCGTCCAGCGACACTCCTGCCATCTAGCGAGAGCAGCGGGCGCACCACCGAGTGGTACCAGAGCAGCGCCAGGCTGTAACAGGAAGACGTCTCAGCTGCCGTCCAGCGAACTCTAGAGAGCAGCGGGCGCACCACCGAGTGGTACCAGAGCAGCGCCAGGCTGTAACGGGGGACAGACGCCTCAGCTGCCGTCCAGCGACACTCCTGCCATCTAGCGAGAGCAGCGGACGCACCACCGAGTGGTACCAGAGCAGCGCCAGGCTGTAACAGGACAGACGTCTCAGCTGCCGTCCAGCGACACTCCTGCCATCTAGCGAGAGCAGCGGGCGCACCACCGAGTGGTACCAGAGCAGCGCCAGGCTGTAACAGGACAGACGTCTCAGCTGCCGTCCAGCGACACTCCTGCCATCTAGCGAGAGCAGCGGACGCACCACCGAGTGGTACCAGAGCAGCGCCAGGCTGTAACGGGGGCAGACACCTCAGCTGCCGTCCAGCGACACTCCTGCCATCTAGCGAGAGCAGCGGACGCACCACCGAGTGGTACCAGAGCAGCGCCAGGCTGTAACGGGGGCAGACACCTCAGCTGCCGTCCAGCGACACTCCTGCCATCTAGCGAGAGCAGCGGGCGCACCACCGAGTGGTACCAGAGCAGCGCCAGGCTGTAACGGGGGCAGACACCTCAGCTGCCGTCCAGCGACACTCCTGCCATCTAGCGAGAGCAGCGGGCGCACCACCGAGTGGTACCAGAGCAACGCCAGGCTGTAACGGGGGCAGAACGTCTCAGCTGCCGTCCAGCGACACTCCTGCCATCTAGCGAGAGCAGCGGACGCACCACCGAGTGGTACCAGAGCAGCGCCAGGCTGTAACGCGGGCAGACACCATCTCAGCTGCCGTCCAGCGACACTCCTGCCATCTAGCGAGAGCAGCGGACGCACCACCGAGTGGTACCAGAGCAGCACCAGGCTGTAACGGGGGCAGACACCTCAGCTGCCGTCCAGCGACACTCCTGCCATCTAGCGACAGCAGCGGGCGCACCACCAAGTGGTACCAGAGCAACGCCAGGCTGCAACGGGGCAGACAGCTCAGAGAGAAAGACTGCTATCCGGCGAGAAAAGCGCTAGTGCTGCGATGACAGCCCCCACCCCCAAGCCTCACTGACGGACAGGATTTTAACACAACGCGAACAGAAAATGAAGAGAAGTGAACTGTCCAACAGGCAGCCCATGCTACCACTGGAAGCGTACCTGGCAAGTGGAGCCCGCATGTCTTGGCTGTTCTTGCAGAACGTCAGCGCCGACAGCGCCGCCGAGCGGTCACTTTGGAAACCAAGCAGCTGAACCACCTGTTCAGAGTCGTAGCAAAGGTCAAATGCCCCTTTCGATTAGATCAGACTGGGCTTTCTTAAAGCCCATTTCATACATCAAGCAGAACGAATGTTCAAATTTAACCACGCATTCTGGCGGAAAGCAGGTAGTTTCGTCATGTTCTGTAACTTTCATGAACATAAAAACACAGGTAAGTGTTCTAGGACTGCAGTCATGCTATTGGGGCACCAAAGCTACCCATTTTCAACCCTACGTAACTGATCCACATGCAATTCTGACCACCTCTTCTGCATAGCACTTGGTCAACTCCTCGCTTCGATAATCAGCAATGTATAGGCAGAAATCAATAAAGACAGGCATGCAAAGGCTCGCTGACGTAACAAGATCTTTGTCTTAATGAGGATAACTGTTTTAACTTAATCCTACTCTTCAATGAAAAACCACGCATCAAATCTCTGAAATGTTCCTCTCCGAATGCTCATACATATCAGAAACCCGACGCTTGGCACAATGAACGGTCCATCACAGCACAACACTGCAGGCACAGTACGCCACCGTGGCGGCTCGAGGTTCACCTTGACGAACTTGGCCGGCAGCAGAGAGACGGCCAGCTGGAACAGGCCGTACCCCAGGGATACCGAGCCCATCAGGGCGCGCACGACCGCCGCCGAGACGGGGCTGCAACAGACAGACAGACGGACAAACTGACGAGCCGCCCGGCGGTGACGGAGACGCCCCTCAAGACTTGTGAGGAACGACGTAAAGCTGACGAGTCGCACCTTTTACAGTCAACAGCACGTCTGGAACCCCACTCGAACGTAGTGGTCCTCATGGGGAAGTCTGGGCAAACCTCACGCACGGCGTTCAGGTAGCGTGCACAGGCAGGGTCGTCTCCCCACCACACTTCAGCCGTCGCTCACCAGCTCAGCCGAGCCGGTCCGACACTCACCTGGTCTGGTCCACACGGAGCCGGTCCGACACTCACCTGGTCTGGTCCACACGGAGCCCGTCCGACACTCACCTGGTCTGGTCCACACGGAGCCGGTCCGACACTCACCTGGTCTGGTCCACACGGAGCCGGTCCGACACTCACCTGGTCTGGTCCACACGGAGCCGGTCCGACACTCACCTGGTCTGGTCCACACGGAGCCGGTCCGACACTCACCTGGTCTGGTCCACACGGAGCCGGTCCGACACTCACCTGGTCTGGTCCACACGGAGCCGGTCCGACACTCACCTGGTCTGGTCCACACGGAGCCGGTCCGACACTCACCTGGTCTGGTCCACACGGAGCCGGTCCGACACTCACCTGGTCTGGTCCACACGGAGCCGGTCCGACACTCACCTGGTCTGGTCCACAGGGCCGGTCCGACACTCACCTGGTCCACTCGACACTCACCTGGTCTGGTCCACACGGAGCCGGTCCGACACTCACCTGGTCTGGTCCACACGGAGCCGGTCCGACACTCACCTGGTCTGGTCCACACGGAGCCGGTCCGACACTCACCTGGTCTGGTCCACACGGAGCCGGTCCGACACTCACCTGGTCTGGTCCACACGGAGCCGGTCCGACACTCACCTGGTCTGGTCCACACGGAGCCGGTCCGACACTCACCTGGTCTGGTCCACACGGAGCCGGTCCGACACTCACCTGGTCTGGTCCACACGGAGCCGGTCCGACACTCACCTGGTCTGGTCCACACGGAGCCGGTCCGACACTCACCTGGTCTGGTCCACACGGAGCCGGTCCGACACTCACCTGGTCTGGTCCACACGGAGCCGGTCCGACACTCACCTGGTCTGGTCCACACGGAGCCGGTCCGACACTCACCTGGTCTGGTCCACACGGAGCCGGTCCGACACTCACCTGGTCTGGTCCACACGGAGCCGGTCCGACACTCACCTGGTCTGGTCCACACGGAGCCGGTCCGACACTCACCTGGTCTGGTCCACACGGAGCCGGTCCGACACTCACCTGGTCTGGTCCACACGGAGCCGGGTGGCGGAGCGGGGAACGCCGGCGCCGGTGGCGGCGGCGGGCGCGAAGGAGGCCAAGCTCGGGGAGGACGAGGAGGAGGACAGTAGAGGACGGGCCGGCGCCTGGGGAGGACAGCCACCCGGCTCGGCCGCTTGTAATGAGAGCGACGCAGTGAGCAGCGGCGACACACGGTCAGGCAGGCAGGCAGACCGAACAAGGGCGTGAGTATTCTTCCACGGACAGTACGAAGAACGGCAATGCCGCATCCTCCAATGCGTCAGACAAAGGCCTTCGCTTCACAGCACCAACTTATATAAAAATACAACGTGGGAAAAGCCAACCAACGAATGGGTTTATTGTCGTGTGACGGCAGGGGGCACTTGTACCGATATCCGTGAGATCATAAGCCAACAGAATGGCATCGGTGGCAGCTTCGGTTACGAGAAAACGTTTCTGTCATTCTCGAGCCTCCACCTCCAGTTCCCGGCACGTTCTGCGGGAGTGAGATCACGGGAGCGAGATCCCGGCCGACGCCAGCCAGCTCCGGCCGCTGGGAGGGGTTCTCACCGTCCCCCAGTCCGTCCTGCTGCAGGCTGCGGTACATGGAGCTGATCTGGCCGTAGATCCTGTCGTAGGTCTTCCAGGCGCGCCGCAGGCCCCAGCTGCCCTTGACGCAGCTGCTGAGGTCCTGAAGGCCGGAGCAGGGTCAGCGGGCGGTCGACTCACATTCATTACATACATCAAAATTAGGGCTGCTGGGATGCTTCAGGACCGGCGACCGTGCGGCTAACGGGAGAGAGAAACCTTCAGATACTTCGGCGCGGAACAGCCTTCCGTTTCAAAACGGTCACTTCACGGTAATGTTGAAATAAGTGGGGCAGAAACCGGAGTTTATTGGCCTTCGTGGTCTCACGCGAACAATATCACGGATGACAGGGAGCAGGCCAGGACTGCTCAGGCCCAGGACCCCATGGATAAAGTGCAGAGCCTCCGGGTCCCGACAGACCAACACCGCCGACGACCGGTCCGGTGCACCGAGGCGTCCGGGTCGGGCGGACGGACCTGCTGCAGGAAGTTGATGACGGCCGAGCAGACCTGGCAGTCGGCCACCACGATCTGGCGCTCCAGCAGGTCCACGACCTCGTCCTCCTGCCAAAACGGTCACGGCCGGTCAGCGCCTGCGGCCGACTGCTGAAGACGGCAGAGGTCATTTTCCGACGCAGGAGGACGCCGCGACGCCCCGGTCAACATCAGGCTACAGGGAATCAGTCCCTGACAGGGTGGTGTGTTCGTACATGCTGGTGACTGAGATGACCAGCTTTCTGGGACATATCTGAGGGTGTGTACCAGCATATAACAAATGCCAGGTTCTTCATAATGAAAACACACCTGGCTCACATATGGGCAAATAAGGACGAAAGTGTGAGAAACTAGCAGTATGACTGCATAAAACAGAATAGAAACCATGCAGAATTCAAGAATGTGCTGGAAGTCAAAGCCTTCATCCATTATTCTGCATTATGCATTACAAAACAAATACATCATAAGTTGCTGGACACAAAATGTGATCAAAAAGGGGAGAGGTGATAGCTTTTGTCAACTAAGAGAGGGCATTTATGGGATGACCATCCAGCTGATAAGGGGCACAATGTATGGGAAGATACAGCAGCACCTTTGGAACAGAGTACAGCTGATCTCAGAAATACCTGCAGCTGATCTGAGCCCTTCAGTTTGGCTCTGAGCTGAGTGACTAGTCCAGAGTCTGGAGCCACAGCTTTCTCTGTGGCCTTGAGTAACTGCTGAGTTTGTTCCAGTTGGATGGAGTCAAATGTCACCACAGCATTCTGCCAAAAAAAACAGCCCAGCTGATGACATCCTGCATAATCACCTGACAACCAGTTATCTGTGTTACTAGACTCATACCAGCACACAAAACAGATCCATAGGGAAAAAGGAACATACCAATCCATCATGCAACAAACTGCAGCTTCCTTCTGGCTACAACTTTCTGAAATCAAGAGATGCTGAGTTACTGGGATAAAAGCAGTAAAACACCATGCCATTTATAATTCTCAGCAGTAAATGTCAGCATCTGATACTAACCATTACAGTGGTGAAGCAATGTGCCATTCGGACATGTCGGTTTTCCAGGTGGTGATGGAAGAGCTCTTCAGCCTCCACCAGGCGGTTGTTCAGGAACATACTGACACCTTCCCGTGCCAGCTCCATATCTTTGCAGCTGTGTCTGCAAGCCACCACATCAATGACATCAGTTTTGTGTTGTTCATTGCATAACACAGCTTATGAATCACAACTACAAGATGTGGCTATGTCTGTGTTTTTAATCTTTTTCTGAATAGTTCCCATCCAAAAATTTCATTTTTGGGGTGTTGCTTGGATGGACTTAAAACTCTGTAGTTCATGCCACCAAAATGTATTTTTACTACTGAAAATATATTAAATAAGGAATGGCATAACAACATGACACATTATTAGCACCTAACGAGGATTAATGCTATTAAATGGATGCAAATTTCACTATGTAGGCCAGAAATTCTAAAACTGATGTATGTATTACTGTGATGAATCTTTCATCTCCCATTTGAGATTTTTTGCCAGTGAACAATCCACAACAACATTCCCATATTCGCAGCTTCTGTGTACATGATTGCCTACTGTACAATGCATCCATTCACATTAGTTTAGTGGCCACATCAAATATTTCTTGATAGAATCTGTGGTCAAAGCGTGATGAACCACCAGATATATCCTGTACTCTACTATTTTGCTTTTACGAAACCAGCCTCGTGGCTGGACGTGCTCGTTTAATCCCTCCCAGTGATTAGGTACCTTCCTACCTATATTTATGGCTGAAACTAGCAGATTCAAAGGTCCCTCAAGCTCGTCCACACTACGGACACGAAGACGTTAGCATCTGTAAATCTCATGCATTATTCATACCAGAAACACAGAAGTTGGCTCCATAGTTTGTCTTTCATGCGCCAAACACGCCGCACACCCTCGACCTTGAGGGGCGCAAGCAACATACACAACTGCATCAATCGACCAATGCTCTATTGATAATACGAAGGGAACCCGCGAGACTCGTTACCTACACCGTCACCGAGTCACTGTCGAAGTCGTTGGATACTGGCAGGTTTGTTGTGTATATTTTTCACCGTTTTGTCGTGTTAAATCACTGCAGAAATGGTCACGTTGGTTTTTATGAATTTGGTTCACATGTTGCCTATGTGACCTATGAACTCGTCACGCCTATTGCCCGAAGTTATTTCAGTTTGAAACCCTTGAATGCTGGTGTTTCGGGGTATGGAACATTGTTAACTTGATAATTTGTGTAGCTGTTGAATTTAGAAATATTTGAACAGTTTTCCAGCTGTGATGGCTAGTCATTGTATTTTAGGGAAGGAATGAGTATGTTACTATATATTGAATATATGTTATATATATTATAGAGCTTCATATTATTTAGAACCAACTGATTTATCTATGAATTATACCTGCATCTGTGGTGGGACTTGCATCATCTTTGTATACTCCTGTGTGTGGGTGGTGCTTCAGTGTACTGCTATTTTGCAACACCCTGAAATATAATGTCATTTTCATGCTATTTAGTGATGCAGAGGGTAGTCATACATTTTGTGTCTAATGTGGTATCAGGAAGGAGGCATACACTTGAATCCAGATTGTAAAACTCACCATATAGAGATGACTGGTCAGAGTTAAAAAAGAAATTTTGAATGACTTTCTTTCATCAAGAATAGCCACAGTGATCTGTGGTAACTCCAGAACATTTCACTCAGCAAGGATCACATCACATCACATCATCACATAACAAGGATCACATCAGGAAATGCATCATCAGCTCATATCCTGAATGATTTTCAACCTTGGACAGAACATCTCATGGATAAGCCATATTTTTGCCATGAAATATGATATTATATAATAAGCTGCAAAAAAGGGAATCACACCCATGTTTTTGGTTGATCATTCCTTTGTATTCCAATCAACCTGTTACCTCAGGTGAAAAAGAGATGGGAAGTATGATCCATAACCTCTGTTTCCACACATCTGCTAGGTGGCTGTGTGATCATTGGCCATTAGGACTGGGTGACCAGTATATGGAATCAGAGTTGCATGAATGATTACAAGGACTATTCCCAAAATGTCATTTCATTGTGGACTGATCCTGGATGGAGTGCATGAAAGTCTGTCAAAAAAGGCTGGGGGAAATATTATCTGTTGGACTGGAATTGCATTATTGGGTGGCAGGTTCAGGATGCAGGCAACAAGCTCTGCATAGCATTTGTTGTGATCCCAAAGCTATGAATGCAAACTATGTGGGCAAAATTAAGAAAAAACAGAAATGAAAAAGACTTAACAGGTTATTCATTCAGCTTTATTCCTTAATAAATAGTACCATGCCAACATGATTTATTCTTCCAAAACATGGATGAACCTGTTCCCAGTTTGTTCACCATCTGGCCAACAAAGGACATTCCAGGCTGCTGGACTTTTTATTTTTTGTTTGATAGTACCTGTCAGGTGGGCAGCATTTGGTACAAGGTACATCCTTGTCTTTCACAAATACTTTGGTACTTCCCTGACCTGCCTCTGAAATGAACCAAAATCTGGAGTAAATTTCCTGTAGGCAACCAACAAGATGGTGCCTATGAGCCTTAACATGCCATCATAGCAACTACATAGTCACCCCATGATAGGGTAACCATTACTGATTGGGGCCAAATGTTGCCAGTTTTTGTGAGTATCAAAACTTTGGTAGCTACCATGCTTCACTTATCAACCAGTCAGGTTCTTCAGGTGGGGGGGGGGGAGGAACAAAGGCTTATTACCTGTTGGAATTGCTCTTGTTTGAACTTGAGCATCTCTATCAGGGCCAAAAAAAGGAGCTGCAAGACTTGCCTCAACCACATTTTGCATGTTTGTAGGCTTAGGTCTCTAGCATTCTGTCATTGGAACCAACATGCAGTGGTAACAGTGAGGTGAGACAATAAGCATAATGTTGAATATAAGGTTCATGACCTAGTACCTAGATCATAAATATCCAGAACATCAGGATATTTATAACAGCCCACATCAGGAGTTACAGGGTCCAAACCTAGAGGATGTTTGCAACATAGCATGTCGAGAACGGAACAGACCATCACTAGCAGGTGGTGATTTTGGGTGCCTTTGATATGTAAATTAGTGCATTTCTGTTTTTTTCCAAACGAACGACTTGTGATGAACTCATGCTTTTATCTATTTACCCATCACACCGAACGTTGACTCTCGTTTGCAAATCCCACAACCATTGTGTAGTGTGACCAAAGCCCACATCATTGTGAACACTAACAGTCCGCTAAGCGTCACGTGCGGAATTTTCTGCTAGGATCGTGACGCTGCTCGTCCGTGCAGCAGTGTGGCGGGGCGCGGCATGATTCCGAGTCCGTCGCGCGCCACGCGCTCCCGGCGGCCGGCGCAGGGCCAGGCGTACCCGGGCCGGGCGGCGGCGGCGGCGGCGGCAGCGGCGGCCGCCGGCGGCGGCTACCTGCCGCAGTGGGACGACGTCAGCTTCCTGCAGCCGTTCCGCGCCACCACCTGGATGGCCAACACGCTGCCGCGGCGCGCCAGCCTCGACTCGACGCTGTGCCTCTCGGAGGGCTCGCTGGACGACCTGGAGCACGACCTGGCCGCCGCCGACGAGTACAAGTACGAGAACGTGGTCCACCCGAAGACGGTGAGTGCGCCGGCCGGCGGAGGGCGGCCGGGGTCGGTGCGTTGACGCCCGGACGCCGACGGACGCGGGAGTGGGTTTTTCGCACGGGGATGTTGGCCGTGTGGTCGTGGTGCGAGTAGGGACGGCGTCATTGCCCGTGTTGGGGGGTGGGCTTCCTTCGGTCTTTTGCAAAAACTGCTGGACCGTACTGACAAACATGGTAAGATGTAACCTTTAATAATGATAACAAAAAACTGCGAGCGATCTTTTGGCAGTGTTCTAAGGCGTTACTCTGTTATGCTTGCGTGTAGCTTTTATCCCAAACGTGTGTTATTTGGCCTCGGAAAATCGTTAGTAGGCCCCCAAGGACTGTTGGCATAAAAAGCCATGTTTACGACCTTGCCATGTCTAAGGCTTTTGGCCTAATTTGTGTACTTAATGCGCTCGTATCGGGCCTGTTTTCCGAAGCTCCATTTCTTGTGAACCACGAATTAATTATCCCTGGTAGGGACAGGACAACACTTGCCGTCTGTCTGTGGTGAACCATTCGTGAACCACTACAGTACAATTTCTGACTATTACGTATAATTTCTGACTAACGTTACGTTAACCGACGGTCCCCAGGAAGGTTTGAAAAGTTTTTTGCATCAGGAATGCAATGGGAAATGTATTTTCCTAAATACAACAAAGTTATGTGAACATGGGATATTTTCACTATTCCCTTTGCAAAAGTCGTACTTGGTTTGCTATCGCCAGTAAAGTCATTTTGGTGTCCGTTTTGCTGGATTGAAAATTATACTCGCTGACGCCAAAAGCAGTGAGAACAGTTTTTAACCCAGAACACCAGCTCTTAGTAGGTTGCGTATAAACCACCAGTGTCCGTCTGGAGGGAAGGTGTATGTACCATGGGGATCATTCTGTGGAAGACAGTTTGTGTCTATGATTTGCGGGTTTCAACCACGAGGCCTTAGTCAATGTCGGACGGTGCGTGAGCCTTGAGAGGATGGCTGGTGATCCCGGGGATGAGGGGGTCCAGCCCCCCATTTTTGAGGGATTTTAGCACTAGGTCTATGACAGTGACCGGAAAGGAACGGTCTGAAATCCTATGTGGACTCCCGAATATTTTTAGGTGATCTCCAGCCATGCTTGAGAACCTAGTCTGTAGCGAACGGGTGGTAACCTCGAAGTTCCACTGTGTCGGACGGTGTGTGAATCGCAGGTCCCACCACTCGGCGAACGGTCAGTGAGTCACCAAGTCCCAGTCCGTGACAGACGATGTGTGAACGACGAGGTTCCAATCTGCGGCGGACGGTATGTGAATGCGTGGTTTCGCTGCTGGTCCTGATCCTCCCTGTGCCATTCATTCATCCGTCCGTCCGTCCGTCCGTCCGTCCGTCCGTCCGTCCGTCCGTCTGTCTGTCCGTTTGTCCATATCTGTTCCATTCCCCGTCCCTGTCCCTGTCCCTGTCCCCGTCCCTGTCCCTGTCCCCGTCCCCGTCCCCGTCTCCGTCCCCGTCCCCGTCCCCGTCCCCGTCCCCGTCCCCGTCCCCGTCCCCGTCCGTCCGTCCGTCCGTCCGTCCGTCCGTCCGTCCGTCCGTCCGTCCCCGTCCGTCCGTCTGTCTGTCTGTCTGTCCGTTTGCCCATATCTGTTCCATTCCCCGTCCCTGTCCCTGTCCCCGTCGCTGTCCCTGTCCCTGTCCCCGCCCCTGTCCCCTGTCCCCGTCCCTGTCCCTGTCCCTGTCCCTGTCCCCGTCCCCGTCCCGTCCCGTCCCGTCCCCGTCCCCGTCCCTGTCCCCGTCCCCGTCCCCGTCCCCGTCCCCGTCCCCGTCCCCGTCCCCGTCCGTCCGTCCGTCCGTCCGTCCGT
Source organism: Capitulum mitella (assembly GCA_030062745.1). Lineage (NCBI taxonomy): Eukaryota > Metazoa > Arthropoda > Thecostraca > Pollicipedomorpha > Pollicipedidae > Capitulum > Capitulum mitella. Next base: position 21,911,828 of record CP099852.1, on the reverse strand, counting down.
CCGTCCTTGTATGAACGTGAGGCGGGGCCGGCCGGCGGCCTGTGTCAGTTCGGCCGCCGCCGGCGCCGGTGGGGCCGCAGCCTCGCAGCCCTCCCGACCTTCGCCTCACTGCCGGCGCCGAGGGGCCGCCGGACTCTCCCGCGAGCTCGCAGCCGGACGTGCTCGCCGCCCGGCCGGCCGGCCGCTGACGCCGCCATGCTGCAGGTGCTGGACGGGCTGAACGAGCTGCGGGGCGACACCGTCTTCTGCGACGTGGTGCTGCACGTGGGCGACCAGCAGTTCCCGGCGCACAAGTGCGTCCTGGCTGCAGCCAGCCCCTACTTCAAGGTGAGGACCCGGCGGATCGTGGTCTGGGAACGGACGGCTCGACGGTGCGTTCGACTGGAGGGCTTTGACGGTGCGGCGTCGCGGGAACTTCGTTAATAATAACTGGCGGTGTTTCACTTGTCATTGTGCTATGAATCATACACCTTGACAACGTGGGTGTTGATGCTGGAGTGTTGTGGGACGTAGTTAATAATAACCGGTAATTGATCGCCGCGGCATGAGGCATACACCGTGAGGACTTGCCATGGGGTCGTGAGTGTGTTCCAGTTTTGAGCAGAGGCTACTTGCTGTAACGGGCTAACGCGTCTCGTCAACAGAGATATAGGTGGGGACCGATGACTGGGTGGAAAGGGTTGAGAACTGTAACTAGGAACCGGGGAGAGATATTGGATATGATGTTTAAATGCGATAGCCTTTTATTTCGACGTCATCTAGTTCGGATGGTGAGTTCGTTGAACCATATTTTGTCGCGGAGTGCCTGGCTGCTGTTAACAGTGGGACCAGAGAGATCGGGTAGTGTTTCCTGTCGGCAATTGAGATGGATATGTACAGTGCTATGGTTGATATAGATATTGCACGACCAACGTGAATTCAGGAGCATCTGATGCAGCAACATGTCAACCCATTATCAGCTAAGACTAGTTAAACACGTATTATTCATTCGGTCCAGTTTTATTTCCAGCGTTTCCGGTCACCGTTCATCAGATGAAGGTGCACGGCCCCCGGAAACGTCGCTGTTATCATGCTAACAGTTCGGAGAACACAGTACATTATGTCAATATTGTTCGCAGTGGTCGATCAGGTCTCAGAGTCGGTTGGGTCGGGCAGTATCCCGTTGAGTATATTTATGGCAGCCCCGGGGTGGGCCATGCTCTATTTTGTGGCGTTCGTTAAACGTCCCCGGGTCATGGCAGCGGGTGGCATTGTAACACCAGGCCTGGGGACGTATTCCAAACGGAACAGTGTGCAGGCTCACTGGTGGAAGGCAGAGACTCGTGCGATGCGCCAAGGTGATTTCGTTTTTTTTTCCTACCATGATATCAGCGCTGATGCGGAAAATGGGTGCGAAATTATGTGCGAAATAGGTGGCCCCGTGTAACTTGTACTGACATTATTTACCCTTCCGTGTCCCGAGTGGGCGCTGTGTCGGTGTCCGCCGTTTGAAGCCCCTCCCCCGCCTCCCGCAGCACCAGGCCAGAGTCGTAATAAGTCTCCCTCAGCTGATGGCCGGAGGGGTCACGTGGCCATGGGGTCAAGGTCGCGCTGGAGCGGCGATTCATTGTGACCGGCGTGGTATCGGGAATTCAGCTCCGGCTGGGGGAAGTGTAGAGGCAATTTGACAGAGACAGTATGAATGTGCGATGAAGTGCATGACAGGTCTGCGTTATGATGAAGTGCGTGACAGGTCTGAATGTGTCAATGCGTGTGTGACTGGTCTGGGCCTGGCAGAAAGTAGCTTCCAGGCTTGATGCTTCGATAAAGCACTGTGCCATGAGGAATACGATTTTACATAACCAAGGTATTCGTGATCATACTATAGACATTCGCTGCAAACGCGGATAACAATGTTAAGAAAGCGCTTGTCGTAATCCGTAGTTCATATTTCTGATTGTAGGTTGAGACAAATATCCTCAGGCAGCTACATCTCCACCCATGTCTCTTGTGTTTTCGTACAAATTGTAAACATTCAAGCCCGAGTCATCACACGATGTGATGACACAGGAATCCCAACGGTTGGCACGTTAATTCTTGATAATGCTTGGCGGGCTGATTCTTTACACTGCTGCTTGTGGTGAACAAAACGGATCCTTAAAACGGAGCAAACATTTCCCGTTTCAGCCACATCGGCCCTTGTGGTCACCGCTTCTCGCGCACAAAGTAGCTGCGAAGCTTCCGCTCGAGACTGCGCGGAGATTTAGAAATCCTCGCTGCGGTTCCGCCCCTTTGCCGTTTTTTTTCCCGCCGGGTTTTTCGTCCGCGCCGCCGATCTGCCGGTCTGGCCCGCTCGAGAGCCGAGACAGACCGCGCCGCTGGCCGGCCGGCACTGTATTCGGACGGTCACAGTGTGTGTGTCCCCCACAGACGGCGGAGCAGACTCTGACCTGGCGCATCAGAGGCCTGTACTCTGTCGGCCTCCCAGTGGGGCCGGTGGGCGGCGGCCGTGGCCGTGGACGACGCCACGTGCAGGACACGCCACGCCTGACCTAAAGTTGACCCAGAAAACGCAGCCGGAAAATTAATGTTTATCTTTTGGTTGGATCCGAACTGGCTGGTGATTAAACGGACTTGAATGAAATCCGCGGAATTTGAAGGAATTGTCTGGCTTGAGACAAACCCGTTAAACGTTTGGCGGTGGCGATCCGAATTGATACAGGCGCTGGCCATCAACGCGATGTTATTGTGAAGAAATCGAGGGACGGAAAGTTGAGAAAGTGGTCGAAGTGTTCGGCATTGGCGATCTGAATTGACGCCGGTGCCGTCTGAATACTGGCCAGTCCATCACCGGCCGCCCCTCAGGCGTCTCCGCGGTCATGACTGACGCCGGCCTGACGGTGCCGCAGGCCATGTTCACCAGCCAGCTGAAGGAGTCGCAGGACGAGGACGTGACGCTGAACGGCCTGGAGCCGGCCATGATGGAGGTGCTGCTGCAGTACGCCTACACCGGCGCCGTCGTCATCAACCAGACCAACGTCCAGAGCCTGATGGCCGCCTCCAACCTCGTCCAGGTCAGCGGACAGCCTTCAGTCGCCGGGGGGAAGTCCTCAGGGCGGCTGGGGGGACACTTTCAGACCCCCTGGGCGACACCCCGTGTGATGCCTGGGATGGCACCGACCAGGACGCTCTGACACCTCTCAGAACGGCCGGGCCGACATAAGATTACACGGGGCAGACCAACAACACTTCCGCCGTCGGCAGTTGGATTATTTCGCTTGTGAAGCCATTGTCAGTTTAGTCGGACGATACTGAATTCTGTCGGCGTGCGCTGAAAATTTGGATGTGAAGATGGCGTTTGCGTACGTCAAATCGCAGCAAGAACGGAGTCGGAACACACTGGCCTAGTTGTCTGCTCCATTTCTGGCTCTGTTTGTGAGTGTTTTGACATGAAGTTTTGAGGTTCAGGAGCTATGCTGACCGATAAACAGCGTTTCCGGTGCTCGATGCCTTCCTTTGTTTGCTCGGCTGAGCGTTTGAAGTGGCCGTGTGATATCGCCGCCATCTGAGCCCGGTGCGGCGAAGCTGAGCTTCTGTTTGCGGCCGCCAGGTGCTGGCCGTGCGAGACGCCTGCTCTCTGTTCATGGAGAAGCACATGGACGCCTCGAACTGTCTGGGGATTCACTGTTTCGCCGAGACGATGGACTGCGAGCGCCTGCAAACTGTGGCCAAGGCGTACGCGCTGAGGTGAGCGCGGCCGGGCCGATTATCAGCGGGGGAGGGGAGCCGACCGTGCCGATCAGGGACGGAAGGGAGCCGACCGTGCCGCCAGTGATGGCGCTCTGCGTGTCGTGCGAAACGCGGATCGGAACTGGTCGTTGTCCCTGGTCTGTTGAAGGGGATTCACCACCAGTATGTCTTCGCTGTTTGCCATGGTATCCTTTCCCTTGTGGACAAGAACCTCCTTTTTACGCCTGGGTATTTCATGTCATGAAACCTGTTCACATTGACTGTCGCCTTCATTCACGTCCTGCTGAGGTGTGCAACAAATTTGTGTGTAATGAACACTCCTCAACATTTCACTTTATTAAGCACATTCTAACTTCACGATTGCCTTCGTTTGTGTGCGTCCCGTGCGAACGGTGCTGGTGCTGAGCAGGTGACCCCTGACGCCTGTGCCTTCGGTCGCCGTCCGCAGCAACTTTTCGGAGGTGACCGCGCACGAGGAGTTCCTGAACCTGTCGCGCCCCAAGCTGGTGGAGCTGGTCTCCTCGGACGAGGTGAACGTGCCGCGCGAGGAGGACGTGTTCATGGCCGTGCTCAACTGGTTCAACCACCAGCCCGACGCCCGCAAGGAAGACTTTCACAAGGTGCGCCCGCGACGGTGCTTTCCGTTACCACCGGACGGGTTCTGTCGAGGGATACCGTGCTTTTCTTGGGTTCGTGGCTGACCTGTTCGTGGCTGACCGTGGTCACCAGAAAAATTGTTGGAAATCTGTCACAACTGACGAAATTGTAAAAAAGTAAAGAATTGCCGGAAATAGAAATGACCATGTCCAACGTGATTGGCCATGTTGATCTTGGTTTAGTCGTTGGAGTAACCGTTTTACCCTCACGGTGACAGCAATGAAACGTTCCTCCCTGGACGCACCAGGTACTGGAGAACGTGCGGCTGCCCCTGCTGTCGCCCTACTTCCTGCACGACTGCGTATCCAAACAGAAGATCGTCCGCACCTCGCCCGAGTGCCAAAGCCTTCTGGAGGAGGCCAGGTACGTGCGCAGCGGGCGGAGACGTATGACGTGGGGTTTGAGACTCGTTAGCTGTTCGATCGTGTGTGATGGAGTGTGTTTATGCTAGGAAGTGGGTGAAGTGTGCCAATGTTAAGAAATGGGTGCGATATAACCCCCCATGTGGGTGGGCTGTCGGTTCAGAGGACTGCTCCGTGCGGGCCGGGGTGTCGGTTCAGAGGACTGCTCCGTGCGGGCCGGGGTGTGGGCTAAGAGTACTCCCGTGCTAGTCGGGGTGTCGGTTCAGGAGACTCCTCCGTGGGGGCCTGGGTGTCGGTTCAGAGGACTCCTGGGTGCGGGCCGGGGTGTCGGCTCAGAAGGCTGGTGAACGGGCCGCCTGTGTCGGCAGGCTGTACCACCTGCTGCCGGACCGGCGGGGCGACATGCAGGGGGTCAGGACGCGGCCCAGGAAAAACGCCGACCTCGTGGACGTGAGTAGCGGCACAGTCAGTCGGCCAGCGTGCGTGTGTGTCGCGTTTCGAAACCGTTTGCGGTGTATGTTGCCGGGGTTGTTTTCTGCAGGTTTTTATGTGCTGCGTACAAGTGAAGTGTTATGCTGCGTTACAAGCGTTGTGTGTAGAATGGGTTTGCATTTGTGATGCATCATGTCTCGTCAAACAACAAGCTAGAATAAAACAACACACATACACACAGACAGATTGAGAATGGCCTGAAATGATCATGTCTGGCAACGTCGATACATCGAAAGTTACGGTTACCAGAGGGGGAAGTAGACTAGGCCAGGATGGTTAGCAGTTCGTGTTAAATGACCAGGCGAGCAAGGACCAGGATAAGAAACTGATGGGAGCTTATCGTAGTGCAGTCTGCCGCGTATGGAGAACAGTGAGCAACATCAGCCCTTGCATCGCAGGCTGTGCGGCCAGATTTGCAATTCTTGGTGGAAAGTGACACCCGACCGCGAAAATAGATAAGTCCCAATTATCGAAATAATTATATCGGAACACCATTTTGGCAGCAAAATGCAAGCGCCCAGGTCTTGATGTTGCGTCTTTAGAGTGCAGGATTCATGCATAATGCATCATCCCTCCCCCTCCCCCCAGCATTTTGACATCCGTGGGCAATTTTTACGTCTGCTCACCTAACCAAAACTTCATTTTTGGACATTGTAGCCGTTGACAGCCTTTGTTTCTGCCATAGCCACTGAAATATTTGCATTTTTTTGCATTTCATATATACTAAAAAACATATTTTATATTTCATATATACTGAAATATTTGCATCTTACATCTTGACACCCAGCGCAAAATGAATTTGGCCACACTGATCGCATGTGTTTGTGTTGCGTACCGCAGCTATTGTTGTGTACGCCGCAGGCGTTTGTATTCGGTATCGCGGACATTTGTGTGCTCTGTGTAAAATCGTTACCGTTCGGCAGGCGTCCTCAGTTGTGTTTGAGTTGTGCTACAGGTTTTTTCATGTTGTTGTCGTGTGCAGTTGGTGGCCTGATCCGTCTTGCAGACTGTGGCCGCTCGGCAGCTGATTGGGTGCACGGGCAGGTGTGCTCTGTCGCCGATTGAGACGATTGTGGCGACACGGCGATTGAGCGCTGTGTGGCCGACTGTCGCCGCTCGGCAGGTGATTGTCTGCGCGGGTGGCGAGGACGACCGTGTGGTGCTCCGCTCCGTTGAGGGGTTTGATCCCGTCTCAAAGCAGTGGGCCTCGCTGGAGAACCTGCCGTACGCCGTCAGGTGAGACGGACGCCTGTCGAGACCACGACTCCCGCTGGTCCATTGGAATTCGCGGGCGGAATATTGGTGCGGGAGATTTCGGTTCAGTTTTTCTCTGCACTGTCAGCGGTCCGTGCCGCTCTGAATGGACCTCGGCCGTGGCTTGAAGACCACCCTTCGTGGCCTCGTGACCGCTTTGTGGACATGGCGCCCTCTGCCTGCCCTGATAACCCCAACCATGGCCTGTAGATCCCTCCGTGAACTGACGTGCTAGCCCGGTATCCTCTGCTCTGACGTGATGACTTCTCCTGACCTGGTACCCTCTGTTTTGTTTTGATGACCTGCTGCTGGTACCCTCTGCTCTGACGTGATGACTCTTCTGCTGATGTGATACCCTCTGCTCTGACTTGATGACTCTTCTGCCGACCCAGTACCCTCTGCTCTGACCTGACACCGTCTGATAGGGCCCGATGAGCCCTGTTCTGACCTGCTGGCCCCGGAGCTGACCTGCCCCCCCCCCCCCCGCTCCGACCGGGCAGCAAGCACGGTGCGGTGGTGACGGGCAAGAACGTGATGTACGTGGCGGGCGGCGAGTTTCCGGACGGCATCGCCAGCAAGCAGCTGCTGCGCTTCGACCCGCAGCTCAACAAGTGGGAGGAGATGGCCAGCATGGCTTTCGCCCGCTCCGAGCTCGGTGAGCCGCCGGCTGCGCCGCGGACTGGTTCTTAACTCTGAATCAGCTCTTGTCTATTCAGGATCGATTTGGCAGTTTCGCATGTTTGTTAAATGAGAATCGGAATCGATTCACTTGAAAACCGCATGTGAACGATAATCAGACTCGAATCACAGAGGTGTTGCCGTTTAGTCGTTGATCGTCATTAATCGAATCACGACTTAGGCCAATCGAAGTCAGGGCCAGTTGATTTTCAGCTCAGTGAATCAGGGGAAGAATGGCACCGTCCGTCTGCAGGCGCAGGTACCTGTAGCCTGTCTGTCTGTATGACGTGCACCTCCGGTCTGGCTGCACTGAAGTGGTTACCCGTATGACCTGTGATCGGTGCGTGCCGCAGGTCTGGCCGTGCTGGACGGGTTCCTGTACGCGGCCGGCGGCTGGGACGGTACCGCCCGGCTGGACTCTGTCGAGAGGTACGTCAGGAGGGACCGGCCGCCGTCGGCCGGTCCGACCGGAGCTCGGCGCCCGGGCCGGGAGACACCCAGCCCCGGCCCTAACAGCGGCAGGAACAGAAATCTGCCCGGGAGACACACCCAGCCCCGGCCCTAACAGCGGCAGCAACAGAAATCTGCCCGGGAGACACACCCAGCCCCGGCCCTAAAGCGGCAGGAAAGAAACTGCCGGGAACCCCCCCGGCCCTAACAGCGGCTGCAACAGGAATCTGCCCGGGAGACACCCCAGCCCCGGCCCTAACAGCGGCAGGAACAGAAATCTGCCCGGGAGACACACCCAGCCCCGGCCCTAACAGCGGCAGCAACAGAAATCTGCCCGGGAGACACACCCAGCCCCGGCCCTAACAGCGGCAGCAACAGTAAACTGTGCCGGGAGACACCCCCAGCCCCGGCCCTAACAGCGGCTGCAACAGTAAACTGTGCCGGGAGACACCCCCAGCCCCGGCCCTAACAGCGGCAGCAACAGTAAACTGTGCCGGGAGACACCCCCAGCCCCGGCCCTAACAGCGGCAGCAACAGGAATCTGCCCGGGAGACACCCCAGCCCCGGCCCTAACAGCGGCTGCAACAGTAAACTGTGCCGGGAGACACCCCCAGCCCCGGCCCTAACAGCGGCTGCAACAGTAAACTGTGCCGGGAGACACCCCAGCCCCGGCCCTAACAGGGTCACCGTAAACTGTGCCGGGAGACCCCCAGCCCCAGCGGCAGCAACAGTAAACTGTGCCCGGGAGACACCCCCAGCCCCGGCCCTAACAACGGCAGCAGTAGGACACTGTGCCGGAGAGGTACATCACCCCCGTCCCGAACAGCTGCCACAATACGAAACTGGGGTCTAGGCAGACCACGGTCTTGCGTCGTGCATTGTCCAGGAGGATGGCGCGTGTACGAGTTTCTGCTTGTCATATATAAAACGGGGAAAGCTGTCTCCAGGCTGATTTGCCGTACTGCTGGGCGCCATCCCACGACAGTCCCACTGATGGTTTCCCCGTGACCAGCCAGGGCATGAAATAGCTCAGGCCGGCCGAAATAACCTTTAAAACCAAGTGAATGCTATTGAATCGGCGGTTAAATGCGGCTGCGGCGGGAGGTGGACGCCCGCTGGCGGCCCGGCCCGTGGCCCGTGTCGACGGGTCGGGGTGTCCCGTCCGCTGCTCACGCGCCCCTCCCCCCGCCACCGCCGCCAGGTACAACACGGACACCAACAGCTGGGAGCAGCTGCCCAGTCTGAAGGCGGGCATCACCTCGGCCGCCGTGGTCGCCTACGAGGGCTTCCTCTACGTGGCAGGTGCGGTGGGTGTGACAGTGCAGTGGTGGAGTTTGAGGCCGTCAGGTTGTGTGTTTTGAAGGCCTGGCGTGACGTAACCTGGCCTTGCCTGGCCTGAACTGAGCCGAGCTGAGCTGAGCTGAGCTGAGCTGAGCTGAGCTGAACTGAGCTGAGCTGAACTGAGCTGAGCTGAGCTGAGCTGAGCTGAGCTGAACTGAACTGAACTGAACTGAACTGAACTGAGCTGAGCTGAGCTGAGCTGAGCTGAGCTGAGCTGAGCTGAGCTGAGCTGAGAACTGAACTGGGCTGAGCTGAGCTGAGCTGAGCTGAGCTGAGCTGAGCTGAACCGAACCGAACCGAACCGAACCGAACCGAACCGAACTGAACTGAACCGAACTGACGTGACCCGATGTGACATGACTTGATGTAATCCAAGGTAACTTAAGGAACTATGTTATCGGACTTCTATCAGATCCGATGTCTGCTAGTCAGACGTGCTTTGCTCCGACTGGACTGGACTGGACATGACCTGACCCGATCTGGCCAGGGTTGTGCATGCGCCAGGTACTAACCCGGCGTTTATTTCTCTGACCTCGCCTGGCCTGACCTAACACGACCTGGCCCGGCTTGACCGGACCGACCTAACCTGACCTGTCTTGACCTGACCTGATCCGGCCTGACCTGCCCAGACCAGACGGTCTGACCTGAGCTGGTTCGCCGTCAGGTGGCGCGATCGGTGAGGACGGTGACGGCATCACCTGACCTGACCTGACCTGAGCTGGTTCGCCATCAGGTGGCGCTATCGGTGAGGACGGTGACGGCATCACCTGACCTGACCTGACCTGACCTGGTTCGCCGTCAGGTGGCGCGATCGGTGAGGACGGTGACGGCATCACCTGCGTGCAGCGGTTCGACCCGCGCACGCGCACCTGGGCCGAGCTGGCGCCCATGCTGATCCCCCGCAGCGGCTCGGCCGCCTGTGTGCTGGACGGCAAACTGTACGTCATAGGTGGGTGCAGCGGCGGCCGGCCGTCTGGCCTGCGGGAGTCCGCGCTGTGAGTGCGGGCGGCGTGCTGTAAGTGCGGTGTAAGTGAGGTGGGCGGTGAACAGGAAGCTGCAAGCCAAACGCCAAAGGCGGAGACACTCTGGGTTGTGTACCAAACTGTGCGTTGTAGCTGTAGGTGGGTGCGGTTTTAACCGTCACCGTTGTGCTTTCCGTTGGTGGCTGTGCGCCGTGTCGTGCTGTTGCGAAAACATGCAGTGGATGTGCTGAGAAAAATTCGGGGAAACACCGTAATCACTGGGCCTTACCGCACCGATGGGGGTTGCATTGTCTGCTGTCGTTGTCTGTGTTTCGCGCCATGGGCGACGGTGCTAAAGCTGCAATGATGCCTTGTGAACGCTCACACTGCCGCCGCGTTTGATGGGTGTCGACGCGGCTTTTTAAACGGCAGGCGGCTGGCACGGCGCCACCGAGAACACGAACAAGGTGGAGTGCTACGACATCCACCGGAACCAGTGGAATCCCTGTTCGCCGATGAGGGCTCGCCGCTACAGGCCAGGTCAGTCGAACTCAGAACTTCCAGTCGCGCCGGAGTCGGTTCGCATGGGAGCTTGACGATTGTGGCGCTTTGCGCTGCCGAATGCTGATAGCTGTGGAGTCCGCCCCAACAGAGTACTGATGGAGTGGGATGCGGCATCGATTTCACGCAACGTCTTCTGGAATTAAGGTGTTTTGAAACCGATAACAAATGTGGTTGGTGTCTGGGTTACCAGGCTCATGTGGTGTGGCCTCACTATAGTCGGACCGGCAGGCTGGCATGACGTGATGTTACGGGACGTCAGTGTCCGGGTCGGGAGGCGGCTGTGATGTGAAGTAATGGGACAGCAATGTGGCCGGACCGATAGCGTTGTGATGTTCCGGGACGTCAGTGCCCGGACCGGCAGGCGGGTGTGAAGTGGCGCGATGTGACGCCAGTGCACCCGTGTCGTCAGGCGCCGCGGTGATGGGCGGACACATCTACGTGCTGGGCGGCGAGGAGGGCTGGGACCTGTACCACAAGAGCGTGGAGCGCTACTCCCCCGCCTCCGACCGGTGGGAGGACTCGGCCGACATGGCCACGCCCCGCTCCTGGCTCACCTGCACCACGCTCCAGGTGAGACGGCTCGTTCGCACCGCGCTCCGGGTGAGAGGGGCCCTGGCTCACCTGCATCACGCTCCAGGAGAGAACCTTGAGACAGCATCGCTGCGGAGCTGTTAGGCGTGGTCACCTTTTTACGGTGGAATTGAGTACCGGGGGTTGCGCCGTGCTGTTCGCCTTTCGTTGTTTACTTTTTGTGCGTTCGGGGCCTGATCCCTCGCCCGGTCTTTCCAGGTCCGGCAGCCACTTCTAGTCCGGGATCGGCGATGATTGGCCGGCCGGCCGGTGACGTGCCGCCCACGTCACAGCTTGGCGTGGGCGGCGCGTCACGCCATTGGCCGAGCGCCTTGTGACGCTGCCCATGTCGTAGCGTGGCGACCGGTCATTGGCTAAGGGGCTATCGCCTTCGGCCGCGTAACAGCGTGGCAGCCTCTCATTGGCCGGGCGCCGGTGACTCCGCCCACTTGACGGCGTTTTGGCGTATCACTGGCCCTGAACTTTGGAAGGTCTGCGGGCGGCGATCAGCCTTGACCGCGCCATCTCACCACGTGACGTCGGTCCGCTCACCACGCTGGCGGTCACGTAGCCTGTGACTGATCGCGACGGCCTAGCGGGTGATGGCAGGAGAACCACGTGACTGCGGTCTGTCAGCGGGGCAACGGTCACGTGACAGCAGGCTGTTACTGAAGCGACGGTCGCTTGGCAGCGGCGTGAGGCCCAGGTAGAGGCTATATGCCCGCGCTCCTCTGCCAGTTATTTATCGAGTTGCCTGCCGTTTGTCGAGCACAATTACCGATATTCCGATGCCATGGGCAAATTCGCGGCCTGCGCCCGTCCCTCCTGAGGCCGAATGGATTCGGACGTGGCAGTCGGCTGCGAGTGAACAGGTTCCGCAACCATTCCATCCAGCAGGGGTCACGTGATGTTCGGCGTGCCTGTTTTCTGGTAGCAGCTGACAGCGCAAATTTTTCGTGGAAACGTAGCGCAGGCTTCATTTGACGTATCTCAGCACGGTGTATGCTTGTTAACCGACAACACTTGTTAGCCGACAATACGCGTTACTCCTCATGATATAGTCTGACGCCTTGCGTTGGTTTGGAGCTCAGGGTGCACGCGAGGTTGCTGGTGTTCTGGGCTATGACGGCTGACGGAGAAGTCTATGCGCCCTGTTTATTTTTTCTTTTTTTACCCATTACAGTCTTACGAGAAGTTGACAGAACGCCACGCCCGCGCTCGCCTCAACGGTACGTGCGATGTCAGAGACGGTACCGTGCGAGTGTCAGAGACTGTACACCGCCACGGTGGCCCACGCAAGGTCGCGACCTCCGATATCGCACGCGCACGACTCGGTCAAAATCCACAGAGTTGCCCGGCATGCGCCGGTGCGCCGTTCGCGGCGGACCGCCCGTGAAATCGGCCGCCGAGCTGTCTCGGTGAGCGTCGGGCTGTTTGTTTTCGTCGCCGTCTGGGCGGTAAGACGCCGCCTCAGATCTCGTCCTGCCGGCTCCAGTGCTCAGACTCCGTGTGGCTTTATTGTTGTTATCCAAATGTTTCGTTGGCCTGGTGCACTCGCGAGGTTTTACGTGTTTTGTATGCAATAAAGGAGGCCCGTTATTGACGTTTGCGCTGCTCCTTTCGCGATGGTCGTGTGTGGTGAAGTACCGACGGGTATTTTTGATATTCACTGCGACTGCAGTGGAATATTAGAACAGGAGCGACTATTGTGCTATATCAGAGGCTGGACAGCTTTGATTAGATGAAAGGCGGCTGACGGATTACCGTAGAACGGACCACTGAATGAACGACTGGTGGAATATCAGCTGTCGGGTCCGAGACCTCCGTGCACTGCGATACTAGGCGACGGCCAACGCCGGAGAGTCGCAGCGCATTCCAGAACGGTCTACCTTCCACTCATCGCCGGTATCCTGAAGTCGTCGAACCCTGTAGCTGGTGAGCGGAAACGCGTCCTGTTTGCCATCGTCAGGATTCGTTCGCAATTACTCTGTGACCTGTTTTGTTGTTCTGTGCTATGCACGTTGATCTTTTTCCATTTTCGGAAATGTGGAACGAAGAAGTAGAATAAAACAAGGCGGGAGCGAAACAAAATGGCGACACGACACAAAACACGCTTTGCATCCATGGACGCTCGCATTTGCACGACTCCTCGGCTCGACTGCCGACGAACCTTGTGTCCTGTTTTAGTATAAGAGCCGCAGGCGTCCGAAAAGCTTAGGTTCATTGAAGCTCCGAAGCTTGAAACAGAGCGTCGTGATTGATGTACACCGGAACTCGCACAGCCTCGAGACATGGAGGGCGAGAGCAGCTCATGGCCGTTGCAAAGGGGCGGTACCGGAATTGATATCTGCCCGCCTGCTGTGCCCATGGCTTTGAAGTCCCAGACCTGTGAACGTTTTGATTGCAGTACAGTGATGAAGGATATGACAGCTCTGTCATTTGATCCTGCGATAGTAGTCTGCGGCAGATTTACCTGTGCTCCGACGCGGACATAATTAAACCTACATCCATGGGCAGAGCTCTCCATCTCTTCATAATTACTCTGGGGGCTGCGGGCCTCAAAATCGAAATAAACGCGCACAAATTTGGGTGTTCGCTTCGCAATATTTACCGCACATGTACAGATTCCTGGCATATTTGAGATGAAGTAGCATATAAGTACCATGGAAACAGTATTTCCTGAATTTCAACGTTGATGTACGGTACATTATCGATATTCGTTGGACACCAGCACTAATTTGCGAGGAATTATGCTCTGCCTTCACTCAAGAGGCACGCCATCCCGATACCATCGTCTGACACGCCTTGATCTCGAGGAGAGCCACCCTCAGCCAGCTCAGCAGCTCCCGCTATCTCGGACGGACATCTCAGCGGCCCCCGGTGCTCGTGAAGCGCATGGTTCGGCGGCAGCTGTGATTCCGTGCCGGAAATGGAGCGAGGCCAGAGTGACGGGACAATACGCGCTGGGAACTTCAGCGCCCGATCCGCCACGTCGCTTCGGCCGGCGGGAACCCAGCGTGTCGACGCTTCGTGAAAAGGGCAGCGGTCAAGTGGCTCTGTAATTGCGCCAGCCTGATCTGAGCCGTCATGGCATAACCAGTTTGACCAGAGTTGACCTGACATACCGCCAGGTCGCCGTGCCGGCGGGAGGAGAGCACCTCCTCCCAAGTCACGCGCATGTCGCAATTGGCGCCGCCGCGGCAGCCGTAGAAAGCCTGGAGGAAATCGGGGTGCGGCTGAGAAGTTTTGGCGCAATGCTTTCTGTGGAGCTCCGTGAGTCTGATGTTGAAGATCGGAAAAAGTTGGGACCACCAGCTACCAAGTAATCAGAATTAGCTCCCCAGGAAGTTGGCATAGCTCCGCAGGGAGTCCTCATCAGTGTCCGGAGCCAGAATCATTTTCTCAGGGATTCAGCACGAAATCGACAGGAGGCCAGCATCAGCTCGGCCGGGAGCCAGCGTCAGTTTGGCAGGGAGTCAGCATCAACAGCGGGGAGTCAACTTAAGCACAGAAGTCAGCATGAACTCATCAGTGAGTCGGTATCAGCTGACCAGACGGACTGCATGAGCTTCCGGAGAAGTCAGCATCACTTTCCCAGGAATTTTGGATCAGCGCATCGGGGAACCAGCATGAGCTCCCAAGGGAGCCAGCATCAATTCACAGGGGAGCCAGAGGCAGGGCTCCCGGGAGCCAGCGGGAGCCAGCGGCAGACCCCGGCGTCGGAGCTGATCGCGGCGCCGGCGGCGCGTCATCGCCGGCGCCTGCATGCAAATGGCGCCGCATTAATCACGGCCGCCCGGACCGTAACAGCGACCGAGCGCTGCGAAATCCGGGCCGGGCCGGCCGGCGGCAACCCCGCCGACCCCGGGCCAATCGGCCGACCCCTGACCCGGGCCGGCCGCTCCGCCCCGCCGGCGTTGCCCCAACCGTCGGCCACATTGCTCACTGTTTATTTCAATATGCAGGGGCGGGCCGGCCGGCGCGCGGCCACCGGCCGGCCCTTGTGAAACGCCGTGCCGGGGCGGCGCGGCCACGCCGCCGGCCCTCCCATCTCGGTAACGGCGGCGGATGGGCCGTTTGCGCGCGGGGCGGCGCGGTCGGGGCTGTGGAGCGGCCCGCTGCCGCCCCCTCAGCGGGCCGCTAATGACTGGCGCGTGCCGGCGGGCGGCCGCCTGCGCCTGCGGAAAGCCCGGCCGGCCTGCCGCCTGACCTTGGCGCTGTGCGTGGCGGCGACGGCGCCGACGCGAGCGGACCCCGCGGAATTGGCTCGTGAGGCATCAGCGAGCCTCGATTTCTATTAAAGTCATCGTAAAGCAAGGCCGGCGCGGTCTCGGATGTTTCCCATGGGATCAGGAGTCGGCGCGTTTTGCGGCGTTTCCTTGAGCGGATTTACGGTCGAGGGCAGAGGCGATCGTTGGGAACTGACCTCGCTCCGATCAAGGTCTGTTGCATCAGGACACGGACCGAAGAGCAGCGCGAAGGCATGCGGGGCCGGACGTCGTGAGATGTGGGCTGCAGAAGGATGACAGAGGGCGGCCAGAGTGGGATGGTCGTGTTCTGACAGACGAGGGTCACTGAGTCGCGGGACGGATGCTGACACAGGAGCACAGGGCCACGGATGGATGCGTGCTCTCCGGCTGGGGGCGTTTCGCTGTCGGAGAGCTGAGTTGTGTGCAGCGAGGGAGCCGACCATTACGAGACAATGACCGCGGGGATGAAGCAATGAGATTTATCAGCTTGGCGGGGAAGATCTGCGAGGTGTTACAATAGTCCGAACGAATTCAAGTTGGCCAACCTAGGGGAAAGGTCCGCGGCACGTTCGGGGAATACTGACCACCTGATGATACCCCGTGACACCGGGTCCAGCAGTTTTGATTGGGAAAGAAGCAATCATCAAATGATGGCAGCGGTGTTGCGTGCTACGTGGTAATTTTCGCGAGCGCAGATGTTCAGCGTTCCCGGGATGACACGGTCATTGGTGTTTCATCTTGTTAGAGAAATGGTAATCTTATAGGTACATTAACCATGCCTGGTGCATACGTGATTCGGTTTACGGACCTTTTCTTTGTCCTGCCATCACAGTACATTTAATAGACTGTTGGTTTTCTGTGCAAGTTATGGTAAGGTTCTCCTGATGAAATGTCTAGACGACTTCCGTGAGGAGAAATTCTGGATCCTTTTCTGATGACACCCTGCACAGTACTTCGTGTTGGTCGCCCTTTCTCATTAGTTCTGCTCATTGACCTAAAAAGGCGCTTCTCTAGACGGAACACTGGAGAGGTTTTCGATCCTAGAGGGCGCGACAAGGTCTGCTTCCGAGTGTCAGATGGGACGTTGGCTTGATTCAAATCGGCGGGAATAACACTAGCAGGATGCTATTACGGTACTCGTTTTATTTCAAGGCGCAGTTTCGAACCGTGGCCACCTGTTATCACATAGCCCATGGCAGATTGCTGCCCATACTTCACTCTACATTCCCTTAGCTGACAGTCAACTAAGCAAGCCACGTGCTCCTTCTCTCTCATTGCGCACTGTTCGACTTGTTTCACCACAAAATCTACCTCAAGTGAATTAATTCACCGTTTGATTCAGTAAACAGAAAATTGGTTGTGCCTCCGATTCAAAACGGCTTTTAAAAAAGCGAATGGATTTAATTATGGTCCAATGACGATTTCACGGCAACAAGTCTGTGTTTCGACTCTGATTCTGAGACTACGGTTTCCGGGTAACCCGATTAAGGCTCTTATTCAGCGCGGACGAGCGAATCGATTCCATCGAATCCGGATCGATTCAAAACCGACTGAAATTGGTTCAGAATCGAGCACAGGCCTGGTTCTTCTCAGCCACCATTGTGAGATGTCCGATGACTTCTGCTCTCGCCATTTGTCTTTTGCCGTTGCCAGCGAGGAGGCGGAAACCGCAAAGACCTTCCACGGGCCTGCTCATGCGTAGATCGCAACTTAAACTGGGCTGTTCTGCAAACAACACGCTGGTGTTCGTTGGCTGCGACCACCGTTCCCTTATTCCGTGTGACGAGTGGCGTCTTACAGTGGCAATTTTTTGCCTCCAATAATCTCTTGCAGCAAGGAAAGCAATGCATGTTTATGTCTGGCTGCGGTCGTGTTGGTTCGAACCACGCCCAGAGCATTTGTTTATGCAAAACAGTCTGTCATTCCCTCTCCCCTGGTTCTTCAATCGGGGGTCGCCAATCAGCTGGGGTCACCGGCTAACGGAGGGTCACCAGGCAACTGAGGTCATCGATCAGCTGGGGATCACCGCTAAACTGAGGATTACAAGTCAGTTGTGGGTCCCGTTGAGGGCCACCATCCAATTGCAGAATGCCGTACAACTGACTTAGCACCAGTTTGGAAAACCACACAGGATTCCTCGATCCACGCCAGACACGACCCAGTTTCATTAATGCCAACGAGGCATTAACGCCGTACGCCGGTTAGATGTCCTGTGGGCCGGATGACGAGCGTGGCTTACCGTGTTTCCCTTCAGATCTGAAGTTTCCCTTCAGATCTGGAAGCTTACTTTCAAATTTTGTTTAGTGCAATTGTTTTCAAATGGTGCAAATTGCAGCACCGACGGAAATTCATCGATATGGATGTGTGGATTGCGGCGTTTACGTAATACTGCTGTTATGTGTCACGACAAATGAAATGAGCGAAAAACAGAATGCGACTTTCTCGACTTTGAGCTGAACAGATTTGTCAAGGCGCATAACTACGTGGTTAGATAAGCGTGGAAATTCATATATCTGTTTCGTTAAATATCCGTTTGTACTATAAAATGCACTATATGTAGACGTGCACATACATACATTACTTACGTTACGCTACCGCATTGATTAGCAATTCTGGTCACTTTTCGTCCGGCCACCGTGCGCTTCATTCTGCTCGAAGAGAAACTGCAGTCTGAATGATAAAACCACCGCCTACAAGAAACAATGCAGAAGAAAGCTGCGATATCATGGACCGTTTCTGTCGGTAGACGTTCAATTTTCGTTATTTACTCGACCCAGACATGCGATTATGGGTCGTTGTGGCCAACACGTTAGTGTAATAGGTGGTCGAGGTAGCTCGGTTTATGGTTTTGTGTTCTCATAAACCAAGCCTGGTTTCGGCCGTGTTGGCGGCTGTCTGTCGCCAGCCTCTTATCCCGCGAGCCGTTCAGGGTCCTAAGCGTTACTCCTCAGACGCAGTTCAGGGACTGCCCTTTTAAACACACACACACACACACACACACACAGTCCATGAGCTGCGACCCACAGCCTTTCAGCATTCACCCACGGACCTTCCTGGAAAGATCAAAACGTCGGGCTGCGATCTGTCGGCGGCTTCTTTTTTGGTAGTCTGTGCCACTTTTAAAAAGAAGAATAACATTGTCTTGTCCACGCGCAAACCACATCGCAGCGCAAAAAAGATGGCAAAGTCACAGCGTAGGGGGTATGTACATTTCGCCAATGGTTGTCCTCCATTCAACCTTGTTGCATTTTTGAAACCGTGAAGGTTTGTCCGTAGGCCGCAGCTCGTGGACTGTGTACGTTAAAATGGTAGCTAGTTAACCTGTTGCTGATGGAACCACCGTTCTTGATTCCCGCGAACTTTTCCCATTTCGTGGTCTTACACTGGCTGAACGTCTTGCAACAGAATCGACAAAGACGTCACGTTACGCGCATTGTCCCTGACCCTGTGGTTCGCTGAAGCCCCCGAAACCAAGTACATTGGTCGACTGTGCGAAGTAACCGCTCAGCCTCGCAGACGTTGCGTGAAAGCCGTCAGTCGATTGCCTCACACGCGGCTGGGCGACGCTGTGGCCGATTTCGCTCTGCGATTCACGACGGCGCCCAGCGAGGGCATCAATTTGCGCTTAACTCGTCAGTCACGTGAGAAGACGATCGACCCACGCACGGGGTCGGGCGGGCGCCGGGCCGACCCGATGCCGAGCCGAGGAGCGTGTCTCTGGCGACGGTCCGTCGAGCGGGCGGGCAGGCGGCGGGGTTAAACTCGCCTTCACGGGGCATGATCGCCTGGTCATGATTTAGCGTCATCGCCTGATCAGCCTTGTCGGACGAACCGCAGGGTCGGCCGGTCTGGTCTGGCAGGACCAGACCAGACCAGACCAGACCTGGCCAGACCGGACCGAAAAGGGCCGGACCGAGCCAGGCATGACCGGACCAGGCTGGACTGGATCGGAGCAGACCAGAACGGATCGGACCGGGTCAGACCACAGCCGGCCAGACCACGGGTCAGACCATACCGGACAAGACCAGACTGGACTAAACCTGGCCGAAGCGAAAAGAACCGGACCGGACCGCATCAGAACGAGCCAGTTGATCAGCGTGTTTCACGGATCCCTCCAGAGAGGATCGCAGATGACTGAACAGCGACCTTCAGTTTATCGATTACGCGCAATCAACCGATGACCTCAGTTGAACAGCGACCCCGAGTTGATTGATTAACCCCAGTTGACCAGTGCCGCCAGAGGACCGGCGACCTTCGGTTAAAGAGTGGTCCGCAGTTGACCAGTGGTCCTCAGTTGACCGGCGACTATTGGTTGACCGGTGACAGTTGGTGGACTGGCAACCCTGATGTGACCGATACCCCTCGGTTGACCGGTGGCTCGACGTCTCCGCTGCCGCCGGCCGCGGCCTCACGACCGTCCCCGGGTCAGCGACGGCCGCCGCCGCCCACCGTGCATGCCAATGGCCCGCCGTCCGCCTGCAGCGCCCGGCCGGCTCGTTCCGGCGCCCATTAGCCCGCCTGTCATCACCGAGACAGGCGCGCAACACCGGGCTGCGGCGGCCGATGACGGGCGGCCGGCCGCGGCGCCGCCGAGAGGCCGTTTGTCATCCGGCGGCGTGAGCGGCAACAGTCATCGCGGTCCGACGCGATCACGAGGCGGCCGATCCGGCGGCGGGTCGCGGGGGCCGGTCCGGGGCGCCGGGTCACGGCGCCGGCGATAGAGTCATGACGGCGTGTCGGCGCCGATGAGGCGCAGCTTGACGGGAGTCGTTTGCCGATAAGTGATGCGGGGGCCAACAGGATCTGAGGCCGTTTGTTTCCAATATCATCCATGAGTTCAACGAGAAGATTCTGAAACATTAATGGGGCCCGAGTCCCACCGAAAGTATGCAGAACGGCGCACCGGCGTAAACCGCCTGACCTCGATGCTATAGCGTCCATGTGTGTCACGTAAATGCCATATTTTTAAACGTTCGGACAGAAATTAACAAGTCTTAGCACGTTTTTCCCGACCAGGCCTGCGTCACGACATGCCGTCGATTTGTCTTCTGTTTCACTGTTTCACGCGCATCCGCATCACCTGCCACACTGTGGGTCATTTATGTTTGCTTGCTGACACGTGCGCAGGCCCATAAAGCACGTAGGGCAAAGGTCCTACCAGTTGGGCATTGGCTCTGCCACCTTTCGATAATTTTAACGCTAACTCTGTGATGCTGCATAAAAAGAAACTAACGAAAACAGCTCTGGCCTTACCAACTTTGAAAAAGCTTCTGCACTGGCCTCTCCCAGTTTAGGTTTGCGTGCCACTGAATACAAGTTTGGTCCCTTTGTTACCACTGCTTTTGTGTTTTTAATGACCTCAATAAATTCAATACATGCCATGATCGGCACAAGTTCGCATTACCACGGTCGTTACCATGTTGGCGTGACTGGTATCGTCGCTGTTAGAGTGTTCGCCTTTCGGTGGTCTCCGATGTGACTGGACGTAATCCAGGCGTTACAAATCCATAAATTTCCCGAATGGAGCAAGTCAAGGTTCGACCAGCAGTAAGTCAAATGCATCAGTCGTTCCAGCGACGCCATCACGGTCTCGGTTGATGCGCCCCATCCGTGCCAGCGTCAATCCCACGGGCGTTTTGAAGTCGGCACACGGCCCCAGACAAGGTCAGATCGGCAAGGCCGGTCTCTCTCAAGACCGCTCGTGTCATTACCTTTTTACCGGCAATACCAATTACGCGTACGTAAAATCGATGTCGACCGCGGGCCGGGCGTCGGTAATACGACCCTGATGAGCGCGCCGTCAATAGCGAACGTGACGGGCCGATCAGGCTAACTGGGGCCGTTATGGGGCCGTTACTAACCCCTGGCGGCGCCTCCGCCTTGGGGGCTCGGTTGCCGGCCTCCTGATGGGTGGAAATCCAGCGGCGATAAGCGGCGGGCACCGCGCTAACAGAAAACGAACGCCGCGGGAACGCAGCGAAACGGCCGGGATTTATGTCGATAATGCGGCAGTGTTGCCAGATGCTGCCAGACGCGAGGAGATGTGATGGCGATCGATGCTAATGTAACGACCGAGATGGCAAAAACGGGCTGCACGGGCGGATTGTCTACTGCCTTTGACTGCCAGTTCAATAAGCTGAGGTCGTGTTGACGGGCCCTTGTATTTCATGGTCGGTTGAGACACTTTTCAAATGAGACAAAAAGGAAAAACGTTTACGATCAAGCATTGGCGTATCAGAAGTGCATGCCTCCGTTTTATACCCTCAGTTGTAAAACTCTTCATAAATTCAGGTTTAAGCATCCAATTTAGTCTTGTCCGGGGAATGACTCCAATGACTTCAGTGCATCCATAATTCATGCTTCAGTCACAGGCGCCTTTTATAAGGCCTTTAGGGAAAGACGAAGTGTTGTAGACACGTACATGGCTGACAAAAAGTACAACATTATACACCGTGTTATTTTCGTGCCCTTGCTTAAAGATGACGTTTTCTTGAGATAACCGGGCTCTGATTGCCAGGCCGTTATGTGCAGCATTCATCATTACGCAATTGCTCGGAAAGGCGATATTAAACAAGGCTTTTCGGAGGATTCTCAACAAAAAATCGGGCTTTTGTGTGCAGCTGTTACCAGCCCCGGCCAAAGCCACCAGAGCGTCGTCACGCGCAGCACGGGCTCTGTTTGGAAACCGAACAGACTGATTTATAACAGTGGTATTCATTTTAGGGAACTTTTCTGCCGATCCGGCAGTAGTTCAAACTCGGAGAGTTTTGCAAAACTTTCTCAGTGAACCAAGCGATGAGCGCTGAGCGAGCAGTATGCAGTGTCTGGTTACACACATGCAATATCTTTTGATATTCCTGGCCTGACCGGAAGAATCTCGCACGTCTGCACGCATGTGCATTGAACTTTACCTAACCTGACGTGTGATAACGCATAGGACAGCGATAGCCTGTTTGTTTCAGAAATCGCAGTATAATTTTACAGATTATCCAAGCTGCCGTTTCATTCCCCCCAAAAACAGGGCAGCAGTTAGGGAAATACCATGGTTTTCAGCCGTCGTTGTACAACTTTTCTGGCTTAAATGAGTTTGTGTGCGTCAAAATTTGACCGATTTAAAGACCATTTCTTCCTCAGCACAGAAACAACCCATTTGCAGATGTGAAGGCATGCACCACTTCATCTGCAAACTTTCCGCGAAAAATCGACGTATTTTCTCCATATCCATCCAGCACAATTCTGATTAATATTTAAAACGTGAGTCTTGAAATTGAGCGATTACGTTCATGCTTAAATGAAAAGTGGTTAGGTATATACATACATGCATGTATGGGAATATTAACCCTATTCCCGGAGACCCTATGGCCGATTCCCGGCAGGGGAGTGGATTCGGCTCCCTGAGATCTCGAGATCCGATTTCATCCGATCCGATTTCATCGCACCAAACGAACAAACGGCGGCCGATTTGCCATGACCTTAGCTACATTTTTTTATGGAAACAAGTCTTCAAAATTTTGAAAGGGGTGGATACAGGGGGCAAAAAGACAAAATGGGGATATTTTTGGACTTCTTATAACTCCGTTGTTTATGGACCGATTTTGATGAAATTAGCATGAATCGAGAGATTATGGATGGGGCTTTTACCATTGGTCCATACATTTGACAATTTTGAGAAAATTCATAGGCGTTCACAGAGTTTTGAAAATAGGGGGATTAGTTTTTTTTAATTAAATTAACGAAAAAAATTAAAAGCATCTTTTTGGCTTCTTCTAGTTATCTTATGCTGAAGAAATACAACTCGTACCATAATGCTTGTTTAATGTTATCATAGGCGGCACCAAAGACATGAAAAACGGGAAATGTCATGGTCACTTGTTCTTCACATCAACCTACGACCTTTCACCTTCAATGACCTCTAATGATCTAAGAGCCGCTTGGAATGACCTCGTGTGCATTTAATATTTTCTGAGAACGTTTCCAGTCATTTGAATCCACTCTGTTTCCGAAATTCCATTTTACGGCTGTTGTGATATAGGGTGCACACACACACATTTTAGGTTATAGCTCCGTGACCCGACCTGATATCAAGCTGAAATTTGGTATACCAGTAGAGGACACTCGTCTACGTCATATGGACTCCAGGTTTGACATTTGAAAAAGAACAGCGCCAAAATTTTTGATATGAAACCAAATTTTAACTTTTGACCTTGACCCAACCTTAAAATTGACCTCAGATAAACAAAACTGTATCTGCACGTTTCCCAACTATTTAGCTATGCATCCATTTAAAATTTGAAGTCCTATCCTAAAAACGCTATTTTTGGCAGCCATTTTCCTTTTATCCTCAACAGGGCCAAAAATGGCCTGAGGTGCCTCCCAAAAACGTTACCTGGTTCCGCCCCTGAGTAAAATGGAATTAGGAAATTTTGTCACAGTACGAAGAAAGAATAGCGATGAAAACCGACCAAGTTTCGTGAAGCTGCGTCAAAAACCCTGGAACTGGCGAACAAAAAGCCCGAAGGGGTGGCGGATTCAGCCGCCCTTACCCCTGCCGGGAATAGGGTTAACCCTATTCCCGGCAGGGGGGGCGGAATCCGCCCCCCTCGGGTTTTTTGCTTGCCAATTCCAGGCTTTTTAACGCAGCTTCACGAAACTTGGTCACTTTTCCTAGCTATTCTTTCTACGTGCTGTGACAAAATTTCAAAATTCTACTTTGCTCAGGGGCGGAGTCAGTCAACGTTTTTGGGAGGCACCTCATGCCATTTTTGGCCATGTTAAGGGTAAAAGGAAAATGTCTGTCAAAAACAGAGTTTTTAAGATAGAACTTAAACCTTTACATGGATGTATAAATAAATAGTTGGGCAATGTGCAGATAAAATTTTGTTCACCTGAGGTCATTTTACAAGGTCACGTCAAAGTCAAAAGTCAAAATTTGTTTTTTTCCCAATAAGTTCGGCGCCGTTTTTTCAAATGCAAAACACGGAATACATATGACGTAGAAGGGTGCCTCCTACTTGCGTATCAAGTTTCAGCTTGATATCAGGTTGGGTCACAGAGCTATGACCTAAAATGTCCGTGCGCGTACCCTATATCGCAATAGCCAGAAAATGAAATTTTTGAAATAGAGTGAGTTCAAACGATTGAAAACGTTTATATAAGATAATACTAAATGCATAGGAGATTATTCCAAGTGACCTCAAGGTCACTAGAGGTCATTTAAGGTCAAAGGTCACAAGTTGATCTGAGAAACGTGTGACCATGACAGTTCCCCCTTTTTCATGTCCCTGGCACCGCCTATGCTAACATTATACAAACACTGCAATGCGATTTGTACTTCTTTAGTATAACATGACTAGCAGAAGCCAAAAAAGGGTGTTTGCCTCTTTTGTTCATCCAGTTGTTAGAAAACTAATCCTCCTATTTTTGAAACCCTGTGAACGCCCATGAATTTTCTCAAAATTTCAGATTTGTGTACCCATGGTAAAAGCCCTATCCATAATCTCTCGATTCATGCCAGTTTCATCGAAATCGGTCCATAAACAACGGAGTTATAAGAAGTCCAAAAGTACCCCCCATTTTGACATTTTTGCCCTCCTGTATCCACAAATTTCGAAATTTTGAAAATTTCTTTTCATAAAAATGTAGTTCATGTGACGGCAAATCGATTGCCGTTTGTTACGATGAAATCGGACAAGTAGTTCTCGAGATCTCAGGGGGGGCCGAATCCGCCCCCCCTGCCGGGAATCGGCCATACCGTCTAGCCCTCCGGGAATAGGGTTAAGGAAACTTCATCACGAAACCCAAATGCTCGACATCTGTTTCTCGAATTTCCAGGGAGGGACACTTCCATCTTGAAACGAACACACAACAATGAAACGGCACAAGTCCTAACTACAGTTTGATAGTGGTTTGGCGAAACTTCGAAGCAGCCCATGAACTGACAAAACTCTTGATACGTCGGGAGAGTTTCATTCTAATCACAGCCATCTGAATAAGTCATGGTTTGCCGCAGTTGCTTAAAATGCATAGGCCTCCCTCGAAACAAGCACAAAACTTGCATGACTAAACTTAACGCATCGGACATATGTTAATAATTGCAAGGTCTGGAAATTATTTTTACTGCGGACATTGCATAAAAATGGTTTGTTTGCAACAAAAATAGCTGTTTATATTTGCGCTTTGGCCAGTTTCAACACATGCAGCTCACGGGCATTACATTTTCTGCTTACCCACAACGCACATCAAATATTTACGTAGATGTTCTTATGTAGAGATCTTTTTCATTTGCAAAGCAAATTCAAAACTTCTCACATTAAATGCTACCAGAAATCATGAACAATGATCGCAATGTAACAATCAAGTGGAGTCCGCAATGAGTCCATAGTGGTGTGGCTATAGGCTGAGACCATTTAGCTTGCAGAAGATCTCTTTAGGAACAAAATGCACTTGGAAAATATCAGAGAATATCTTTGCAGTTTCTCTACCTACCATGTTTCGTTTTTTTTGCGTGAGGAGGTAAGAAATCGTTTCCATCTATGTGCAACTTGCAAAATTTAAATTCTTGCGGTCCTGTTTATTGATAACAAAGTTTATCGTCCTAAAAGTTCAAGGGTTCCGACATCCTTTAGCGTCACAAGGATCGCACAATAATTATGCAACGCTGGGGATGTGTGGGGGGAGGCTGTTGACTAATGTGTGGCAAAACGTTGCAACGGGGAAGGTGGGAGTTAGGCAGACCGTTGTGCAACGCTGTCGTCGAAGAAGAAAGGGAGTTATTTTCTAAAAAGGCCAAAAAGGCCCTCTCTAACGAATATTTTAACTTTGACTTCTGTTTATCGACACCGCTAAACCAAAAAAAAAACGAAGCACTAATCAGAATGCCAGAACAGACCAGCAGTGGGAAGAGGAGGATGCTGACAGGCCATTACGTAATTTTAGGAGGTGGGGCTTTGGCTGGTCGTCACGAGAAGTTGCAAGGGGAGGGATTGGAAAAAAGCAAAAATGCGTCGCGTAATTCACGGACAACCCGATATCGTTCCACCTATCCATTGCACACTCCAGAAATCCACCGCTGACCGATGCGCCGGCAGAGGACCCGGTCCCACCGCTCCTGACCGCGGCGCCGTGGATGGCACCAATGACGTCACGGGGGAGGGGAGGCGGGCCGTTCGCACGGCCGCCCCCACCCGGCCATGAGAGAGGGCCCATGGCGGCCGGGCCAGGTCGGGGCACATCCTTGGCCCTGCCGGCCGGTATATAAGCTCGAGCGCGCCGGGAGGGCGGCATTCTCAGCCTGAGCCGGAGCCACCCCACCTCAGCAGTGATGAAGGTGAGCGGTCGGATCTCGGCAATCACTCTGCGGTGGGGAGCGGCGATAGCAGCGACTTCCCTAATCCCGTCCATCGTGTCATACTCTATCATTGCCCTTTCTAACGCCACTTGTGCCACGTGGCTGGCGATCACAGGAGGGTTGGGGGTCCGGCCCCCCTTTTCAATATCCGGGAATTCTAACATTAGGCCTGCGGCGATGGCTGAAAAGAAACGGTCTGCGGTCCCATGTGGATCCCGAATAATTTTCGGAAATCACCAACTATGCTATCATATCATAGCCCACGATAGCCATCTCCAATGCCACGTGTGCCACATGTGCCACGCCACATGAGGCCGGTACAGGAGTGGGCGACGGAGGAGCTTCTCTGTAGCGGCGCGTGGCTCGGTCCTCTGCCCCGGGCGGTGGCGGCTCGCAGCAGGCTCGGCTGACCTGAGGTCATTCTGCGACGTGTTTCCGCGCGGCGAACGCGGTTCCGGCATTCGGACTGTCTCAGTGTGCACTGGCGATACCCGCTGAAAAAGTGGATTCACTTGTCTTGTCGCTTTAACTCAAGTTGCAGAACAAGCTTTTGTTCTAAGATCCCAAATTTTGTTTTGCGAAATCGGCCTTTGTTCCAGGCTGAAATCAGTTTTTGCTTGAAATCCATCGGTTTTGCCACTGATTCTAATAACAGAGTGGCGTATAAAGCAGCTGGCAAGCAGACAGGTTTCAGCCATACAACTTGATTCATCCAATCAAAGGAAGAGACAATTTTCCATCATCTTTTGCCGAATGGAAACCACTTTCAAAATGTTATATTTCGTTCTCCCGCCACGCCTCAGAACAGAACGGAATGTCTGTTTTTGTACATGGCCATGATGAAATGTGAGATTCCTTGGACCTGTTATTTCTTTACAGCCATCAACTGCATTATACCACCAAGCGTGCTCTACAGTGCCAGGAAGCCTGTCTTCAGCTGATGCCTCCTTCCGTTCGCTAAGCTTACCTTACTCTGCAGAATCGGGCAACTGGATCGCCTTTGCTCCGAACCAGCGTTCAGCAGCTACCCACCGGCAGCACTAAACATCGGCTCTGGCCGTCATACGCGGCAAACTGTTCCACTGGATGTCCAGCGGGCTCCCTCCCTCTGGCCGCGAGCCCGGACTCTCCGATGACCCGCCACCCCGTCCCCAGGTTCTGCTGACGATCGTCGCCGTGCTGGCGTGCTCCGACGCCCAGCTGCGCGTGCGCCGTGCCTACGGCGCCCCGCCGGCGCCGTCCGCCGCCGCCGCCTCGGCCGGTGGCGCCGCCCTCAGGCCGCTCTCCGTCTCGACGGCCGGAGGGTCCGTCGGCGGCGGCCGGACCGGCCCTGGGCAACCGCGGCAACCAGGGCGGCGGCGGCAACGGCGGCCAGAACGGGCAGGCGTACCCGAGCTACGGCGGCCAGGCCGGTCAGGGGCGGCCGGCCGCGGCCGCGTCCGGCGCGATCGGCCGGCCTGCCGCCGCCCTCACCACGCCCCAGGCCCAGTACGGCGCCTCCGGGACCGGAGGCAGCCGCGGCAACGGCGGCGGTCTCGGAAACCGCGGCAACGGCGGAACCGGCGGAACCGGCGGCTACGGCGGCAACGGCGGTAACGGCGGCGCGCCGGGCGCCGGCGGCAGCGGCGGCGGCCTGGGCAACCGCCTGGGCGAGGGCGCGCCGATGCCGTACGAGTTCGACTGGGAGGTGGACGACGCGCCGAGCGGCAACCAGTACGGCCACGAGGAGCGGTCGGACGGCCGCCGCGTGGACGGCCAGTACCAGGTCCTGCTGCCCGACAGCCGCGTCCAGACCGTCACCTACTACGTCCAGGGCGACTCCGGCTACGTGGTCGAGGTCGCGTACGAGGGCGAGGCCAAGTTCGACGAGCCGGCGGCCGGCGCCGGCGGCAATGGGCTCGGCCAGAGAGGCGGCAACGGCGGCTACCAGCAGGGCGGCGCCGGCGGCAACGGGCTCGGCCAGAGAGGCGGCAACGGCGGCTACCAGCAGGGCGGCGCCGGCGGCAACGGGCTCGGCCAGAGAGGCGGCAACGGCGGCTACCAGCAGGGCGGCGCCGGTAACCAGGCGGGAGGCGCCGGTAACCGGCCCGCTCAGGTCGCCTCCGGCGGCGGCCGGTTCCCAGGCCCGCAGGGGGCCGCTAACCAGCTCTCGCCCAACAGCTACCTGGCCCCCGGCAGCGGTTACTAGGTCCGCTGGTCCGCGCTCCGCCCCCGGCGCCGCGGCTGCCTGAGCCGCGCCGTGTCTGCGTCCACCGGACCGCTGTCTGCCGCGGGTTTCTCCCCTAACGATGTCCTTGTCCCGTGTTTCCGGCGAGACGGCTCCCCGTTCCGGCCGGGCGGTCGAATGTCCTCCCATTCGGCTTCACCCTCCCCCCGGAACGGGGCCCGTGCCTCCCGCGTGTGATCGCGCTAACGTGTCGCGCGCCCATCTCCTGTATCGATCGGCTGAAACTGCGCTGGGCGCCCCGTGTGGCGCCGGCTAGCTCGCATTCGACTCGGCCCTATGGTGTGAACGGTCCGGTCCGCCCGCTGCGTGTGATGTGATGTGTGATGCGTGTGATGTGACGTCCAGTGTGGTGTCGCGGAGACGGCGTGACCAGAGCCTGCTCTCTGACGTCGAGACGGAAAGGTAAGTATTTATTTTCGTCGTGATACGCAGAGCTGGTGTTTTAGTGTGGATGAAAATATACGAGCTCAGATACGTGCTTGGTCTCTGTGAGTCTTCTTTGACCTCTTAAGGAAAAGCTGCGACAGAATACGCAGAGGCATGGCTCCAATGATGGCCGAGTGTGTATGAGAAAGGGATGCCTGTACGGCAAGCACACAAAGCTGAGCAACAGCTGTCGGTGACGTACAGTGACGTAGCCAGAGGGGGTCAGAGCGGTTAATTGACAGTGCAGGTGGTGTGCTATTTAACAGGATAAATATGCCAGCGTTTGCAGTAAAACGATAATAGTGGTATAAAGCTTTTTTATTTTAGCCTTGAACTCACCCATTAGGAGAATCCCGGCTACGCCATTCATGCATCCAGGACGAGAACGCCCCAGCTCCTATGAGCTGAAGACAGCTGAGAGCTGAGCTGGGGCGAAAAGGGGGCTTTGAAAGCGAGCTTAACACTTCTTCCACCTGAGAGCCAGTCACTGAAGGCCGAACTCATTCTCACTGACGGAATTAGACCAGATTTAGTTTTATTGCAGTTTAACGTCGGGAAATGCAGACACGTCTCTTGGTCCTCGCCCGTGGCTGCCGCGGATCCAGGGTTTGTGTTCGCTTGGTTCGGCTGTGAAGAGAGCTCTTTCGACGTCATTTCAGAGCTATGGGATGAAGGAGACAGGCTTCAATGGTACCTGAATTGTGCCGGAAAAAGATTTTGAGATAGGACTGGAATCACAGAGGATCAGAGGGCGGATGTCCAGGATTTGGGAGAAATGGGCCGCAGTGCGAAGGGAAAAGGGGAGCCTCCTGGATCCAAAATGTTCCGTAAAACTGGATATTCTGTGCGAAAATTTGCCAGTAATTGTCGAAAAGGGGACGCCCCGCTTCCGGCCGCATTGTTACCGCGCTTGGGCAGAACGAGCAACGACGCCCTGAGGAGCTTCCAGCCCCTTCACTGGAGCGGCGGCGGTCTGTTTCCTCCCGGTGGGTGAACAGGCGGCGGCCAGCCGGGAGCAACAGACCACTCGACGCCGTGTTGTCTGACGACGAGACGTAACAGAGTGTTTTGCCCCCGTCCTGCGGGCGCAAATCAGATTACGCTGATTGGTAGTAGCATCGCCGCGATTGATCCAAAGTTGTGTCCCTTGAACATACACCAATTCAAGTTTGCTCGAACCTTAAAGTGAATGATATTTCGGATCACTGTTTTATGAAAAGCGAAACAACAGTCTATTCGTCTTCGTATCGGGATTCGGGATATTTTGAAGAAATGCTTTTGATGCCAGTCAGTTAACTAATATTACACCCACATACTTGCGCTTCTACAAATAAAATGGTACATTGCTTCGGTTGCTGTAGCTGCTTGGGCCTACATCCGTCAAATGATGAATGAGAGTATGGCTCCAACTGAACCCCAAGTTACGGTGCGACCTTGATCCCATATAAGAAAAATCCACCTTTAGCGCCCTGATCCTGACTGTTAGGAGCCGCCGCGACACACTGGCATACAAGCCAAACACCGAGGATTAATTACGTAGGGCTCGTGACCCACCGTTTAACCGCAACCTCAGGTTTACATCCCTTCCCAACACAATGGTTCGCCCCGATCACACGCTGCTGGGATCTGACTTATTGAAAGACAAGTCCTGACTCTGGGGTCTTAAGGGCAATGTATGTGGTTTTTCCTATTTTGCCTACTTACCCAGCTAACATTTTTACGTTGTTACAATGTTATCCCAAGGTTACGCTGTGGCTCCCAAAAAGTTGTGCAACAACGTCCCTATAATGTAATTTTGCAGACGACCAGAAACGTCGTCACAACTTTCCACCACAACGCCTGCAGAATATTCCCACAACGTTGTTGAAAAGTTTATTTGCCATTCACGCAACCTTCCCCAAAACGTCGGTGGAAAATTCCTTTGACATTCAAGCAACGTGCCCTCATTGCCTGCACAACGTTCCCACAACGACGTTGAGACATTTTCTTGACGTGCGTATAACGTGTCTTCAGAGTTGTCCTAATATATCTCCGAAGTTTGTGCAACGTTTCCTCGACCTTGATTGCAAATTCCACTTACGATGCAACGATAAAACGGCGCTGTACTGACGTTCTCACTATGAGGGCACCCAGGCATCTAGGTCACGCTTCAGCATTATCGTGGTCCTCCACAGAACCACTACACGTCATCTACGCGTTCCAGCTTCATGTCACCTACTCCTGGCAGAGTAACACAGCACATGAAGAAAAAAGACTAATATTCGTTTTAGTGCTTGTATTCAAAAGCAGTCGAGACGGGCCGCAGCGGCGGCGAGGCGGCGCCGGCCGACGCGGCCGGGCCGGCGGAACACACCCGGCTCTTGCCTGGGGTGGAGGTGGACGCGCGCCATCGAGGCCTGGCTGCAGCTACGCCTGCCGCGGGCGCCAGTTGCGCGAGCTGGAGCACGCGCTGGCCGGGATCGGCAGCGGCCGGCTGAGCTGGAGCAACACCTGGCGGCAGCACGGGATGACGTAGTGCCAGTCAGCCCTCCGAGAGTGGACCCAGCGCCGTAGTTGCCAGTGACCCAGCGTCAACTCCCAGCCGGAGCACGCAGCACTATCAGGCCGCCGAGAGGACGCGGAGACACAGCGAGCGGATCAGGACCGGAAGACTGCGCGGCTGGTTGGCCAGAACCGGACCCAGTTGCACTGAGCCAGTTGGGGCATTCTACGACCAATCGACAAGGGGGTGGCACCCTCATGTCTCAGATGAAGACCAGAAATGGTGCATAGAGTTTTTTCGTGTGCCCTGATTCCACCTGTGCAAACTGTGGTTTGATCTCATCGGTTTTAGAGTTATTGCCTCCGTCATTTCGGCGAGAACGCGCTACTAGGGTTCCTTTGGTGGCCAATAACTATGTGGAACATTATTCAAAATCCAATTGTCCGGAAATTTTTGAACTCGCAAAGGTGCAAGGAAATCGTTACTGGTCAGAATTTTTGCATATGACAAATAATAAAACAGTTACGTTATGACCCCGGGTCATGTGATCTTCGGTGACCTTGATGCCCGTAAAAATGTTACATTTTGTTTAGCCAGAATGGAAGGCCCATCTTGCGGCTTTCATATATTGCAAATGAAAGAAATGACGTTTTTGTTGCAAAGGCTCTTTTTCAGAGCGCAAACTTTACCATATTTGGGGGTTTTCGAGACCCCGCAACAGGATCTCGAGAACTAAAAGAGCCACAGGGATCAGAGAGACACCAGTCGACAACGTCGTCAAATTGCATGAAAAATAAATGCATACTTATTAACTCTGAGTTAATATTGCGGGATCAGAAGGACAAACAAGGTCATGTTACGCCGTCCAAGATCTGTGGGCAACCAAAGCAAATATGATAACTCTCTAAATTTATCTTGGCTAATGAAGAGTCCAAAAAGAACTAAAAACTTTTTTTTTCATTGTCAAAAGGATATTTGATATTCCTCAGGTCATGCCAAGTCGGCTTCACAGTTATTGCAACTTGGCACTGATTGATGTCGAAAATGGCACTGAAGTAAATCCACTTAAATCATACGTTTCGAAATCACCATTGCGTGTGTTTGGCCACAAATGAAAAACCCGGAAAAAAGATCAATGCAAGTCATATTAGGTCATATTAGGTCAACAAAGGTCGAATATGACAACATTGCAGACGCTGTTTGATTGCTAGAATCATACTAATATGTTCTTGAATGGCGTGGAAGCCTGGGCAGGTCAATTCAGGCCAGGTCAAGGACGATAACAGGCAAAATGTGGCTGTCTCGTTCGAAAAATCGCGGTGCCACGATGTCCAGTTTCGAACGAGACAGGCACATTTCGCTTGCTGTTGTCCTTGATCTGACCTGACCTGACCTACCCTCGACGACTTCCATGTCATTCAAAAACATGTTAGTATGATAAAAGAGGTCAAATGGCGTTTGTTTCACATTCGCACTTTTACCCAATCTCGAGGTACGAATGTTGTAACATCCAACTTTAGCTGACCTGATATGGCCTTAGATGACCTAAAATAATCCTTGCTTCTGACAGTTGTTTTTCATACGTGGCCAAACCTTCGCAATGGTGACTTCAAAATGTATGCTTGAAGTAACTTCACTTCAGTGCCAATTTTGGCACAAATCAGAGTTGTGCTCCAATGACTGTTGACCTGACTCAGCATGACCTGAGGAGTAGTATAAAGTATCTTTTTGACAACAGAAAATCGTTTCTGGCCCTTTTTGGACTGTTTGGTGCTCAAGTTGAATTCACAGGACCGTCATATTTGCTTTAATTACTCAAAGGTTTCGCACGTCATGACATGACCTTGTTTGCGCTCTTCACCCGACAATATTTGAGGGTGCCAATAGATATGCCTTCATTAATCATGGAATTAGACGATATTTTTATTATTGTAACTCTCATCTCCTTAGCTCTCTTAGTTCTCGAGATCCCTGAGCGGGTCTTGAGAACCTTCAAATATGGTAAAACGTGCGCTCTCAAAATGAGCATTTATAGCAAAAAACGTCATTCTTTTTATCTGATATATATGAAGCCAACATATGGGCGTTCCATTCTGGCTAAACAAAACTAAACATTCTTACAGGCACCGAGATCATCGGACGTCACGTGGCCTGAGGTCATACCGCAACTTTTTTATTATTTATTACATCTAAAAAGTCCAGACCAGTAACCGTTTTCTTCAAAACTTAGAAGTTCCAAACTGTCCGAATATTTGGATTTTGAAAATTCTTCCACATAATTATCGGCCACTGAGCAAACCCTTGCAGTGTGGACTCGCCGAAATGCCGGAGGCCATAACTCTTGAACCGTTGACCAGATGGAACTAAAATTTGCGCAGGTGGTTTCTGGGCATACGAAAATCCGGTAAGTTAAGTTTGGTCAAAATCTGAGACATGAGGGTGGACAGCCACCCATTTGCCGTGTCGATTTGTCTTGGAATGCCCCAGCTGCCGCTGCCGCAGCCCACACCAGCTACTCCGGTATTAGCGGGCCAACCGCGACGGAGTTCTGCGTCGACCGCGACTAACGCAGTGTCTCCAACAGCGTGCGTGGCAGGCCTATGGTGGTCCAATACGGTCACACAACCCCCACCCCTCCTCCTCCTCCTCCTCCTCCTCCGTGTTTTCATGTGGGAAAGTTCAATGCGCAACGAAGACAATAAAGCGTTTGAAGGTAAAATATTCTCCATCCTACGTCAAACTAAGTTGTAATACAATACCATTTTACCAATGCTCAGGGAAATGGGTAGCTTACTACACTTATTTAATGTTTGTATCCAGAAAAGTTGAGTCGCTGTCTCTCGAAAAGCTGCCCTCTTGCATCTTGCTTTGGAAAAACAGATAAATACAGGAAGAAATTAAGATGTAAACGAAATTCACTACCTACGGTACACAAACTCTACACCCTTTGTCTGCAATGCACATAATTACCTCAGCACCACAATGCCACAAAATGGTGGCAAATATGGGAAACTTTTTGGCAGAGTTGCAGGTCTATCAGTCTTTCCTGTCATCTTTTGTGTCTGTTTCAAGTGTGATTGGCCTCCTAGATATCACAGTGAACTGGACGACGGAAGTTTTAAAAGCTTCTCTGAGTTCATTTCTGGTTCCTGGAATCGAATGTACCAAAAAGCGACTGGGATGAGGGCCAAACTGCAATATATCTGCATTAATGATATGTGTTTAGTCGTAACTTACAACCTTTGGGAAAAACTATGACTGCCAGGTTTCATGCTAATTCATCACCAGCTCCTTTATTTGTAGTAAACTAGTCACATGACAAAAAATGTCGCCTGCACCTTTGACTTCAGACTTCCAGGCTGGTGGGGAGAATGCCTGAGGGTCTCTTCAGTGGCTTCTTCCACCTTTTGTACTGTGGCCAGCTTGTGGACAAGAAGGCATGCTCCTAAAAAAAACTGGCATCAGTGGAAGACAATTCCGCTTAAAAGAACTATAACATCAAAAATGGCATTAAAACACTGAAGCATGAATAGCACTGGAGGCATGAAGAACAGCATGTTTCAGCAATAGAGGCCTTGACGCAATTTGTGGTTTTGCCTGGGCAGAGGACAGAATGAAGCCTTGTGAATGAAGAACTATAACATCAAAAATGGCATCAAAACACTGAAGCATGAATAGCACTGGAGGCATGAAGAACAGCATGTTTCAGCAATAGAGGCCTTGACGAAATTTGTGGTTTTGCCTGGGGAGAGGACAGAATGAAGCCTTGTCAAAGGCAACACACTCAAAGGAAGGGAAAAGACGTATCAACTGGGATGTGATCTGACTTGAATTAAAGGTGGCTTTTAGTGTGACTGCATTCTGAAATGTAAATCACCAACTCAGCTGAGAAGCACAGTAAAGTGCAATCACTGCATGATATTCAACTATAACAGGTAAAATTTGCTTAATTATTACAACCACGCAAAGCGGCAGGTGCCCGAAGACATCATGGCATCAGGCATCACCTGCCAAATGTGGAGGATGAAAGTTGACCTGAGTCCACTGGTGCCAACTTTTTCCAGTATTCTGTGTACTGTGTTCCCAAGGACAGCAACACCCACATGTTCGGAACAGCAACCTGGGGCAAGAGTTGATGTAAGAGCAGTTTCGCATTAATTGAATTCTGAAGCAACTACAATGAACTACAGCAGCATTTAAAATTTCCTAGATTGCTACGTCAACTTACCAAACCGATGCAACACACCTCATGACCAGTAAGCCTCAACCTTGCTCCACCAGCACTTCTCAGATACTGAATCACCCTGAGTTCCATAAGCACCCATAAACAGACTCACCATCTTCTTCCAAAGCTCTTTGCTTCCAAACTTGCGGCACATTTGCTGCACAGCTGCTCAGTAACTGCTGAGGTCATAAGGGTTGCTACACCCTGGTAGAAACAGGGCCTGTGAAAGTTCCCTGTGAAGGGAATCAAAGCCATTCTCTCGATTCAGAGTCCATCGCCTTAATCACTCGGCCCCAAACATTCCACTGGATTGTAAGTGCGCAATGCACCCACCCTGCAAGCTTTTTGACATATGACACAAGTTTGCAGTGTCATTCCAAATTGGCATTTTAATCCATGCTTCGTAGATACCTTAACCTGGAAAAATACAAGTCAACAGTATGTAACATGACCATTTGTGGGCAAAACCAACACCACTAACTTTTATTCACCTCAAACCAATTCCTGTCTTTTGAAAGCAAAACAACTAAAATATACCTAATATAAAGAAATATCCATGACATTCAGGGATTTGATAATGGATGCACTTAGCTATGGACTCCATTATTCACTCAGATACAGGATAGAGTCAATGTCAGCTACTCTGGGTATGGTGGGCCATCTGCGGAGCACCTACGTGCTTCACAGACAGCTCCACAGTCTGCTTAATGACAGGTACGAGATATTTATACTGGGGTATGACTAGTTATTTAGGCTGGGGTATGACTAGTTGGCTTCCGCTCACTTTGGGATTCAGCTGTTCTGGCTTCTGTGAAGAAGCTTGAACACATCGCTTTTGGAAACAAAATACAGTGTTTCCATACGTTTTCAAACTGTTGATAACGCAAAGCAAGAAGCCTTTGTTACCACATTTAGTTTTAATGATTAATACACCAATACTCATGTCTATGGCAGCAAAACAAGCGTGGAAGTCAATTTCTGTCGTTTTGCGTCGAATACGCCAGAGCGGAGGAAATTAAAATGCCGCGCTTTTTGCGCGTATTATCTTTCATTCATAATTCTTGTATGTGTTCTTGTCAAATTTCTTGTCTCAAGTTTTCCTTCAGAATTTCTTATGTTAGATTTTGTCTTAAGATTTTTCTTTAAGACTTCTTTATTTCCTTGCTTCCTTTATGCTAGCATTATTCTTCATTATATTACCATGACGTCTAAAGCCAACACAGGTCCCCTGCACGTCGTAAAGTGAGCGTTGTCGCAACGTATGATGACAACGTTACTACAGCGTTATATGATAACGAGAGAGTAAATTAGTAAGGACATCTGCTCCGATTTGGGAAAGATATGACTCATATTGGTGTGAAACGAACGTCATCATTTTGTAAGCGAATGTCGAAGGCTTTGTGCCAAAAATTGGGTTTGGCACAGGGGCCATAAGAGTAATGTTCCCATAACGTACCCTCACAACGTTAAAACCCCATTCCCGGAGGGCTACACGGTATGGTCGATTCCCGGCGGGGGGGGGGGGAGCGGATTCGGTCCCCCTGAGATCTCGAGAACAACTCGTCCGATTTCATCGCAACAAACGGCAATCGATTTGCCGTCACGTGAACTACATTTTTCTAAAAAGAAATTTTCAAAATTTTGAA
The DNA here is from genome assembly GCA_030062745.1 of Capitulum mitella. NCBI lineage: Eukaryota > Metazoa > Arthropoda > Thecostraca > Pollicipedomorpha > Pollicipedidae > Capitulum > Capitulum mitella. Next base: position 21,874,166 of record CP099852.1, on the reverse strand, counting down.
ATGTGCCGATACAGGGGGAAAAATGTCAGAATAGGGGTACTTTTGGGCTTCTTGTAACTCCGTGGTTTATCGACCGATTTCAATGAAACTGGCATGAATCGAGAGATTATGGATAGGGCTTTTACCATGGGTCCACAAATCTAAAATTTTGAGAAAAGTCATGGGCGTTCACAGGGGTTCAAAAATAGGAGGATTAGTTTTCTAACAAATGAATGAACAGAAAACGTGAAAACACTTTTTTGGCTTCTGCTAGTCATGCTATGCTAAAGAAGTAAAAATCGCGTTACAATGTTTGTATAATGTTAGCATAGGCGGTGCCAGGGACGTGGAAAAGGGGAAACTGTCATGGTCACACGTTCTTCAGATCAACATGTGACCTTTGACCTTAAATGACCTTCAGTGATCTTGGGGTCACCTGGAATGATCTCACGTGCATTTGGTATTATCTGTAAACGTTTTCAATCATTTGAATTCACTCTATTTCAAAAATTTCATTTTATGGCTGTTGCGATATAGGGTATGCGCAGTGACATTTTAGGTCGTAGCTCCGTGACCCGACCCGACATCAAGCTGAAACTTGATACACAAGTAGAGGGCATCCTTCTACGTGATATATATTCCGGGTTTGACATTTGAAAAAAACGGCGCCGAAATTATTGCAAAAAAACAAATTTTGTCTTTTGACCTTGACCTGACCTTGTAAAGTAATCTCAGATAAACGAAATTTTGTGTGCACATTGCCCAACTATTTAGCTATACATCCATATAAAGTTTTAAGTTCTATCTCTAAACTCTATCTAAAAACTCTATTTTTGGCAGACATTTTCCTTTTACCCTTTAACATGGCCAAAAATGGCTTGAGGTGCCTCCCAAAAACGTTGCCTGGCTCCGCTCCTGAGCAAAGTAGAATTGTGAAATTTTGTCACAGCGCGTAGCAAAAATAGCTAGGAAAAGTGGCTAAGTTTCGTGAAGCTGCGTTAAAAAGCCTAGAATTGGCAAGCAAAAAACCCGAGGGGGGCGGATTCAGTCCTCCCTGCTGGGAATAGGGTTAATAGGACGTTTAGTCACATCAGGACAACTTTGTAACCGAATAACGTTCGCAACGTTGTCACGAGCTTTGAAAACGTAAAATTTTTGATTATCAAAATACAACCTTGTCGCAACGTTATAACGACGTCATGTGTTAGCTGGATATGTGTCAGCCTGACCTTAACATTACAAACTGAGGGCTTTTGATTTTAACAGCAGCGCCCGCGATGACAGAAAATAGCCAGCCCACACGACGGGCCAAAACCAAAGCCACCTACCGCTGCCGCAAACTAATTGTACTGGCCTCCCGGCACGCTCAAAGCAGGGGCTTCGGTCTTCCCAGAAGGGCGGCGGTGGCGCCTCTGGCGGCCGGCTCGGGAAACTAGCTCCGCCGAGGGATCGATCGGCGCCGAGAGGAGAGATCACCCGCAGTGCCCGGGGCGACACTGAGCACGGGCGGCCGACCGCTGAACAACCCGGACCGGGTGCCCATTCGGGAGTCCCTGCTGAACACCGGGCGTTACACGGCGCCAGGCAGGCGACACCAGCCGAGCACGCGAACAGGCAGCGACGAATTCGGACCCACTGCACGGTGCTAGAGAAGGAAATAACGGCTCACGGTGAGACGGCGAACCCAGACCTGAAGCCAGCGAAAACTTCTGTTCAGGTTAGTTCCGGACTGTATATACATGTGTTTTCAGTGGAGGACCCTTGCGAAGCGGAAAATTCTCCAAGCTTGTTAATACGAAGGTATGTTCCAGTTTTGATGGGTCTGGTCGTGCATCTAGCAATCTTCAACAGACATGGAAAACCGTTTATATGCGGGGTCGTTGCTGGAAATCGTTCATAGTCGAGACAGCAGCATGGAAGAAAGCCTTTGAAAATCATTTTATTTCTCTGGAACAGCCTTGAGGAAGGTGCATCCGTTCCATCTACCCTGCTGCGATGCTTCATGACACTTGTGTCATTGGTAACACACATGATGTTGCATTAGTAACACCAAGAGCACAGAGCAGTCCACCTCTGGATGGCATAATAATCTGTGAGGACGTCTGCATAAGGCCTAGATCGGCATTAAATGAGACGGAGTTTGTCCCTGAAACCTTAACAGTTCTGCCGTTTCGGCCTCGGGAAATCGAACGCAGAGGGGATGGCGAGATCACAATGGCTACAAACACTGGATTTGCATGTTAGGCGAAAATGACAACTATTGAGCGCAACTCCTAAGCGTCAAGGGTTAAGCCTTTCGTCTCCAGATCAAATGACTCGCGTGACTCGAGATCGGCCATTACGACTCGTCGACTTTAAAAGATGACGCGTGAAGCAATATAAAGTCTTTTTGCCGGCGTCCCACCGGTTAACCACCCGTTCAGCGTTAAGTCCATGTATGCATGCGTTTCCAGCCAGTTTGAAATACCATTTATTGAACATATGCCCTGGATGTTCGTTTCCTAGGAAACGAACATCCAGGGCAGCCAACGAACGAAACCGTATGGCCCGTTTACTTGTTAGCCCTATTCCCGGAGGGCTAGACGGTATGGCCGATTCCCGGCAGGGGGGCGGATTCGGCCCTCCCTCCTGAGATCTCGAGAACTACTCGTCCGATTTCATCGCAACAAACGGCAATCGATTTGCCGTCACGTGAACTACATTTTTATGAAAAGAAATTTTCAAAATTTCGTAATTTGTGGATACAGGGGGGCAAACATGTCAAAATGGGGGGTACTTTTGGACTTCTTATAACTCCGTTGTTTATCGACCGATTTCGATGAAACTGGCATAAATCGAGAGATTATGGATAGGGCTTTTACCATGGATCCCCAAATCTGAAATTTTGGGAAAATTCATGGGCGTTCACAGGGTTTCAAAAATAGGAGGATTAGTTTTCTAACAACTGGAATGAACAAAAGAGGCAAACACCCTTTTTTGGCTTCTGCTAGTCATGTTATACTAAAGAAGTACAAATCGCATTACAATGTTTGTATAATGTTAGCATAGGCGGTGCCAGGGACATGAAAAAGGGGGAACTGTCATGGTCACGCGTTTCTCAGATCAACTTGTGACCTTTCCTTAAATGACCTCCAGTGACCTTGGGGTCACTTGGAATGATCTCCTGTGCATTTAATATTATTTTTAAACGTTTTCAATCATTTCAATTCACTCTCTTTGAAAAATTTCGTTTTATGACTATTGCGATATAGGGTACGCGCACGGACATTTTAGGTCATAGCTCCGTGACCCGACCTGATATCAAGCTAAAACTTGGTGCACAAGTAGAAGGCACCCTTCTTCGTCATATATGTTCTGGGTTTGGTATTCGAAAAAACGGCCCCGAAATTATAGCGAAAAAAACAAATTTTGATCTTTGACCTTGACCTGATCTTGTAAAATGACCTCAGGAGAACAAAGCTATATCTGCACATTGCCCAACTATTTAGCTATAGATCCATATAAAGTTTTAAGTTCTATCTTAAAAACTCTGTTTTTGGCAGACATTTTCCTTTTACCCTTAACATGGCCAAAAATGGCATGAGGTGCCTCCCAAAAACGTTGCCTGGCTCCGCCCCTGAGCAAAACAGAATTTTGAAATTTTGTCACAGCACGTAGAAAGAATAGCTAGGAAAAGTCGCCAAGTTTCGTGAAGTTGCGTTAAAAAGCCTAGAATTGGCTAGCAAAAAACCCGAGGGGGGGCGGATTCCGCCCCCCCCCCCTGCCGGGAATAGGGTTAAGCGTATAGCAGAAACCCCAAAGAAAAACCCTTTTCCCATCTGTTTGTGTCAGAGGCTGGGGCGGATCCAGGATTTCGCCGTGCGGGAAGGGCGAATGGTCAGCGTGGGCCCCACTCAGCCGCTTCCTCCATTTTTTGCTCTTCAGATATGAAAAGGCTTGAATCAACGAGGGTTCAGGAGGAAATGTTTTAAGAAATTTGATGTTTTTATGGCATGAAGTAACCGAAAAAATGAAACGCGTGATCTTAATTGCGAAAATTTTGCACTGGGTTGCCGTACAAAGTGGCCGAAATGCGACAAAAAAACGGCGGGATTTTCGGCGGCTGCGGTCCTCCCTCTGTCCAAAATCCTGTGTCCATGTCTGACAGTTTTTAGATACTTGGTCAGGGACGGTCCAGGAGCCCCTCTGACCCCTCGAAGTTTCTTGAGAAGTTTTTGCCGGCTTAGGTTAGCTTAGGTTAGGTTTTCTCTGGCAGCTGCAGGGGCATTTTTCGTTGTCTCGGGCCGTGTGCTGTGCCATGATGTGATGAAGCCCATTCGGGACCCCCTATGACATTCCAAAGACCATTTTGCCGTCCTAGGGACTCAGTCATCATCTTGGCCGTCTCAGTGATCCTATGGACCTTCTAGCTCAGGGACACTCTGCAGTGTTGGGGCCCTATTGTGGTCTCGGGAGTCTTTTGAGGGGTTTCAGGGGCCCTTCTACCTGTCTCAGCTTCCATCTAGCCATCCCAGAGGCCCCCCTGATAACATCAGGGACCCGTTAGGTTTTCACAGGGATTCCGTGAAGCTTATACGCGGCCCCTTTCGAGTCTGAGATACCTCAATGGAGGGGGGGGGGGGCTGGGCGATCGCCCCCATCGCTCCCCTCCCTTTGGATCCGCCCTTGGTTGGAACCCTGATGAGTTAAACAGTTTGATTTCTTCCGAGCCGACTGCCATTATGTTGTGCACCTGCATGTATCTGTAGTAAAAAAAAAAAAAAATACTTAGGTCCATTCGACCGGTTTGGGAGAGACAGTCCATAAAAGCATACTGGCGGCTGTTTAAGTACATACCAGTCTGTCTTAGAGTTTCCAAAATCAAAGCAACTGATGAAAAGTGCGATGTATACCGCCATGGGCGCATAGACGCCGTTGATGCAGTGAATAAATGTACTCGGCCTTTACAGGCCATGGTTATAAATAACAAGATGCATCTTCACTTTTCCGGGTCCTTTTTATGGACATGAATTTACTTGACGTGCCAAACAGCTATTCAGACGATATTTCGTCCATGAAGTTGTGAGATTCTCCTCGGTTTCCTCTCTCTGCTGAGATCACGGCTGCCGTAACGCTGCGGCCCGTGCCAAACGTTGCTCAGCGCCTAGGCTGCCAAAAAAAAGAAAAAACGGTATCGCAGCCCGCGCCAAAAACGTGTCTTCCTTGTGCACATGCATCAAGCGAGCCACTGCAGACACGGCGCTGTGATCGCAATGGAATCTGGTGAAATATCGGAAATATCTGGGGCTACCATGCCAGTATTCGGCATTTAAAACATCCATTGTCATTCAATGTAATTATTTTATTAATTCGATTATATTCCATTTTTTATATTTGCTATTAACTGTTCATTCATTGATTATAAATTGATACTCATTTTATCATAGAAATTTATATTCATTAGATTGTCCATTCATTCATTCATTCATTAAAATGCTAAAAATCAAACATATTAACTTGTTCTTAATATAATTATAAATCCTATAAAAAAATTAATCAGGTTAATTTGTAAGTTAACTCGATGCTTTCCACACTAAACGTAATGGAATATGCATATTTGTTGTCTGATACTAACAGTGACATCACAGGGTAACACTAAATAATCTTATCACTCAGCAACTAAAATCTAGAACACTCAAGCTTATTCCATAGAATATTTAAAAGGACAGCGGCGATTTACATTTGTTTAAGTTCTGACAAATTTGTTGCCATTCTGGGTGCATTGTCTCCACCGGTCTTATCGTCACAAAACACAACCAAGCAATACCGCGCCGTGAAGTCCATACTGAACGTCGCTCCTCATTGAACTTTTTGTATACTTCTGAGGTAAAACCTTGGACAGCAGTTCAGTACATCCACGGCCTCTTTGCTTTTGCACTTTTAGTTATTCTTGTGCGTTCATAGACAGAAATATGTTATCTTTTTTACTCGGGTTTGTATACAATGAGGCTGCCAAACTACCCTGGAGCGAGCTGCCTTCAAAGTGATACAAGACTTCATGGACCATTTGGTTTGGCACCGTGCTCTCCATAAACTTTCGGTATGCGGTATTTTAGTGGAATGAGTCATCTGGCATAATCTATTCCAATGCCATGGCGACAATCTGAAGTGGTGAGGGTGAAGGTAAAAATGATGTCGTCTTGAGCAATGCTTTCATCGAAACCATCAGTTTCATTGACTTTTTAAATGGAAGTTTTGGAGAAGCGCAAATGGTGGCAAACCCATATCTTCCTTGTTGAACGCATATCAAAAGATAAACATACGATAGATCACGGGTCAGAATACCACTCGGTGCCAGTCAATACATTTCTCAAGAGTCTGCCCCTTTGTGACCGTTGTGCCAACTTGATCTAAACTGATCTCGCCTGTCAGACATGGTGAAGGCGCACGCTGTAGAACACATGTCGTGCGGCGACCAACTGGGCAGCTCCTGTCCTGGCGTCTGCCTCATGTAGAGCTCTCTGGGGCAGATAAGACTAGATGTACCACTTAATCAAGTGGCACTGCACCAAGGGTTCGCGACTCTTATGATAGACCGACCACTGAGGAAAGTCATCAGCCATCAAGCACAACCAGGGCTAACACCGGTTTTAAAGGCTCTGTTGGATGGTAAGTTGGTTGACGATAGGCTCATGATTTGGCAAGAATAGACACAGCCGGCGACGAAAAACTGTGTAGCTGGTGGAATGGGAGTCACGGCCATCACTCGCTTGGTAGAATAAACATGAACCAAAAAGTCTTGTCAGGGTATCAGATCATCCCGATAAGGAGTCATTGGTATGCTGCTGTTTTTTACCCCCGAATAGGAAAAGCTTGTTCAGCTGATAAGGAGCCATTGATATGCCGCTGTTTTTTACCCCCGAATAGGAAAAGTTTGTTCAGCTGCTTTTGTTTTTAACCAAGGGAATAGGTCTTATTATTTGTATGATAATTATATAACATATTCCCTAGGCGAAAAAAACTTGAAATTCATAAATAACAGACAAGTCGTACTGCATATTGCATCCGCAGCACGTCTTCCATCGACTCCTGACGGCGCCCCGAGTTTAGAGCATCAACAAAATAGCCTGGAAACACATGCAAGGGGCCGTTGCTTTGGTGACAGAATGCCTGGTCCCGGACTCCACAACAGCACAGCCGACAACGACACAAACACCAGGGGACATGTGGCCTAATTATGAGCGCACTCTGCCCTCTCATCCATCATCAAAACAATAATCATGAACCCAAAGAAAACATGTCCGACGGGCGAGTGTGCAATCTCCAGTCGTTGCCTGGCAACCGCTGACGCGACAACGGGTTGACCCGGGGTGGAACGGCCAAACTCCGCCTGAACCACGTCGGCTCTGCCTAACCTCTGCTGGCCCTGTGACGGCTCAGCAGACACCCAGACCAGCACCAGTTCACCCAGCGCAGACGCGGAGACCCGTAGCAGTTGGCTCAAGAATCGGACTCCCCCGCCGTGCCACCCACCGCAGACCCGTGAAGCCACACAATACCGCTGACGTTCATCCACGGTCGGTCCGGCCGACCGGCGACCACGACCCACGGACGCATCGAACAACTCCGCAGCCCACCGCGGCCGGCGTATGAAGCAGAGTCCACACCAGTCCACACCCTTCTCTAGGCTCTTGCCGTGCTCCGCACGGCTCGCCGGGCGCGTGCTGGCCACATCACCACCATCAGTCACGGGGTCTCCGGCCGGCGTCAGACGTGCCGGGCCGTGGCGCGTGAGCAATGTCTGCACTGCTGCCGCCGACGGCCCGCCTTGGACTGGTGCCATCGGCCGCGGGGTGCGCTCTGCCTCCGTCCTGGCGGCGCTCGGACGGCCCGAGCAGAGCCGTCTCGGCGGCGGTGACGCGGCAGCAGGCGTGATGTGACGCGTTACGTCACATCACGGTCCGCTGGGACGTCGTCGAATTATCCGAACTTTCAGTGTATGCGTGCATTAATAACACGTTGGCAATACACGACTGTCTCTGACTGGGGCCAGAAGTAACGGAAAGAGAAGTGAAAAGTTATCAGCTTGAAAGAATGAGTGGCATTTTGATACTTTACAGATTTATAATAAACAGAAATTAAGCACATGATATTATTAACTACTGATGTGACTGCTAACTTGCATGCAGTTGTGCCTAAGACATACACAAAGCATGCTTGGACGAATATATAACATTTGTTTAACGTTATGGCTGAATCAAGCTACCACGAAAGTAAATCTCGTGTACAATTAAGCTCCTTTGCCCCCCCCCCAAAAAAAAAACAAGCATAGAAATTAGATCACAAAGGTGGTTATGTCGCGTACCTTTTGAGTGACCAGACATCACCATCTCGCCAGTTTTGACCATTTTCCCGCTCATCTGTTAACCGGTAGCAATGGGCTGCATTATATCTCGATGACCCGGGTCGGCTGATATAACGTGAGGACAGTGATAGATTTCTGGAACGGTGTGTCACTTATTATGTGTACTTTATATGTTATATGTATTATATATGTATTTTATATTTCATTAATTACTCCTTAACTGCATACTTCTCGTTTCGAATATTTTCCTCGAGCATCACATTTGTCACTCTGCAATGCTAGCACAGCTGCAATTGCACCGACCTATTGGCAGGCATGTTGCGGATTTCGTCGAGGCAAATTGCATTTGTGTACCTTATATTGATAAATGTGCAGATGTACATCGTCATTTCTTGTCACAGTCAGTCATTCATCGTGGATGTTTCCCGAAAACGGCCGCCACTCTATCCGAAAAGCACGGTAACTCCTATCCGACATCTGCTGCCCATCCATCGAAAACCGTAACTCGAAACTCGAGCCGGCGCCACGTCTCTGTCCACCTCTCCACGGCCGCGGGCCCAGGTGGGCGTAAACTTCTCACGACCTCACAGGGAGCGTCCTCTCCAAACGCATCGAACCATCTCGGATAACAGAGCTGATCCACTCAAACAGCGTGCATTTGCTATCGATGCTGATAGCGTTAAGTACCATCTACTCGCCACCGCCTCGTTGACTCGCCAATCGACTTGCGGGCACACCCAACTGTTTATACAAGCCCCGGCCATTCTCTCTTCTCAGTGCATCGATTCATCGCAGCAGTCACCGTTGAAAGCTTCAAAGGCCACGAGGGGGCGGAACCTGTCTGAGCGGCCGAAATGGTGGGATTCCGGCCGTTGAGATTATATTTTCAGCGCAGCGTTTGCTCGCCGCAGGAGGGCACGCGCCGTCCGGCGTCTGAGGCCCTTGGCACTGTCTCTGTCTATTGGCACGACCGCTCCGTATTGGCACGGCCCCCGTCTACTAGCGCGGCTGCCGCTGTCTGCTGGCACAGCCTCTGTTAACCGGTTCAGCCTCTCAAAAATCCGATATATATATGCAGGCACGTAGCCAAGACTGTCCCCCGGGGGTCCAAATGTCAAATTTTGTCATATGTCGCTGGCATATGGCGAAATTTGGAGAAAAAAACAGCAATTATATGTAACTGGTCTCATATTTAACCCACCGGAATACATATAATGTTTACTTTTGCAAAATATATATGGTCACTATTCCGTATTCGTGCGAAATCGCTATGCATCTAGTGTAGACCGTTTGGCTCAAGGGGGCCATGGCCCCCATGGCCCTCTCTTGGCTACGTCCCTGTATATATATATATGAAAAGTCAAAAAACTAAATCGAATAACAGAAGGAGAGAATCTGAACATCATCGCAGTGAAGTGCGTTGCTTTTATATGTTGTATCACATGTCGAAGGTAGCAGAAAGTATTGGCACGTGTTATGTAGTTACCTGGATTAAGATTTTGCCGCAATGCTTTAACAATCTGGGTCAAGAAAAAAGCCCACGGTCAAAACGCTAATTTAGAAATATTGAACCACACCTCCCACAGAGTTCAGTGGCGTTCATTTGCTATGGATAATGACTTTGACGCTGATTATTTCATTTCAAGTTTGGTGCGCATATTCGGGATTGGCCTATTCGTAATTCTGAAGTGTAGCTTGACACCCGTTCGTTGTAATTTTCATTGAAAGCGAAAACACCTCTAGCAGAGTAATGCAACGTATCGGCACAAACCACAATTTTCCTTGCAGTCAGACGACAGCGAACAAATGACGGGTGTTGGCAAACAATAAAGGAGCTTCTCGTGCTAGAGCTTCCAGGGCTAATACGGCGCGATTAACAGCTCTGTTAATGGTGACTTATTAGCCGCCGCTGATGTTAAGCACGGCTGGTGACGACTGTGATGACTGACTGGTGACGACACAAGATGCATGTTTGATGGCCCCAGCAAACTGGACTCGCCATGCCACCCTACACGGGAACATCTTATGAGCATCGCAATTGTAACGGCATGTGGTAAAACTCATACTACATTCGGCCGGCAACAATTCTTTGAAAACCCCGGTGTTGTCTTAAATTTTGACCTCGTGCTAACGCCCTCGGACAAAAATCAAGCTATCACCTCGGTTTTTAAATAATTATTTAACCTGACCTCGTGCAATACTTTATTTAGCCGAAGTCCGAAGACGGCGAAAAACATTCATACGTGCCGTGTAGTTAAACCTAGGTTAAGAGTTTTGCCTCAATGATTTATCCATTGGGTGAAGAAAAAAGCCGACGGTGAACAGTTGATCTAGAAATGTTGAACCACACCCCCAGAGAGTTCAATGACCTTCATTCACTATGAGTAATGACTTTGATTTTCATAATTTCATTTCAAGCTTGATTCATTTATTTGAGACATGGCCTAATGGCAATTTACTGTATTTTATTGATGTGTAGCTTTACACTTGTTCGTTGTGGCACAATTGGAAATCTGCCTTGCGGTGAGACAACAACGAACAAATGACGGGTGATGGACAGTACTAGAGGTTGTCATTGGTGACGTATTGGCAGCCGCCAATGTTAAGCACGGATGGCGACGACAGCAATGACTCGACAATGACAATCACGTTGCTTGTTTGATGGTCTCAGTCAGCTGGACTACCTTTCTCACCCGCCACGCGAACATCATAGTGGAATCGGGACTGTAACGGCATGCGGTTATACAAAATACTACATGAGGTCGGGTTAAATAATTATTTAAAAACAGAGGTGATAGCTTGATGTTTTGACCGAGCGAGATAACGCTGAGTCATCTTTACCCAGACTGATAAAACATTGCCCCAGATTCTTAACCCAGGTCTAACTACACGGCACGTGCTAATGCTTTTTGCTATCTTCGGCATGTGGTAAAATTCATATTACACTCAACCTGCAACAATTCCTGGAAAAAAACGCTGTGTTGTCTTGAATTTTGATCTCGCGCTATTGCGCTCGATGAAAAAATCAAGCACTCGCCGCGGTTTAAAAAAAAATTATTTAACCTAACCTCATGCAGTATCTTACAATATTTGGCATGATTATCCAAACGTAGATGATTCTTTTGCAAAATCACGAAAAGATTATAAACGTTTCCGCCACACCTATGACAAGCTTAACGGCAACATCTGTGAACTTATCTTTCTACATCGCTCCGATGAACACAGTACACGACTCTCAGAACTTCTGTCTGTCCTGATCTTATCTGCCCGTTTTCACGCCTGAGACAACTCGAGATTTTGTACACAAACAAGAATCTCATGAGTGGCGCACGCAGAACGTGACGTGTCAGGCCGCGCTCAAATTTCGGACGGCAATTTCATTTCTAGCAACCAGCTGGGTACTTCAGAATTGGTCAGCTCTCAGCCCTGGTGGCCTTTCTCTGATGAGGCCAGGATTTCGCCACGGAGGGCAAACGTAACCACCCCTCAAGATTGGAAATTCCTTTGACTGGACCACTTCATTTTCCACGAGCGGAAATTTTTATTTATTTTCCATTTTGCTGCGTAAAGAGACGTTGCAGTTTAAACCCAAAGACAAGTCCATGGCACCAAGACAAGGTCCATGGTACCTTTGGACCCCCTCGGCTGCGCACTGGGATGAGACTGAGAGACGGTTTGACAGGTTCGCAGTCGTAGTGACACTCCTCTGATCAGCCTCAATGCCCCGCTGACGCGGTCTGTGGTCGGCTTCTATCAATGGCGCCCTCCGACCCGGGCGTGGCGAGATCGGTGACCGCACCTCTTCACCTCGAGGTTCAAGCGGCGCTGAGATGCTGCCGGCGGGGGCGCTGGCCGGGGGACTGGGCCGCTGCCGGACCCTGCCCTGCCCTGTTCGAGCGGCGGTGTCCGGCGGCACTGCGGGATCCGCGCAGCCGGGGATCCGCGGTAACAGCAAGGAGATGCAGTAGGAAGTCCCGGCGTGCGCGCCAGGGACTGCTCCCGAGTCTGGGAGGTTGGGCAGATTATGCAGCAATGAATGACTCGTTCGTCTGGGACTGTTGTTGTTTCTGGTGAAACAGACTGTACGCCAGTGAAAGAATCATTCGTTTAGGACTGCCCTGCCTTTGAAGTTGGACGGACTGCGCGACACTGAAGGGCTCCTTTGTCTAAGACGGCCGTATCCGGGGCTTTAACAGATTAGACGGCACCGAACGTATCATTTTCCTGGGACTGCCGCCATTTCTGGGGGTTGAAAAGACGGGACGGCGTCGAAGAGACTGACAGCCTGGCCGCACGAACCGACCACGCGACACTGACTGGCCTCGTCGATCGTTCCAAATCCAAACCTGGGCCGGCGCCAACGCCAGCCGGCCGGTGCGAGCGCCAGCGCCTCCCCCCATCAACAGCCCCCGGCTGCCGCATACTCCCGTCCGGGCTCCGCAGCCAACACGAGCCGGGAGATCGTAGTGATGGTCGGGCGACCTGTGGTGCGACTCGGCCTCACACCCTGCGTCCGGCGGGGTTGAACATTTTAGGCTGCTGACTTTATCGTCCTCAACGATAGCCCAAGAAGGAAACAGGATAGCGCAAAAGGTCTCTGATCATATGTAGGTCAGCGAGCATTTATTACTTTAATGAAGAGACACACTAACGGACGTCAGATTCAGCGAAAAATCACTGACAGGAGAAGTTTTGTGGTGTCACAGAGCCGGGCTAAATATGTCATGTCATTGACCTAATGACTTTGTTTTGTTCATACGCCTTCAGAAAAAAATTACATCTCTCCACCGACCTACCCCTGCCTCAACCTTTAGCAGCATGATCAAACAGCTTAACGTTTGGAAATGTCCGTAAAACGACTTCAGCGCCTTCCACCACGCCTACTCAACCCTTTCCTCATATCAAATCTTAACTGATTTCTGCAAGCGTGGGCAAACAGCGTTTAACTTGAAACGCTCTAAACTCAGTCCCATTCCGCACACGTCACTTACGAAAACGAAAAGCACTTTTCCATTACTCGGTCGCGGCAACTGTAACGTCCCGCAGCTGCACAACCATGCGCTGAAATTGCTTTCGAGGCTGAAGCCAATGCCGGACCTGAACGACCTGCGGCGAACGACGCGCCGCCGCCCGCGTCCCCGCTCGTAAACATATGTGCTTTGTCAGATCAAACGGCTTTGCCACCAGCGAGTCCGTCAGGTGCGCCGGCAGAAATTACACGGGCCCGGACGTGTGCGTCTGACCGCCTCTGAAGAGACTGTTCCGGCACGCGCGGCGCCAGCCCTCTGCCTGACAGCGGCCTGTCCAGCAGTTGTCCCAGAGCCGGCCGCGCCTGCCCGCCGTGTTTGTGTGTTCGCCTGTGTGTCGGTGACTGGCCGGCGGCGGCGGTGGCCGCAGACCGCCTCGGGCGTCGCCACGATGGAGACCCAGCTGCTGCTGCTGCTGGCTGCGGCCGGGCTGGCGGCGACCGAGCAGACCGCGCCACCGCTGGCCGCGCCGCGGCTGTCTGAAGAGTACGACGTCAGTCTGGACGTCCAGGAAATGTCCCTCGGGCCTCAGCCACCACTAGATCTCCAGGACAAATCTCCAGGGCCTGGAACACCGCTGAAGCCCCAAGACATTCCTCTAGGGCTTGAACCACAGTCGGATCTCCAGGAAGTATCGGTAGAGCCTGACTCATCACAGGATTTCCAAGACGCGTCCCCAGAGTCTGTGCCACCACTGGATCCCCAGGACGTACATGCAGAGCCTTCAACCATCGCTGGATCTCAATGATCTATCTCCAAAGCATAAACCACCACTGGGTTTCCAGGAAATGTCTCCAGAGCCTGGACCACGGCTAGATTTCCAAGAAATGTCTCTAGGGCCTGAACCGTCGCTAAATTTCCAAGGCGTACGTCCAGAGCCTGAACCATTTGAGCCACCGGTGGATCCCAAGAAAGTTTCTCCGGAGCCTGAGCCACCACTGGATGTTCAAGAAGTGTCTCTAGGGCCTGCACCACCGCTGATTCTCCATGAAGCATCCCCAGAACCCGAACCACAGCTGAAGCTCCAGGAAATACCCTCGGAGCCTGAACCACCTCTAGATCTCGATAAAGTGCCTCCTGGGTCTGGGCCTGCTCTGGAACTCCAACAAATCTCTTTAAGTCCCGAACCGCCGCTAGATCTTCTGGAAGTGTCTCCAGAGCCCGGAACCACCACTGGATCTCCAGGAAGTGTCACCAGAGCCTGAACCACCATTGGATCTCCAGGAAGAATCACCAAAGCTTGAACCACAGCTAGATCTCGAGGACATATCTCCAGAGCCTGAATCACAGCTAGATCTCCAGAAAATGTCTCTAGGGTCTGAACCACCACTGGATCCCGAAGACATGTATCCAGAGACTGAACTACAGCTGAATATCCAGGAAGTGTCTCTAGGGTCTGAACCACAACTGGATCCCGAAGACATGTCTCCAGAGATTGAACCACAGCTGGATATCCAGGAAGCGTCTCTAGGATCTGAACCACAACTGGATCTCGAAGACATGTCTCCAGAGACTGAACTACAGCTGGATATCCAGGAAATGTCTCTAGGATCTGAACCACAACTGGATCTCGAAGACATGTCTCCAGAGACTGAACCACGGCTGGATATCCAGGAAGGGTCTCTAGGGTCTGAACCACAACTGGATCTCGAAGACTTGTCCCCAGAGACCGAACCATGGCTGGATATCCAGGAAGTGTCTCTAGGGTCTGAACCACAACTGGATCTCGATGACATGTCTCCAGAGACTGAACCACAGCTGGATATCCAGGAAGTGTCTCTAGGGTCTGAACCACAACTGGATCTCGATGACATGTCTCCAGAGACTGAACCACAGCTAGGTATCCAGGAAGTGTCTCTAGGATCTGAACCACAACTGGATCTCCAGGAAGTGCCCCCAGAGCCCGAGCCACCACTAACTTTCCGTGGCGTACTTTCAGAGCCTGAGGAACAGCTGGAGCTCCAGGACATGTCACCAGAGCCTGAGTCACGGCTGGATCTTCAGGATACATTTCCAGACTCTGAGCTACCACTGGATTTTCAAAATGCATCCTCAGGGTCTGAACCGCAACTGGATCTCAAGGAAGTGTCACCAGAGCCTGAACCACCACTAGATCTTGAGGACATATATGCAGAGCCTGAACCCCAGCTGAATATCCAGGAAGTGTCTCTAGGTTCTGAACCAGAACCGGATCTCCAGGAAGTTTCCCCAGAGCCTGAACCACCACTAACTTTCCATGACGTACCTCCAGAGCCTGAGGAACAGCTGGACCTCCAGGTCACGTCTCCAGAGCCTGCATCAGAGCCAAATTTTCAGGAGACATTTCCAGAGCCTGAGCCTCCACTGGATTTTCAAAATGCACCTTCAGGGTCGGAACCGAAACTGGATCCGCAGGACACATCTCTGGAGCCTGAACCCCAGCTGAATCCCCAGGAAGCGTATCTGGGGCCTGCACGACCACCGGAGCTACAGAGTGCTTCCCCAGGATCTGAATCACCACTTGATCTCAAGGACATATCTCCAAGGCCTGAGGCACCCCTGGATAGCCGTGATGTGCCTTCAGATTCTAAACCACCACTGGATCTTCAGGACACGTCTCCAGAGCCTGCGCCAGCACTGGATCTCGAGGAAGTATCTCCAGAGTATGAACCACTTCCAGATATCCAGGATGTGCCTCCAGGGGCTGACCCGCAACTGGATCTCCAGGAAAGGACTTCAGGGCCAGAACCGCCGCTGGATCTGGAGGACGTGTCTTCAGGGCCCCAACCACAGCCAGATTTGGAGGAATTTCTTTCCGGGTCTGAGTCCTCACTTGATCTCCATGAAGTGCCTCGAGAACCTGAAGCAACACTGAAACCTCCAGGACGCATCTCCGGAGCCTGAACCACCACTGAATATCCTTGGCACATCTCTAGACCCTGAGCCGCCAGTGGATATCCAGAACATATCTCCAGAGCCCGAACCACAGCTAGATCCCCAAGAAGCATCTCCAGGGACTGGACCACTACAGGATCTCCAGGAAGTGTCGCTAGGGCCTGAGCCACTGCTGACTGTTGAGGACATGTCTCCAGAACCTGAGTTACCACTGGATCTCCAGGACATATCTCGAAGGTCTAAGGCACCACGTGATGTCCAGGAGGTGGTTCCAGAGCCTGAACCGCCACTGGATATTCAGGAAATACTTCCAGGATCTGAACCGTCACGGGGTCTCGAGGACGTATCTCCGGAGCCTTCACCACCACTAGATCCCTATGAAGTATCTCCAGAGCCCGAACCAGAGCTGGATCTCCAGGGAAGGTCCCCAGCGCCCGAGCCACCGCTGCATCTGCGGGAAGTATCTCCAGTGCCTGTACCGCCAGTGGACGTCCGAGAGTCCGTCCCCAGAGCCCGAACCACCACTGGATCTCCTGGACATATTGCCCGAGCCTGAACCTTGGCCGGAGCTCGAGGACGCCTCCGCGCAGCCCGCGCGGCCCGCCGTCCCGGCGCCGCCGGCGGCGGGGACCGGGCCGGTCGCCAGCCGGTGGTGCCTGGCGGTCGAGGCCGTCGACGAGCCGGAGTGGGCGCGGCCGGACGTGAGCCTGAGCCAGTGCGCGGCCGCCTCCGTCCGCCGGCGGGCGCCGCTCTTCGCCAGCGACGCCGGCGGCTGCCGGCTGTTCGGCCGGCCCGCGCCGGCGCAGGACCCGAGCCCGCACCGCGCCTGGCAGCTGGTCTACGTGGCGGAGCCGCCCGGGGAGCCGGCGGGACGGCGCAGCCCGCCACGGAGGGGTCCTCCGGGGCCGCGAGCGGCCCGGACAGCTCGTCCGAGGTCTCCGCCGGCTCTTCGGAGGCGACCGACGCGGCGAGCGGGAGCGACGGTGCAGCGGGGCAGGCGGCCTTTGACGCCAGCAGGGAGCTGACGTCGACAGAAGCGACAACGGCTCCCTCCTCGGAGGAACCGGGGCCGACTGAAGACGAGCCTGCCGGCGACGGCACGGAGCACACGACGGCCGACGGGGGAGGACGAACGGCTCGTCCGCGGCCGGCTCGGGAGAGGGGAACCACTTCTTTGTGGCGAGCAGCGCCGCTGATACTTCTGACGCTCCTCCGGTCTCGGTCTCAGAAACGGCCGCTACTGACGGCATCACGGCCATCGCGAGCGCGTCGTCAGACGACGTCACCGCCGATGACGGCACTGTCCGCGCGACGGTCACCTCAGACACCACCAGCGAGGACACCGCCGCCGTCACGAGACCGCACTCAGATGCTGGTGCCATTGACGACGCTGACGCCACGACAGAACCCATCACTAAGAGCACTGCCGGTCCCGCCAAACTTCCCCCGGATACAACCGTCTCCGAGACCGCTGCCGCCCCCTCTCCGACGCCGACTGCGGGGTCCTCCCCGTGCCCCTCCGGCTGGATGTCCGTCCTCGAGCACTGCTACTGCGTCACCGGCGCCAGGGTGTCCCCCTGGGACATGCTGCTCGCCTGCGACCGGGACGACATCTGCGAGGGCGCGCCGAGCCTGCCCGCCAACATCGTGAGCTGGACGGAGCACAAGATGGTGCTCCCGGCGGTCTCGGGTGCGCTGGACGGCCCGGATCTGCTGCTGCTGGGCGCGATGAGGAAGGGCCCCGACCAGCCCTGGTACTGGCTGGGCGACCAGTCGTACGCGGCGTTCAGCAGCACGAGGCGGGGCGCCGACACGGGCCGCGAGGACTACCTCCTGGTGGACGTCCCCCGCGGCACGTGGATCGCCACCAACGACGGCAGCCAGCACTACAGGGTGCTCTGCAAGCTCCAGCCGCCGAATTAGGCCGAGCTGTCGCCCGCTCAGCGAGGCTGCTGGACGCCCTGCCGTTGTAGGAGACCAAGTTCGTGTGTTGCCACGGTGTTTGGAGATGTTTGGAGGTCACCATCGCTTGTTTGTTTTCCATCCAGCTTGTTTGCTTGCAAGCAGCTTGCTTGCTTGTTCCATCCAGTTGGTTTGTTTGCTCGGTGTGCGTGTTGTGAAACACAGCAGATTGACAGAGGATTATTTGCACCAAAACGGAATCGAAAACCGCCAGCATCGGCTTTTCAGAAGTCTTGAACCACGTGCGTTCAGTGAAATGGCGCTTTGCTTCGATACGATGCATCTCAAAATGCTCGAACGTTTGAAACTTTACGAAACGCTCGTAAATTATATTTGTATTTTACTCCTTGCGAGGAAGGCCAGTTTGTGTGAATTACGATGCGTGAAGCGATCCATAACGATACCGACGCGTTAATATTTAAATTATTTCCCGTCCGTAGCTTCAGTGGTGTCTGAATTAGGACTTGCGTGCCTCCATCTTTTGCACCTGAGACAGACACCTTGCCAGATTTCGTATAGCTTCGTGCTGGTCGAGGAAACAGAGTAATTCAATAAACTGAAACATACGAACCGGATGTGACAAAGGAATATTGACGTCACCAAAACGGAAATGGGACCATTTGTTGCGAAACTTATCATTGCGTCTATGTGTGTCGCATGAAAAAGAAACGCATTAAACCCTATTCCCGGAGGGCTACACGGCATGGCCGATTCAGGGGAGCGGATTCGGCCCCCCCTGAGATCTCGAGAACTACACATTCGATTTCATCGCAACAAACGGCAATCGATTTGCCATGACGTTAACTACACCTTTAACAAAAGGAGTTTTCAAAATTTTGAAAGGGGTAGATATAAGGGGACAAAAATATCAAAATGGGGGTACTTTTGGATTTCTTATAACTCCGTTGTTTGTGGACCGATTTCGATGAAATTAGCACGAATCGAGAGATTATGGGTAGGACTTTTTCCATTGGTGTAAATATTTGACATTTTGAGAAAATTCGTAGGCGTTCACGGGGTTTTGAAAATTGGAGGATTAAATTTTCAAAAACTGCATGAACAAAAAAGGTAAAAGCACTTTTTCGGCCTCTGCTAGATATGCTAAACCAGTGCTAATCGTATTACAATGTTTGTGTAATGTTAACATAGGCGGTGCCAGAAATATGAAAAAAGGGAAACTGTCATGGTCACATTCTCTTCAGATCAACATGAGACCTTTGACCTTCAGGAACCTCCAGTGAGCTTGGGTTCACCTGGAATGGTCTCGTGTGCATTTAGTATTACATGTAAGCGTTTTCGATTATTTTAATTCACTCTATTTCAAAAGTCACATTTTACGGTTATTTTACGGTTTTTTGGTACGCGCACTGACATTTTAGGTCATAGCTCCGTGACCCGGCCTGATATCAAGCTGAAACTTGGTACACAAGTAGAGGGCAACTTGCTACGTCACATATTTGGCATATTAAAAGAAGCACCGAAATTATTACTATAAACCTAAATTTTGATTTTTGCCTTTGACCTAACCTTGTAAAGTGGCCTTAGACAAACAAAATTGTATTTGTATGTTGCCCAACTGTTTAGCTATACATCCATATAAAGTTTGAGGTTTTATCTTAACAACGCTATTTTTGGCAGTGATTTTCTTTTCACCCTGAACAGGGCCAAAAATGGCCTGAGGTGCCTCCCAAAAACGTTGCCTGGCTCCGCCCCTGTGCAGAATAGAATCTCGAAATTTTATCGATGCATAGAAAGAATAGCTAGGAAAAGTCACGGAGTCCCATGGAGCTGCGTCAAAAAGCCTGGAATTGGCAAGCAAAAAACCCGGGGGTGGGGGCGAATTCAGCCCCCCCTCCCGGGAATAGGGTTAAACAGAGCCGTCATCCGTAACGTTTGATATCGTTGACTTCCCTGGAATGTGTGGAGAAAAAGAGTACCAGGAGAGGAGAGGAGACATCGGGTGGGTTTTCCAAGCACCGGAGGAGTGCCCGTTACCAGCTAAAAGACATGAAGAAATGTGAAGCGGTCCTAGCTGAGCAGCTTGGGCGGAGACCAGCTGTCTTTTCTCTGTTTTTCTTCTTGATGCCATGGGTTGTCACATGCTATGAATCTTCAGACAGATGAAAATGGCAATCGGGGTATACATATACACAGCATTATTAGCCAGTTTTATAACGGTGACCTCGCCAACGTCACCCGATATGACGTCTCTAATTTTTCCGTCGAGAACTGAAAAACCGGAATAAAAATGATTTGGCACACCACATGCATCTGGAAACGCTTCTGTGTGTCTTGGAATACCAGCAAAAAACTGTAAGAGTTTAAGGGTAGCATCGGCTCGTACATGATGATATGTGCAACTTCGCCCCCGTGAGAACGACTGACGCATCATTACGGGCGTGGGAAGTTCATAGTTTAAAAACTTCGTTTCATAGCCGATTTGTCTGCTCACCAATCAAAATGCGGACTTAAGTAAGGAAAAACCGTTTTGGAGGGAATAACACCATCAAATATATCATTATTGCCAAATAACCACAACGTTTTGAAATAAGCAGGCAGCTTCAAGGTTCGAAAAATAAGGCTGATATTTGGCAACGGACCATTTTTCCGCTGCGTGCAGATTTCAGCACTCAGTTTGCCAATCGGACAAAGATGAGACGAGAGGATGTGCTGCTTGCTAGGCATAACACTAGTTATATCGGGTTATATCGGTGAGCTTCTTCTGCGAAGTGCAAACGCAGTGACTTGGTCGATATTATTTGTTTTTCTGTACCAGCTAAACGGCTCCTCAAAGCCCAACGTTTCATGCATTTGAGGTATAGTTTTCCTCTCACCGCGCCAACAAAGACCAGCTTCACGTACCGCACTCGTCCATGTTCACGGCGTACACCGCTGCTCCAGAGCCTGACCGAAGATGGACGTGGACGCCATCTTCAGCGAGATCAACGGCTGGGGGCGGTACCAGAAGGGGATGTACGTGATCCTCTGCCTGCCCTCCATCATGGCGGGCGCAGCCGTCATCAGCCTCTCCTGGATCGGCTACGACATGGCGCACAGGTGAGCACCGCAGAGTCAGTGCGCACAAATCTGCTGCTGAATGTTCGGAGCCTCGAGCGGTAAAGTGTTTTTTTTAGAGGCCCAACGCCTCCCAGATAGCCAGCAGGGTCCTCCATGGGACCTTTTCCGCACAAGGATTTTGCGGGTTGAATGATTCATCATACACAGTGCGGACCAGGCAATTATTACACTTTCCATGCACTCTGTCTTCCATTCGGCACGAGTCATCTCCGGTATGCGGCTGCTTTCATTACGTCATTTTGTGTCGATGTCATGCCAACTGTCATCACTGACGTCATCGCACAGGTGTCTGGTGCCGAGCTGTGAGGACGCCGCCAACGCCACCTACAACGCCCCGTTCCTCAACTTCACCTCACCTCGAGAGTCAGACCCTGCCGACCCGGCCCTGCCCTGGAGCCAGTGTCACGTGTTCAACTCCACTGTGCCAGGCGACTGCAGCAGTGGCGCCTTCGATACGTCCCACCAGGTGGACTGCGGCCATTACGTCTACGACAAGAGCGTCATGCACAGCAGCATCGTCTCAGAGGTCAGCTCAGTAACGCTTTTCATTGGATGGCCACTGATGTTTCAAGACGTACTCAGGGCAGCGAGATAGGAAAGCGTTGTTATATGATAACTCAGTCACCAAAATACATATAGCAAACGTCGTGTCATACACACACAATGAACATGCTTGCTTCTGTTTTTGTTTGCATTGGTGAAACTACTACAGCAAAATATTCGCATGGAGTGCTAAGCGGGATGTAGGACCACTCAAAATACCATTTCGCATTCAGATGGTCTTAAATCCAACACTTTGTTGTTGGATCTCGTCCCGAGCCTTCCTCACGCCCACCGGAGCCTGTAAGACCCGCGCCGCGCCACTGGCTGCGTGCGGGCGCAGCAGTGACCCGCGGCTCCTGTTGCCAGTTCGAGCTGAGCTGCGGCCGAGACTGGCTGCCGACGCTGGCCAACAGCCTGTACATGGGCGGCATGCTGGTCGGCTCCCTGGTGTTCGGCTACGTCTCCGACAGGTGCGGTCCGGAACCGACAGAGCGTCTCGCTGCCGCGGAGGCGCCTCTTCCCGGGATACGCGGCATTTCTGGGCACTGGGGAGAGGGGTAGTGGGATTGGGATTTTACATTGCTTGAACGAAAAGCTGGACAGGCTTCTTTGCGTTTATTTGGCAAGTTTGATTTTCCCTACAACTGTTGATTGAATTGTGCTCGTGGTCAAACGGCCCGCGAATATCACCCTGAACATTTGCTTCTGTCGTAGAAATAACGTTTAAAATCGTAATTTTGCTGTGGATTACATGACGCACATTGCCATGGCTATATTTAAGCACGATTTGCCGATTGTGCCGGATCTGATGACTGAGCAATGGTCGGCTGTCCAGGTTCGGACGGAAGAAGGCCATGATGCTGTCGTTCCTCGTGCTGGGCCTGGCGAGCTTGGTGGCCTCCTTCGCTCCTGACTTCGGCACCTTCGCCGCCATGCGCTTCCTCACCGGCGTCGGCGGCATGGGCACCTTCATGATCACGTTCGTCCTGGGTGAGTGCCCGAAGTGCAGCAGGGCGACCGCGTAGTCCGTGTATGTCATCGTTGAAAGACTGGTCACTGGGGGCCAGAAACGGGCTCAGGTCACGGCCTCTGGCGATGACAGCGGAAGCCGGACGACCTAACGTGATATTGCAGATGAGGATACGTGCCTCCTGGACTTGCACGGAACAGGAAATGCCGAGATGGAAAAGATGCATGTCAGTGCTTTTCAGAGTTTCCAAAAACTAACCGCCTCAAAACCGCTGTTGTCCGCATTTCGGTACGCAGCTTTCGAAAAACTGAATGAAATGTCTGCCAGGCACACGCGTTTCACCTGCCTCCAGAAGCTCGAAAAGTCTGCTGGTCAGGAGGAAGACAGGTCTGGAGCAGGAAGGTCAATAGCAAATGCTTTTGTTCCGGTAGCAGCAATGCCACTATTTGAATCACATTTCATCGCTTTTGGATAACAGGTGGATGAGTCATCTGGTACGTAATTGACCGGTTGTTTGGGTACCATCAGCATTTCCACCGAGTGCTGATGCTATTCCATTGTCGCGTGTAAAATTAACTTTGGGCGGAAGGACTCGGATTCAAAGCAGTTTTATGCGACTGATCGACGAAATAGTTTCGGAAACATGGAGATGCGATGCAGCTTTGATGACAATTTTACTAAAGAAGTTATCGAGGTCATACTTAGCGCAAAAAGTAAACAAAAAATTTAAGCAGAGGCATAAAACACCTGGTAAACGTTCCAGGTCCCAATGCTATTTTCCGTGTGATGTACGAAGAAAATGGATGTGAAACAGATGCGATTTCATGCGCGTCATTCGGCTGCTAACAACGATTTACAGATTTACCAAGATTTCCCAAGGTTCATAGCATTTGTATGATACGCGCCTTGACAAACTTAATCTACATGCTCGGTTTGCAGTCGGTGCAGGGAACGACTGCAGTTGCGGACAACTTGGTCTCGAAAACTCATTTTTGTCCGTAGCAGAAGCCGCGGTCTTCAGACAGGATGAGCGGAACGGGCAACAAGCCCCGAGTTCGCCAGGTCCGGCAGGAGTCTTCACAGGAAGGACCCCGGCCGCCCATTCATCGCGTGGGAGCCTGTGTTTATTCTGGCTGTTGACGTTCGGCCGTGCGGCCTCTGTGACCGGCCATTGCGGTCTGCTCCCACTCGAGACCCCGGGCGGGGGGGCCGTGCTGAGTCTGTCAACAGCCCCCCGCCCCACCACAGCCGGTCGGCAGGGGTCCTCCTGAGGGGTGGTAGGGTGCTCCCCACTGCAGCCGACCCGTGCGGTCATTACGAGCAGGTGGTGGAGTCCGAGGATACCCCTGACGCCCCAGGCCCGCCGGCCGGCTGTCGGAATATGCTTCAGGGGTCAGGGAAGCCTCCGGCCCGTCTCCGGCGGTACCGGCGGCGCCCGCCGGAGACGGGCCGGCTCAGGTGACCGGTGTCGCCCTGTGGCCCGGGCTCCGGTGTCGGCCCTACCCGGAAGGCAACCCGAGCGTCCTCCGCAGCGGCGGCCGGCGACTCAGGTCACGTCCGCGCACAGGCCGCCGTCGCCCGGATGTCCCGGCGGCGTCGCCCGAATGGTCGACTGTGGGGTTACCCGGGGCACATTGAGACGGGTGTCGTGTCGCGTGGCGGGCTGTTCTCCGGGACATATTCGGACAGCTGTCGTGCAGGCGACTAGGCTTTCCTTCGTGACGTGTTGAGACGACTGTGTGACGGACTGTGGTGTTATCGGGTACACGCTGAGGCAATGACACCATCCGTCCAACAAACGAGTCGCGGTGGCTTTGGTGGCTATGCTTGGGACCTTGCACGTTGATGGTGAACAGTGTACACGATGAAGTCCAGATGAGAGGTCGACGACGTCTGTGGCTGCAGCTTCGGATGTGGAGCTTGCAACCGCGACATGGGAAACCCAAATATTCCGAAGTTTTTTTCGCCGTGAAACTGTAAAATCAGGTGGTTTATTCCATTACCAAGCGACATTCTATTACGCCCTTTTTTCCCAGTTTACGGTAAATGTTTAGGGTTGCTGCATTCAATCACTGGGAAAGCCTTGCCTGGCGCAGCATTTCCCCACAAACGCCTGTCCACCTGTTTGGTCATCACGCCCCGGGTCAACACCCCCATCTTTGCCGCTGACTGGACCAGATATTCTTTATTTTTCCAGCTGCCAGTCAGAAAAAACATGAACATTAATTCCAAAGGATCCCAACTTCTCTGCAAAGATATCGCTTGCCCCTAGACCCCACGAACGGCCATTGGGTTCGATAGCTTCACAATGGCAGCTGCCTGACCAGGAGGCGGAAATGGCTGTCCAAGCTCGTAACGTTATTACGTGCCGTGGTTGACCATCTCGAGTTATCCTTGCACGACAAATCGGAATGAGTGAACAAGGAGAGTTAGACAGGATGTGCCTTTCCGTGTGCCGAAAGGGCGCACTGAGGAAGACTGACTGCGCTGAGGTCACTGAGTCACTGAGGTCACACGGTCTACCGGCGTGTGCGGATGAGATGTTTTGGTTGTCAGATGTTCCACACTTGACTCTGTGAACTTGAAATGCTCGACATTTATGATGTCGATGAGTGTAAAAGAGCCTGGAGTCATTGCGGAAACCTTGGTGCGTGCAAATCAGCAATGAAGGCAAATGTGAATATAGACGTTGATTTCGGGAAATAGTTTCGGCAACATTCTTGGGCGCTGTCTGTAACAGATGATTTGAAAGAAACAGCTGTCTTAAACTGAAACCATCAAAACACCCATTGACAGTTACGTGTTTAAGGTTACATTTTGTTTGTTTAGCAGGATTTTGCGACGATTTTGAAATGTCAAAGGTTTTAACACTTCAGAATCCCGGTAAAACCCTGCGAAAGAATACTTAAATAGGAAAAGGCCTTGCCTATTGAAAGCAATCGCCTCAAAGTGATTGAAATACAAGTCACTTTGGTCAATTAACGGAAAATCATGTTGTATTCGCAGCCGTCGAGCTGGTTTCCAACGAAGTGAGAACGTTCTGCGGCTTCGCCATCGAGCTGTTCTTCTCGTTCGGCGAGTGCCTGGTGGGCCTGTTCGCCCTGTTCATCAAGGACTGGTGGATCCTGCAGCTGGTCATCGCGCTCCCAGTCTTCGCGTTCCTCGCGTACTGGGTGTAAGTAAGCAACAGTATTGGCGCTGTAAAGCGAAGGGTTTTGTCTGTCATTTCAGTCTTTTACCTTGGTAACCTGGATGTGCTTTATGTGTACGGGACGTTATGGTGCCTGTGAAGTATTGTGATTCTTGGGAGCTGGTACGAGTCACATGTATGTCAACAGACGATGGCCAACGTCAGTAGAAATACGGGAGCAAAATGCAAGCCACGCAGATGCAGGAGTATTAGGCACAACGTTTTTTCCTCTTTTGCTGGCACCAGAAGTAGTTGCCATGTGCACTGTAGTCTGCGGTTGTGACGAACTGTGTCAGTAGGAAACGCCTTCCGTTCGCAGCAAGCGGATCATGATAAAGTGAGAAATATTGCAGTCACCATGTAAAATCCGACAGCTTCGTCCCCGAATCCCCCCGCTGGCTGGCCACGGAAGGAAGACAGGACGAGGCGGAGGCGATCCTCCGGAAGATGGCGAAAGTCAACGGCAAAGACTTTCCAGAGCAACTGCTGAAACTGACTGAAAAGGTTAGTGGGCTGAGAACCCGCGAATTTTTCCCGCTTCAACCGCTGCTGAAGAAAGCGAAACGCGACGTCCAAATTTCGGCGTATAGGCACAACTGTTCTGTTCTTATCTGGAAGATCCTTATGTCGTTACACAAAACAAACTGTTGATGGCTATCGATTCCAGTTATCAGTGTATCTTTGTCGTAATTTGCATCGTTTTGTACGCATCACAAGCATCGCATTGGCTTGCAATGGTCTATTTTTTCACTTCAAAATGTCCTTGCATACTTATCTGCCATAAGCTTCACCGTCATCGTAAGCAATTGCCATCTGTCGGAACCTGATACTATTAAAGGATTTGTTACAGTTTTTGCCAGGAAAAATCATTTCGCATTACATCCTGCATCTGTTTGGGCCTGGATGCTAATTACAGATATTTGTCTGCTGAGCTAAGGATCACTTGTGGAAGATTAAATGGGATGGAACCGGGCAGCTGCGGCAATTCAGGGAGACGTTTCCATACTGTTTGCGTTTTTAGTGGTGTGGCCTGCACCTGAACATGGCATCAAATGCTTCATTGTAAAGAGTATCCGCCAAGAGCGTTTCCTGGGCGATCAGCACTGTTACGAATGACATACATGAAAAGCTAAGGATTTCTGAAATATCTCAGACACGGGTAAATCGTAACACTGTCTTTTTGAGGATGGAATTTGCAGACCTTGTTTCACAGTTAGATTAGCTCGTGCATAAACCGTCCATTTTGCCACACGTTTTGCCACTTTGAAAGCAAAATCCCACGGGCGTGTGAACAGGATAGAGGGTGGGGATGGGCCAAGGGCCATGGGCCCCTTTTTTAAATTTAACATTGATCCTAAGGGGAAAAACGTCTTTGGATCATCCCCTCTTGCTTGATGCTCTGTACGCCTCTGGAACCCCCTGGAAAAGACGTTTGTTGTTTACAGATATTCTCCGTGTGTTCACGGCCGAAGGTTGGATTCCGTTGACCGCTGTTAATTTTACCGGAATGATCTTTCTGAAACAGCTGACACTCTGTATAGACCAGACTGCGGCAGTGACCGATATCCTGTGTCGGGGTATCCAGGTATCCTGATTCCTGTAAAATGTCTTCTTACAGGCTCTGCTGGAATTATGTGGCAGGCCGTGCTTAGTGCTTGGCCGAATCCTGTCTACGAAATGTTACGCTGTATCCAAAAATTGCGCTGAATGGAGCCTTCATTGCCTTATCCGTTATGGAGGAGGACTTTTCAAAACTGATGAAAAAATGACACGTCCATTCTCCACTACATGAACAGTGAAAAATGGACATAGTGGTTAACATCGAAGGTTAACATCTAAGTGGTTAACATCTAAGAACAGCCCAATATTATCCTCTTGGCATTTCATGAAAAAGAAACGATTCAAAATTTGTTTGCTCCCATTGGCTGTGGAAATGTTCCACCAGGTCTCTGGCCGAAGGCGAGACATGCCCAACGTATAACAGCCGATGGACACATGGTTCTATATGGGCGAGAAGCTAAAGTAAAAATTCAGAGATTTCTCTTGAAAATAGTTGATCGAGGTTTGTGGTAGCATTTGCCGTCTACCTAGATATTCTATTCATCTCTATCCCATTTATGGCTGAATGCTGTAAAGAGTGAATTCTGCCTGCCTCATGCCTCAATTCATCAGCGGACGCTGACGGGCCGGGGTACGCTCGGGTCGATGACGCCATCTTGTTCACGATCTGTTCGCTGTTTCACTGCGCCGGAGAAGATCCATCTCTTCAGGTTCATGTTTTGTCCCGAGTTCGCCGACGCTGAGGAGGGCTGTTGTGTAAGTCGTGCTGTTGGTAAGTTAGTCGACACAGTAAGGTCTGTGGTGACGTGTGCTGTTCTCAAGATAACGAACTCAGTGAAGGCTGTTCTGGGATGATTAGTATCTCCAGCTTTGCTGGTCAATGGCGGCGCTGTGTCAACTGCTCAGATATGCTGTGATTCTGTCGCAGCTGTGAAGCTCAGTACTTTGTATCTTAGGCTGCTATTACATTCACCTTAAGGGTGAAAGTCGTCGTACAGTTCAATCTCTGCGAAATCTCTGATGATGGGTGACGCCATGCTAGATGCCCAGGTACGCTGTGATATTTGGTCATGATTCCAAATATCCTTAACGATACCACGTGTTCAGATCCGCTGCGACTTAGCACTATCGTGGAGTCCAGCGCTTTTTTCGTTAGTTAATGTTCGTCATATGCTGGTTGGACGATTGTTGTTAAGTTCCGTTGTTTTGTCAGGAGCCAGTTGTGTGGTGGGCAGGGGGGTCGTCCTTCTCCACTGCCGTGCGGCCGTCAGTAGGCCGGTTCATATCGGCACGTCAGTCGGGCGCGGCACGTCAGTCGGCAGGCCATCCTGACGTGGCAACGCCGGCCCCCGGGCGGGCCGGCCAGTGGGGACTGACGTGGCCGTGGCCGCCTCCGTGCGGCCCGCTGCAGCGGCGGGGGGGCCAGTGCGGCCTGATGTGGCAGCGGCGGGCTGTGTCCGCAGAGTTCCAGCCCGGCCGAGCCGACCGCCGCCCCGGCCCGGCCTGCCGGCTCCGTGCTTGACCTGATCAGGTCGCCGGCCCTGCGCTGGAGAACGCTCATCGTGCTGTACCAATGGTAACACCGGCCGGACGGACGTCGCGCGGCCGCCCGGTTCGCGGGGGCGTAGTCCGACCGGGCCACCTGTCCTGGGGTGTCCGTTGTGCGCCGCGCGACGCCAGCGCCGCGGCGCGGGAGTTTTTGAGCTTGGCCTTCGACGAACTGTACACAGAGGGCACTGTGTGTGAAATTCGCTAATGCGGGGACTTCTGCTTTTTGTTGAACGTTTCCAGACGCCTTTAGAGAACATGCCAGCAACACATAGTCCCTAGGGTTGACTACAAGAAGCGATTTTTGGGAGCCCGGGTATAGCATTAACCCGAATAATGGCAACCCTTTCATCTAGATAATATGGCTGCTAGATTGCAATGCTTAAATTTTGCCACTGGTTATATTAACGGTACTGGTCCAGTGCTCCAACAGATAAACATCGGGTGTAGCCTAAGTTCATGTGCTCTCTGGGTGTATCGTAACTGGGCTTTAGTGTATTCACTGGAAGGACATGGCTGGGGTGTAAGCATGCTCGCTGGCGGGGCCTGCTGTGGGTTCGAGTGGCGTTTGGGCGTTTGTTGCCAGCGGGTAGTTCTGGTCACTGGTGGGGTCTCTGGTAGGCTAGTTGGCGGTTTGCGTGTGCTCGCTAGTTACTGGACGTAGCTGGGTTGGTCTGGGTCACACGACAGAACGCAGCTTCTCCCCGCGGGTCTCTTGCACATTTCTGAGAATTTTGGACTTCAAAAACTATGCGTGGATACTCTGGGATCCCGCCCAAAGCATTTCACGAGAGCGCCGGGCCTGCTGGCCTTCCAGCGAACAAGTGCAAACTAGCATCGCCGTTCCCGCCACCCCAGAACGATTCTTCTCAACCTCCCTGGCCTGAGTAGGCGTGTTTGTGTGTTGACCTTGTCGACCTTTCGGGGTCTAGCAGGAATCCTACCGCCGTCACCTCAGGGGTGGGCGGCCGACGCCGGCCGGCCATGACGTCACCCACAGCTCAGCCGTCGCATGACGTCACCGCGGCGTCACGTGACGCGTCGCGGCGCGTGTCGACAGGTTCGTCTGCGCCATGGTCTACTACGGGCTGGCGATGAACGCCACAAACCTGGGCGGCAACGTGTACGTCAACTTCGTGCTGGTGCAGCTCGTCGACTGGCCGTCCAACATCTGCTGCATCCTGCTGCTGGACCCGTGGGGCCGCAAGCTCTGCACCAGCCTCTCCTTCCTGCTGGGCGGCATCGGCAGCATCGCCAGCGGCCTGGTGGCCGGCGGAGAGGGTGAGAAATGTGCTGTTGCTCTTGAAGGTCTGTTTTGACATCAGGGGCGTCGTTTCTGTAATGGGGGGGGGGGCAGCCGAGGACCCAACAACCTAGCCTCCCCCAAAAGTGGATTTCTCAACAGATTTAGCCCACTTTATTTTGACAACGGAAATTTATGAGTTTTTTGTTACTATTTGTCAGATAAAAAATTGCACATATCCCTATGTATATATATCTATGTATGTATATATATATATATATATATATATATATATATATATATGCACATACATACATACAGAAGATAGAAAAATAGATAGATGCGTTTTTTTAGACTTTATTCTTTACTTTCTGCCTATCTCTCATGTACTACGGCCGATTTTTCGCTACTGTTACTCATTTCCCTTCAAAACCGACAGAAAATATTGGGTAGGCCCAAATCAACATTGGGTGAGTTAGGACCCTCTCAAAACAATACAAATCTACACCCCTGATTGACAGAATCAGGGCCGTTCAGTTCTGCTGTTATGGTAGGAGGCGATCATCAGGGTCGGGTTGAAAATTTTTCAGAGGATCTGGATCTTCCCAGAAATTTCTGGCCTCTCCACTGTTTCGGGAAAATATTCTTAGATTTGGAATGGTACCTATGGGGGGGGGATTACTACACAATGCCATCCGAAGACCAAAATCGGCCTCGTCCCTCCATTGAACTCCTCCCCTGTCGATGAAGACTGCACTGAGTCATCTGAAGCCCAGAATCCCATGTCGCCCCTCCATTGTGCCCCCTGCCCTGAGCACTCCTGACCTAGACCTAGGGATGCTTACTGCGCTGAGCCATCCGAAGATCAAAATCCCATCTTTCCCTTCCATCGTGTTGCCTTCCTTGAGCGCCCCTGACCGGCGGTACTTGTAATTATGTACAAGCCGTGATAAACGGCATTTTTGTTTCTGTTTTTTTTTTGTGGATGTCTATGAAATAAAATTGATCGCTAAACGATATGCTTGCTGCATGGGTCATTTGAAAGACATGATATTATTTATCTTTGTTTTACTATTACAACTAGCGCAATATTATTATAATGTTCATGCTATTATTTATTATTTCATTGAACTAAGCGTAGTGACGAGTTTGAATATATGCAGAACGTTGAATTACAAACTTGTGTGAATCCAATCGGGAAACCCTGGACTGCATGGAAACGTATTTCTTGAGCGTTGCCAAGTTTTGCATCGTGATTCTGGCAAACTAGCTTCATCAATGTTAAGGCGTGCGTTAAAACTAGACACAAAAAACTAACAACACAAAGAAAACAAAAACCATGGGAACAAAAAAGGAGCTTCGCATTTTTTTTCATGTTCAGGATTTTCTTTTCTTGAAGTGAAGTGCTGGTGTGAAATGCATGGCCCTTGTGATGCGGTTTTGGCCACTTCTGGTAGCCGTGAAATTTGTCCGCAGTGACGCAGGTCGTCGCGTTGTTGATTAGGCGGACGACGGCGAAGCAGAGCAGAAACCATCCTGCTCTGAAGTACCAAACCATTGCACTGGCTTAAATCCGTGGCACTGGCGACCTCGCTCCACGGATCTGAGTACAGCGGAACGACGGTTGTCATTGGCCTATTCGCTAACCGAAGCAATCTCAGCCTGCAACCTTAACAACAGACACACCTAGCAGGAGCGGTTGAAAATTTTGTTAGGTAAACGTTAAAACTGATCGTGAACGCAGAGCACAATGTGCCTCAATGTCTATTAGTTTTCAGGCTCATTAAATGACGGACTGCTGTCATATGTTATTTAACCATCCATCAAATCGTTTACATGACATCTTTGCGGTCGCATAAAACGAACCAGCAAACGAACCAGTAGTCAGGGTCGGGCGTAAAATCACATCACAGTTGTCGTCGAAAGCAACATATCGTCAGTACGTTTTCTGCGTCCGAACGAGCAGTTTCGACAAAATGGTGCGGACAAGCATTCCAAACGCAGTTTTTGCGAGCGACCGCTGCGAATGGCATTCGGGTTCCAAAAAGAATCCTTGTTTTCGGAATTTAATTTTCTTCGTTCCTGGGAAATTGTCAGCAAGTGCCGTGAATCGTGACTGTATGTTGAATGGGACGAAAAGTATCGAACCACATATTTTTGCTTTCAAGAATTCATGACAGCGAAATTTTGTTCGTTTCTTCTGAAGACATTGAGAGGAGGAGACAGGTAAGTTCTGACTCGTTTTACGTCTAGTTATTACAATATATCTGATATTGATCTGGCTCATTTCAAGGGGCTTATTATTCCCAGAAAAATTTAGGTCGAAGAATGCGAAAAATATGGTAGCTCCTCCGACTTGTTAAGTGATCTCCAAAAATTCTTTTTCTGACCATACAAAAAAAAGTTTTTCTGCAGACCTTTTGTGCTGCTAAAATAATCGATTCACCTTAAGCCATTGCACTTTTAAGTATATTGCTCTTCTGCTGTTCTTTGCTTATTTGATGTCTTCTTTTTAGAGTTCTAATTTGTTTTCGTTCATCTTGTGTTGCACTGTTCACTGGTTTTTATATCTGATTTCCAAATCGCATGCTTTTTTAGGCTTGTTTTGGCTGAACCCTCTTTAGGTATGAGTTCTCCACAGAAGATACCCTAACACTTTAGCACCATTTGCGATGCTGGAAGGGTGTAATTTCTCGGGGACCTAACGGTTGTGTTACCCTCCACCTAATGAAAATATACGAATGGTCGCGCATGCGTACAACATCCGTAAACTGTATGGAATGCCAGCGTTCGCAAACGTCCGCTCCTTTCTTGTTTCACAAATTCCATTCCTGTCTCACAAATTCCCTCGCCAAGCGCCGGCTCTTTTCGCAGGCATGGAGGTGATCACCGTGGCTCTGGCCCTGGTCGGCAAGTTCGGCGCATGCGCGGCGTTCAACATCGCCTTCGTGTACGGAGCTGAGCTCTTCCCGACCGACCTGCGCAATACCGGCATTGGCCTGTCGTCGGCTTCTGGCCGGATCGGCTGCATCGTGGCGCCGGTCATCGCCAGTCTGGTGCGTCACGTGAGCTGCTAAACGGAGCCGTCATCGAGACATTTTTTCGCCACGATTTTTTTTCCGCCATCTGTGTGATGCGACATGGGATCCAGAGTCTGGCCCCGTCTAAAGTAAGCATGACGTGCCTTTAAACCAAACAATGTCCTGCTGCGGCTGAGAGCTAGGGGTAGCTCTTGCGAAAAAAACCCTTTCTGTCTGTGACATATCATAGATGTTTTGCGCTGATATATCCCACGCCCACCACACATCTGACCGTTCTCTCACGTCACGTGAAGGTCGAGTTTGGTTGGTGGAGACCGCTGGGACTCTTGACGCAAACACCGTCTTAGACGTGGACTTGCTCAGGCTCACCCGAACAGTGTCAATCAGGGATCACCATGGACGCCACTGCCCTTCCCCGCCCCCTCGCCCTTGAATTTTCGGTCCCAGTCGCCGCCCGTGGTGCGGCGGCGACCGTTTACGTACCGGTCGTCTAAACCGGCTTTCTGGTCCTGATGTTGGAACATAAATTTGCCGACGGAGCATGCAGTTCTGAAGGCCACACACGCAAGGATACTGTATATTCAAATCGTTTATTTAAGCTGCAAGGAGCTATGGAACAGTTCGATGCGTCGCCGCCCAGGCTCAGGAGTTATGTGTATAACCACCCACTGCATAAACGGCGTAACTAATTCCTTGCGTTATATCCGTTTATTTTGGATGTTTCCTATCAACATTCATTTAAAGTTTGTTCAAAACAAAACAAAAGCATTCTTCGTTCATTCGTGTTGCATTATTTATTCACGGCTTATGTTTATGATTAGATTCCACGCCGTCTCGAGTCACGTTACCAGATTGCAAAGAAGACATTTTCTGGCGACATTTCCTGCAAGATTTTGCGTCCAGTACGTTTCCGGCAGTCCCGCTAGCATTTGCGCCAACTACAAACCACTTCTAACCCCGTCGTCAGGGCAAGGACAGCCAGGTGCTGCCGATGTCGGTGTTCGGCGTGCTGTCCGTGATCGCCGGAATGGCCACGATGTTCCTGCCAGAGACCTACGGACAAAACCTGCCTGACACCATCGAGGAGTCAGAGGCCTTCGGCAGGTACTGGCCGCTGTTCTGTTCGATCGCTGACTCGTTCGGCATTGTGCGTCTGCCTTCCATAACTGGCAAAGCCGTGCTAAAAAACAGTGATTCGTCAGCCTGCGAAGTACTGGAATAAGTGCCCCTGGCGTCCCTTTTTTCGTTTGATTTTGAGGGTTACAAGCTGTGTTGCAAAAATGCCGGCGCCGTTTATCATAATTGCACGCGGTGTCTTTTAAGGAAAAGATTCCGCACGACAAACAACCTATCAGGATGTCATAGGTGATATGGCAATACGATTTTGTTTTGCATGGTGCCCACACGCCGCTCGTACTATTTGAATTGAACGCTTCGATGGGGCAGTCATTGAATTTAGGTCGGCTAGGGGTTAGCATTACAAAATAACCTCATCTAAAGTTATTCTGGTCGATCCGCTAGTTGCAAGCTTGTGCAAAATAAAATCCATAGGTCTGACAGATTTGTTCAGTTTTCATGAAAGTGGCACGTGCAAAATTTATAACGGTAGATTTTTGGTTTCTGTACAACTGCATGCCAGATTCCCACGAAGGACCATTCCTCAGTTTATTTGACGACGGCTTTCCACTAATGGTTGAAACAGTATGGCCGAGAATGTACATGCAAATTTGCTAGCGACGAAATTTTTCCTACCGTGGTGTAGTCGATATCCAGGCGACGTAGTAAGCTTCGTCAGATACAACTGTTGATGTTTTTCGTGTCTCCCGTGGACGTTTCTGTTTCGCTCGTTTTAGTTTTACCTTTATGCGTCATCCGCCACCTGTCTGTGTGACAGGTGGCGCCTTCAGCAAAATTGAGTGCACCAGGCGTGAGTCCAGGGTTTGCCAGTAGCACAAGGTCTGGATCCAGTATTTCAGACAGGAGGGGACGGTTGGCAGTCTCCCATTTGTCGTCCAGCTGCCTGCTGGCCGCATCAAAATCGAGAAAAGAGGGGTGAGGCGCCCCTGGACCCTCGCTTTGTCCCGTCGCACGTACGTGCCGCCTCCGGAACAGCACCGCGACGCCAGGTCCGGCGGCCTGTTTCAGACACCAGTCGGTCTGCTTCGTGCCGTGCCTGGAGCGGCGGCGCAAGCCGGTCGTCTTGCTGGAGTGAAGAGGACCGCCGCCCCCCCCCCCTCTGCCGCGCGCAGGGAGGCCGCCCTCTGGTCCGGCCCCACACCGGATCGCCGGCCTGCGGCGGCGGCGTGACGTCGAGGCGGCGCCGGGGATGCCGGCGCGGACGGCGTGTTCAGGACGCCGTCTGCGCCTGCCGGGACGCGCGCCGGATCGTGCAAAGCTGAAGTTCTGTCATTCGCAGGTTTATCGTGGTCTGGGTCGACTTTCGAAGCTTCAGAACGATATGGAATCGCGGCATATCGTCGGAGAAGGAAGTGCTGCGTTGATGTTCGGATCTGAGAAATCCAAAGATCTGGCGTGAATCTCTAAGAGAGTTGGCCGTCTTTCGACTGTAATGATGAGCCGCGCTTTTCTAACCTTCGTTGTTTGCACTTCCATGCTCAGGCTCTTCTGGCTGGTTCTCGTTGCGCAAGCTGTCAGTTCTTTCTGAGAGTTGCCAGAGAAACGGGCTTGATTTGACAGTCCATTCGGAATTGTTCGACATTGGTATGTTGTGGTACACCAGGCCGACACGCAAGAATGCAGTTTGGTCAGCCAAGATAAAAATGAAAACATTTTACAAAGACAAAAGTGTCCAGCATCACTCAAGTGCATAGTAAAATAGGATTGTCAATAGGGAAATGTCAAATGTATAAAATGTCTTGAGCAGGTGTCAGAAACCCGGAAACCTTCCAATTTTTTGACGTTTCGGAGACATTGTGAGATCGAGGGCGGAACAAAGGACAGTTTTATTTGGACCCTTAGCACTCAGTACCAGCATTTAGGCGAGCCATTAGAAGACGGATTTTGTCCCACGGAGAAAGGAATTTTTTAGACAATGCTACTTCACTTCATGGAACCTGTGTAGTCTTACAATAAGATTGCTTATAAAATGTGTTCTGATGTAAGTTTTTTTCGGTAAAATTTTCCAGCGAACGTTCACAAGTCACAAGCAAAATCAGATCCAGCCGGTCATATTTCATGAAGCCGACAGTGCATGCGTCAGACAATTTATGTAGGGCATTGTGTGACAGGGGCATAAAACGATTTGAGTAAATTAAAATGTTTTATAGCAAATATCAATGGCCAAATCAGCAGATTTCAGTCTGTGCCAACTATGACTAATCGTTGCAATAACTCCCGCGCGGAAGGCTACTGTTTGTTTAATGAGAAGTATCTTCCAGAATGTCTGTTCTAGAGCTAGAACAGACATTTCAGAAGCTAGCTCTAGAGCTCTGGCTCTAGCTGTAGAAGCGAGCTGCTTGCAGACCTCACGCAAATGAATGTGCATTCAGGATTTCCTCATTGCACAGAAGACATCTGTCTGTAGCTCATTCAACTCGAAATAGATCAGTATTTCATCAATGATGCATATTTTGACAGGCTGGTGAAACAAGTGACACAAAATTGGCGATCACACAAGGTCCGTACAATCAGATGTGGCTGCAATCGTCTCTTTTCTAAGAGAACACTTAAAAAAGCGTGATGTATGGTGATGTGACCGACAAATACTGTGAGTAACATCTCAGCAGAGGCAATACAGCAGTGTATTCAGTAGGATGCCGCGAAGTTCTGGCGCGTGCGTAGTTCGATGTCTACTTTTTCAGCACCAGTAATCGAGTGTTTGAGTTTCCTTGAATAAACGTTGTACTGAAATTTGTCGCGTTTGTACTTTTGGCGTCAGTTCCTATACTGCACAAGGTGCAGGCTTGTGTCATTCCTCGGCAGTTTACAGTGGACAGGTACTAGCAAGTCGTTTGCTTGTATGGACCTGTACTGTTTTTCGTTATTCTTCAGACGCAAATGTATTTTGTGTGGACGACACCATGTCATTATATTACACAACTGAGAACGTAAAAAAACGTACCGCGCAGGGAAGTTTATGACAAAGCCAAGCACTGCATCAGCTTACAGCGATAAAAACAACTTTGCTGACGGCTGATGAATCATAAAATTCATAGCTGTTTTTTATACTGAAGGCGATACGACGCTCAAAATCTTAGTCAAAGGCAAGCAAGGTCTGTCAATGCAGTCTCTGCGTGGATATCGTGCGCACCCATGCAGCGCCAAGTTGCCATTGAAAATGACACCTCTGACTTCATGCGAACGCCAGATGCTGATTTGTCAATGCTAACTGCAGCCCTAACTAAACGAGAAAGGCCTTGTGGGAAAAATGTTGCAAATCTCGCAAGGCAAGTAATACTTTACATGCTTGCCAGAGCGCTACCAAGTGTGGGAGTTGTGAGCCAGTTAGCATTGGCTTATCTGCTGTACGGCCGATGGATGATACAAATAGGAACATCCACAACTATTCGTGTGCAAACACCGCTTCACAAATGCCTCCGGTGCTCGTGATCAGGGTTGTCTACGGCATGTCTCCTGGAGGTGCTCAACGTATAGGTTATGCTGCTTGCCCAGCAAGCTTGGAATGCCAATTAAAACTAACCATGGCATCCTCTTTCAAATAACCCGCTTCTGCCCCGGCTACCCTAAAGCATCGTTACTCCGGAAGCGTGCTTTATGATAACTAAACCATGTTGGTCGATTTTGCATGCATTTACTAATGGTGGATGGCACAATAAACATCAAGTCGTTTCGCTTTCCCGTCGTGTTCTCCCCCTCTCTCTCTCCTTCCCCCTCCCTCTCTCTCTCCCCAGTAGCCTCCACTAACACCCCTCTCGCCCCCTCTCGCCCCCGCTCGTCCCTGCTCTCAGCTACTAACATCGCCGCGGCGCGCATGCCCGTCCCTCCAGGCATGGAGACGGTCACCGTGGTCCTGGCCCTGGTCGGCAAGTTCGGCGCCGCCTGCACGTTCGGCATCGTGTTCGTGTACGGCGCCGAGCTATTCCCCACCGACGTGCGCAACAGCGCCATCGGTCTGTCGTCCGGCGCCGGCCGCGTCGGCTCCATCCTGGCGCCGTTCATCGCTGATATGGTACGTTGCCGCGACTGGGCGAGCCCGGATGATGGCCGTCAGGCATGCAGTTCATTCGCTTTTGGGATTCTCGCGTTGCGCGCATTGATTTGGCGTAGCGAAGGTGTCACCTGAGTCAGGTGTGTCCGAAAATGACTCACTCCTCGCAGTATTTGAGCAAAAGCAATTTCTGAGCGTTTTGCAAAGTTCTTTCAGTCATTTATTCATTCACGATAGTGTAGCAAAAGCGCCATTCACAACTAGTGAGTTTGAAGATGAATCGCTGCTTTAAATATTTAAATATAGCCATTTTTGCGAATATTCCGTGTTCAGTTTTGTCGGACGCTTTGCTGACATGCGCGCCAACGGCGAACCATTTCATACATCCCTGTCAGGGCAAGGACAGCCAGGTGCTGCCGATGACGATTTTCGGCGTGCTGTCGCTGATCGCCGGCCTGGTGACGCTGCTGCTGCCGGAGACGCACGGCCAGAACCTGCCCGACACCATCGGGGAGGCCGAGACGTTCGGCAGGTAATCTGCGCTGCTCGGCCGTGGCCCTGCCGAGGACGCGAGACCTGAACTGCCTGCCTGCCGGACCCGCCGGTCTGATAGCGAAGGCGCCTGCCGCTGGGCAAGGCTGACCGCCTCGTCGCGGTCGTGAAACAAACGCCAAGAGATTCGCTGTTACTCTGGTCCCTGGAAATGTCGCAACGTCTCATTCGTTTCCCATTGTCGCTCTTGGATGCTGATTTGAGCCTTACGTACTGATGTCAAACCTATTTAACTCAAGGGTGAATGAATTTCGAAGCATTAATGCGAAATGGCAGCAATATTATATAATCACGCTGTTTACGTTGTCCCTTATCTTACGCGATTTGCTTGGTTTGTTTCAGGGACCAGCCGGTCTGTCTCGTGCCGTGTCTGGCTAGACGGCGCAAAGTCGCTGCCGCAGCGTGATGAACATCCTCTGCTCATACGTCTACGTCTTTCGCACGAGGTGCGATGCCGTGCTGTGTTCGCTTGTTGTCAGGAACCGGGTTCTTGTCGGTACCAGTGCCACCGGTGCGTCAGCTGATGATATGAGCAACGTGTTGGCGTGCGGCGTGCGAGGTGCTGGTCAAAGTCAGGCGCGAGCGCACTGATTGGGCTGAGTAGTTCGAGACCAGGGGCTCCGCTACATGCCAGAGCGTGAATTGGGACCGAGGTCTGCATTGCGTTTCGCTCCTGACGATATTCGCATGCAAAAGGTTTCGCCGGCCAAATTTGCAGGCAATGCATCCACGATATGTCCGGTTCAGGTTTGTGCACGCGACTGCAGAACCTTCAGAGAGCTTCAGGGCCCTCGTGTCCTCCGCATTGACGTCAAGTCGACTCCAGTCAAGGTCATGGGAACGACCGTGCTGAAGCATTAACCGGGACCACCCATTTCGGAAACCCGTTCAGTTCACCAGGCAACCCCTCATACCTGTCGTTCTGTGGAAGGAAAATATAGAATCACCGCTACTGTTTGAAGTTTGACATTGGAAGCATGACGTGGATAGACACCGGAATCAGCAAGTGTGGGTCCAATGGGGGCCATGGGGCGATCCCCCCTCTAAGGCATGAGAGGGGCCCCGAAGGTGCCCCTCTGGTCCGTGAGAGGGGCGCCGAAGAGGCCTCTTTCAGCCTCAAAGAGGGCCTCGAAGGGACCCCGTATGAGCTTCATAGATTCTTCCTGAAAACCCGACGGATTCTTGATGCAGTCAAGGAGGCTTCTGGGATGGTTAGATGATCCCTGAGACGCATAGAAAGGTCCCTGAGACTACAACAAAGTTCAACACGTCAGAGTACCCCAGAGACGGCCAAAATGAGTACTGAGTCCCTGGGATGGTCAGGCACGTAGGCAGAATTTTGGTGGCAAATATCAGATTTTCCCATATGCCATTGGCATATGGAAAAATTTGTAGGGAAAAGCAACAGTTTTATGTAATTGACCTCATATATACCATACAGGATCAACATATAATGTTTGCTTTCGCATCATACATATCATCATTATTCCGTATTCGTGCGAAACCGCTAAATATTTAGTGTAGACCATTTAGCTCAGGGAGAAGGGCATTGCCCCCATGGCCCTCCCCTTGGCTACGTGCCTGGAGCCGGTATAGGGACCCCTGTAATGTCATAGGGACCCCGAATGGATTTCACGGGCCTGCGTGAAGAGCTGAAGGATCCTGATGCAGAGGGGCCTCCGGGAGAGTTAATGAGACCGTAAGACGGGAAGATGGTCCCTAAGATGAAAAGAAGAGTCCCTGGAACTCTCCAAGAACTCCTGAGACCTGAGAAACCGCAAGAGGGACTCCAGCACGGCAAACAGTCCATGAGACCGATAAAACTGCCGGGGAGGCCCATGAGACGGTAAGAGCTTAAGGGATGCCTAACACGGCATAAGGAGACTATGGCCAGCCAGAGGAGCCTCCTTTACGGGGATTCATCGGTGACCTCGCCAATCTCGAGAGGGGCCCCAAATGGGCTGCAATGGTCTTTCTGAAAACCTGAGGGGTTCTTGATGCAGTCAGGGGGCCCCGGGAAGGTCAGATGGGTCCTGCGACGGCAAAATGGGCCTTGCACGGCAGATGACCCCTGAGTCCGCCAGAAAAATCGGAGGCAAAGATCCCTGCGAGGCAAAGACGATAACGTGAGCCTCCAAGACAGCATGGAGGCCCTGAACAGTGCTAGGGCCCCCGAGTGTATGAGAGCGGTCTCCTGGCACGGAAAAGGTCTCCCTGAGACTGCCAGTGAAGCCCCTAAAGCCCCAACAAAGGTTCCTGATATGGCTAGAGGGGCCCTAAGACTGCCAGATGTACCCAAGAAAAGAAGAGGAGAAGAGGAGCCCTGGAACAGCCTTGGAGACCACCGGAGATGCTCATGGGCGCATGGTTCTACACAGCTGCCCTTAAATCGCTAAAAGTTCTTTTTTTAACCCCCAGAGGGCCCCAAGGAGGCAACTGTGTTCTCCATAGACGACAAGAGCGGCGCCTGGGAACACCAGGGGGTCCACTAAGACTGCGAGAGAGGGGTCATCAAGACTGCTAACCAGCAGTCTCTAGCAGTAGGGGCCCCTGAGACAACCAGCGGGGCCCACGAAACTACTTAGCCTTGAGACATCCAGACAGCTCCTGAAACGGCCAAAGCACTTAGAGGATTGCCAAAGGCGCCTTAGTCACGGCAGAGAGAGACATATAAAGAGCTCTTGTTACTGCTTGAGGGGCCCCATGGAGGGCAAAAAAGCCCCAGGGACAACGGGAGGGAGCCCGAGATGGTTTAAGCGTCCCTGAGACTGCCAAATGGTTCCCGGAAACCTTCTGAGGTGCCCTGAAACTTCCAAAGGGGCGCCTGAGACATCCCGAGAGACACATGAAACTGCAAAGGGAACCTGAGACCACCAGAGGGCCCTGACACAGCAGACGGCCCGGACCACCAAAAGTGGCCTTGTATCTGCTCTGCAAAAGTGAACCTGACCTAAGCCAGCAAAAAGGTCACCAGAAATTACAGAAGTGTCAGAGGGCCTCATCAACTCGGTACGGGTACGACATTTCAAATGAAGGGCCCAGCCGCCTAAAACCCCGCCGTATTTGATATTTCGGCCACTTGGTGCGGGAACAAAACACAAAGTTTTCTCAAAAGAG
Organism: Capitulum mitella; assembly: GCA_030062745.1. Taxonomy (NCBI): domain Eukaryota; kingdom Metazoa; phylum Arthropoda; class Thecostraca; order Pollicipedomorpha; family Pollicipedidae; genus Capitulum; species Capitulum mitella. The sequence goes on along the minus strand of CP099852.1, from coordinate 21,832,010 downwards.
CTACGCGCTTGAATTGTTTTGCTTTCTTTATTTTTACTATACTTTATTTGGAAAAAACGCAAAATTACATCAATATTTCAGTGTGGATCTGCGTTGATCCACGCTTTTTCATATCTGCAGAGCAAAAACGGAGGCTGGCCGGGGAAGGCCTGTGCTGATCATTCGTTCCCCCTGGCGAAACCCTGGATCCCCCCTGGGAATAAGCAAGCTAACGATTTTTCTTTTTTTTTTTGCCTTAAACGTGACAAGCACACAGGACCAATCAGGAAGACGAAACGTCTCTCCAGCACTATGTGTTGGTCTTTTTGTGTTCGTTTAAAAATAATAGCAGAAGAGGAGAAATGAACTTTCAGCGACCCTACGGGATGCACCTTAGGGACAAGAGATCAAACAAGGCCACAACGACTTAAAAATAATTTACAGAATGGACGCTGACCTGAAGATTTCATGCAAACTTCGTAAGTATCTTAGAACCAAAAGTCTCGTGAGCACCGACAAAATTCAAAAATTGTCCCTGATGGAAAAGTTATCCGCGATATCCGTGACGTCCCAGATCATGTCAGGTTAGGTCGATGGAAGTATGTCTTAATATTCAGCAATGGCATAACAGGCTTCCATTGTATCTTTCTATCCACCGACATGCGCTGTCACCGTGAATTACAGTTGTCACTGAATGCACTCCTGCAATATTAAGCTCACGCCATCTTATGTTTTTTTTCGGAACAAATGCCGATCTATGTTAAAGAGTGGCTTTTGTATTTGCATGACCTTGTTCGTTTGCTGTCTTCATCTACTGACGGTGTCACCAACGTACATGGTTTTGATATGCCTTGCCGGAACACAGTGTAGGCCAGTGACCCGGAGCGACTTGGCTCCAGTTGTTGGGAAAAAAGAAAAGGATCCTGAAGCAAAAATTGGAATTCCTTCAAGACTTCTGCTTGTTTTCGCTTCTGATATCTGTAAGAAACACATCAGGCGGTCCCGGACAGCACTTCAAGGTGCGCGAATTAAACGTTCAGAACAATATACGGCAGGTGTAAAAGGCATGGCACCTTCCACAGCAAAATGACTGTGGTGACTCCAGCCGCTCCCTCCTCGGTCCCTTAAGTCGCCGCCGGCTCTGTGACGTTGATGATAGGTACCGCCGGCTACAGTGCTGCCCCTGGCGGTCACTGTCATAACTGCCAGCAGCGAACGACAGCAGCACGGTACAACAGTCTCACAGCAGAAGAACGTTTTCCCAGTGAAGACCTTGTCCAGTGCTGCCTTCTCCTGTCGGTGCTAACCAGTGACAGACCGGTGTCTCCGCCTCCTGTGCTTACCGACCCCGGCACGGCAGAGGCACGGCTGGAGCGTGGATGAAGACGGTCTCTTGCTCCCGGACCCAGCTCTTGAGCCGTCACCACCTGGGCTGAGACACCTGAGCAGGTAAAGGGCGCACTTAAAGCACTGTGTCGAGGTTGCAGCTTAACCAATGATTGCAGGCGCGGAGCAAGAAAGAAAATCATGCTTCATATGAGCGATCGTGTGCCCCTTTGCCCCGTGGTAGGCTTGCCGTTAGTATGACCCAGTGCACAGGGAGTTTGGGTTAAGCTGAACCCCTGTTTATAGATGTGAAGACCTTTGACCTAATACTCTTCAGTATTCTAGAGCAGGTTAACGATACCTGCGTGAAATATTGTATGTTCAAATGGCGGTGGCGTCTGAACACTTTGATGACAGAAAAATTTTCGCTCCCTGCGGTGGGCTCAGTAGTTTACTGGGATGACAAATTGCAATAGCAAAGGAACTGCGATCTGTGATTGGCCCAGTGGCGTTGCATGAACATGCTTACATTTTCCCTTGATCTTAACGTAAAACAAGAGGAAAATTCTATTATCGCTCCAGCCTTTAAAACACAGCCGTTATCCACACATGGCCAGGCATTAGGATCCAATGAGACGTCTGCCCACCATACAGTAACATGCCTGTAAAAGCAAGCAAGGCAGCCATTCATCCGCTGGACTTTCACTGAGCAATTTGAAACTGGCGAGTGATTCTTTTTTTGGGGTCTTCCCATGATGTTTTAAGCTTTTGTGCATTTGGTAACATGTCACGTTTTGGAGTTTAAACATCTACGTATTCCGAATAAAATAATACAGCCTGAAACTTCAACGTTATCTCGCGAAACGGGGAGGAACTGATGACGTTGTGTATTTGCAAGGTGGCCAGGTCGTGACCGGATAGTGACGAGATAGCGGCCGATTGCAACATCAGACACCGCCGCCACTCAGAAATAAGAGGGATGTGATTGTGGCAAGGCCATTGATTTCAGCCGCTAGTTTGATATGGTGCGGGTTTTGACAGCGCTTGATATTGAGTGGTTATATATCAAGCACATGGGGCTTTAGTTGGACACTCAAAGCCATTCGAAGCACTTATGGCGTGTTTGGGCACTTAGAAGCATTTAAAGCATTTATGGCGTGTTCATGCATACCTTGCTCCAAAAGCAATATAAGTGGATGTAAGGGGCGTTATCAAAAGTGGATAAAAGATGAGCAGAACCTATTTTTACAAAGTCTCCGTTGGCACAGGCGCAGCCAAGGGGTCTGCCCCCCCCCCCCTTAGACCCGCATTTCTTGTGAAAACCATTGCACATCGTCTGCTCGGCAGGCGGTTTTCGTATGATTTCAGTTCACACCGAGCTCCCCCCTTAAGAAAATCCTGGCTGCTCTCCTGTCCATGGCTACTTATGAGCATGTGAGTTTGCACACTCTTACCGTTGCTGACCCTTATTTCAGGTTTGGTTAAAATGAAACGCTCTCAGCCCTGCACCAGTTGTTCCAAAGAGCTGTATTTTAATTTTGGTGTGCATTTCTGATGACCTTTCATGGTGTGCTCGTCAACTTAATGTCATGCGTGCATTGCAAGTCGTCGAGGCTTGAAGCGAGATTTAAACCGTTTTCCATGACGCACCACGGCGGCTTTAAAACTAAACTTCTGTTTTTAGTTAGCGATGCAGTCACGCCCCAACGGGCGCCGCATTCCACTCGAACACCCACGTGTGTTCCCGGGTTCGTCACCTCCAGGCGACGTTTTGCAAATCCCCTGCGGCTGGGCGGAGGTCGTCGTGCTCCTCGCGTTCAAGCACCTGGGAGCCGACACCAGACTGTACGAAATGGACTGGGGTTCCCGCCACGTATTGTCTTCAGGGCTGTTAGTCATTTTGGGTACCCGCCTCATATGGTCGCGAGTTAAACGCACAAACCTTTGTGGGTGCCTAACTGATACTGGGACAGCCGAGGCGTCCCCAAAAGTACAGAAAGCTACACTCGTGGCTTCCGGTCGCCGACTGGCCTCGTTCAGCCTGATCAGCTCCTTGCCTGCGCATCCTTTCTCGCAGCTCCAGACACCCCTGTTCGTGTCGACTCCTGCGTCCAGGAGCTCGGACCTGACGAGCACGGTGTGCCGGTCAGCTCCGTGTGCGGGCGTTCCGTCGACGAGAGGCCGGCGACGGGCGGAGGCGCCGCCAGTCTCCTCAGTGCCGCGCGTGTCGTATAGCCGCGTCCCAGACATTGGGGGGGGGGGGCAAATCAGAATCTGGGGGCAGTCCCAAACGAAATCTTATTTTTCAACAGAAAATCGCGAAAGACGTTCATTTCCGGACCAAAACTGGGCGGACAAAAGCCCATTTAGCCACAGTTAGAGGACACATGTCCTCAGCCCCCTCCCAGTGGTTACACCCACGCCTGTCGTCCTCGAGCTTCCTCTCGGTCCCGCTTCCTCCAGAGACCGGGCCACCAGAGTCTGAACAGCGGGCCTGCGGTCCGCAGCGGGGGTTCACGCAGCTGTACACGGGTGACCAGCGGGAACTGTCTTTAGCGGCGGTGACAGCGGTGGACACGGCAGCGCAGTAGCAGCGGACGGCGCCATGTTTGACACGCGACACGCCGCAGGCGGACGTCCGGCGGGCGGTGCAGAGTTCGGAGCGAGGCGCGAAGACAGCTGGTGCCTTCAAGTCGCTGGCAGATTTTCGTCCGAAATGAATGTGGACGCCATTCTCGACGAGATCAACGGCTGGGGCCGATACCAGAAGGTCGTCTATAGCCTGCTCTGCCTTCCGCCCATTGCGGCAGGAGCAGCCGTCATCAGCCTGTCCTGGACCGGGTACAACATGGCCTCCAGGTGGGTTACTGGAGCAGCCGTCATCAGCCTGTCCTGGACCGGGTACAACATGGCCTCCAGGTGGGTTACTGGAGCAGCCGTCATCAGCCTGTCCTGGACCGGGTACAACATGGCCTCCAGGTGGGTTATTGGAGCAGCCGTCATCAGCCTGTCCTAAACCGGGTACAACATGGCCTCCAGGTGGGTTATTGGAGCAGTGGTCATCAGCTTGTCCTGGGCCGGGTACAACATGGCCTCCAGGTGGGTTACTGGAACAGCCGTCAACAGCTTGTCCAGGACCAAGTACAGCAAGGAGTAGAGGTATATTGCTGGCAGTCTCTTCTCTGCTGAAGAACGAGTTAGAGATGGAAAACAGTCAACGTTACATGGGTCAGTTATAGCGTGAACAAATCAACGACATTATCCATGTCATCAATGTCTCATTCATCCATTTTGATGACCTCGTCATCTCTAATTAGCGTATCAGCTTTAGCTCAAACCACTTCAAGTTGACAATTAACGTGTTACCCGAAATTCAATGATCTGAGATAATCTGAATGCCCTGAGAATTTCGTAGCAAACCCCGGAAATGTGCGTACTGGTGGCGCATCATCGGAAGACAGGTCATCAAGGTCAGTTCAGCGGCGGCTAAACGCCAGGGCCGACAGTTGCTCTTATTTCACAGTTGTTCAATAATTTCATAATTTCTTTTACATACGCCGATGACGCCACATCCCGTGATCAGTCGGGCCCTCTGACTGACGCTGATGACGTCACCGCACAGGTGTCTGGTGCCGAGCTGTGAGGACGCCGCCAACGCCACCTACAACGCCCCGTTCCTCAACTTCACCTCACCTCGAGATCCAGACCCTGCCCAACTGGCCCTGCCTTGGAGCCAGTGTCACGTGTTCAACTCCACTGTGCCGGACAACTGCAGCAGTGGCGCCTTCGATACGTCCCACCAGGTGGACTGCGGCCATTACGTCTACGACAAGAGCGTCATGCACAGCAGCATCGTCTCGGAGGTAGGAGGTTCGCGGTATCGCATGATACGAGAGGGCACAGTGCAAACTTACTTTACTGAGTCAATAGCAGCCTTTCAGATCGACTGCATTTCCCGCACTTGAAACATGCCTGGAGTGGATGGCCTCGCTTTCACTGCGTAGCATTTTTATTTTCCACAGTCATCCTCTTCACAAAGTATCATAATATGCCTGCCGTGTTCCAGGACAATAGAAATCTTCCTCGGTGGGTGTCATATGCCTCACCTAGACTTGAGCGTGAATGAGAAGCCATTCTAAATCGATTCAGAAATGTCACTTTTGCCTTGAATCAGAAATTCGAATGGACTGACTTAAAAGCAAAAGTGAATGGGAATCTCAAGAGATTAGATGTCAGTCAGATTTTCCGAAAATTGCTTCCCGAAAAACTGAATGCCGTAAAAATTGCTCTGACGAGATTTTTTTGCCGAGACATTGTCATTTTGTGCACGAATGTAATAAATTACTAATTCAAACCGGAAATGATTCCCAATTAAAGTAGGCTTAACACACATTTTGAAAAACCTCAGGCTTTAAATCAGAATTAAAAATGAGTCACGCCTCCGAACGTCCGACAATGAGTCGATTCACAGGTGAACCAAGCGAAATATTGGCGCACGCGTCACGTGCCGGGTGATCAGTCATCCGGAGTCGCTGTTTGCAGTTTGAGCTGATCTGTGGCAGTGACTGGATGCCAGCGCTGGCCAACAGCCTCTACATGGTCGGCATGCTGGTCGGATCGCTGGTGCTGGGTCACTTCTCTGACCGGTAAGAAGACGGCCCCGGTGAACGCACGTCACGTGACCCAGCCAACTGCCACTTTATGGCCTTTATAGGTTATGTTTTGTGTACGGGAGGCTACTTGTGGTAATGCAACACGTCAAATTTTTCCATATCAGAAAAGGGCTGGTTTATTGTAAAATGATTTAGAACTGATTTACTGCGATTTTTACGCGTTTTTTTAAGTTCTGTTAAAGAAACACCTACTTGAGCATGAAACGCGCAATGAAGACCAATGACATAGCATATCTCTATTTTTGACTTAAACCTTCCTTGCTATACATATGGGCTCCGCCATGGAGGACAGAGGAAAACCCTTCCTGAACATGTAGTCATCGACGATATTCCCCGGCTTTTTTATTATCATGTCATTAACTGGGCGTAGTCAACAGCTTTTGCGTTGATGAACAATTTTCTTCCTCTCGATCCTGATAGGGACATCCGGCTTGCTATGTTTCTGCTGCTTTTTAGACACGAACAATTGCCTTCTTTCTTATAATGTCGACTGGAAAACGTCTCATCATGCGGTGAAATATTTTTGAACAGGGGCGTAGCAACATCTAGAAAGAGGGAGGGGGAGGAAGACGTTTTCCCCAGAGAGCTAATGTTAAATTTCCCCAAAAGTGGGTGCCATGGCCTCTCTGCCCCTCCCTCCGTTCCTTCGTCCATGTGTTTAAAGTAACTAAGTAGTATCATTTTGGGCAAAACTTGAGTGCTTCCCCAAAACTGCGCGGAGTGGCGGATGCTGGCATTGACAGTCCTTGACAAGGTCGGAGACGTTCCCTAAAGGTCTTCAGGATGGCACCGTGCTGCGCTGTCCTTGACATTCGATCGTGCAACGACCCCGATCAGTTGTTTTTTTTTGGGGGGGGGACTGCGCGACGTTTTACGAATATCCGGGCTTTTGCGTGCATTCCCCCTTGCGGTTTTCCTTGAATAACTTTTTTTTGGCGGGAGATTAAGGACTGATTTTTGCTGTGGCTGAGTTGTCAACATTTATACACCTTATGCCAAATTTTCGGAATTTTTCATGAGGCAGTTCGTGACTTATGACTTTTTTGTCAAGGTTATGTCAGTTATGTTTTCAACGAAATCGAGCAATACACTTCATTTGTTGAAGATTGAGCATTACATTGTTGCGTTACATATTTCTTTCATAAATGTATTCGATTCAGGTGTCAGTGACCTGGCCTTGATGTATCCATAAGGTCGGATCATCAAGGGTCAAGCTATGACAAACATGCGTATCAAACATTGACACCAGATGCCATTGTGGGCTGCCATCACGTCGCACCATAAAAGCATTGTGCTCGAGCTCCTCCCTTAGGCCAGCGATCGCCATCCTAGAAACGTGCGTTCCAACGCAAGTAGTGGAAGAAATCATGCACATTGACAAAATGCAAGAATAATACGATAAACGCCTTTATTATTCCCATTTAAATTATACTTTCCGTCAACTTTATGCACCTGTGTGCATCCCTAATAGGAGAAAACGCAGTAGAACGGCCCAGTCGACAGGCGTGCGTTTGTCGCAATGCTCTGGCTGTAAATACTATCGGGTCAGTGATGTCCTCGCGTTTGAATGAAGCCACGCTTAAAGGAAACCCAGAACTCAGTACGTTGTGTATATATATATATATATATATATAAAGTCAAAATATATACATATAAACTCAGAAATATACATATATTGAGTTTATATATATATATATATATATATATATATATATATATATATATATATGTATAGGATGCGCTGGCTGTAAATACTATCGGGTCAGTGATGTCCTCGCGTCTGAATGAAGCCACGCTTAAAGGAAACCCAGAACTCAGTACGTTGTGTATATATATATATATATATATATATATATATATATATATATATATATAAAGTCAAAATATATACGTATAAACTCAGAAATATACATATATTGAGTTTATATATATATATATATATGTGTATAGGATGCGCTGGCTGTAAATACTATCGGGTCAGTGATGTCCTCGCGTTTGAATGAAGCCACGCTTAAAGGGAACCCAGAACTCAGTACGTTGTATATATATATATATATATATATATATATATATATATATATATATATATATATAAACTCAAAATATATACATATAAACTCAGAAATATACATATATTGAAATTTATATATATATATATATATATATATATATATATATATATATATATATAAACTCAATACATTACACATCAGTACGAAACTCAGTACATTCTATAGGATGACGATGGCAGTTCAAATGCTCGCAGACGCTGATCCGGACGGGGCTCAGAGGGACACGTATGCTACGTCATTGTTTTTCTTTTTCTTTTTTTTGTTTTTCCGACATACTGCGTTTAAGAGTTCTTTTGTCACAATTTTTCCAGCCGTGTCCTTGTTTCCGAATTTCGGGACCCTCGTCTGCCCAGGAGCTACGCCTTGTATTGTTGGCCTGAGGCAAAGCACGTAATTATTGGGGCGGATTTTCAGGGTCACGGTCCTCGACCGTTCGTACATGGAAACCCGATTTTCCTTCCATGCCATTTTGATTGTCCACGATCTTACATCCTTAGTAACATTTTTGCAATTATGACAGTATCTCGACGGCATTTTTGTTGTTAGTGGCTTCATTTTCGGCTGCTTCCGTATCGTGATGCTCTGGACATGTTATAAACGAAACAAACTCCCCTTGCGGTAGTATCTGTTTAGTAGAACCATGGGTACGTTTCCTAAGTATTGTATAAAGTTCAATATATAATGTGGTTGGTATGTTTTACGGAGTTAATCGTGTTTTGAGCTAAATCCAGACGAGCAAACCTTTGCTCAGTAGATAAAATAAAGCTAACAGCGTCTTGCAGAAAAGTTGCATGAAGAGGCTCTGCAGACACTGTCACATTTAGACGCGGCGATTGTTGCAGTTTCGGCCGCAAGATGGCCGTCCTGCTGTCCGTCTTCATCCTCGGGGTGGCCGGCACGTCCACAGCCTTCGCGAACAACTTCGCCATCTTCGCCTTCCTACGGTTCCTCACCGGCGTCGGAGGCATGGGCACCTTCATGACCACTTTCTTACTCGGTGAGTCGCGTAACCGAATGCCGATTACTCCTGCGGCTGTCTGTGCTGGACCCACAATGCTCTCTCAGGATTGTCGGCTGAAATTTGAGACCTCTTCCTCGCCTCCCGGGATGACATGACACCACTCAGATGGGGCTTCCGTAAGCAGTTACTGGCGTTTCAAGTATCCGGGTACATGTGCATACAGAGCACACTTTTACCCCTTTTTGCAACTGAAGGTTGATACAGTGTGTCTGCGCATTCAATAATCCACGAGCTAACTCGCAAGTGAGCTCGAAAGTCCTGTAAAGTCAGCCAGCCAGGTGCCATAGTGCAAGATGGTTTTTCGAATTCCGTTGCTTATCACGAAGCAGAGGCATGTGAAAATGCTCAGCGCAGTGATATGCGGGCGTTTTGGACAAGCTTCCAGTCGCGTTGCCAACTTTGTTTTATATTATTGATAAATATATATATCGATGTATATTTTAGGTAAATTTTATATGAAATAGTGCTGGATTAATCTGTATATTTTTATAACTACTTATTTTAACCTAAAATGAACTTATAAGATAGTAATGAATGGATTTATCTCTGTATAAATCCCGATGTATTTCGGCTCTCAAAACATCCAAATCCTGCGTTATTTCATAAATGAAATACAACTGCTGAAATATCAGTGAAGCATGCGCTGTCTGTTAATCAGCTGATCGGATACCGTCCTCCCCAGCCGTGGAGACCGTCTCCAACGACCTGAGAGCGTTCTGCGGCTTCGCAATGCACATGTTCTTCCCGGTTGGCGAGGCCATCGTCGGAGTGTTCGCCATGTACGTCAAGGAGTGGCGGGACCTGCAGCTGCTCATCTCTGCGCCCGCCTTCATCTTCCTCAGCTACTGGTTGTAAGCATTCCGTCGGGAGGCAGTATGTAGCACCGTCAATACAGCGCGTGTCATGAATGCCATCAGTCTGTATTCATGTATTCTTCTCAGCCGTTGACTGCCCGGGCGCACGAGCGCCCCAGTGTGTGGACACCGCATGGCCTGTTTTTGACCCGCATCAGCAGCGTCTGACTGCGTTGTGGCGTGCAGTCATGCAGGGCTGTAGTCGCTTCCGCGCGGTTACCATGCTGAGACGCGACGCGTTGGCGTGTTTGTTTTCGTCTTTAACGTTCAACTAACGAGTCATCGAGGCGGAGGTCCCGATTCGCTCATTGGTGCGTGAGAAAATTAGCTATGGCTAAGGATGTCAGTTCCCGCATATAAGAAAGCCTGAGCATACGAAACAAGAAAAGAAGGGACGAGAATAGTGGCAGAGGAGGAAAGGACACTACCACGATGTTTCGGGGTATCGACAGCTAACACTAAGCCTTTTTTACCTGGGCGGTAGCTTTGTGCCGGAGTCGCCGCGATGGCTGGTCGCCGAAGGAAAACACGATAAGGCGGAGAAAATCCTCCGCAAGGCTGCCAAATTCAACGGTACTGGATTCCCCGACCACCTACTGAAGAGAGGTTCTACGGTGAGCGCCGCTGAGCGAAAACGACCCAAGCAGGAACAACAAAACGTTGCCGGCGTACCGCACTAATGCTGCTTGCTGCTAGAATAGCAGTCAAAAAACTTCAGCCGTTGAGAACGGATTTTATGGACCTTGCGTCGTCCTTTATACCAAAGGCCACGATAGATCATTGCTTTCGCAGCCAGCCACGGTACCCAGCCAGTGAGCTGTGTTGGGGGTTGCAGGTGTCTGTTACTGAGGCCTCCCCCTCCGCCTGCGAGCTCCAGCCGCCGCCAATGTCCGTGGTTGACCTCTTCCGGTCACGTGTTCTCCGATGGAGGACCCTCATCATACTGTACCAGTGGTGAGTACTGCTCCACACAAACACATCTTGTGGAAAGTACCAATGACAGCGATCTCTGTCTACTAGCTACCCTCTCGATGCGCCAGTGGCTTGAACCATGTGTTCATTCCTGTTCCCGTGCATGATATGATTAAATGATGAAATAATTAAATGATTCTCGTGATTAAATGAAATCTCTGCAGTATGACACTCTGCCGACTTACAGCGAAGCGCAGGTGCTCCGTTCTCTTGCCACTGCAGGATATTTTTTTTACTTGACCTGTTGACAGGTTTGTCTGCGCTATGGTCTACTACGGCCTGGGCCTGAACGCCACAAACCTGGGCAGCAGCGTCTACGTCAACTTCATCCTGGTGCAGATCATCGAGGTGCCCGCCATCATCTGGTGCATGCTGGTGCTGGACCCCTGGGGGCGCAAGCTCACCCTCTGTCTTTCCTTCTTCTTCTGCGGTTTTGGCAGCATTGCGTGTGGCTTGGTGTCGGGAATGGAAGGTGAGTCGAGGCGCTGTTCTGGAGTACCCTCAGTCAGCTGACGCCGGGCGAGAAGGGAGGGCAAGCTTCACCGGTGTGAGGGATCTCGCGGGGCATGTCTGCACCGACTGTAAGGACTGTAATGACTTTTCAAACATTACGGGCAGCAACAGCTGATCCGGCTGGCGCTCCAGGGAGGGCTGCACCGGGAGAGGGGGGGGGGAAGGGGCAGGAAAATGGTGAGATCGCTACCACTGTCATTCCAAACAAAATAACTTGTCAAGAGAACATTGCCAGAACAAACTCGGCTTTTCTGGACCGCATCCGTTAAAAGCTGTGAGGAATACCGTTTTTGAATACAACAGCAACACCTATCTTTTAGCTCGAGAAATGAGTATTTATACATCGAACTTCGACATTTGAGGGACGTTTCCTATTCTCCCATGGTACATATACAAAACGCAACGGGGGGGGGGGTGGCAGGCCCCCGACCTTGCCAATGTTGGAAAATATAACATTACGTTTGTGGCGCTGTGTGAGTTTCGATGCAGTTTAATGTAGAACTGAGCATATTAAGGGCAAAACCGAACATTATGGTAAAATAAACCATAGTGATTCTGGGCCGCAATTTTCGAAATTCTGACACCTGTGCCATGTGTGTTCACCTGTGGTGGAGCAAATCTTGTTGATTTACTTAATGGCGTCCATCAACGCAATTTTTGCATCAGATCTGGAGACTGGAGATCTGGAGACAGATCTGGAGATCTGGAGCCCGCCTCGCAGTATAAATATTTCGGCTGCTTCTTTGGTAGTAACATCTACCCTCATAACGGGTAGTCCCTTGAGATGTTGGTAGCTGACTGTTGCTTTATTGTTGTTGCCATTGTTGAATTGACTGACAATGAGATTAATACGTGAAGCCAAGAAATTTCGGTGTGAATAGATGAAGGCACTGGGTGGCAGAATGCCCTTTGTATGGAAGGGGGAATGAACGACCAAAACTAGGGAGACAGGTACCTTCTCGTAAATAATCGCGTTTAACAAAACAAGAACCAGGATTTTCTTAAGGGGGGAGGCGGACCTCAGTTTGAACTGAAATCATACGAAAACTGCTCGCCGGGAAGACGATGTGCAATGGTTTCCACAAAAAAGGCGGGTCTAAGGGGGAGGGGCCCTTGGCTGCGCCTGTGATATAAACCCATTTTAGGTTCGAAAACAAAACATCTGCGATTTGTGTTCGAAGGGGGGAGCCGAATGACACGTTGGCCCCAGCTTTTCCAGCAGAAGTGGAGGGCATGAACCCGATGTCCTCCCTGGATCCGCCACTGCTTTCAGGGCTGATACCACAACAACAGCATCGTGGAAAACCATTAGCAGTGAACTTTGCGGTGATTTAGAATCTACATGAAGAAAGGAATTTATTCCCGTAGTCCAAAGCAGACCAAACTAGTCCAAAAATGTTGGGACATTTGAAAACAACCGCAAATGGCAGGCAGTCATTCCGGTAGACGACGGTGGCCAATCGAAGGCCGTTTTCTGAAATAGCCAATCAGACGCTTGACGATAGCGCCTGGCCAATCAGATGCCGCGTACCATGGATGGAGTGGTGGTGTGTGTTATCTGCAGAAGTCCGGGGAGTTGAAGATGTTGCCAGGCCGACGGAATATTGAGTCCAGGACTCCGCCGGTCAAGGACTCCGGCGGGAAATTTTGTGCAGTGAATTAGAAGCCGCATTGGTGTTCCGAAAATTTCCACGCAGATGAGTTAGGCCTCACGCTTCGTTATTTGCACGCGTGGAATCTAACGTCGGCAGCAGTTACGGTGGTTGGAACCGGGGGGGGGGGGGGAAGACGGGTGGCTGTCCCCAACTTTGGGCAACATGCAACATTAACCCTGTGGTGTTGCATAGAAAGCAGCGAAATAAAAATCACATCTGCTTCCCGCCTCCCCATCTCCATAGAGGTTCCGCTACCACTGGTTACAGTTTTACACAGAAACAGATGCCTTGCACGCCTTGCGGATTAGATAGTTGTAACCTTCTGCATTTTCACTCGATGGAAACGCCACTCCTGTGTGCGGCGTCGCGTGAAGCCATCAACAGTCCTTGGATGGGTCTCACGTGTCCTCCCACAGGTCTGGAGACGCTGACGGTCTCGTTCGCCCTGCTCGGCAAATTCGGAGCCGCTGCGACGTTCGCCGTATCCTTCGTGTACGGGGCCGAGCTGTTCCCCACGGACATCCGCACCAGCGGAATCGGCCTCTCATCAGCTGCCGGCAGGGTGGGCTCCATCCTGGCGCCGTTCATCACCAGTCTGGTGCGTATTTGGACCGGAAGCTCGTCCCGGTGGCACCAGCGGCCTCCAGCCCGCTGGCCTTTTGTCGGGTCATTGGTGATGGCTTGCCTCGTGTGCGGGCGCTGGACTTTGCCTGGTCTGTGGCAACAGATTCGTCTGCTGTCACAAGTACATCGCAGATACGAAGAAGATGCAAACAGTGGGGAAAATTTGCTCCTTCATTCTGTTTTGCGGTCGTCTGAGCACCGTTATTTCAAGAACGAAATAAATGCATAGGACGAAAGGTTGTTCCTTCCATGTCTAGAAATCATGAAGGAATGTCTGATACGAGCAGTGCTTGATATAACTGACGTTCAAATTTGCGAATGGATTAATTCGGTGTCATCATGTAAAGAACTACCAAATGCCGTTTGAATGACCAAAAGGCGTCAACTGCTCATCAACAAGGAAAGAGAAGGAGCTATTCCCAGATAACAAGTCAAAGTTAACGAAGCTACCATGGTCCAGAATAATTATACCAGACCCTTACCCTGCAATAGCAGCATTTTCTTTTCTCCACTGGAGTACTCCAGAAAGATGCATTCACCGTCGCATACCACCATTTTACAGCCGAAACTCTGTTTTTTTTCAGGGCACGAAAAGCCAAATTCTGCCGATGTCGATCTTTGGAGGCCTCGCCTTAATTGCAGGAGCAATTGGGCTTCTCCTACCAGAAACCTACGGGCAAAAGCTTCCTGACACTATAGAGGAAAGCGAGAGCTTTGGCCGGTAAAGCAAAACAGCAAAAATCCGTCAAATGGACCGAGGTCTCTGTAACCTCGTGTGCCTCACCTACTGGTAGATTCCACTTTCGAGTCGTGCTGATTCATATTTGCAAGTATTTCCTTTGCAAAATCGTCTGACGTACAAGCCGGTTGGTATATTTTCTGTTGATGTCTGTGAGAAATACACGTGATGAAAACTCCCTTTCATAAATCATAATGACCAAACTCAAACATCATTTCTCATGCCACTGCCATCAAGCGTTCGTCTTCATGGTACAACAAGCGGGCGAGGTGTGTCCATTCCATTTACCAAGCTGCCCTGACTTTGTAAAATCCATTAAAAGTATAACTTGCTGGCATCACGTCCAGGGGAGGAGCTCTTATTGCGCCGAACATATAGCCTGGTTCTGTCGCCTTGCGCTGGAAATAAACGTGGCGTTTGGATATCATATCATGTCACATGTCCAAGACGGAGTTAAGAGTAATTCTTTGGGAACCTCGGACTTTTTTTGCACGTGTTCAAAAACATGACCATTATACCGTAACTTATCTCGTGCGTGCGCTAGACGTTCTGTTCTTCTTACTACGCGCGCCTAGTCCCTGGCCTACGTCTTGCCATTTTTGGGATGCCAAAACGTCTCTGCCAATTCTGCACGACTAATTTTCGCAGGGACCAGACTATCTGCTTCGTGCCATGTCTAGTCCGTAGAAGAGACCGCAAGTCCGCCAGCTGAACAGACGATGTCCACCCGCCAACCCGGACGCCTTTGGACCAGCGCACGGACCCTCATCTGTTGAGGAAGTCTGCAGAGGATTTTCGTGAGGCGAAATCCACAAGTGACCTTTGGAGCATCATGGTTTGTTTAGCACGCTTCCGCTTCCGAAGTGACCGGTCGTGTGAACACGGTACCGTGCTGTGGAACGTGATCCAGCACCTACAGTGGGGAAAGAGTTGGTTCTTGCTGAAGGCAGTGGCCTAGCGCCTACAGTGTCCGGTGTTCTGGAGTCAGCTGACGCCAGCGGTCCATTGCCATCTGGTTTGCGGCTGTGACCATGACGTCACCAGGGCGTTTCCATGAGCTCTGTCAAGTGTACCTTGATATTATTGCTGTTTTTGCCATGTCGAGCTTGGATGACATCAGCTGAGCTAAGCTCCGCCTTCTGTCGTCGTTCGTAGCGTTGTTGCCGCTGTCAGTCGTCGGCTGTTACCCTGACCATCGCGGTAAGTTGCCGGTTTGTCTTGAACTTCGCCTTAGGATGCCTGGATTGTTACTCTGAACATCGCGCTTAGTGACCGGCTGTTACTCTGATCGTCGCGCTCGGTCGTCTGCTGTTGCCTTCATCGCCGCTCTAACATGTCGGCTGTTACCCGTAGCACCACATCACTAATCGGTTGTTACAATGACCTCCGCCCTGAGCAGTCGGTTGCTGCACCAATTGCCGTGCCCAGTAATCGGCTGCTACCTTGACAACCGATCGCGGCTCTCAGCTATTGCCCTGACCGCCGTTATCAGCTGTAAGTGGTTACCCTGATCACTGCTGCCGGCACACGTCGTTGGCCTGTGCGGAGCACGCCTATCTGACAGGTCATTTCAGGTCAGGACGCTTGAGGCCATTTTGAAAGACGTGGTCAGGAATCTGGCAGCTTTTCATGCACGCTAACGCATTGCTTGCTCGGCAAGAGACTGATGCTTGTGCTCAGTGCGACTGGAGATGTTTCAATGCCTGATGCCATTTCAAAGACCATGTCGAACTGAAATGACCGCTTTGGTCACTGTGAATGTTTGGAGCATAATGAAAACAATAAAACAGTAAACACCACCATCTTGCCTGGCAGACCATGGAAAAGGAACATCAGGCTGGGTGTTTTACGTTCGACCAGACAGATCACTGAGATGGTCGGGTCGAAGGGAAATGAAGTTGCAGTAGGTTCTTCCAGACGCTTTTACAGTCGGAAGACCTAAGCGACCTCTCAGACGGCCCAGCTAGAGATGCATCCCAGTCGTTATGCCATGCCATTTTCTCCTGTGATCTCCCCCAGAAGGGACTGCGTCATTCCCCGATTTCGGCCCATGGTCTAACGGTATTTTGGGCTTTATTAACGCCACTTACTCGGCGAAAAAATACGCATGCAATCGTAAGAATCGGTAGTGAGCACCAAACCACAAGCGAATACCATTGCGAAGGTACGGTATGTGCCGTCCTCACGGAAAGCTGGTCGCGACGCACACGCTTCCACCTCCGTCACTACGTCGCCACTCATGACGTGACATTCAGCTCAACTCCACGACGCCGAGGGCTGGTGCTGCCGGCTACAGTGCTGCCCCTGGCGGCCACTGTCGCAACTACCGTCAGCGGGAGCCGCGGCTCAGAGCAGCAGCGGACTCCGGGCCCTGCTGCGGCCAGCAAAGGGACACCGTCGCTGCCCCGGACCGCCGGCCTCTGTCGCTGGCCGGTCGTCACGCGGACCGGCGCCTTCCCCTGGTGTCCTCCCAGGAGCAGACCGGCCCTGCCTCCCGGTGTTCTGCCGGCGACAGGCCTACATCGTCCTCCTGGTGCTGCCTCAGCGCCGGAGCCTTCTCTGCCTCCGGTTTGGCGCCTGAGCTCGAGGCAGCAGCAGCACGTCCGTCGCGTGGGTCAGAGTGGCCGCTCTTTCCGGGGCCCAGCTCCTGACAAGTTAACGACAGGTTGGACGCCATCTGTACCTACAGGTAAGCACAGCGTCGGTTCGTGGCCGCCACCAAGTGAAATTATTCCATTTAATACAAGTTGCTTCATACCTCGCCAAGCGCAGCCATTCCAGCTGTCTTTTTGGCCCATTCCTGGCTGGCTTCATGAAGGAATGCAATACACACCTTGACTCGAAGGAAGTGCATTCCTCCGTGAATTACAGCGTGACGACTACTCTGCTGTTCACTTTTTCCCGGTCTCCGTATTCCTTTCGGCATATTCAGTCGCAAAACAATCTGGTTTCCAAATCACGGTGAGTTGACACGGGCCACTCATAGAATTTTCTTGAAAGCGATAGCTCGCGGGAATTTTTACAGCTAAAAACTTTTTTCCAGAAACAAGCCGCAGTCCTTTTTTGGAATCTTTACATTCCATCTCAGCTGTTTCTCTGCGGCACTTCGGCAGCCGGTGACGTCATTCGTGGACCATTTTGGTTGTGATCCAGTTTCACGAAATCCCTGACACCATTACTTGTAAGGGACCACAAATGGATATATAAAACCCGCCGGGCCGGCATCCGGATCCACCTTCGCTGGCCGGGGAGGGAGGTCACGAGAACACGAAGGTCAGGGTATCCACGCCTATACGCCGGGAGTTTCTGGTGAAGGACATAACATCTGCCACGTTATCATTGATCAGACACGATACAGCGTAAAATTCTATAATATCTGATCACGTGATATCCATTCTACATCATGGAACCTGTGCCCCAAAGTATTTCTGACGTAAGCCACTCAGGTACCGGGCGGCGGGCACGGCCACAGTCCAAGTCTTCAATTTGGCAAACAGCTTTATCCACGACTTAAAGGGTTTCTATTCTGAAGACCAAAAACAAGGAGACCGGAACAGTCCAACTCTATAGAAGGAAGGCATGGGTATGGGTTCTTATCATTTATGGACGTACAAAATGTGTTCGCAATGAAAACAAACATAATATTTCAAAAGGTTAAATCAGGTCAGTCTGGGTCCAGTGGGACTGGGTCACGCTTGGCAAATAAGTTCTTATCATATGTTCGTGCTTTCGAAGCCCATATAACTACTAACGAATATTCCAAGACTGCAAACCAAATAATTGTACTCGGCTGTAGGCATGAAAATTCCACGTAAGAGGCACCAGGGTGTATGTCCAAGCTTCAAAATCGCCGAACCAGTGCCACATTCTCAAAAGCACACGTAAAAAAAAGACCGAAAGCTCAGCTGGCCTCAAATCAGTGCCCAGGAAATTTTCGAAAAATTCGAGAGGATACAGGATTGTTCCATTTGTCATGTTTAATCGATATGCAAAGTTTCATATCAATCGACACATTTCACAAAATGTTATGCCACTTTCGTTTTTTTTGGAACATGGTCTTTTTTAATTGAGGTCGATGACCTGAGGTGCCCGTGAGTTTGAAAATGGACACAAAAGTGAAGAAAATTCTGAATATATAGGCTCCCCAACATTTGCATCTCTGCGCATTTTGATTCTCTTTTTATCTAGCCTCAGAAGACCGGAGGGGGTTCTCATGACCTCCCCGACCCGGCGAAGGATAATAGAGGTACAAATCATCTTCCATGGCTGCTGAATGACAAAACGAATTTATGACAAAGGGTCAGTAACTTAAGATCAGCTTAGTGACCTGTAATACCTTATGCACGACGATATGAACGTGACATTTTTATCGCTCAGGTGTCATGAAATACGATAAAGTGAGTCATTGAACCTTATATAACACAGGATGACTTGAGATGAAATGAAGGGTTTCAGAGTAACACTGATGCATTAGGACTGCAGAAAAATGCATAAGAAATCGCGTGTTGTTGGTTTGCTTTTATGCCTCTACTTGTTCGTGAGATGTGAACGATTAGTATCTTGAATTAAGTTGTCCGCACTTGAAGACTATAACGCCTCCTCAGGGACGCTGAGTTCGTTTTAAGGTCCCAGACATGTTTGGAGACTGTCTATGGGATGTCAGCAGCCCAAATATAGTTTCAGGCAATACACTACGATATTCTGTCTGGCTTCCTCGCCAGACCGTAATCTGACCTAACTTGATGTAGAGTAGCAATTATCAGATTTTATTTCGTCACTCAAAGCACTTTGTATGAACAAATGGCCGGTTCACAGTTACTTCAAGCCAATCACAAGCCACGCAAGACGCACGGGATCTGATTTTATCTGTGCGTGACACGATGTGACCTAAGATAGCCATAGCCGCCTGTTCCCGAGCGATGCCGACGGTTGAAAGAGTCTTCCTTAAACTAGCAGCAAAAATCAAATTGATCGCCCGCCCCGGCCCGGTCCGCCCGTAACGGTTTCTGGAATTCAATAACTTTGCAACCACTGGGCACTGGGCCATAAAGTTTTCACTTGGAGACGGCCCAATGATACTTTGTGCTTTAAAATTTGCAATGCATCAGCTGACAAGCTGTTTCTTTCTCGTAACTGTTTCCGGAGTAATGTTTCTGCTCTTGGACATATTTTTCCACGGGCGTTTCTGAACCGCTGAGTGTTGTCAGCAGACGATATCAAGGGCGAGGGTGACGCTGGGCTTGCAGTTCTTCAAGTGCAAAATACTAAAATACCAAGAGTGACAGTAAGACTACTATGACTGACACTAAGCAGACTACTAAGACTGACAAATATCCTCTTGTTATGCGAAGAGCACAAAAGGACAGTACTACAGTAGGAACGCGCAGCAAGCAGGAACGAAATAGGCCTACTCGACATGTACCCAACATTGTGTTCATGGTTTTACTCGTGTTTCATCATATGCCACGTAACATCAGAGACAGCAGAAAATAATAACAACTGTTCTAAGCTTACCCTTCAATAAGACACAGACCAGTGTTGTTCTTCCTGTTTGTTGACCTAACCAGTCATGGCCTTTGACCTCGAAAATAACTTTTCTGTCATGATACATTGCTGAACCTCCTCAGCATGTATAACCTACAGTGAATTTTCATATAATAACTTTACACTTCCTTCCAGTCATTAAGTGGTTTGGAAGCTACTACGTGGCCTTGTGTGGCCTCGTAGCCCTTACAAACACATATTGAATGACTGAAAGCATACTGATTCTTCTACTTCGATTAATATCACTTCCATCTCTCTAGCTCTGTTAGCTCTCGAGATCAAGAGTGGGTTCCCGAGAGCCCGAACTCGATCCTGGAAAGGCGGAAGGCAACGGGTCGAAAGAGGGTTCCAACAGTACAGGAATGTAGCTATCATCATTATGAACAGGGGCTGCAATGCCTACATAAAAGAGCACGTGATCATGTGCTCCCCACTCACCCATTCTTGCATGTCGCACCTCATTTGAAGGCTAGGTTAGCAAAAGAGAACACTTCTCGAGAATCAAAAGGTAATATGTTCGTGCAAATTTTTGCAATCTTACGTGTTTAATTAGGAGGGAGACTGTGGAATTACCATTCGTAAGCAAGGGTGTTGGAACCGGGGGAGAGGGGCAGGGTATAACTGCCCCCCTCCTCCGACTTTGGGCATTTAACATTAATCCTATATCGTTGCATGGAAAGAAAAGAGTTCCCATCCCCACAAAGGTTCTGCCGCTCCCGTCCGCCAGTCAATGCCTCCGCAACAGACGACAGGGAGGGGAGGGGGAGGGGGTCCAACCAGACATGACTCGGAAACTAAGGGACCTCGAGCGGGCTCTGTTTGCACACGAGACACCTTCACACTTCACAGCGCGCGCGTGTGGCGTGCAGGCATTTGGCTTAAGTGCGGCAGCGTCTGGAGGGGGCTTTTGGAAGAGCGCGGCCGGCGTAGCAACTGACGAGTCCTACGCCTCAGTCTCAAGTCACAGTCCAGAGTGCGTCAGCTAGAATGGACGGCCAGTGGAGTGCCCTTGAGTCACTGCGTTTTTAGCGCCGTTCTAGTCGTATCCCGTGATTTAGACCGATATCAATCCACTTTCTATTTCTGCATCTGCCATGTGTGGCTGTGATGTGTGACCAATCTTAACATTATCCGGTTCTTATACCTAGTTAGATTTCGTTTCCAAACCGTCAGAGCGTCACTCAACCCCACGGTTAATGCAGTGTCGGGTGAGGTGTGGGATGCGCAGTGTAGGGTGTAGTGCAAAACAGCGTGCTAAAAATCTGACGTCCCAGCATTGACCGGCTTTACGGCCAACGGTAGTCTGGCGCATGAACTTTGCGAGGAACGCAATGACGCTTTAACAACGTCCCATGATGTGCGACATGGGATTCTCCCCAAACTGACATTTTTTCTCCCCCATGCCCCCAGTCTGACATTAGCTGAGCTCAGGGTGCAGACCGTTTTCATTTCAGTTCAGTTCAGTCCAATTTATTTACGGGTCTTTCCAACTCGTAGATTACTCTTTGATTCGAGTCGTTTCAGTGCAGCACATGCGCAACAATCACACATATAAACCTAGACAGTCAGACACGTCAAGGTATAGGAGATAACTCGTCAAGTTTGCGTACAAGCTCTCCACGGGTTCGAGCGGCGGTGATGTCCGGCGGCAGGCGGTTCCAGGACGAGGCTGAGTTATACGAAAAAGCCCTGCGGTCCACAGGCAGACGAAAAGTCGGCGGCTCTGAGACGGTCCGCTGGTCGGCGCGGAAGCGCGCGCTCACGGTCCGCAGGTAGGTGGCCTGCCGCGGCGCGTCGGCTGCCAGCTCGGCCGAGTTTTGGGTGCGTACCGCATTTGGTAAGCTGAAAAGACTTTTTTACAGTCGCTGCCAAACCGGTCATTACTGCGTCGTTCAGGCCTAGTTTTATTTATATTTCGAGCCGACAATGACGCCGGCAGAAGCTTGTCGCTTGCACACATGACGAATTTTCCGCACGTCACGTGACAGGGCAGATCACGTGTAAACAGCAGGAGAACCGGTCCTCAAGCGGAATCCTGCACGATTCCCAGTCCAGAGAAAAGCACGCGACCAGAACTGCACCTAGAACTGCACCTGTCATGCTGTGCGTTACAACGCGGTCGTGCTGCAAAATGCCTTTGGTCGCGTCTGGAGTTCCTAAGGGATGGGAGGACCTAGCCCCCTCCCTCCCACACACTTTTCAGAAATTTTAACATTAGGCCTATGGCAACGACTGAAAAGAATTGATCTGAAATCCTCGCCAGACCCTCCAGTAATTTTTTTTCGGAAATCCTCAATCATGTTGGTCATCATACCTGCCCCGCCATTTCAGACGTCGGCCAAGCTCAGCTGTGAAAGCTTTGGAAGTGTGGGGGGGGGGGTGAGAGGATCGGGAGTGCTACGGTCCCTCCCAGTCCATAGTGCTTTACGGTGTCCAAATGCGAAGACCGGCTGAGTCTAATGGCCATGTCCTGGATACAATGCATGCTTGCGCGGATAAATCGAAATTACGTAATGCTTTCAGTATATTACAGTTATTCGTGTTTTAGAAACTACTTTTCGTTTCTTTTTCTTAACACACATGTAAGCCTATTGAACACCCAGTGGAAATACTGGCTGCTGTCCTAGTGGAGCCAGTTACTCTCCTACTTTCCACGGACGTAAATAAAGTCGAGCACCAACGTCCGATGGCGCTACATTCTAATGTTGTCAGTTGTTTGAGGGCCGTTTCGATGCAGTTTAGCTCGATAACGCAAGTTCGGCTACAGTCTGCGTCTCTAATCTGACGGCCTGTTAAGTTTTTCAGACATTTGTTATCTGTGCATCAAATCATACGCCATTCCTATTACGGATCAAAAATTGAGCAAGATTCTACGAACGTCCACCAGTGCGAAGGCGGCTTGGGGTCCACCTCTAATGTGAGGGTTAATCAGTTTTCCGTCGTGCTTAACGCTAGAATGCTGCGCAGGATCTTGTGACCTCTCCCGGCGCATGGCTGTGGGCACCATTAATCCTCCAAACGCAAACAATGTGCTGAAATTACTAAGCGGTTATGCCTGCTAAAAATGACGATTGTTTATGAAACCCGATTCATACCCGAATTTATGACCCGGAAAATGTCCCATACATTGCGTGTGTGTTGCGAATAGGCCTATTCGTGTGGCACGTAGCACTCGTGACGAGAACAGTATTACTGTCCGAAAAATAAAACATCATGATGTCTCTCGCGTTACAAGCGATGGAATATATCAAATGCCCCAACCATACCAAAACTAAGGTAAAAAACTATGAAACGCAGCTTACTTAAATCATATTCCCTTGCCCTTCTTTTACAGCCGCACTTTGCTGGGAAACTTTCGACAAAACATTTTGATCTTGGTGGAAGAGAACTGAAAGTTCAAACGGCTTTTCCGGACCTAATTTAACACTACAATTGTTTTGTGATGGCGCACTGAAATGAAAAAAATGTGACAATCGCGGTGCTCGGAAGCACAAAAAGCACGCTTTACAGATACTTATTGGTTGCACGCGGATCTGACATTCTGCGAAGAGTTTTCAGAGAAGAATGCTGGTAAGGCCCCAGGCGACTGTCTAAAATAACGGGCTGTAACTGAAAATCTGAACCAACTTCGATTTCTCGTTACGGGCAAAATAGAGACCGTACAACTTTGAAATTCAGTGTACTCACTACCTGAAATAAGAACATCGCATGTCTGCAGACTCAGAAGCATGCTGCGCCCGCCCGCTGACACTAGACTCACGGCACCTTCACTTTGCCCATCAGCCTGTGGAAATCTGGCGCGTCGGTGGTCCTTATTTTGTTGCGAGTTCTTGAAATCAGTCGACCGGTGTTTTGGGTTCCCGGCCATTTTCGTACACCCGAGATTTCAGGTTATCCCAGGACTTTTCTAGGGGCCGCAGCTGTGCGCAGCAAGGATTGACAGCTGGTGGACTAGCGTCCTTCTTGACGAATGGTGTTTTAAGCCTGTTGAGCTTCTTTTTGACATCTGTTGTGTAGCGCGAAGTCGCCATGTATGGCCAAAAACGTGACTTTCTGTCTTAATTGACTGGTTCGGATGAATTCCCTTAAGGAGTGGGATACAACTGGTCCTATAAAATTATACGTTCATTCATTGTTCCACTGCGAGAACACCGCAACCCTCTTCAGACACGGCAGTACAAACGAGAACTTCTTGGAAAACTGAGCCAGACCTTTGAACTGGACTCCGTCTGAAGCGATGCGTTTGCTAGAGGCATAGTAGTGCTTGTTCCCTTCTGAATTATCTTCGCTTAAACAGAAATTGGGCTCATCGTCCGTTGCACCGATCCATCCATTTTGCGACGGTTTTCAAGCACCAATTCTCAGCCTACAGCAGACAATTTTCAGCATGCATTTGTGCGTTGTGTGCGTTGCGTTGCATTTGTGCTCTGCAGCGTACGTTACAGCTTTTTCTTGGAATATTTTCGAACCAGTCTTCCTTCTTATCACTTTCGTGCTGTACTGCCGGGTTGCACCGAACTTCGTTCCCCTTTTGTCTGTGAAAGGTTGATCTTGTTGACCATGCGTTCATTTAGATACTTGACGTTGGATACATATACATTGCATGCATATATCTGCATCCATATCAATGCTCACAGACAAGTCAATGGCGCACCCGGAGCCCATGACTAGGCAAAACAACTTCTACTGCATGTAGCCACAGGCCAGCACTTGTTGATCTGGCGAGGTCAGTGGGGTTCGGAGCGATGTCAGTAACCTGTGTGGACCTGGCGCGGTCAACAACGTCACGAGAAGTCACAGGGCTCCCGTGCCAGGTACCGGTGCCGAACGGCAGTGTTTGTTTCTGTGTTTATGAATCGGACGCACCCATGTAATGCATGGGTTTTCGGGCGTCTTGTCATACAAATATAATCATTCAAACGGCGAACTCAGCTGCTTCTTTTTGACAGCCAGCAAAATCTGCGCAGTGTCCCTCTCTTTACCGCGGTATTCAGAGACGCATTGCTGTCTCCTGTTGCCATTGTGAAAAATCTCAGCGTGATTTTCAACCGTGCTCTCTCTTGGCACCCACATGTCTCAGCCATCACTACCCGCTGTGCGGGCTTGCTTCTGGGCCTTGTGCTCAGGCGAAATCACCGTCCGCACCGGGCGCTGCGCACTGTCGTCCAAGCCCTGGCGCTCCTCAACATTTGGCACTGCCTTGCCGCTTGTGACAGTGGCTCAAAAGAGAACCTTTCTCGGCTACAAACGATACCAAGTCTTGCTTCAAAAGTCCTTTTTGGACGTAAATTTGACCCCGTATCCGACCCGCAGCAGCGCCTCGGTTGGCTCTCTGCTGGCGACATGGCGACACTTGGAACTCGGACACTGGCTCGCCAGGTGTTGTCCGGAGGTGAGCCCGCGGACGTGACCTCATCGTTGGTCAGAAACAATGAAGTCCATGCTCACCATACCCGGCGAGATGACCGTTTAACGCATCCATGCATGGAGGCAGGCAAACGGACGTTTTTTACCGCGCCAGCCTCAACCAGCTTCTTTCTGACTCGCTTTCCCTTTCTGCTTCTCAGTTCAAAGCTGCTGTCCTTTCCCATCTCAGGTCCACCGTCACCTAACTAACCTTCGTTTCACTCCCTCTGCGGCCAATGAGTCTTGAATGATTGTGTGCGTGTTTTACCTGTAAAGCTTCCCTGTCTTTGACTCGGGAACTCATAACCACGACACGTTTTTTTTTCACTGTGGGCGCCCCCACGATGTGCAATACAATGCAAAGAAATACAAAATATACGGGCAGGACGGACTAGGCACGAAATGAACACACACTGCTGTGCACCGAAATGAGCTACACATTTATTCCATGAAGTGCGGTCTTAAGCCAGCCAAGGCCCCGGCCAGTGACGGTCGGGGTCGATGGCTCCAGGCCGAGGCTAGAAGTAATGAGGCTGAGAGAGCTAACGAAATCTTTGGGAACGACTAGTTGGCTAGGTCGCGAGGCGTGCAAAGCGCCGTTTGGTCGCGAGGCAGGCCAATGTATTATATAAACTTCTTCATAAGGCATCTAGCACGGCACTCCCTTGACAGCTGACCTGGCATAGTGACGTCTTCATCTGTCAAACTGTCAAATAAACGAATTACCACCGAATGCCCTCTTCAGTAAACCAGCCCCATACAAGCAAACACGCCTGTCAATTGCGGTCGTGCGCGCAGTCTATCTCCAGCGAGTGAGGGCAGCAAACGGCTCGGCCCCGCGGGCGGCCGCGGTCACCGGGCAAACGTCTCGCGGTCGCCAGGAACTCAGGCAGACCGCCCGACTGCAGACCCGGCGCCTGGGCTGCAGCTGTGACGGCGTGGACGGCGAGCTTTCAGGCTGCGCAGCCCTCGGGGGAAGGAGCTGTCTTACTCTGCTCTGGAAAGCGGGGCCTGGCGAGACGTGAGCCTCTTACGCCGACGCGTTTACGCGCAACAAAAACCCGTAGAACGGTCGAGTGAGAGGTCACTCTCCGCAGGAGGTCGATTCTGTACGTCTCGAAAACCCGCGGAACGGTCGAGTGAGAGGTTACTCTCCGCAGGAGGTCGATTCTGTACGTCTCGAAAACCCGCAGAACGGTCGAGTGAGAGGTCACTCTCCGCAGGAGGTCGATTCTGTACGTCTCCTCATCAGTGACGTCATGTATCTGCCAATCATCCAGCGTTTCTCCAATACCAGTCGGAGTTGACAACACTTTATGGTCCGCGCAGCGCTGCCATATGAGCTGTCGCAGACCGGCGTGACATCCTGTTGTTTTAAACTGAAACCGATCCGCGGAAACCGACAGATTTGGCCGCGGACTTGTGTCCAGAGAGCTGGCGATTTCTGCAGAACTTACATCCTTGACATTTTGTAATCCCTGCTGGAGCTAGGTTCTAAGAACGAAACGCGTTTTTACAGCAGACGGAAGCCACAATCTGCCTCTCCAGACTGCTGTTGGACACCTCTGGGCGTCCAAGTCAATGTCGTCGAGGTGTTCTTTGGATTGCGTCCGCGTTTTATACCGTTATGTCCAGTTTGTCCTCAGTTGTCTTTGGTTACTGGGCCATTTATCGACGCTCGTTTGACAGCGATCTAGCGTCGCAACTTCTGACGCCGGTTGTCGCCTGAGACGGAAAAACGTTGCTATTGCCCGGACTTGAACCAGGAGCCTTTTGGTCATCAGACGAGCATGGTTGCGTACATTGTCAGCGGGTACATACATTGTTCCCAACCCCAGTTTTCCTTTTTTGAGTGATGTCACGACATGCAAGCCTGCCCACCCGGGAAGCACGCAACAGTCTGTTTTCTAAATGAGGGCCTTTGTAGACAAATCTGACGCGCTTTACAAGTAGTGTGACGTAATCGCATTCAACCGATATTCTTGTCGCAGACTGACGCGCGATGGACGTGGACGCCATTCTCCACGAAATCAACGGCTGGGGTCGGTACCAGAAGGTGATCTACTTCCTGGTCTGCGTGCCGACCATCGTGGCCGGAGCAGCCGTCGTCAGTTTGGCCTGGACTGCGTACAGGATGGCCCACAGGTCAACTAGACAAAGTCTGCCGCTGCTGGCACGTGCCTCAGGGAAAGGAGATGTCGGTGTTTCGTGGACTGGCTGCAGCGTGACCTATATAGCGAGGCCTCCAGTCACCCATCGTCATAGTCTCGCAGTCTCTTGTGCCAGTACATCAGCTCCGGTCGAAAGAAGGTTCAAGTTGACCGGCTGTGGTGTAATCAATGCAACGAGGCCTTCGATCACCCATCGTCATAGTCTCGCAGTCTCTTACATTAGTACATCAGCTTCAGTCGAAAGAAGGTCCAATGCGGATATCGTCGGTCCCCACCCTGAACCCGAGCAATGTGAGATGATCCAAGTAACGTTTGAGACTTTCGGTTTGGACGAGAACGTCTTTACTCAAACCGGCCTGGCTTCAAGCATCTTTATTGCAAATTACATGATGACAAGTGGCTGCTGTGAGACAGTTTCACATCCGGTGATCAGTTTGACCGGCCGACTGACGCTGATGACGTCATCGCACAGGTGTCTGGTGCCGAGCTGTGAGGACGCCGCCAACGCCACCTACAACGCCCCGTTCCTCAACTTCACCTCACCCCGAGAGCCAGACGCTGCCCAACTGGCCCTGCCCTGGAGCCAGTGTCACGTGTTCGTGTTCAACTCCACTATGCCGGACAACTGCAGCAATGGTGCCTTCGATGCGTCCCACCAGGTGGACTGCCGCGACTACGTCTACGACAAGAGCGTCATGCACAGCAGCATCGTCTCGGAGGTAGGAGATTCGCGGTGTCTCGGTCAGGTAAATGTTGAATTTAGTGCAAAATCTGCTTTACCTTGTCGATAGCCACTCTTTCCTGATCAGCAATCTTTGCTGCATTTGACCGCGCTTGGGAAGTTTTTCATAGCCTCCATAGTGTGACAATGTACACGTAATTCTATCCTCACAGCAGTGCTGCGTCTTCCGGTATCATCTTGCCGTTGAAGAGGGCAGGGATCCCTTCAGCCCAGTGGTCTGTGTGCACCGAAATGGTCATTGCTTTTCCTTAAGATTAGCTTCGGAAAACGTGTTTTGCGTTTTCCAATGCTCATGCCAGCCTCCTGACCCATAAAATCATGGATGCACAAGTACACCATGGAGCACGTATTCCGCAGCTCGTGATAAAACGTGCACCACTGTGGTAGTGTGACGGTCATACGAAACCGAACTTTGGAGAAATTCAACTTGAGCTATGTGGTATTACAAAGACAGAAGCTGCCTCAAAATTACTCCGGTCTTATTAACTGTCAAACCGTGTCCACCTCCATGGTATGACCCGTACCCGGAGATCTGCCATCCGTAGCAGACCCGGCTGTTTGCAGTTTGAGCTGATCTGTGGTCGGGACTGGATGCCAGCGCTGGCCAACAGCCTCTACATGGTCGGCATGCTGATCGGATCACTGATGCTGGGCCATATCTCTGACCGGTGAGGGGACAGCCGCGGTACACGCCTGTCACGTGACTCAGTCGGCCGCCGCTTCGTGGGTCACGTGATGCCACGCTCGGCCGGATGGCAGATGCTTTCATCACCCGGCGGGCTGTGGTGGACAGTGTATTTTCTCTACCGGACGTTTCACCTGACAGCGTAACACGTGCTTATTATCTTTAGAGTCCATTACGGTGCTGAGTGATGCGGCGTGGTCAAACCTCTGCTGTTTTAATTTCCAAGCCGACGGTCATAGCTCGTGTCCTGGAGGACCAAGCCCGAGGCCAAACGTGAAATGGGAGAGTTAGGCTGCCATGAAACTGATCGCGCATGATCTAGGTGTGCCGATGTGTTGCAGCTTCGGCCGCAAGGTGGCAATGCTGCTGTCTTTCTTCATCCTCGGGGTGGCCGGCACGTCTATAGCCTTCTCGAACAACTTCGCCGTCTTCGCCTTTCTGCGGTTCCTAACCGGAATCGGAGGCATGGGCACATTTATGACCACCTTCTTACTCTGTGAGTCGTGCAACCTTGCCGCGTTCAACCGAACGTCAAAGCCAAAGTCCCGAGACCGGTGCAAGCACACGCTTCTTCCACGGCACCATTCGGCGTTTCTTTGTCTTGCTTTCCGCTCCTGGTACTGGCCATACCTGAAACAAATGCTTCCATCCTCACGAGCCGGACTCCTGAAAACCTCTGCTGGTCTTTCCATAACGGATTGTCGAAAAGTCTGCAAAGCCCTGCAGCTGTAGAAAAGCTGCCTCTGTTGTATAAATTGTGACTGTGTACCCTAGGCCAGATCACAATTTTTAAGGGGGCTGTAGCGTTTTAAATACCGAATGACATCTGCATATAGAATCCGTTGCACGTCTCTTGCAACTAGCATTTCAGACAGTAATCTGCACACATTATCCACGAGCCAAAGACGCATGAGACCCACAGGAATCTTCTTTAGTCAAGTTGTCACGGTGCGGAATGCACTTGCAAACAGCACTTCAACTGATGACGCAAAGAAGTTTCACATCGTTCCAGGTCATTAGTTTGGAAGTGCTGTTTGTCGTGCAGCCCGGTGACTAATTACTTTTCATCTTCTTATTAAATCGGATTAAATCACGATGACTTCCGGTACCCATGACATTCAAACACTGCGGGAGTGTATGCCCGCAAACTTTTCAACAACTGGCTTCCATTCCTGCGTAAAAGAATGAAAATGAATTATTGAAAACTTATTGAGCTAGGCGTGACCTCTGCTCATGCACCAACTGCTCGAATGTCTTTCCAGCTGTGGAGACCGTCTCCAACGAGCTCAGGACGTTCTGCGGCTTTGCGATACACTTCTTCTTCCCCTTCGGCGAGGCCATCGTTGGAGTGTTCGCCATGTTCGTCAAGGAGTGGCGGGACCTGCAGCTGCTCATCTCCGTGCCCGCCTTCATCTTCCTCAGCTACTGGTTGTAAGCTGTCCATCGAGAGGCGCGATCTTTTGTGATTGCTGAACTTAGGCGCAACGAGTTGGCTTTCATTTTTCGCCTGTGCCACGCAGATAGCGAGTCAATGAAAACGAAAGTCTTGTCTCGCGAGTGTGTGTGAAAGTAACGTTAAGATAGCTGAGCGCGTCAGGGTAGTTAACTATGCAGAGTGGACAAGCGAATGGAACAACAAAAGGAAATAATGAAAAAAACAAAAGAGAAGAAGATGGAGAGGGAAACATAAAGAGGAAGAGGGTGTGTGTGTGTGTGTGTGTGTGTGTGTGCGTGCGTGCGCGCATGTGCATGTGCTACAGTTTCCCTGCCCATGTGGTGTTGTGAGAAATCGCACGGCACAGAACCATTAACGTGGGACAAGCTCTCAAAGCGGAGCGCTCGGCTGAAACCTCCGCGTGCGAGGGTCCAGTCGCCAGACTGACGGTGCGGCCACCCAGACGTCTCGGCCGCCAGTCCCAGTCGTCAGACTAACAGTGCGGCCACCCAGACGTCTCGGCCGCCAATCCTGGATCTGGGCAGCCCGCAGCCAGCCATTTGCTCAACGCACAGCAAACCTGGTCAACTCCGTTCGAGGGAAGGGAAAATTTTGAGATTCGGACTTTTTTTACGTTAACAATCCAAACTGCACAATTCTCAAGCACACCATTACGGTTATCATCAATTATCATCAGTTATCCTCATCACATAACAACATAACAATAAACCTCGCCCGGCCGGGGGAATCCGTCCCCTTGACGTTTTCGAGGCGTAATGAAAAACGGCGGCGACGCCAAATTTCCAGTATTTTTTCTCGTTTCTATTTTGCGCCCTGTGTGCAAGTTTTAGGTTCCAAGGGAATCACGTGACCGACCGAGGTCAGGCCAAAGAGGTCACCTCCGGAAAAATTGTAACCCTGAAAACATTTTTTTAGGGTTGGACAGATTTGTATCGAACTTACAGGAGTAACAGAATGCAATAAACGTAACAGTTTGCATATTTCCGATTTTTTCGGAAAATCGATGGTCAATGACATTAGTTCAGATCATTTCCGGGCATTTTTTTATATCTGGCTTGAGTCTCGGCGAATTTTTGCGGTGTTTCCATGCTGAGATATTGTCAAAAACATGGCCAATAATATATGCTACCATCATATTACCGCAAAACGTGTCACCTGGGCTCAAGTCATGACCCATGACATGGGTGTATGGTGGCCGCAACTTACGATTTCCATAAAACCGAAACTGCCTGCCTAGAAACACTGATTTGTTGTTTTCTAGGGTAGAAATACACAATGAAACCACATTCAGCGCAAAACATGCCTATCTAAGATCACCGAAGGTCACCAAAGGTCAACGATTTCTGATGACCTTATTTGACCAAGGCTTACCTTCAGGGCAGTAACAAATCCTTATAGTGTTTGCTGTGTATAGGAGAGTATATAGTATAATGCTTATAGTATACAAAGTGTTTCACTATGTTACAGGCATCATCTGCATTCCAGCTTGTTACTAAAACCATTATGCAGGTCGAAACGCGATACATTATTATAGCGCCACAAACATGCATGGAATTAGGTGGTCGGTTAACCTGCCCTAATTGACTAATTTGGTCATTTGCGTCATGAATTTGTTCGACATATTAATAGTCATTCTAGTATTCCAACAAAATGAAAATCACAACGTCAGTTTCCTTTTTTATCTCATTTCCACTCTAGCTCAGTCTGACCTATCATGACTTATGATGACCTCATTATTAACCTAAGTTTGAAAAATTTCCGCTCATTCGACTCGCCTTGATGAGTTCTCTTTGCTGGTATTTCATTTTTTCTGTGCGACGCAGAGAACCAGAGATCCTGGAGGTGGATATCCGCCCCCCTCCCCCCGGGCTGGCGAAGGGCATTTCCAGGCCTGGCCGGGCGCGAGATAACACAACATAACATAACAGTAGCAATTATCGTCAGTTATCTCCAGCTCAACTCTTGTCCAAAGCAACGCTGAGCCTATACCTAAGCGAACGCCTGGTAACGGAATGGAGGGAAGCACCTAATGCCCAGACCCGGGCGTGCCACAGAACGGAGCGCCCGGAGCCAGGGACGTAACCAAGGAGGGGAGGGCATGGGGCCATGGTCCCCCCGAGCCTAGCAGTCTTCAATAGATACATAGCAGTTTTCCAGGAATACGGAATAAATAACATCTGTATGTTGCAAAAACAAACTTTATATGTTTTCCTGTGCGCTAAATATGCCGTAAATCACGTAAAATTGCTGCTTTTTCTACTATAGATTTCGTCATTTGCAAGTGGCATAAGAAAAAGTTTGGCATTTAGCCTCACCCCCAGGATTATCTCGGCTACGTGCCTGCCCGGAGCACACGCACACCATGCCGCAGCTCCGCTGTGGCGCACCACGGTCCGCTGATCGAGACTCCGCCGACCAATCAGAAACCAGAGGCCGCCCTGCGACTCCGCCCGCGTATCCGAGGTCGGGCTCACATTTTCAAGGCACTTCTGCGTGCACAAATTTTTAGTGTCGATAGCTGATGCCTGACGCTTGTTTTACGTGCTCGGCAGCTTCGTGCCGGAGTCGCCGCGATGGCTGGCCGCCGAAGGAAAACACGCAGAAGCAGAGAAAGTCCTCCGCACGGCTGCCAAATTCAACGGCACCGAATTCCCCGACCACCTGCTGAGGAAGCTGTCAACTGTGAGTGCCCTTGCGTGAGGTCACCTACCATGCCGGAAGCGTGCAAACACGACATGTTTATAATCCCAGTCTTAGCTACTTCGACGCAATACCGACTGAGAACTTTGGTCATCAAAAATTATGTTAGAACAGTCATGGAGGCAGCAGCTCACAGAACAGATAGGACAGCGGGCCTTGTAACTTCGCAAAATTTCAACACAAGCCCTATGACCTTGCTAGGAAAGAAACTGTCTTAGAATGGTTCTTAGAATGGTCTTATAATGCCAGATTTGAAAACGCTTATATATCGACACGAACATTAGGTCTGTCTGATGGGTTGAAGTAATCGGCCATCAGTATGTTCTTAGCCAGGTGTAACGCTTAATCAGAAGGTTATGATTGCAGATGGCTGCTGGTGAGCCCGCACCCGTCTGCGAGTTCCAACCGCCATCCATGTCGGTGGTTGACCTCTTCAGGTCACCGGCTCTGCGCTGGAGGACGCTCATCATACTGTACCATTGGTAACCACTGCTGCATGCAGAAACATGTCCCATCATGTGTCGAATCGGCCCTGTTTGTCTGCGGTTAGATGTTCGGCAATGTTCGGGGTACTGCAGGCACCGCGGGTTCTATGCTCACGAAGTCAGCGCTAGCTGAACCGGAACAGGGAGTGTCGCCAAACCAGACCACGGGACGGCCGTGTTTTGGCTTGAACGACAAGTAAAAGATCCGTTAGCATGGTCCGGTTCCAGGCCTGGGATAGAATTAGTTCATATTTGGTCCGATTTGGACGGCGGGTCCGGGTCTGTGCACCAAGCTCTGCTTAATATGGGTTACGATCCCAACGCCGTCTACTTCAGAACGTTCGGGTCAAACAGTTCTTATTAAAAATGGCAATCAGGTCTTTATTGATTGGCAACTCCCGCGATGTACTCAATCATCAAAGATCCCTTGTCTCCGTGCTATGCTGCCGGTAGTTATTTCGTCTTAGGAACACGCCGCGTTGTATCGGCGATAACAACACTTTCAGTTATATTTCTGTCGCGAATCGCACAGCTGTCGAGAACGGCGTCCCCTCCGGCGGCCATTTTGAAGCAGCTGACTGAATTCCGCCGAGCGTTTACTGTTGCGTGGGCGTACCAGCGCCGTCCGGTTTGTTCTGTGCTACGTTTATTTAACGTTAAACGTCTCTATGCAGTGTCGATTGAAAACCCAACCTAGACCCAGCGATGGTCGTCCAGGTCCGATAGAACGTCATCCTGATCCTGCAGATTGTTCCCGACCTCGCCTGGTGCCACCCTGACCTCACCACGTCACCCCGGCCAGTTCCACAGTCAGTCAGTTATTCTTCGAATCAGTTTCTCCAGGGGTGTCGATTTGTGTGCTTTTGAGAGTGTCCTGGCCCATCCAATGCCGATTTGCTCCCCCAATGTTGTTTTTGACCCCAAAATTTTCTGCCAGTTTTGAAGGGAAATGATTAATAATAACGAAAAGAACGGCCGCGATAGATAAGACATGGGCAGAAAGTAAAGAATAAAGTCTAAAGCGATGTATCTACCTGTCATTTTATCTCCTATATCTGTCTTTCTCTCTCTCTCTCATTACATATATATATATATATATATATATATATATATATATATATGTATATATATATACATATATATACCTTTATACATGGGGATAAATGGATTTTTATTTGATAAATAGTAACAAAAAACTTGTAAATTTCCGTCGGTCAAAATAAAGTGGGCTAAATCCGTTGAGAAATCCACATTTAGGGGAGATTAGATTACCAGGCTCTCGGCTCGGCCCCCCTCCCCAATCAGTTGCAGAAATCGACACCTCTGGTTTGTACCCATATCCACGGGAGCCGGCCCTGCGGAGTTTCTCCAGGCAGCTGACTATTACAACATGACAGTTTGATAAGGGCTGTAGAGAGCATAATTCAACATCAACATGCTCTATCTCTCTGTATTTCTTGCCCATGAAAACAAAACAATGGAAACCTTCTGCTCGAAAAAAACAGCACGTCCAGGGATGAAAATGTGTGCATCGGTTATGAAAAATGTCCTGCACTCCCTATGGTGTAAAGCACGCATGCATCTTATGCGAAGGACGAATGGGAATTGGAATACCTGTAACAACACTAAAACATGCCTACTGTGACGTGCACTTGCCAAAAAATATTTCATATATTTTCACTTAGCTTTAATATCTGCGTTAAACAAAGCAACGACCTGTCGTTCCGTGTTCTTGCCAATACAGGTATTCTCTTGACGCAACTGACAGGTTCGTCTGCGCTATGGTCTACTACGGCCTGGGCCTGAACGCCACAAACCTGGGCAGCAGCGTCTACGTCAACTTCATCCTGGTGCAGATCATCGAGGTGCCCTCCGTCATCTGGTGCATGCTGGTGCTGGACCCCTGGGGACGCAAGCTCACCCTCTGCCTCTCCTTCTTCCTCTGCGGCTTCGGCAGCATCGCCAGCGGCCTGGCTTCCGCCGATAAAGGTGAGCTGAAGCGCCGCTGTCCGGAGGCAAGTTCAGTTCAGCCACGGCAGGGGAAGAAACACGGACGTTGTCCGAGGGAAACAGCTTTGTGGAGGCCTTCGGGACATATGCGCATGTCGCTTGGCGTTGGGCATAGCCGTGCAGGACGACACGTCATTTCTTGTCGACGCTTCTAAAGCACTGGATACTCTTCCGCCACAAAATATGAATAGTTGCTTCGCCAGTGGCAGAAATGAACGTTCTGCGGTGGACGTTCGACGCCTTAGCGGCCGTTGCTTCTTCCACTATTGATTCACTCCTGGCTGATGGCGTGTTCACGAACTGCTTATTAGCATTTATGATCGTGACATTAGCTTTTGCGTCAGGTCTGAAGTCCTGCTGTTATGCAGCACATTGCTGGCTGCAGCGCCTTTGCTATCACGTGTGTAACGCTGTCGAGGATAACTCTGGTGATTACTGTATCACGGCAGGCACGTAGCCAGGATTTCCTGGGGGTGGGTCAAATGTCAAATTGTGCCATGTGCGATTGGCATGTGGCAGAATTTATAGGAAAAAAGCAACAGTTTGATGTAATTTACCTTACATTTAACGCACGGGAAAATATATAATGTTTTCTTTAGCAACATATATATGATCACTATTCCCTATTCGTGCGAAATCGCCATATATCTAGTGAGGACCGCCTGGCTCGGGAGAGGGGCATGACCCCCATGCCCCCCTTGGCTACGTCCCTGTATCACGGTGATTACTGTGTTGATTATTGTATCCGCCTGACCCGTCCTCCCGCAGGCCTGGAGGCCGTCACGGTCTCGTTCGCCATGCTCGGCAAATTCGGAGCCTCCGCGACGTTCAACATCGCATTCGTGTACGGGGCCGAGCTGTTCCCCACGGACATCCGCAACAGCGGAATCGGCCTCTCATCAGCTGCCGGCAGGGTGGGCTCCATCCTGGCGCCCGTCATCACCAGTCTGGTGCGTATTTGGACGGGAAATTCTGTCGGTTCCGGTCTGCACTCTGTCGAAACTCCGCAGATTCTATCGATTTTGTCGGCTTTACGTGAAAATGCTCGCCAGCGAACCAGGAAACACAAATGACATTCTTGGGGGCCTGCTGGGTTAAGGATGGTTCATTGGCGTCGGAGTAATCAGAATCCGGAAATTGAGTCTCGAGTCCATAAGCGTTCGAAACATGCCCCAGCAGGGAGCTCAAATATCTTTGTAAGCTAGACGCACCTAGGCTGCTTCGGGCTAAGAGACTTCAAAAATGCCTCATCTGCAGTGGTATATGTAAAGTGTAACTTGACCTTCAGCGGCATAGATTGCTTTCTTATTACGGTGCACTTTAAAATATATGTTGTGCGCCACATGCTGCCATGTTACAGTCAGAACTACTTTTCCAGGGCACGAAAAACCAGGTGCTGCCGATGTCGATCTTCGGAGTCCTCGCCTTGGTCGCAGGAGCAATAGGGCTACTCCTACCGGAAACCTACGGACAAAAGCTTCCTGACACCATAGAGGAGAGCGAGAGCTTCGGCCGGTAAGGCAAAACAAAACCAGAACGTCCTGAGATGGAGGCCCCAAATCATAAATACAAACCCTGGGTGCATTATCCAAGCTAGATCCCATTCCCCAACCCAAGCATGCTGACATGCACTTCTGTGACTATCACCTCCTGGGATGCTCGTCTTAGTCCTTGCCCGTCTTTACACCCTCGTTCGGCGGACACCCCCACCCGGGGGGTTACACACCCCAACTAACTTTTAAACAGAGAGATAGAGCAACGCGGTAAAAGCCAATGTGTTGCTGGTGGCGTAACCAATTCAACAATGCCCATTTTTTGGTTTTGGATCAAAAGGTGACCTCCCAGGTCACGGTAATGACATCAAATCGGCCATGCCAAAATGTATCGAAGTTTCCTTAACAATATAGTCTCCAGACTTATGAAAAACCGATTCCACAAGCACCAGCGTGTTGGTAATTGTCTTAGATATCGGAAATGCATGGATCTGTGGGTATAGGTCAACGAGTGACCTTGCAGGTCACGAAAATGTCATCATAGCTGAAATTTGCAATGAGAGGCATGATATTCTCATTACACTTTCATCGGGTCACAGGTCAAACGAGCGAAGACTAGCGCGCCAGACTCATTACACCGGTTCTCCTTGGGCTGGGAGAGGGTCGCCTATTTGGAATCGCGGCCACTTAGTTCCCAAGGTCATTACCAGGGAAGTTCATGTCTTTTTACGGAAATTATTCCTTGTCGAAAACCACTCGAGCTAGAGCCACCAAAACCGGTGTGCAGGTAAGCGAGCACACGATCTATACTAGCATATCACTGTGGTGGCCGCGATAATAATCAAGGTTACCACTACGGGCACAATCGAACTTTGAATTTTCTAGTTTTCCAATTTCTCTGACCCAGCATGACCTTGACCCGCAGTTGACCTTACGTTACGACAAACGATGTTTTAACAATAATGTTGACGTGGTTGATCGTAACAACGAAAACTTGCGAAATATTTATAGCACTTATCCCATATACAAAATTACAAAGGCGTTTGACTCCAGTGTTTGATATTCACGTTTAACCCAACTCGACCTCTGATAACCTGGCCCTGCCCATACACTAAAATCAGGTCAATGGCACCACCATTTATAATAGGAACATGTAACGCATTATTGCAACACCCAACTTGCAACAAATGAGATGCATTGCTTGATTTTGTTAAGAACATGGCTGACATGAATTTGACAAAAAGGTCACAGGTCGCGACTTGTCGCATGAAAAAATCCGAAAATTTTACTGAAGATGTATAAATGTTTCCCATCACTAAAAAGTAATTGAAGAAAATCGCAGGGATGTGGTCCTAAAATGGCCGCTTGCGCCAGCCGAAGCTAAAATAAAATGGTTTAAATTCTCACTCCGGTATGTATCCTGTTTGACAGGTTTCTTCGACGCTCCTCTTTGTAAAATGTTCTCGCTCAAACTGTAACGCACATCTCTGGTAGGATTTCCATACACGGTACAAGTCCATGATACGAGGCGCAGGCCGACATTTCTGTTCCCTAGTCATGATTAGGTGAGGTTTGGTGGAACTAGTTGAAGACCGAACCGTTCGTCACGCAACGCCCCTGGATTACTTGGCGACCGTGTACTTCCCCAACTTCATGACCGCCTTGAGTGTGTTTTGTTCACACTCGTCTGACGTTCACTGTTCACAGGGACCAGACGTTCTGCTTCGTCCCCTGTCTGGTGAGACGCCGAGAACAGAAGTCCGCCAGCTAAGCGAGCGAGGCCGGCCGTCCAGCCTGCGACCCTTTTGCACTTGGACCAACACAAGGACCCGCGCATGCACCGGCGACTTGCGGGAATCTCCGTGACCCGCATATGCTCCGGCGATCTCAAAAGATTTCCCCGAGGCAGTGGCACCCTCAAATGCCCACGGAAGCGCTGTGATTGAAAACGGCGTTAGTTGTTTGCTTGTTTATAGCATGCAACTACCTCTAGGCTCCCAGTCGATTAACCGCAAGCCTTACCGACGCTAGCGTGCTGCGGAAGGCTACGAGAACTGCATGCCACAAGACGAAATCTGGCCATTAACTCCCTTTTCTCTCCTGGCGCTGCCAATGACATTTGCAAGGTTTGCTGGTATGTTAAGGTGGCGCAGAGTGTAGACTTTTGATTGAGCCTTGGTTCGTCGAAATCCGTGCTGTAGTAGGGTAGACGACCACATGGGAGCAAATCTGACCTCCCTCCCTCCATCACCGCACAAACTGCCACGAGAATCCACCACCAAATAGGGTTAGGTAAATAGGGTAACTGATGTGTAGGAACGA
Organism: Capitulum mitella; assembly: GCA_030062745.1. NCBI lineage: Eukaryota > Metazoa > Arthropoda > Thecostraca > Pollicipedomorpha > Pollicipedidae > Capitulum > Capitulum mitella. Next base: position 21,792,568 of record CP099852.1, on the reverse strand, counting down.
CAAAAGTACCACATCATGCATGAGGGACAGCACACGTCACTCAGAAATTAACATATCAAAATGTACGAGGAAAATGAATTCGTTCCGAATGAGTTACCCTCAAGGTCTCCTTTTGGCAGTTTATTCAAAACCAGCCTCGTCGTTGTTCATGTGCGTAAGTGTGTGCGGTCGTCCGTGTAATGTATCAGCTGTGCAATATACTGCCGTTTGAAACTACATCCAATAAAGCCGAGAATTAACTGCCTGCTGCTCTTGATCGATTGCGATCTCCAAAACGGCGGAGGCCAGGTGCCTCGTGCGGCCCGTGCCGTGAGCGAGTCGGCCCGTGAAGCCACGGTCAGCTGAGGCAGCGGACTCCCGGAGCCAGGAGCGGAGAAGGTCAGCAGGCGCCGGGACAGACGAAGCCGGCTGGACGCAGAACGCTGCTGATCTGAAGCGCTGAGGACGGTTGACATACCGGCGACTGGGGCACAAAGCCGACAGCCAAGGACCGTTAGATGGTCTGCATAAAGCGTTTAGTCCCGGCACTCGCAATGCACAACGTGCATGTTACGCCCATTGGTCTCTCCCCGGCCGGCGCGGCGCCAGGTCTCTCAGTGACGTCATCAGTCAGTCACCTGCTGGCCGCAGAATCAACTGGTGCCCGCAGACGGGGGCAGAAGGGAGGAACGATCGCGAACGGAGGCGGCTCCACGGCATTCACCATTTCGGCTCTCCGGGCGGAAACACGGTGTTCAGCGCCGGCGCCGGGGGCACTTCGTTTTCACATACCAGTGCGGTCAAGCTCGATGTTTTTTTTTACAATGTGCCATCAGAGACGCGGGAGGAGCGTGGTGCCGGCGGGGCAGCGGCGGGCGCTGAGAGACGATCGGAAATACTTCGGCTACCAGGTTAGAGTTTTACTTTCGCGACCCAAGGATGAGAACAAAATGAAAAACGAGAACCGAATCCGAGGTGACGCGTATCTTTGTATCATGTTGATGTGCACACATAGGCCAGCATTGGTATTGGTTAGTGCTTACAGGGTATGCAATCAGATTTATTTGTGGCTGCAAGCTGAACCCAGGCTTCAGAAACATCAGACTGTTTTTCTTATCGTTATGTGGGAGGTTGAAGAGTGTGCGGACCAAGACTCTGTTCATATGAGAACAAAGGAATTGATCCCACTGTGCCCAAAACATTCGAAAACAAAGTGTCTTAAGGATGAAAACCTTGAAAGTGCTAAGAAATTCTAACCTTGGCTCAGGCAGTCAGCTGTTCACAGTTGAGCCTAAAAACAGAAGACGCGGCGGATCGACAGATGTATTGGAGGAACGCGAAGCTCGCGGACAACCCGGAGCGCACCGCGGAGAAATCTACCGGACACGGCGGACACGGCGGACACTGCGCAGACGAACGCGGTCAGCTGAGGGACACTGCAGGAGACAGAAGACACCACGATTACGGAGAAACCGAATGTAAAGCACGCAGAGGAACAGACTACCAAACGGAAGTAACTGCAGACCGCAGTCCCTCGCAGTCGCACTGTTAGCGGTAGCTGTCCGAAGACCGCATGCGACCATCACAACTTGACTGACGATTTTCAACATCGAGTCTGCGGACACTGATTAATCACGTAGAAATCAGTTAACAATGATCTTATTGCCACCTCATAAAGCAAAATCAAAAAATGTCATCCACACACGGGGATATCGCCCTGCCCCGGTGGGTGATTCAGAATTGGAGGATGCATGACAGACGAACGACAGATAATTCTATCACGTTCATGACGTAACGCACTGCGTGTCTATCAGAAACACGACACTGATCATAATATCGGCAAGATGGCATTTTCTCCTAACGAAAACATTACAAAGTTGTGAAGGAATATTAGACCACTCTCAAACCGATACCAGAGGAACGAGTCCTGATCAGCAGAGTCGGACTCGGCCAGACTAACATCCCGCCCCTGCCGGTCGCCTCCGCGCGCCACCGGCGACCACACGACCCACACCGCCCACAGCCGACCCCGGGCCGCCGCCGCCGAGCCCGCCACGGCGGCGGCGACCGGCCGACCCTGCGCCCCAACGCCACCGGCCGGGCCGGCCTCCAACCAGGCGACCGGCAGCCTCGCCAGCCGACCGGACAGCGGCGCCTAGGCGTAGATGACGCGCATGGTGTTGGTGAAGCCGGCGCCCGACTGCCACCCGGTGATGATGACCAGCGGGTCGCCCTTCTTGATGAAGCCCTGGTCCCGGCCGAAGTTGGCGGCGTACTGGACGCGCAGCTCGACGTCCTGCAGCCAGTCCTGCACGCGCTCGGCCGTGTGCACCAGCGGGAAGATGCCGCGGAACAGGTGGCACTGGCGCGCCACCTGCGGGAACCGCGTCACCGCCACGATCGGGCACGCCGGCCGATACCTGGCCAACAGACGGTAGGTGGGTCACAGTCTGCCGGTACCTGGCCAATAGAGGGCAGGTACGTCACAGTCTGCCGGTACCTGACCAACAGAGGGCGGGTACGTTACAGTCTGCCGGTACCTGGCCAACAGAGGGTCTACATCATCGCGGTCATCACAGACCCATCGTCAGGAGACACCGTCCTCAGGAGTCGTCAACGTTCACCAGAGATGAATCATCGGAGATGTGTCGTCAGAAGCCGTCCAGTGGATGGGATATTACCGTGGCCATCAGAAGCCCGTAAGGAGCACCGCCAGACGGTAGGCACGGATGCCCAAACAAGCAGAACCACCTTGTATTTCAGCATGCAACAGTCGGGGCACAAGCATGCTAAAGCCAAATCGTTTAATAACTTCGCCTGGCGTCGGTTCCTATGCCGCTGGGAGACGGCAGCCTTCTCAGAGGACAGGAGAACGTCACACAGATCACCAGCGACAGCGCACCGCAGCTGCGTCGCAAAAGAAAACCCGGCCGGGCCGGAGACACGCAGAGCGCAGCGTCCATTCCGCATTACCCACATTCCAACACCCTTAAGACCACGAACACCCGGTATCTGGAGGCCGAACCCGTGCCGGGGCCAGGCGTCGGCGCCGCAGGCTCTCCGGAGACGGCGCGCGAGGCCGGCGGCGGGCACTCACTTCGAGACGAGATGCGCCGACTTGCCGGTGGTGGTGAGCACGATGATGGCGGCGGCGCGCATCTTGAGCGCGGCGCCGACGGCGGCCAGCGCCACGGAGAGCGTGTGGTCGGCCTGGCCCACCAGGCCGGACATGTCCGAGTAGAAGCTCTCGTGCCAGGTGGCGGCCTCGGCCTCGCGGCAGATGCGGCTCATGATCGTCACGCACTGCAGCGGATAGTCGCCCTTGGCCGTCTCGCCGGAGAGCATGACGCAGTCGGAGCCGTCCAGCACGGCGTTGGCCACGTCGGAGACCTCGGCGCGCGTCGGCCGCGGCTTCTTCACCATCGACTCCAGCATCTGCGTGGCGCAGATGACCGGCTTGCCGGCCATGTTGCAGCGCGTGATAAGCGCCTTCTGCGCGACGAACACCTTCTCGGGCGGGATCTCGATGCCCATGTCGCCGCGCGCCACCATCACGCCGTCCGAGGCGGCGATGATCTCGTCCATGTTGTGGATGCCCTGGTGGTTCTCGATCTTGGAGATGATCTTGATGTCCTTGCCGCGCTCGCCGAGCACGCGCCGGATCTCGTGCACGCCGGCCGCGTCGCGGATGAACGAGGCGAACACCATGTCGACGCCCTGCTCGACGCCCAGCTGCAGGTCGCCGCGGTCCTTCTCCGAGACGGCCGGCAGGTCGACCGGCGTGCCCGGCAGGTTGACGCCCTTCTTCGAGCCGAGCATGCCCCCGTTCTCGATCTCGCAGACGATGCTGTCGGCGCCGACCTCCTTCGCCACCAGCGAGATGAGCCCGTCGTCCACGTAGATCTTGCACCCCGGCTTCAGCACCTTGGTGATGTTGGTGTAGTCGACGTACAGCTGCTTGGCGCTGCACTGGTCGGCGTACGCCGGGTCGGTGGTCAGCCTGATCGTCCCGCCAGTGACTAGCTCCACCTCGGCCGAGGCGCCGCCCTCCAGCAGGCCGGTCCGGATCTCGGGGCCCTTCGTGTCGAGCGCGATGCCGACCGGCACCGGCCGGCCGGCGCGTTGGCTCAGCACCTCGCAGGCGCGCCGCACGTTGGCCATCGTCTCGGCGTGGTACTCGTGCGTGCCGTGAGAGAAGTTCATGCGCGCGATGTTCATGCCCGCCTGCATCAGCTCGACCAGCCGCTCCACGGAGCGCGTGACGGGCCCGATGGTGCAGACGATGCCCGTCTGCCGGATGGTGGTCGGCTCGTGGTCGATGTCGAGGGCAGCCGTGTGCTCCAGCAGGGTGTGCGCCCGCTCCGCCCTGCGCGGCGTGCTCGGCACCTCGGACATGGTGACGGCCGGGGCGGCGGTGGCTGCGGCTTCCTCGCGCCTGGAACGGGGATGGCGTCAGGTTAGTGCTCAGACCGCCTGGGACAGTGGGATTTCATCCACATGGTGAAACAGGAGCAGTGGCATGCAATCATTGGGCCTGGAATGAATCAAATGCCTGTCATTCTTGAAAAATGACAAAGCCATGGGGATGAAAATTCACTTTACAGGCAACATCAATGTCACAATATCCATTTCACCTTAAGCTTTTGGCAACTTTGGGCCAGGAATGGGCCATTGCACATCACTCCATTGCTGGATTGTAAGTGCAATGGTAGTTTAACCTACATGTAATGGAACTAAATGTGGAAATATCCTGCCATGGACAGAGATTACCACACCTTCTGTGCCAAACAACAAAAACCATCCAGCTATGGGCTGCCAAAATAGGTCCACGTGTAAACTGGCAGAAACTGACAAAAGTCAAAACAGATGTACTTCATGCATTTAACAAGTCAGTAAAGAACATTTATGTTTTTCACATCAGAATACAGATTTTCTTCCAGAATGCAAAACCTGAGAACACAAACAAAAAACTATGAGTCCAAACTGGATGGTGTTTTGAGTACATTTGGCTTGATTTCCTTATAGCCCCAACAGAGAGTGAAACTCTCTTTAACAAGTCCTAGTGACAAAAAACAATTCAACAAAGTAAGTGTGTATACCAGCATCTGTCTCTCCCATCACAAACATGAGCCAGCAAATCCTGGAGGACTATCTGGGAGCCCGAGGAACTGAGGCACCGGGAGGAAACAGGCTCCCGGCTCGACTACTACTTGTGGACTTCCCCATGGCTTACAATGAAAACCTGACCCTCCCCAACTTGATGGGAAACTGGCTTTTTGCTTGGGGGAGGGGGGCACTTGGGGATTCTCAGTGATCCTGGCTTGTAACCCAGAACCTTCTGTACATGAGTCAACATCATTATTTGCAACCATCCATTATCAGCTTAAGAGACTCAAGTCTGCATTTCAACTGTGGTCTGTCCTCTGTCCTCCAATTTACTGTGAAATGGGTTTGGATAAGAAAGTGCAGTTCCTGAGAATGCTGGCAGACAGTGTCACCTGTAACTTTAACAATGAAGTCTGCTGCAAGTCCAATAACAATGCAAACCTAAAAAACTGTGTGGAAATCTGCCACTTTCTCTGAAAAATGCAATTCAACAAAATAATAGGAAATGAAAACTATTGCATTTCCACAAAATGACTGATTTCATAGATTTTCATGGATCTTGAGTGCATAACAGATATTTTGTTACAATGCCAGTTTCATTCTACCAAGGGATGATTTTCAGGTGTGACATCAACTGGCAGTGCATACTAATTACTGAAATACCAATTATCATACACATGCAAAATGTCAATATCTAAGCAAATTCATGTCACAGGGATGTTAAAATGCAAGGCCAAAAGTAGTTCAGAACAATCACTTCTCCTGCCTTGAATAAATAAGATAGGATGTGCAAACACAGTGCCAAAAGTAATTCTCAACATTCCATTCACCAACCTTGAATATGACAAAAATCCATCACCATATCACTCATCAGATCTTGTCTGAGCTCAGATGTCAAAAGACAGATGACACAAATATCCCGGAACATACAGCCAGAAGCAGAGTTGGAACCTTTGCAACAGCTGGGGATGGGCAAGCTTTGTAACAGGCTTCTGGCTGACAGACAATGTATACAACAGTCCAGCCCATAATAATGTATACAACAGCCCAGCACCTGAGGAGAACCGGAGCCCATCCTGCTGTCACTGTTTGAAAGGACGAACAGGTTCTTGCCCTCCGGCGCAACGCGTCTTGTGTTTCGTGAAGTTCAAGAACCAGTCAGTCTGCCCTTAACAAGCTAATATGAAAAAATGCACTAGCTTCACTTACCTGGAAAAAGGAACCGCAGACGGCCCGACCCCTTCCCGCGCCGACGGCTTGACCTTGAGGACCGCGTGATACACTGAGTCCAATACCCTCTGTTTGCCCTTCCCGCACCGGTCTGCAGAATGCCGGTTGTCACGTGAACAGACCATGGTTTCGTTGAATGGTGTTCATGTTCAATATCTCGCGAAAATGACGTAAAAATCTTCAAAACTTTTAGGATCGACTGCCGATCAACGACATACCATAAGACCTTACAATATGGGTAAGGTAAAAGGGTGAGAAGATGGGATATGCTTTCTATATTTTCTGCCCCTTATTCTAAAGGATACATCGCGGTACGTCGAGAACCGCCGAAGGTAAACATTTTCAGACAAAACAAAAACGGATTCTTTCACGTCTTTCTGCTTGAAAATTAAAAGAGAAATAATGTTTTATTAACGGAATAACGCATGTTGACCAATTCAACTATACAGCAACAAAGATGTCGCAAAGAAAATTATTATCCAATAACGTCATGTTCCTGATCTCTAAGTCTAGCAACATACCAGCCAGGCCACGTGATCAGAAGGTGAAATGTAAAAGGAAGTTTCGGCACATTACTACCGGAACCCACCGTGAAAACGCGGCTGACAAACTAAGTGTTACCACGATGACCGGGCGCGGAATTTTCACAGCACGCGCCATTTCCATTTCCACCGTAAAATACCAGTCCGCAGAGTGGATGGTTTGTCCTGTTATTTGTGACCTCGAAGACGACGAAGGGCGTGCTGAGCCATGCCATGGATAACCCACGTGACTCCCTGTAAGGCTGACATGGCCTAGTATGGAGCAGGGCATTGTGATTGGTTTCATGTTGAAACCAATTGCCCTGGCATGGTAACTCACAGGCGGTTACCGCAGCGCAAAAGTCATAGACCGCTGGTTCAACGCAGTCCAGTCCCCTTACTCTGAAGTTCTCGGCGGGATAGGCGTGATAAGAATTGCGCTCAAAGTTATAGTTTGATTTTGGCCTGAGGTCAATCAGGGGTGGGTCCAGCGGCTCGGTTTGGGGGACCAGAATTTGCTGGGTATGGGTGGTAGGTCAGAATCAGCAACGGAGGGCGCTGGGGAGGGAGAGGGTGGAAGACTGGCCGTGGATTCGGAGTGTACTTGAGCATCTGGATATGGATGGTAGGTCAGGTCAACGAGTCGGCGACCGAAGGGAGCGGGAACGGGGTGTGAATGGAAGACGGTGTAGGTTCGGAGTGTTCAACGACTGAAAACTCTGGCCATGTCGCAACAGCCCTGTTTTTTTTTGGGGGGGAAGCTATATCTGGTCCCCCAGGGACGCAGCCGGATTTTCTTGGAAGGGGGGGAAGAGGACGGGGCTCATTGTGAACTGAAACCATACGAAAACCGCCTGCTGGGAAGACGATGTGCAATGGTTTTCACAAAAATGCGGACCCAGGAGGGGGGCCGGACCCCCGGGCCCCCTCCTTGACTCCACCTATGTGCTCCTTCCCTTATCGCAGTTGGGGCCATGGTCGAGGTGCCCCCTTCATCCGCCAGTGAAGTCAACCTCTGATGCCGTTTTGCGTTGACTAGTTGCTGCGACTCCTGCATGTCGATGATGATATCCATCTTGCGCAGGATCGATCCTTCAGAGCTAAAAATGGTTTGGAGCCGGTATGGATCCGTTGAAATCATCTTCTAGCCTTGACCTCATCTCCCGGTTCCTTTAATGCCTGGTCAGGTCCTGCGAGTCGTTCCGGCCGCTGTCTGATCCAAACGTGTGCAGTTATATAGTTCTAAATAGAATATGTAGTTCTAATAAAAAACTAAATAGTTCGCTCCACGCCAGGGTCCTTACCCGGCCATTGGCCGCCTGACTGTTTCGAGTGAAAATATCGGGTACGGGCGCTACTCACCTGTCCGACAAGATTGTTTCAGTGGTTACTGATCTGTTGATACCACGTTCAGAATTTGGAAGTGGTGCAAGAAACAATCGTTTCTCGGTGCTAAATAGATCGACAAGGTAGGAACTGGGTTCGGGAAAGAGTACATATGTTATCTCTCGCAACATGAGTTCCGAACCCCGCAGAGTCCCTGCGGCTACCCCACTCTCCAGCGGTCTTCAGTTTTTTTTTCGCCTGTCATACACATGACTCCATTACCAGATGGCCCTGGTTAACACTGGCTGTAAGTTCAGCCCGCTGCCGTGACGCGTATCAAATGTTACGGAAGATTGGCCCACAGCGCTACGGTCACGGAACGTCAGTAGAACGAACCTGGTCACGGGCATTGTTTCTCAAGATCCCGGATAGTACGGGAGTAATTCTGCGGAGCTATCGGCGGTTCCAGGCCTATTGCTGACGTCGAGCTGGCTTTCTCAGCTCGATGCCGGATGCTTTTTGGTCTACGTCCCACGGCTTTGGCTTAAAGAAGTTGCTAGGATTGCGAAAGTTTGTAAAGCTTTCAAGCCGAATGGCGTTGCGAGATTGGCTCCAGGAATAGTCACGTGCGGCGAAGTTTCTCCAGCAATGGTTAGCCGCAGACCAACCGTACAGAAAGAATTCGTTCAGTGGTATGGTGAATTTATTTATCATGGGCTACTGCAATAACGCTTTAAAACTGTTCCCTTCGCCTGACCCTCGACCACGGCGCAGTCGACACCAGATGAGAGTGTAAATCACCGAAAAGAGCACGAAAAGCGAACGGGCGAATCACACAGGAGCACGACCTTCGTGCATGAACGGGCGACAGTTGACACACCACGGACAATGACGCCACGCGCGCAAAGCCAACGCCGATGGCCCGGCTTTGCCGAGCTCGCCAGCTGACGACCTCGCAATCCCCGACCCGGCCCGCTGGGCGCCGCCATGTTGCCTGCTCGCGGGCGCTGCTCCTGCCGCCGCGCGGCGTCTATCGCGCCGACTCGTCAGCCCAATTCATCGAAAACACACTTCAACGGCGACAGCTCTTCCGCCGCAGAAGATCTCCAGTTGGAGCCGGCGAGGTCGCGGCGCCGGCAGCGTCGGGCGAGTCCATTCTCAGTCGAGGGGGGCCGACATGGCGCGAGCCTGGGCCCGCACGCGCTTCTCGTACTCGAGCCGGTTTTGACTGCGGAACAGCAAGTCAACGTTAACCCGAGGAGGTTCCGTAGGAATCGAACAGTGCCGTCCACACAGGCACGCCACATCAGGAGGGGTTTCAAACGATCCGATGGAGACGAACAACACCAGCCCTGAGCACAATACCAGTCCTACGTGCTCGTCACAGCACACCCCATCGCTGCTAATCGCTGCGTTCACAGGACTCTCGTTCACGTCGCAATGACCCAATGACGTCACAACCTGATCCTGTCGATATTTCCAAAAGGGCCAGTTCGCCAACATGCTGTCGTTCATTCCGGCATCAGTCAGACACTCTTAAATAAAACGGCAACCAGAGGATAACGGGGAAGCCCGAATGGTACACGCAGTGATACGATCACAGCCCGATACCGACAACGAAACGCACGCCGGACTGAGGGCTCCGCCGTGCACGCGCACCAGGGGCCGACCGTGAGTTTGAGCAACAGTCACATTCAGAACCAGGGAGGACGTCAGCGCCCGACTGGCGTCCAGCTAGTTCCGTGAACCGCTCCACGAAGTCCGGAGCCCGTTCTGAGCCCAGTTTCACAGAGCAGAGCGACGACACACGCTCCCCGAGCATGTGTTGACATCCGGACATCGAGACGTGTTTTGATGGTTAAGACTTACGAGCGCCAAAACGTCGCATTGCTACAGCCCGATTTCTATATTTCTTTTGCTCTGGGATGGCGACCCTCGCCATTAGTCGTTTCAATTAGTCATGAAAAATGCCATACTGAAAAGACATCAAATGGCTGAAGAAGTGCATCCCTGGAAAACATACTAAAATACTTAATTTGCTAATCACTTACAGATGAGTGAAGAAATCGCCATAACAAAAAAAAAATGACTAGATGAATTACCATCTATCATTCTAGCTGAAACTCTCCAAAGCCTTCCAAGATCCAAACTCACGACATTCAGTGCAATGCGCAAAGCACGTTTTACTCGCACAAACATTCCTATTTTCGTCCGCACCGCGGCATCACGTTCGGGACGGCACCACTACTGCGGGCAGCACTGGTGATGAGGATGGCACCACTACTGCGGGCAGCACTGGTGATGAAGACGGCACCACTACTGCGGGCAGTGATGATGATGGGACAACACCACTACTGCGGCCAGCAATGGTGCTGGTGACGGCACTGGTACCAGGAACAGCTCTGGTGATGAGGATGTCACCAGTACTGGGGGGGAGCACTGACCAGTAGATGGTGTAGGCCTCCGCCTGTGCCGGGTCCTTGATGTTGGGGTCGTTCAGAAGGTCCTGGATGCCCAGCAGGATCTGCTTGATGGTGATGGCCGGCCGCCAGTCCTTTTCCTCGTCCAGCAGCGACAGACACACAGTCCCTGCCAGCCCAGGGATACCGGGACATCAGCAGGGCCAGGGACACATCCTGCACTGCCCCTTCACCAATGGTAGACACACTGTCTGCCCTGATACCACACAATGTGATGTTAATGGGGACTGCCACGCTCAGTCCCAATCAGTCTTAAACAAAGAGGCACAGGCAGGCGACAAGCACGTCAGTCCCACACACAATGATGGTGGCACCGAAAGACAAACGATCCTTATCAGTCCAAAACACTGAGAAGTGTTAGCAGGGACAGCCATTTTGTCCTTATTTTCCCCACACAAAGGGATGTCAGAGGGGGAGATGCCAGGTCCATGTCAATCTCAAACACGAAGGACATCAGCAGCAACAGAGATGGTATCTGCCAGCCCCAAACACTGTGACATTTTTCCGATGTATCAATTTAGTCTCAACAGTTTGAAGTGGTTGATACTGGGGCCACGATCCATGCTAAGCAGACCTTGTTGATGAACCCTGACCCTACCATGCAGATGTTCCAAAACATTAATTTCTGTCTGTTTTGTTTTGGACAAACATGAAAGTTTGTTGAAAAAATCGCCCCATGTGCTGAACCAGGTGATGCTGGCGTACTTCTATAATGATGTCCGATTTCACGATACGGCCGCCCCGCGAGCAGCCGAACCTTTTTGGTCTCAAGTCAAACACAGATGCCTGTTCTGGGACTCGAACCCAGCGCCTGCAATTCACTGGACTCAGTTATCCAACTCATTATCCACTAGGCCAAGGCAACAGCAGCAGCTGACAGACGTTAGCAGCCACCATTTCCTCATTCAGCAGGAACAGACACATGGCTGTGGTCACCCACATCACCTACCAGATGGATAGACGTTTGGGTGGAAGAGCGGAGGGTCAAACTTGCACTTGGGAGGTGATGTTGGGTAGTCGTCCTTGAAGATCATCTTAAGCTTGTAGTAGCCACCCTCCCAGGCTGTCTGGGGCAAACATCACCAGAATATTCTGCACAAAACTGACATAACAGCTTGATTCCATTGGTGCAGTGCACCTCTAAAGTATATTTTGTTCCATGCCAATTGATTTCTTCATTGTTTATACAAAACACCCATTTAAATTTGCTCATTTTACAAAGTGGCAACAATACTGAACATTTTTCTAACTTTGCCCATTATTTCTTCCCTATGATTTTAAAGCACATTCCTTCTTGAGGCATTTAAATGCAAATCACAATTAAATGCAAATCACACTGCTTTTAAAGAACAAAAATACATCTGATTTCCCAATGATACCAACAGCTTTGATAAAAAAAATGACTTACCCCCTTTTTACCAGGGATGGCACACTCCCAGAGCATCAGGTTAAGTGTGCCATCAGGGTTTTTTGCAGGTCTGGCCACAAAACCCTGTAGGAACAAACAGACACACAATGGTAACTCATACTCCATGCTCCCAGGAAGTCAGGAATACAACCCAAAACTCAAAGGGTGTCACACAGTGTGGCCGGATCTGATTTTCAGCAGAAAGTGACACCTAACCATGAAAATGGGCACATCCCAGATGTGGAAATAAGTGCATCTGACCATCATTTTGGCAGCAAATTGCATACAACCAGATCCTGATATTGCAACTTTACTGTGAAGGGTGCATTCACAATGCATCTTTCCCCAGGCTTTTTGCATCCTTTGGCAATTTTTATGTCTGTGCACCTAACCAATTTTCTTTTCAACACTGTGGCTATTGGCAACCATTATTTTCTTCCCATGGACAGTGAAATATTTACACTTTTTGGTTGTCTGTTACATCTTGATACCCAGTGCAAAATGAATTTTGCCCCACTAGTGTCACACAGGTCATGGGATAGCCATATCATAGAACTCACATGTAACATATTTCTCAGCATTATTTGGATGGCCTGGTGCAAATTTTGTGGCAATAATCCACATTTTAGTTCCCATCTATGTCTTTTAACCCAGCAACTTCAACTTTAGGAAGGTGAATGACTGCACCATCTGTAATATATAAATAAATAAATAAATGCTAAGGTACAGTTTGTAGGCAGAAGCACATGTATTCACAGCATGCAGAGAAGTGGGTCACATACAAAAACATCTGCTTCTGGACAGACAAAAGAAACACAACCAAATTTGGATGTGCTGACAAGACAAACTGGCTCAGTGCTTGTAACTCAGAGTAAAGATGATGCCTCATCATTATCATCATCCATGGTAAGATACAATTATGGCAGCTTGCAGCTATCTCACAGCACCTTGTGGACAAGGTACACAGCCATGCAACATGCAACACAAACATGTTTATCTTCCCAGCAGACCACAGCTGCTTCATAGTGGCACACCAAAGAACACCTTTTCAATGAAAAACTTTCTCTTGCACAAGTTCAAGTTTCCACTGCAATTCATAAACTGTGACTAGTGTTATGCAGTTTCTACTGGCAAAACAAAATGCACAAAATCCAGGTAAGATAACTGAAAGATGAGGATGTGTGCATACATCATAAGGTAAGGCTGTTTCTTGTTTTTACTGATGACTAGCATCCATGAAAAGCCACATGAGTGGAATGCCATACTTCATCAATGACCATAACCTCTGCTCACTTTGAATCCCAATCTCTACAAATCAACTTCAGCATTCAAGCCATACTGATTTAACAAAGCAATTGCAAAGTTGGTAAAAACTGAGCATGTCCTGTCAATGATTTATACTGCAAGAAAGGTCATACTACTGATAATGCCAGCTATTGTTCAAATGCACCAGCCTACAAAAACAGAATAGATAATAGGCAAACTCCAATGTCTAACTTCTTTGGCTCACATAAAATATCAGAAGTCATCTTAAATGCAATTTCTGAATCCATCAGCCACTGACAAATTACCATATACAGTGCGGAAGCTGGTTTGGAATGCAAGATGTTCAAGGTATTGATATCTAGAAAAACTATGCTGACCACTCGAAAATGTTCATCAGATACCAGTGCTAGCATCAAAACACTGCAGGTGCCATATGAGCACGTTGCTGGAGCACTCCGAAGTCCCAATCACACACAAACAGCATTACAACTTCAAACACCCAAGTTGTTCAGTGAAACAGGCCTGCCATTCACATTTCAGTGTCACTGTTGTCTGAAGTCTACACTCACAAAGGGATGGTCCTTGCGCCAAGCTTTGCGCTCTTCTGACAGACGAGATGATGCAATACCAGACATTATGTCTTCTAAAGTTTGCGGCAACTCCAATGGGTACACTGTTGGCATCAGTCATGCATTTTAAGATTGATTGAAAAGAAATGCACTGGGTTTCATTTCCTGCAATACACATGAGGGCAAATCATGTTGGTCAAAACCGGTGCTCCCTTTCATGCTAAGCACCAGGTAAACTTAATGTGCTCGTGTATGATGCTGAACAATTTGGAATCAACTAAAACCCAGATGATCAACACTCCATATGTGACTCTTTTCTGCTGCAATGTGGCTTGCATCTTCGTAAAAACCGTACGACAGTTTCAGAAAAATACGTAACACGCACACACACCAACATCTCAATTAAAAAATGACAAAATCAACACCAAAAACACAATGGGCTTTGGCGAATAACTTCGCAGGTTTAATAATCTTTTGTACCTGCAGATTACAGCCAAGAGACGAATAACACCATCTAATCCTACATGTAATCACTCACAGGATCCCCTCCAACAACAGCGTTCTCTCTCGCGCTCAAAGAGGCCAACAATCAAGTACTCAAGGGCTTAAGTTCCCCACTGGTGTTTACTATTTTCATGCACTAGACGTCAATAATTGATATAAAAAGATTTAAAACGCGATAGAATGCTTTTAAAACGTCAAAATGACGTCTTACGTTTTCCTAAAATAACTATTTTAATGCCAGGTATTAAGGTAATGCTAAAATACAACCTAGAAATATCACGACAATATATGATGCATCTGACGTTTTTACAAGATATATTGGGAATAGTAAATGATTCAGTGTTTTTTGTCACATAAAATATTCGCTTCAAAATAAATTTTTTATGAAAAATACAAAACCAAAGATTTTTGCTTTGTATGACAGAATAAATATATCGTATATACATCACTTAACATTAAAGGCCTTCCATGCTAGAAGGGACCATGGCGCGAATGCGGCATACGCGATAGACATCTATGCGCCAGAATATCGGCGTGTGTGGCGTTTTGAGTATACGCCGGTGCATCGCCACCTTGCTCGGTGCGTGCGATATTTAGGGGCCAAGCAAGATATTCAAGTTGTTGGTGTTGCGCGAGGAGGCTCTTGTCATATCATGTGGGTTTCTGTGTGTTTTTGAATGACATATAGCGTATTATCATTGATGACAGTTTCAGTGGTGTGGCGTAAGCGGTCGTGCTTTTGTGCTGTGAATCTATTTTATTTGCCATCTTTTGCGATAGTTCTTTATTGAGTTACATTATTGGGATTGGATGTTACGTACATTCGGATGGGAACGGAGGGGCTTGGGTGCATGGTCCCTTGAATTTCCTAGTTTTTAACTTAAATTGATAATCTTATCTCGTTGCATGAGCTCATTTCCAAGGCAAGTTGTTTTTCTTTTTTTACTTATTCATTCATTCATTCATCATCATGGCATATGCACTCATTAGTAACTGTAGTTAGTTCATTCAATAATGGTTCAGAAATTCCCTCCGATATGCTCAAGGGCATGCCAGAACTATGCTGTGCATTGGGGAACTCCAAATCTGCATCAGTAAGACTCCCCTAAAATGTGCATCAGTTCACAGTTTAGTTTGTACTGGACTCGGAGCAGAGGCACTGTGTAATGGCAATCCTTTAGAAGCGCACGCCATAAACCAAGCACACTGGATGACACATATACGGCGCGCGTGGCAAAAGGAGACGTCAGCTGTTGCGAGGAACAACAACATTATGCACTGGAGCTCCAGGTCGTAGATCACCTACTATTCGCTCTTGTTTTACACAGTAGGTTAGGTTAGGTTAGGTTAGGTTAGGTTAGGTTAGGTTAGGTTAGGTTAGGTTAGGTTAGGTTAAGTTAGGTTAGGTAAGGTTAGGTTAGGTTAGGTTAGCGAATAGTAGGTGATCCCCGACCCTGGAGCTCCAGTGCATAATATTGTTGTTTCTCACAACAGCTGACATTTCCTTTTGCCACGCGCGCCGTATATGTGTCATCCAGTGTGCTTGGTGTATGGCGCACGCTTCTAAAGGATTACCCTGTGTAATTATATTAACCACAACAAAAATTGATAGTCGAGTTATAGATCTACATCCACTTGCTGCTTTCACAAATATAAATCAGTGTGGTTAATACAGTTCTGGTATTAAGCACCAATGTTGTAAGGAAAGAATTCAAGAATGTCTTTTGAATTGGTGGCAACTTGACTCTCTGCATATTTTTGGACTTCACATCAGTTTTTATTCTTTTTTAAAATGTCTTTTTTTATTTCAAGGTTTGCCTTAACCTAATTTTCTTTTGCTTCAGTTCTTACTTCCACAGTGTGTCTCCATGTCATCTAATGTTATTATGGTTGCCATATTGTTGTGACATTACACTTGTGCTAAAGTTTGAAGACTGGAGTTTTTGCAGTCTGTCAAGATGTTTTCATTCATCTTATTTCCTCATATTATGTTTATTGTGGAATGATGTGGTATTTACCAAAATGGCACCCCTAAATCAGTTGTAAGCTAATTGCTGTTATGGTGTAATTGCCTTGACTTAGGGAAAGTCCATGCCATTTTTCATCCTTTGAGGAGGAATGGGCATTTTGGGATAGAAACAGTTTTTTGCATGCTGTCTAGAAATTTTCATGCATTTTCAGTTTCATATTTTTGGGGAAAATGTGGCATGATATTGGGAACTAATATTTGCAAACATAGCACCTCTAATCAGTCCCAAACTGGCAGCTGTTTGGGTGTATTATCAGAAGCATTGGCTTACAGGGAAGCCATGCCATTTTCCTTTTTAGGAGGGTCAGCTTGATGGGATGAAAACAGCTTAGAATGTATCATCTGCTCTTGCTAGCTAGGAGTCTGTAGTGAAGCAGGAACTTGCACAGCTGCCTGCCTTTGGTTCATTGCAAGCTTGCACACAGTTTTACATCATAGAAACACCAGAGGGCAGGGGCCTAGACCCCTGCATATAGTGGGCGCCGAATGACCCTGCAGTCGGTGCGCCCCTAAGCCCCAATAACCAACCAACCCTGCATATAGCATGGAAGCAGCTCTCAAATTCTGCATTGGTTTTTTAGGATGGTGAAGGTAGTCTTTGATCTGCTTCCAGGCATTGCTGATGCCACAGAACTCATGCAAGCCTATGAGTACTATATGGACAGTTTTACTGAATATTCTAGTGATTACTTAGTAAATACTAAATAAACATTGGTAGTTTCTAATATTTACTTAAGTAATTAAAGTATGATGCACATATTAGTCAATGTCTTAAACATGGAATTTTCTTGATACACCTTAATGGTGATCATCTCCATATGATAGGGGAAGTAAAGGTGTGATTTCACCCCCAGCTGATGTAACTTCACATTGTTTAGTGAATGGTGTGAGCATTGTTTGAAGTGGTCTGTAGGCATTACAATGCCTACAACTTTATAGATTAGGACCTTACCATGTCCAATTTGCCCTCACATCAAAGAACTCATTGTAATGAAGAACTTGTGCCCTGAATTGGGTTCTGTCCTGATGATGACAGATGGTTTGCATGTCTCTCATCTACACATGTCAGCCACTTTAGTCATATTACATAAAAGCATTGCCTGCCTTGTCATGTAAAAAGGGAAAAATTGCTGCCACCCTGATTTGGACCTCTACCTTACTGCTAGGGTGGAGCAAGCTGCCTTGGGAGCACATGTTGTGTGATGTGCATCTTGACTTGTTTACATGTCCTTGGACTCCC
Source organism: Capitulum mitella (assembly GCA_030062745.1). Classification (NCBI taxonomy): domain Eukaryota; kingdom Metazoa; phylum Arthropoda; class Thecostraca; order Pollicipedomorpha; family Pollicipedidae; genus Capitulum; species Capitulum mitella. The sequence goes on along the minus strand of CP099852.1, from coordinate 21,774,910 downwards.
CATGCAGTGTGATGTACATGGTCATGTCTCATTTCAGTGGACTTTTCAGAGTTGTATGCCAGTGTTGTCATTTTCTGGTGTCAAGGAGGACCAAAAACTGGTACTCCAAGAACAGATTTGGACTTTAAAATGGTCATCTGCCCCTCCCCCCAAAAGACATGGATATTCCTACTCAACCAGAGTTTGAAGCTGCCCAGCATCCTCCCTATCCCGGTTGATGGTTCACCATCCGTACTCGGCCGCTGAAGTACACTCTGAACCTACGGCCAGCCGCCTCCCCCCTAATCAGCAACTCTGCTGATCTGCCATGTAGACTCAGGACATTGGTTCCCCCCCAAACAGGGCTGCTGGATCCGCCCCTGCTGGCCACAGATGCTTGCAAAGCACCTAGTTAGTCCATGTTCCTCACATAAATGCGTGACATTTTGTACTCCAAAAGAGAATTTATACTCCGACACCAGGAAGAAAAACCAGGTTTCCACCGCTGTTGTATGCCATGTCTTGCCCTTTATAGTGTGTGGGCAATTTGCACAGCACCAATGCCACATACGTCCCACCTGCTGTCTGCTGATGTTTCACTGTCCGGCCGCCAGGGCTCGCGAGCGCAGCGAGAGCAGCAGCTCCGGCTCCGGCTCCGAGGCCGACAAGAAGAAGAAGCCGGCAGAGGCCAAGAAGAAGGAGAAGGAGCGCGGCCGGGACAAGGAGCGCAAGAAGCGCGCCAAGAGCGGCAGCCCCTCCTCCAGCGACAGCAGCAGGAGGTGAGAAGTCGTTCCTCGGCGTTGGTGGCATCGGCCCTGTGGAAGACCCGGGAGGGATCAAGATTGCTGTCCTCGGTAGCGATAGTGTCGGCTTTGTGCAGGACCGTCGGGTGATATGTTGGGATGTTTGGAACGTTCCAGTTGCCCGGCACTGACGAAGTTAAGACTTGGCTAAGCCAGGCACAGTGTGCATTGGGGTGCGTGAAAGGTTCTATTCCAGGTAGGGTAAGGCTAAAATTTTTGGACACAAAGGCTTTTCCCCTGGTCTCTAGCAATAATTGTCTGGCCAATTTTGACGCTGTCATTACGTATACAGCGGCTGGGTGCTACGCCGTGGAATTCGGGGATGACCAGGGACTACCATACAGTCGCTCGCAACCAGAGGTGATTGGACGGAGCGAGACACTCGTTCACAGCCACAGATAATCAGTCGCACGCGGTCAGTCCTGCTCGCGGTCAGAGATAGCCATCCTCTCCCTCCCCCTCCAAACAGCTGACGCTCTGCTCGTCGGCAGCTCGTCGTCCGGCTCGTCCGGCTCGTCGTCGAGCAGCAGCAGCGCCAGCTCGCGCAGCAGCAGCTCGTCGAGCAGCAGCTCGGGCCGGGCGCGCGGCCGCGGCCGCCGGAAGCCGCCGCCGGCGCGGCCCGAGCGGCCGCCGGCCGCGCGCAAGTCGCGCTCGCGCAGCGCCAGCCGGCCGCGCCGCAAGGCCCGCTCGCCCACGCCCAAGCCGCTCAAGATCCACGTGGGCCACCTGACGAGGAATGTCACCAAGGTGAGGTGGCGGCGGCTGAGAGGGAGGGGGATGGCCAGGTGGTGCGGGGAGGTGGAGATGCGGGCTCTGTGGAGATGCTGAGCGGTCGGAGATTGGAGTAGTTGTGATGGGCGGGTTTCGCTTTGAGTAGCCGGGAGATTTGCGTTTCATTTTTATTCATTCATTTGCATTTCGTTTGTTGTGTCCTTATGTTTTCGGATGGAGAGCGAAAGCGTTACTTACAAAAGCGAGGGTTTGAAAGGAAATCCGCCAGCAAATAAAAATATGAGTCCGTAAGCCGTAATGGTATTTGTACTCAGTAAGGTATGATTAAGTTGTTTGGGAGTATATGTGAGTATATGAATTTGACGTTATGAAGAGCTCAAATATTTCTGCATGACATGAGATGTCTTCGTCATTGCGATCAATAATCTAGCATAAAAAGGTGTCATTTGAAAAAAACAGAACTGTTGGCATCAGATGTAGGGAGAGTCAAACTGTCGGCAACATGCTTTATTTCACGGTATTATTGGTAACGGGCAAAAAATTGGAAATTAAGCATTTGGCATCAGTCTGGGACGTAGCCGAGGGGGGGGGGGGGAACCGTGGGGCATGCCCGTCCGCCTCCCTTAGCCAAGCAGTCTTCACTAGACATGTAGCGATTTCGCGGGAATACGGAACAGTGATGATATATATGCAACAGGTACAAAGATATGTTTTTCGTGTGCGTTTATTATGTGGTCATTTGCGTAAAATTTCTTCCTTTCTTTCGTCTGTGGGATCACTGATAATCAAGTATACAAAAGTGCCAGTTGTAAAAATAGAACTGTGGACATCAGATACAGGGTGTGTGACACATTCGGCACGCTTCTGCATTTCACATTGAAAATGAGTGCCAAAAACTGGAGATAAAAATTTTTATTTGGAGCCCCAATCTGTAGAGTGGGGTTCCGTGAACTTTCCGTACAGCTCCGAGACAGCACCAGTCAAGGGCATAGCCAAGCGGGGGACCACGAGGGCCATGAGACCCCTTCCCCGAGCCAAGCAGTCTACACTAGATATTAAGGGATTTTGCGGGCGTCACTCCTGTGCGTTAATTGTGGGGTCAGTTGGATAAAAATGCTGCTTTTTCCCACAGATTTTGTCAGATGGCCAATGGCATATTGCGAAATTTGACATCCCCCTCAGTAAAATCATGACTACTTGGTTGTATGATGATAAAATGATATGATAAAGTCATGACTACCAGTGCCTTGACCATGTATAGCGTGCGTATTTGCCACTGTAGGCTGCCACTGGAGGAGGCATGTGTTGACTGTGGCAGCTGTCAGGTCAGTTCGGTCAGTCAGGTCAGTCCGAGGTCAGTTCGGGTGTGACTAACAGGACTTGTGTCGACGATAGTAGTCCTCTAGATATCTGAATGACTGCACGTCTGGGTTGGCTGAATTGAAAGAGGCAAGTTTCGGATGACGTTGGCGGCAATGAGATCGATTGTACCCGAACTGGAGCGAAATTGACGCATGATCAGCTGAGGGTTGCCAAACAGCTGTTCGGCAACAGCTGTCCTGTTCGGCAAGGCCCGGACAAGGACCAGGTTTTCTGTGAGTGGAGCCTGTCAAAGCTGAACTGCGATCCGCCGCCGGATATCCCTGATATACCAGGCACATCGGATCAGGGACGTAGCCAGGGGGGTCCATGACCCCCTTCTGAGCCAAGCGATGTACACTAGATACATGGCGATTTTGCATGAATATGTAATAGTGATCATATATATGTTGCAAAAATAAACATTTTGTGTTTTCCTGTGCGTTAAATATGACATAAATTGCCTAAAATTACTGCCGTTTCGTGTAGATTTCGTCACATGTCTGTGGCATATGACAAAATTTGACATTTGGCCCACCCTGAGGGAAATCCTGGCTACGTGCCTGTGCGGGAGATGCCTGCCGGGCCGGGTCGCTGCGAAATTGCAGAGGCTCGGCCGGAACTGTACAGGCGTCGAAACCGGAGCCGGGTAGACAGGACAGGAACGGGAGCAGGAATTAGGGCTGGGGCGAGGGCCGACGGTGATAAGGACGAACAGCGACTGGGACTAAGACAAGGATATGAACATGGCCTCGGACTGAGGAAGGGACGAGAGCAGTGAATGGTACTGGGACAGAGACGTTCGAGGGGATGCTCGACGTTGACCGGCTTTTCATAGCTGGATTAGCTTCGTCTGAAAATCGCTGCTGATAACGTTTTCAGATAAGTTCAGGTAACATTTTAAAAAATGCCTACATGTTTCAGGCATTGTGATCTAACGATATTGTGCAGTCATCCGCGTGTGACCCATTTGACCCAGTACCGGGCCTGCCTAGGCCCATGAACGCAAGCGCTCATTGTCCTGTTCTCGTTCGTGACGTCACACAGCAGCTGTGAATAGGACAAGAACAAATCGGACGCACTGGACTACCGTAGGAAATAGTTCTGAACATCCGTCAGTGTGGAGTTTTGAGATATGATTTATATTACGGATTAGCGTTTGAGGCTGCAGGTTGCGGCAAACTTGACGGTGCAGAATGTGCGTAAGCGTGGAATATTTTTCCTTTTTTTTGTACACGGTGTCTACCGTCAGACGGCCGGGGCGAATGCTTTTGCCACTGTGCCACAGGGCTAGGTGGCGTTGGGAGCGCCGTGTCAGCTGACGGCGGAGCTGACTCGCGACTCCGGGAAGTGCTCGGTGAACTTCTATGACCTGCTGAACACGTCGTTTCTGCTGTCAGCTGACCCAGGGTGGCGGGCGCCACCGAGTGGCGGACAGGAGAGGGTCTGGTGACGTGGCGGCGCGCGGTCGCACGGGGTCGTCATGTGGCGGGAAAATACAGGCCGAGTTTGCGAGACGAAGTTCCGTTGGGCCAGACCCCGACCTGTCTAGGTTTTGGTCCGAAACCCTTGTTACGTGGGCCATTCCCTTAACCCCTAGTCCCGGAGGAGAAGACGGTATGGCCCAGGGCCTATTTTAAGACAACATGACTGGGGGGGCAATTCCGCGAACGAGGGGCCGAGACCCCCGTTTGCTTAACATGTATATCTATATGTGTGTATATACATATATATATATATATATATATATATATATATATATATATGCGTACTTGTGCAATTTATTTCTTCTTCGTGCTCTCACAGTTTGCAAGGAGTTGAGTAGTCTGCAAGCATGGTAAGATATTCTTCAAACAAAAGAAAAAAAGGAAATGGAATGGCATATGGTTCCTTTCCTTTCGAACAGCACGTCACATTCTTCACTGAATAAATCAGATGATTCCCGCAGAATTCATTTTAGAGTGATCATCCACCGCCCTGACGAATCGCTCCTGTTTCTGCATCGCGTGACCACTTAGATATTGAAGAATGCATGTTCCTGATGGCCGTATGACTAAGCTGCCGATGCGCCCTTGCAACCCGATCACCACCAACAAGTTTCTGATATATTATGCACATCATGGTTCGAGTAACAAGATGTTTATACCCCAAACTGGTCCAATATTCCATGCCCATATCATTATGACACCAGTCTTCTATCCCGGTTCCTCCAACACTCCCTGGTTAGACGCTGCCATCAGTTCGGAACATCTTCGCTGCGAAGTCTTGCCGTCGGTACGTTTCTGGTTTGGGCTGAGAGTCACGACGGCTTCTTTTCGTCAGGAACGCGGCTACCGCTGGACGCGGATCCCAGTTCATCGTTCCGACCCCGTTCGCCGCGATAATCAAACGGTCATTGACCGTGTCCTGCTTCATGGACTGCCTGTGTACTGAGCGCATTACGTTATGCAGGGATACGGCCCGCTCCGTTGCCATGCTGTGCGGGGTCGTCACTAGCAGAGCCGCTGCGAGCTTCTGCACAATCCCTTGCCCATGCTTCACCATCTGCTCCAGCTGCTCCTTCCGCCCAGGGACGCCTGTTCGCCCGCGGGAAATCGATGCCCAGGCACTGAAAGAGTCAGTGGTAAAGTCGTCTAGCGTCGTTCCGCCAAACATGTCGGAGACGAGCTTCTTTCCTTCCTGCACAAACGCCGCTGCTGTTTCAGCCGACAGCAGGGCATCCATAGTCCTTATCATCTCGTCCTCCTCAAAGTTCAGGCGCTCCGACAGGAAGCTGACCCCACTCTCGATGATGTCCTGCCGAATCGCTGTCATGCAGCGCCGTCGCTGTGTCGTCAGACTGTGCCCTACTCCACGCAGGGGCACTTCCGTTCCATCCTCGTCGTGGTCTTGGGTGATGGTGAGCTTCTCCTCAAACCCACCTACCCTCGGTGAGCTCCTCATCATCTCCAGCTGGCCAACAGCACAGTTTCGCACGTCTCGCACATCTGCCAACGTCAGCCTGTTGCTCTGAAACTCCTTCTGCAAACGGCTGAAGATGCCGCACACATCACCCATGATTGCCGTCATCATGACCTTCCGCCCACCATCTGCCCACTGCCTGAGGAATCCACCGGCCTGTGCTCTTGCTCTCTTGCTGTCTCCCTGTTCAGCTTCCTTGGCCCAGACAGCCCGACACGCTGGCAGATTTTGCAGAACTGCCTTGATGAGGTTCAACAGATGCTCCGCGAAGCGCACCTCGAAGTGGGCTGGGAAGTGCACGGTGTCCAGTCCGGGCTGATTCTGCAGCATGGCCTTGCGCCTGCCGCTGGATCTGAAGTACGATGACACACTCACCACATCTGCACGCCAGTGCGGAAGTTCAGGAACTACCGTCTCCATTGACTCCATGGCGAGATCGGAGCGGTGACACACGCACCAAATGGTTATGATGCGCCGCCCCATGTGATCCTCCAGCTGCTTCCACAGCCCTCCGTGCCGGCCGGTGTTTGCTGACTCTCCATCCGTTGTGAGGCCCACAAGCTTTGCCAGGAGATCAACTTGGTTGCATTCGATCTGATCTTCTGGTCTTTTGAGGGCAGTCAGAAGAGCCTCCAGAAGCCCATCAGCGCCACTCGCTTCCGGCTGAAGGACGGCAACGAGCGAGGTATTCATCTTGCCATCGGCCTGCATGCTGCGTACCGTCACGAATTTGTTGTCTTCCTGCTGGCGGCTGACACTACCGTCTATCTGAGCACTGAAGGCTACGCACGATTGGAGGTCGGAGGCCAGCTTCTTCAGCTCCAGATCAGCGATGACACTCAGCATCTCTCTGTACACCGCTGGGTACAAATAGTGAAGTGTTGTGCCAGCTGGGTCGGTGGGCCCAAAGCCCCACTCCCAACCGTGATCACTAATCTGAGCCACTACTCTATCGGCATGAAGCTGAGCCAAATAACGAGCGGGCCACGACCACGCAGAAGGCGTTTCAAGCAGACTGTCGGTATAGACGTCCGTGGCCATCTTCACGAGTACCTTCACTGTTTCTGCCTTGTGCTTCTGGAGCACAGCTACCCAGGGGTGACTGGTGAGCTGCCCCGACCACTGCAGTTTCAACCTACCTGCTTCTTCAGCCGCTTGGTGAGGCTTACCGCTAAGGTGTTCCACAACGCGGATGAGCTTCTCTCGGGAGTCAGCGCGGTGACCGTCGGCCAGGTAAACGTTACCATTGGCGGATAGTTTGCGGGCAGTTTCTATGTTCTCCTGGCACACACTGCATTCCAGAAAGAGGCGTTTCCTCACTCCACACTGTCTCACAGATGATTTGAGGCACGGGTATGTTCTCGCGAGCCAATTCGCATCCAGCCTGTTACCTTTGTACCACTCAGCAGTCTTCAGGGGAACAATGGGTGGAGAACCACCGTCAGAAGACGAAATACCAATAGCGGACGGATGGCCATTGCTCGACGACTGAGGCATGGAGGTGCACGAGACACTGGACGGATCGGTGTTGGAGCTTGTGTGCACGCCGAAAGACCCACTAGTGACAGGTGACTGGACATCAGGCGAGGTGACGGATGTTGTTGGCGCTGTGGTCGCTGTACGGGAGCTGGCGTTGGGAGACATGGGAGAGGATGGTCCACTTTGCTCCTCTGGAACGGCAACAAGAAATGTAAGTGACGTTTAATCTGCAATTAGCTGGGAGGGGGAGAGGCATTTGACATCCCCCAGTTGCATTCCTTAGTTATCTGCGTTAGTTATCTTAGTTATATATGCGAAATAAATCAACGCAGTGTCTTGAAACTTTAAGTGCCTTTTCTTACATCAATTACGCAAATATCGACAAAAAACTGGAAACTAGGTCATCTTAGGTCACGTCTTCATGACATCATAAAGAGGACCATGCTTTGCGACTTCACGTTTTTTATTCCACTGCCGTACTGTCAGTGCTTTTACAATGTAAGGTGACTGTGGCTCGCAATGCATATCACCATGACCTAAGAGTTCAATACTGAGCTCCTGACCTCGTGCTACGTCATCAGAGGTCAAATAGGTATTTATCACTTCGAGTTCATTGTTAAGAAAATTTGGAAAAGGAAATGAAAACTGATTTTTGGATACGGTTACATAACTGCCAAATTTTCTTGCAATGTACTGCACAGAAACTTACACGGCAGCCTCCTGCAACATCGCAATATTTTTCGCAGTTTGCCTTTGGTGGTTTTATGCAGATTTCGGCCTAGCGAGTAAACTGGCCGCGTCTCTTTGACTTTGTGGATGACCCGTGGGGAGATATTAGCCTTTGCAACGTTGTGCAACATTTCATGGAGATGCCGAACATGGGACAAACTGACTTACAGGATTATCCAGAAATGTCAGATGGAGGTTACTAGCGTCCTCATGTACTCCAAGTTTGAAACTACCAAACGCTGCAATGCTGCATGTACACAGTAACCGGGGTCATTTCAAGTTCTTTTGTACCCAATGCTCCTTGGAGGGTCTTTTTCCAGAACCTTCGTGTCAAATGGGTCAAGAAACATACATGGCATAACACATTATAAGGCGGGTTACATCTGACCTAACCTTTGATCCTGACGTTGTATGGCCTTGGGTAAGGTGGCACTACGAATATGAGATTAAGCTTCCAGAAGGCGACTCTGGAAAAAAGGACCACTTTTCGTGTTTGACCTGAGCCGTGACGTCATCAGTGACCCAAAAGTAAAACAATGGACGCGTCACAGGATCGCAAGGTTTGGCGTTATCGATTGCCGTTCGAATCAGCCGAATCGGACGATTAGTTCTCAGGATAGAGAAGGGGTGTTCATCCTTGTCCGGTGGGGGGTCGTTTGAGGGCCCCCCTGTGGTTTTCTTGAGGAGGAGATAGAGCGCTGGTTTTTACACAGCTGAGGTTGTAACATCTGTACACGTTGAGAAGAATTTTTAGAATTCTTCATGCAACAGGTCGTGACCTGCGACCTTTCCGTCAAGGCCATGTCAGTCCTGTTTTTAGCCCAATCGAGCAATACATTTCATTTGTTGGAAATGGAGCTTTGCAATGCTGTGTTAGATGTATTTTTTTTTATAAATGCTGATGTCAATCCTTATTTTAGTGCGTGGGAGGGGCCAGGGCAGCAGAGGTCAAGCTAGACCAAGCGTGCATATGAAACTTTGACGTCAAAACCCGTTGTAATTTTGTATACGGGATAAATGATACGTACATTTGCAAGAATGCTTTATTACGCTCCACCACGTCAAAATTATTTTGACCAGCATCACTTACCGTAACGCAAAGCCAATTTGTAGGTCAGGGTCATACTGGGTCAGAGGAATTTGAGAATTCAAAAATTTCAATTTCGAGTGCGCCCCTTGCGGTGACCTTCAGAGACTATCACGACTAACACAGTGGTACGCTAGGATAAACAGGCCCGCCTACCTGCACACCAAATTAAGTAGCTCTAGCTAGAGTGGTTTTCGAGAAGGAGCGGTTTCCGCAAAACGACATGAGTGCTCCTCGCGGTGACCTTGGGAACTAAGGTGGCCGCGACCCCAAATAAACGACTCCCTCCCAGTCCCAGAAGAACTGGTCTACCAAGTTCGGCCACATCTTGGCATTTTCCAATGGCCAACACAACGGCCAACACGCTCGTGCTAATGGAATCGATTTATGTTTAAAAGTTTGGAAACTATGTTGCTCAGAAAACTTCGACATATTTTGACAATGCCAATTCGAGGTCATTAGCGTGACCTCGGAGGTCACGTTTTGACCTGACACCAAAAACCTGACATTGCTGAGTTGCTTACGTGACGAGCAACACACTGGTTTTTATCGCGTTGCTCAATCTCTCTTAGTTCAAAAGTTAGTAGGGATAGTTGTTTTAGGACCTCCGCCGGGCGAGGTGTAAAAATGATTCCACCTGGTGACGGTTAAACGCCGTCCCTCCGCCCGTCAATGGAAGGTGGCGAAACGCCCCAGTCAATGCCGGGTTAAGGATGGAATCATGGGTGTTGAATGCACAGCTGCCGGAACAAACATGACATGTACAATGGGAAAATGTTACAGTATGTCTTTCCCAAAATGCTGGTGTGAGCGCTGCCACACTTGCTATGTCGTATTTTCCACTGATGGATGGAACATGATAGGAGACAGGCGAATCCAATGAGAGAAAGGGGGAAAACAAGACATCAGAAACCACACAGCTAACTTTCGTTCACGTTCTTACAGCTTTCAGCCCGATACCGCATCGACCACAGTAGCCTTTCAAATTGAATAGGAAAAATGATGATGCCAAATAAGTCTGCCAGTACGCCCTAAACAGGCACAAAAACAGCAATCGAACTTGCCGATCTCCGGACTTTTGTTGTGTTGGTTATTTATAATCATAAGCATGTAAACTGATGATCAATTTCTTAGTTGCTGTTGTACCCACTTCCTGGCTTAAGCCCGCACAAGGGCTTTGAGTATCCCATCCTCCCATTATCTCGGACCAATCATGGCACTAGAGAAATTCGAGCCGTAGTCGCATGCCCTAGGCAATTCCCGTCAGAAATTTTTCCCCCTACATCCACCGTACGATTGATACAGATCACATAAAATCTCCTTATCACCAACATTCTGTTCAACTTTGGTGCCCCGCAGCACATGTAATGGTAGTCATTGGAGGTGTGGACCTGGTTGGTTATTGGGGCTTAGGGGCGCACCGACTGCAGGGTCATTCGGCGCCCAGGAGGTGTGGACCTAGTAACAAATGTAAGGCCATAACCTTCTGCATTAGAAGCATGTCATAATGTTTCAGAAGAGTCAAGGTCATGACCTAATCACATCAAGTTCAATATTTATTTTTAAAAATTAAGTACCACACACTACATTTTACAGACCCTATCTGACCTGTCATGAATCAGGCTGTAGTCAATGGCTTGACAATATATGCTGGATTTACTGACAAGGCATACCTGTAGATGTCTGCTCCTTGGGGTCCTCAGGATAATGAGATGGTTGAGGTTGAGGATGAGGATTTAGACTGGAAAAGAAAGGAGTAAATTTAGTAATTCAGCTCTTCTTGGACCTCAGATGAACAGTATGGGCTATTACAATGAACATATCACACACTCAGATCATCAGTGTATGCACTTACAAAGCCACTAACAAGTAGTGTCAGTGGTTAGCCGGAACATCAATTGCTGGTTTTACCTTTCAAAATAATTCAATTCCATTATCATCTTCATATAAAGGTCACACAGCTCAGCCCTCACACTCATACATGTACATTTATCAGCATCAGGGCTGATCCATCTGACCTCACTTAAAGTAGTCCAACATATGGGAAGAGCTGTGAATAAAAAACATATTTCAGACATTGGGATTGTGCTCTTCTGAGAGAATGAGATTGAATTTCACAATCACTGCCACCAGGGTGTGGGGGGGGAGGATAGGGGACACATCTCCACAAATTGGGAGATGGATTGAACAGTACATGTATGGGCAATGCATGAACAAAATGCCTTCGAGACCTGCTGTACTGCTCTTGTCCAGAGTAAGGCTTGGCATGGCTCAGCTTGGTTTCTCGCAATTGTTATGTCCAAGTTTGCAAACCATAGCAAGGATGATGACAAAATACTGGGGGCATCTTTGATTTTTCTCCAAATGGGACTGCAAGTTACCTGTCCAGGATAGCTTCAGCTGATCAGACCTTTTCCCAAACTACAGTTTCCCACCAAATTTAAGCCAATTTGCTACACAAACTTGAACAAAAATGTGAAACTGTCCCAATGTGAGGCAAACTGCTCCATTTCCAGAATATCCGACCCAAAAATCTGAAAAGCCATCCTAAATTGAAACATTTGCCTCAGCTCTGCAACAAGATACTGTCAGCAATTGCCAAGATCTGCAAACTGGGCTATGCCATGTTGGGGAAGCTAACCATGCACTGGAAACAACTTAAGTGATGGTTTATTATATGAATGAGTGGATATTCCATACAAAATTTTTAGCATACTTATATTTTCTATTTTCTCCGCCTTAAACTTGGGCTTAGTCAACTATTCCAATTAGTTTTACCGAGTAGGTGCCAGGATTTTAGCAGGGCTCACTGATTAGCGTGACGACCGCAGCAGTGCTGGACTGTTGTACTAACATTAACATGAACCCTCCATAGCAAAACCGTCCTGATCACCAACCCACCCTTCAGTTTTCTTGCGCTTAAACAAATCAAACAAACTCGCCTGCCTCTTCATCTTGACAGGCTTAGAGTGGTAACATTTTCAAGAAAGAACCATGCCACTGACGAAACGCGCCCGCCAACAGTCATAAGATTTGTCTGGGATGCATGCCGTAAGTTGTGCTTCCAAAAATGTTCCCAAATCACTCCATGATCCAAAATATCCTTCGTCGACACGATCATGCTTTGCGTAAACCTCTGGCTTGCAGCTCATTAAGGCCTACATTTCCGGTTACGCTACAAAATGAAAGTCGTTGTTGTTGTTGTTGCTGTTGCATTGCTGCGCTACTCCTGGCTGCTTTTTCTTTGCATGGGCAAGGGCTTTTGACTGGGGGGGCAAAGTGAATGACTGGGGGGGCATTTGCCCCCCCAGTTAACATGTTAAAATAGGCCCTGGTATGGCCGATTCCCGGCAGGGGAGGCGGATTCGCTATCCCCCTTTCCCCCGAGATCTCGAGAACTACACATCCGATTTCATCGCAGCAAACGGCAGTCGATTCGGCATGAGGTAAAGCATATTTTTATAAAAACGGGTTCTCAAAATCTTGAAGGAGGGCAAAAATAGTGGAAATGGGGGATAGTTTTGACTTGTTACGACTCTGCTGTTTATGGAACCGAATGTGATGAAATTGACATGAATAGAGAGCGTATGGATGAGACTTCTACCGTTGGTTCATATATCTGAAACTTTGAGAAAATTCGTAGGCGTCCACAGATGTTTCAAAAGTGGAAAGATTATTTTTTTGGAAACCGAAAAATAGTTAAAAACATCTTTTTAACATCTACTGGTTGTGTCATGCCGAAGAAATACGAACAATATTACATTGCGTGTAGAATGTTAGCATAGGCGGTGCCAGGGGCATGAGAAGGGGGAAACTGTCATCGTCAAATGTTCATGAGGTCAACTTACGACCTTTGATCTTGAATGGCCTCTAATGACTATAGAGTCTTATGGAATGGTTTTCAGTGCATTTGATATTGTTTGAAAATGTTTCCAATCATTTGAATTTACTCTGTTTCCAAAATTCCATTTAATGGACGGTGTTATACAGGGTGCACGCACTGACATTTTAGGTCATAGCTCCGTGACTCGACCTGATTGTTTGACTTTTGACCTTGATCTGGTCTTGTAAAGTGACCTCAGATGAGCAAAATTTTATTGATATGCTTGCTCAACGACTTACACATATACCCTTGTAGAGTTTTAAGTTCTATGTTAAAAACGTTATTTTTGGCAGACATTTTCCTTTTACCTTCAACAGAGCTAAAAGTGGCCTCAGGTGCGTCTGAAAAACGTTACCTGGCTGCGAACCCTGAGCAGAATAGATTGCGAAATTCTGCTATAGTACGTAGGAAGAAAAGGTAAGAAAAGGTGACCAAGTTTCGTGAAGCTGCGTCAAAGAACCCTGGAACTTCAAACTAAAAAACCCGAAGGGGGGGGGCGGATAATGATGAGGACTGAGAAGCGGCAGAGAGCCGCTGCCCGGCGGCGCGCGGCGGTGCCGGGCGCCGCCGGTCCCGTCACCGCCGGTCACCGCCCGTCACCGCGCCGCCGTCAACACCCCACCGGCTCGGCCCCGCTGTTTCCACGCCGGCCGGCATCGATTTTGGCGGCGAATTTCGCAGCGCCACCTGGCCGCCGTCCGGCCGAATCCAATTAATGGTGCACGAAGGCGGACGCAGCCGGAAAATTGGCGTATCTCCGGGCGGCCGCCCGAATTAATTGCGCCTCGTCCTGGAGGAGCGGCATTGAGCTACGGCGCGTGCCGGCTGCTGGTCCGGCTCGCCGGGCTAATTACCGCCCGGGGCGGGTTCACTGAATGGGGCGGCTCTGTGGGCGCCGGAGCGTCTCCCGGGACGTGGGGCGCCTTTCGAAGCCTGTCTGGGTGGCCGGCGGCGGCTGCTGCGCCGTGGAGCCGGCGGCTGGGACTCCCACCAGATCGGCCCGGCCGGTGATATTGCCCGGGGTGGGAGAAATACGGCCTGAGGGATTTGGTGCGGAGCTATTTATTCAGGGCTGCGTGGCGGCCGAGCGTCTGCCGGTCCTGGCTCCGCCGCTCTGCCGGTCCTGGCTTCACCGCTCTGCCGGTCCTGACTCGGTGCCGCCCCGCCAGCCGCTGGGCTCCTGGGTCGGTCCCTGGAGGTGTATCTCAGAGGCTGGGACCGCTGGGACCGGGCGGACCGGCTGTCGGCGGTCGGCGCTGCCGGCAGGTCTGCCCGTTGTCCACTCTCCCTCGTCCTCTCCGCGGGCTCGTCACTCCGGCCGCGGTCCTCTCCGCCGGGCTCGTCACTCCGGCCGCGGTCCTCTCCCCGGGCTCGTCACTCCGGCCGCGGTCCTCTCCTCGGGCCGGTGGCGGCGTGCGGCCGCCGCTCGGCCCGGCGGTCTGGTGTCGGCGGCGCCGCTGCCTGCGGCACTCCGCCGCCGCAGCAGGCCGCCTGGCCGGCGCTCGTGCGTTTGACGGCCCGGCGCTGGTTCGGCGGTCGGGCGTCTGTCCCCGCCGCTGCGTCGCCGCCCTCCCCGGGCCGTGACGCCAGACCGGGCCGGCGGTCGGCCTCGTCTCCTCGGCTCCGCGTCCGGCCCCTCCGCCGTGTGCGGTCTGTGGCCGCCGTTCGGAGCCGGTCTGGCGGTCCGAGCTCAGCGCAGCTGTCCGGCGTCCAGCTCCTCCTGGATGGCGAGGGATGATTTGGGATGGTCGCCCGCCTGTCGGATTTCCCCACTGGAGGTCCGGAAGTGACGTGTCAAGATATGCTGGCGGGCCATTTGTCGAGGCGACAAGTTATCACGGAGAATCGTTGGCACTGACATTGCCTTTTAGTTCAAATTCGGCGCGGCGCCGTCGTCGAACGAGACAGGGCCATTATTTGGCGCTCCTCGGCGTGAGCATTGGGCCGGAAAGCGATGGTTCATTGTTGAAACTGCCAGATGTATCACGGCCCTCCTGATCTTTATCACTCGCTGTCTCGTTCTTTTCATGTGTTGCGTATCCCGTTGTCAATGATAATCTTGCATTCCTGCGGATCCGTATGCCTGTGTATTGTGTGAGCAGCTTTGGCTTGTGCGTTTAACGCGGACTCTTGTCCAATCGACATGGCGTAAAAGAAAATTTCAGTCACAGCGACATTCCGTGACACGGTTTGTGGGCGGATGGCTGTTCCGGCGGCCAGCGTGGCCGGCGGGCGGCGGTCGACGCCGGCCCGGCGGTCGCGCCTCTGCTCCGCCGTCCGTCCCCTCCCGCGCTCGCCTGACGCCGCGCCGGCCGCCGGCAGGACCACATCCAGGAGATCTTCTCGGTGTACGGGCCGGTGAAGCTGGTGGACCTGCCGTCGAAGCGGTTCCACTCGGACCTGAACCGCGGCTTCTGCTACGTCGAGTACGAGACGCCCGAGGCGGCCGAGACGGCCATGAAGCACATGGACGGCGGCCAGGTGCGTGCTCCCCGCCGTCCTCGCCCTCTGTCGGCGTGTGGTAACGGCTCCTGGCTGGTGGTTGATTTGCTGCGGTCATGGTGGTGGCGTGGCCACTGGCGGAGCCGTGCGGTGACTGGTTTACGGTCGTGTGGTGATTGTGTGCAGTTGCTTGGCTACTGGCCGGGTTTTTTTGTTGACTGAGGTTCACTGGGTAAGTGACTGTTGCCCGGTGGGTAGCGGGGGGTTACGTGGTGACCGAACGCCGATTGCCTCGACGGACCATGGTTATCTGGTGCCTGACGGTAGTCTGGCTACCGGCGGTTGCCCGTTGACTGGCGTTTATCGCGTGATTGACTGACGGCTGCCCGTTGACTGAAGTTTATCGTGAGATGGACTGACGACTGGCGGCTGTCCGTTTACTGGCGTTTTTCGTCTGACTGACTGACGACTGTCTGTTAACTGACGTTTATCGTGCGACTGACTGGCGGCTGTCTGCTGACTGACGTTCTTCGTTTGACTGAATGACACTTGTCCTTTGACTGACGTGCATCGCATGGCCGACCGACGGCTGTCCTGTGACTGGCGTTTACGCGCGACCGACTGACGTCCGTGCCGGCACTGTCCGCCTGACGCCGCCGTACGGCCGTGCCCGCCAGATCGACGGCCAGGAGGTGACGTGCGCGCCGGTGCTGCTGCCGCGGCCGCGGCCCCGCCGCTCGCCGCTGCCCATGATCCGCCGGCCCATGCCGCCGCGGTACGCCAACCTGCCCAGGTCAGTCGCCGGCCAGGTCACGGGGTCAGGCCAGGGGTCAGACGGTCGGTCACGGTTCAGGGGGGGGGGGGGAATGTAGTGGGTACCATGTTCGACTTGTGACTTAAAGGTCTCCGGTGTGAGTTTGGGGAATAGCGACATTTCGCCGCCCCTCAAGACAACGGGCGTAAAAGGTTACGACGCGAAATGATCCTGGAAGTCGAGAGCTTCGACAAATATCCCAACAGCTAACCAACCAGCACGGATCGGGCGCAGCTGGGCTGGGCGGGGGTCAGCTGGCCGTGTCAGGGGTCAACTGGTCACGTCAAGGGTCAGCTGGTCATGGCAGGGGTCAACTGGCCACGTCATGACTCAGATAATGTTGTCGTTCTCAGTTGGTCATACCATGGTCCATTTTGTCAGGACAGGGGTCGGTTGGTCATGTCATGGTTCAGATCGTCATGTCATGCTTTAGCCTCGACTAACCCCAATCTTGATATTGGACCTTATGCACGCCAGACATTGGGCGGTGCACTGGCTAAAAGTTCCGGCATATTAAACTGTTTTCATGCGATACCAAATGGATGGTTGTTCGGATCCCTTATGCATGTTTTATTCCCAGTGCCTTTGATGATAATGTAAATGGTCGTAGGATCAGCTACAGCAGCAAAGTAGCGCGTGCAAACAGTAAATGTGTTCCCGCACGTTTTACCCTTAATTAGCCTCTCCCCTGCCGGCGATAAACAACCTCGCTCCGGCTCGGTGCGCTCCAAGGTTAGACCGAAGAATGTCGAATGCAATGTGTAAGCAGTCACTCACAGGTTAAATAAAACAAATAAATAGGTTAAATAAACACACACCATAAAATAAAACAGCGGTTTTATTTTCTGCAGTCTTTGTCCTTGCTGTTTTATCGATCACACCGGGCGTGGTCGTCAGAATCCCCTCAAGGTAATGGTCACAGCTTCCGTCACCTGTTGCTGGTCTTTGGCCGCTGCTGTTGTTGCCCTCTTGCTGGTTTGTGATTGCCGTGTTCTGGACGGTCGCTGACAGCTGGGTCGTCCTCGGCAGGTACCGGCGCCGCACGCCGCCACCGCGCATGCGCCGTTCGCCGCCGCCGCCGCCGCCGCGGCGCCGCCGCTCGCGGACGCGGTCCCGCAGCCCGCGCCGCCGCCGCCAGCCGACCCGCAGCCGCAGCCGCAGCCGCTCCAAGTCCCGCTCCAGTTCGGCCTCCAGCCGCTAGGTGGCCGCCCGTGGTTGCGGCGGTCGCCGGAGAGATGGCAGCGCGGGCGGCCGCGGGCTCCGTGGGGGTATTTGAAGGAGGAGTGGTGGGCGCGAGGGACGAACGCTGCCGCTCGGATGGATGTGTGCGCGGAGGAGTAGCCGTCTGCGTGGTCATGGCGTCATGGCGTCCTTTCGGCCGTGTCATCTGGAATGAAAAAGTTGTGTGCTGCTGGCAAATCGTAGATGCAAGTTCCCTTCGACTGCGCCGCCGTTTTATTGGAATGAAACTCCAATAAAGTTCACGTCATTGCAGCCAAGGCGTCGCGGATGCGGTTTTGCTGTCGTGCTTCCCCTATCCACGGCGAAAAATTTCCGGAAGAGTTTTGGTAATGGTTGTCTCAACTCACGCGTAATGGTTGCGTATGAAATGTGTGTATGCGATTGAATGTGTCGGTGGGACATTTAGACAGGATTGTTGTTTTCGGCCCGTCATGCGATTCAAACCGTCGGCATCCGGCCTCAGGAGGGGATAGAAAGTAGTGACGTGCGCCGTCAGCCTCCCCGCCCCTCGCCGACCCCCCGGCGGAGGCAGCGGTCATTCACCTGCGCTCCTGTCGTGGTTCATCACTCCCGCTGCGTCTGGTCAATACATCCATTTCAAGTGACGGGCGTGGGTTTGTGAAGGACTGCTGCGCCGGCGATGTCGACCGATTCTGGAGCCGTGATTTGGCTGAAGAGGATTCCAGGACGGGTGGACTGACGCCAGGCCCATTTCACAGCCCTCGCGTCTCAAACTGTGTCCACAGTGGATGCGTGGGGGCAACCTATCAGTGCTACTTGTGAGTAATGGTTCTGTGATCCATCAAACCGACCAAGAGCTATGGTTACGTGCAGTTTCGCGTCGATTAAAAGCCAGCCTGGCTGTAAAGATAGATAATGGATTGCAGTCGGTCAACATGCGCTTGTCACGCCCACTCCTGTGCTCAGAACCTGAGGAGGACATGAGTGCCAACTGGTCCGGACGGCAAATTGGTGTCTCGAATGACCGAGCGCCCGCCGGAAAAGGTCAAGTCATCGAGCGGAATATCGGCGGCAACAGCTGCGATGTGTTGTTCGGTAGTTAAGCCCGCCGCCAGTCTGGCGTATTAGCAGCGTCTTCAGCCGAGGCTGCTGGTCCGATGCTGTGACGTCATCTGGAGCATAACGCTGGATTGCGGAACTTCGCTCCGCGCGATGGTGGCTTCTGAAACTGTTTGTCGTGCCAATGAGGTTTCCGTAAACGAGTCACAGCGAGCTTGCCTTTCGGTTTTCTATGTTGGGTAGGAATGCGTCACTCCAACCAGTGTTGAGTGAGAATGCGTCAGTAAAGTTGGCGGCCACTCCATTGAAACAGTTCCGTATTCATAGAAAACACCTGCTACTGCACAACACCATGCATCGGGAGAGCGCTGAGGTCAATTAAGTGAACTGGTTGCGGGGACGGGCAACTCATCTGACGCGGTTCCTCACCAAATCCCAGGTGAATATCCACGTAACAGACCTGGCAGCGCAGTTCCTGTAGATGAGACCGACGCTATGAGATCGAGTTTCCTATCATAGAGATGCGATGGAAGCAGGGAAGCCTCTGGAGAAATGACTGGTTATTGCTTCCGACCGCGTCGCTTGTGACGGTGCTACACGACACCACTGACGGTGTCGCTCGTGACGGTGTCATATGACACCACTGACGGTGTCGCTTGTGACGGTGCCATATGACACCACTGACGGTGTCGCTTGTGACGGTGCCATATGACACCACTGACGGTGTCGCTTGTGAGGGTGTCATATGACACTACTGACGGTGTCGCTTGTGACGGTGCCATATGACACCACTGACGGTGTCGCTTGTGACGTTGCCATATGACACCACTGACGGTGTCGCTTGTGACGGTGCCATACGACACCACTGACGGTGTCGCTTGTGACGGTGTCATATGACACTACTGACGGTGTCGCTTGTGGCGGTGCCATATGACACTGCTGACGGTGTCGCTTGTGGCGGTGTCATATGACACTGCTGACGGTGTCGCTGACAGTGACGCACCACTCCTGCTCTCCGCCGCAGTTTGGCTGGCGCCGGCCGGCGCGTCCGCTGCTGGCGCCGCGCAGACTGCAGGGCCGTCGTCGCCGTCGGCGGCGGCGGCGACGGCTCAGTTGGCCGTCGGCTGCGACGGCTCGTGCGTCGCGTCACCGCTCCGTCCGCATCGCCGGCCGGCCCGCGACGAGCCCCGTCTTCGGCGACCGCCGGCCGCCACGGCGACGACCGAAACCGACGCTAAAGAGTCGACCGCGCAAGAGCCGCCACCGGAGCCGACCGCCGTCGCCGCCCGGCCGAAGGAGGCGAGAAGGGAGGGCTGAGGACACCTCCAGAGACGGTGTGGTCACGGGCGCAGCCATGATGGAACTGCTGTGGTCGTTCAGACGGCCCATGTTCAACATGAACTTCTTCAACAACATGAAGACGCACAATGGAAACAAAGGTGGGTGCGTCAGGCTGTCGACGCACTGTAAGGGTTGACCTTTCTGGACGTGATGAAAATATTTCATCCTTGGAAGGAAACTGCCTTTTGTTTGTGATTTCGTTTCAAACAGTACTTTGTAGGGTAAAAAAATACGAACAAATAGTAAGTGCGTGAAGAAGATAGGTCAATTAGTTGTAGGCCTATGGTGTCATGACTATTGGTCGTGTTGACAATGGCATGATTTCTGTGGAGTGTGAGCAAGGGAAAATTTCATTCCTAGTTCCAGACTGGAGATCTGATGGTTTCTCCGACCCTTTTAAGCGGCCAGAAAAAAAGAATGTAACGTAGTCAGAACAAAATATTCAGAAAATGGTAATGGCGTTACGGCGGTCCTATTCGACGTCAGGCCCTGTGTTACAAAATTGCACATTTATGACGTAAGATAACAGACATGATTTCCAAACGATGATTCACCAGTTTATTCCAAACCGTCAACAAACATTTACCATGGATAACTCACTGTGTTAATTGTACATTAGAGCTTCGTCAGTGCGTTTACTGATCACTGTCGGCCGTTTAGACACAGCTCAGCCGAGTTCCTGCAAAGACTGAAGTGCATATAAATACATCACCCGCAACAGCGGACACACATTTGGAAGATATTCCAAATGACTCCTGTGTGCTGGAGATGGCTAACGTGGAAAACTGCGCCTTTGCGGATTGGAAATGCTTTGGTGGAGTGCTCAAAGTTTCGGAATGCTCAGTCCACGTACCGGCTGCTCAATATTGGTAAGATCTGCTGGCAAGAGTCTTGAACAGCAAAAATGCTCATGATTGAAAGAAATATTCCGTCTTGGTTGACTTTTCGTAGCTGGGCCTCGTGGGCCCGCAGATTTTCACTAATAATGTTTGAAACACACATTTTCTTCTAGAAAACGCACATGAACTCTGGAGCACATCGTCGATTGCATTCAATGTACATTCTGTAACCATCCGCCAATGTAATGCAACATGACGCAGCACGCAGAGCAGCGTTCATTGGCCTGAGCCAGCTCATGACGTCTCACAGCAGCTGTAAATAGGACACGGCCGAATGGGGCACACTGGAAAACGCAAGACATCGCTCTGGATGTAAATCGGGATGTGGAGTTACAAAATACGTGTGTACTCATTCGCCAGTCGCCACCCGTCTAGATTCAAATATGTTGAGTCCTTCAGTGGCGGAAAAGGCTCCGACTTTAAACGAGCTCCAAGAAATTGCACCGGAACAAACATGTTAGATCATTAACGATGCTATTTAGGCAAGCCGTGTTCTCTCGACGAAGTCCAGAACTTTCTCTTTTGTGCGCTCCGTGGAAATTTCATATGACGCAAGTTGCCTTTGCACTGGCAGCGCTACAAATGCTGCGTGTTTTTGTGTGACGTTGAAATAAAATGATAAAACGTTTTAATCAGTGAGTACCTGATTAAAACGTTATTTTGTTCGGAACTCCATTGTTATGTCGGTTCTCTGTAAACAGGGAACGATTGCAGTTAGGGCAGTTGCCAGGATTTCGCCGAGGAGAGTGCCAGGACAAACACTCTTCCCCCCCAACTCAAAAGCAGGAATTCCTCTGATTTGGGCCACTTTATTTTTGAGTTCCAGGAGTTTGCTCTACTTTCAATTCTGATGCGTAAAGAAGCGTAAATTTTGAATTTAAGGATTGGGACATGGCCCCCTTCCCCATCCCCCGCCCTCTTGGCTACGTCTCCGATTGTAGCCACTGTATTCCACGACCACTTTGTTAAAAACTTTGTCATCGCCGTTCACACTGTGCTTCGACTACAAACGCCAAACCGTCGTATTCCATCGCCATAGCTAGTGGCTTTCGTTAAAGTACTCGCTCAGTCACACAAGCAAACGATAACGACAGACTATCTAACCATGTTGACGACAAACTGCAGTTCATCGACCATCCCGATCCCTTGGCCAGATGCATGCTAACCGGGCTCTCACGCGCCTTCTCACCCGTGAACGTTTGTCACCGAGTGAGCTGTGAGAACAGCGCGTGTGCCAATTAATACGCGTGCGATTTTGGAGCACGCTAGTGTCATGTGGTCTGGAGCTGCGGAGGCAGCTTGGAACGCCCGGAGGGATGTAGCACAACGGCTTAGCTTTTCTGTCCGGCACCCGGCGATATCATGATGTTTTTATTTCATTATGACGAGGTCTGCAACGCGCGCAGTTTTACAAAATTGTCAAAATGCAAAACAGCTGCCGACCTTACATTTCTTTGCGTAGGGTGCTCATTCGTCGGACTTTTGTTGGGGCACCAGCTATGCCTAGCTACTTGCATGGATGAATTTGCATACCTAAATGTTTGAAGATAGCCGTAATTAGAGTTCTCACCTCCGTGTCGGAGGTGAGAACTCTAAGGATTAAAGGAAATAATTACACTGAAGAAGGATCAAACGAGGACAAGTAAACGAATAATACTTCTTAACAGTCACCCGACGAGCAAGACCCAAGTGGTTTATCTCTAAATTTGGAATTATATCTTGTTAAATATCGTTTTGCACATCACTTTGTCTTCTTGTATTTCGTCATAAAATGTACGTTTATCGAACGAAGTATTCGATTCTGTCGCACCTGAAATTCCATCTGAAATTGGAAGTTTTGATATCACGAGCACCTATGATCTTGTACGGTGCCATTACTGGGACAAAATGTCATAGCTTTGGACGAAACACCTTGGAAGCTAACGCATTCCGTACGGAAATGCATGAAATCTAACTAACTGTGCTATCTTCTGGTGGAAAAATTGACGATTCAGTGCCCAATGGCAGCGAAGTAACCTGACCTCGAGATCTCCGGAAAACGTAAAGGCCGAACCTGGCCAGCCGGCCATTTAATTTGTTTTTTTTCTGCTTGTTGAAGTAAGACTCACTCGGCCTACGGCCTCGTTTGTAAATATTAAAAGCCACACAGTCTCTGCAGCATGGTTCTCTACTCGTTTGTTACGGCATCGCCCAGAACACGGCGGCAGCATGCTATCAAATTCAACGAAGCAATTTTCCATTCTGAGCTACGACCAATCATCTGACTTGACTTAACAGTGCCTGCCCGAGATTGAAAGCGGTTGTTTGAAAGCAAAAAATATGGACGAAAAAGTAGCGGACGTTCCGTCGTCTACTTCATATCTTCCCAAAGCGGCTCTTATACCACAAACCCAGGAATACGATTTCACAATCAGACCTGCTGATATTTTCAGACAGCAGGAGTTTTGCCTACTGGCTACAGCGTGCTTTAAACAATGCCGACAGCCCAGCGAAAATTCTGAACGCAGTGCGTGCCGCAATAAAGTGCGCGAGACACGGTCTTTGGGAAACAGTCACATGAACCACACCGTCATCTTCCTCACCTAGGGGTACAGATTTCTGGAAATGATTGGAAGGGGGGGGGGCGAGCCAAGGGCCCGACAACCAAACCTCCCCGCATGTGGGTTTCTCAAAGAATTTAACCCACTTTATGTTGACCAACTGAAATGCATAAGTTTTTTGCCACTATTAATCAAATGAAAAACTGAGTTTATCCCACGTGTACAGGCATATATAGACAGAAGGTAGAAAGCTGTATGATACACAGCTTTAGACATTATTCTTTACTTTCCGCCCATCTCTTATCCTTTGCGGCCGTTGTTTTGTTATAATTACTCATTTCCCTTTAAAACTGGAGGAAAATATTGGAAGAGGAGCCCGAGCCAACATCGGTTGGGACCAAATCAGCACTGGGTGGGTCAGGGCCCTCTCAAAAGAATACAAATCGACACCCCTGTTCCCACCCCACCCGAGCATCTTGAGGTGTTAACAGACAAGCGTCTATCTAGTTAGTCTCTCAGTATGTTGAAATATGACACTGCAACATTGCGATATATTGAGTCTGTTGAAATGCATTGCTGATGTAGAGGTGAGAGGCATCATATTATTCGCTTTTTTCTCTCACGTTTGTTATCTTTGCCAGATATCGCTGCGCTTGAAATGAGGTCCATCCGGACGCTTCGAAAACTCCCCGATAATTAGTGGCCTGTGTTCTCCCCGTCAGTCGATGGCTTGTGTTCTCCTCATCAGCGGGTGGCCTATGTTCTCCTCATCAGTCGGTGGTCTGTGTTCTCCTCAACAGTCAGCAGTCTGTGTTCTCCTCACCAGTTCGTGGTGCATGTCCTCATCGGTCGGTGGTCTGTGTTCTCCTCATCAGTTGGTGGTCTGTGTTTCCCTCATGAGTCGGTAGTCTATGTTTTTCACATCAGTCGGTCGGGCATCAGTCGCTGGCATGTGTGCTCCTCACCAGTTGGTGGCCCGTGTCCTCATCAGTCGGTTGTCTGTGTTCTTCTCGCCAGTTGGTGGTCTGTGTCCTCATCGGTAGGTGGTCTGTGTTCTTCTCATCAGTTTGTGGTATGTGTTCTCCTCGTCAGTCGGTGGCCTGTGTTCTCCTCGTCAGTCGGTGGCCTGTGTTCTCCTCGTCAGTCGGTGGCCTGTGCTCCCCTCATCAGTCGGTGGTCTGTGTTCTTCTCATCAGTTTGTGGTATGTGTTCTCCTCGTCAGTCGGTGGCCTGTGTTCTCCTCGTCAGTCGGTGGCCTGTGTTCTCCTCGTCAGTCGGTGGCCTGTGTTCTCCTCGTCAGTCGGTGGTATGTGTTCTCCTCGTCAGTCGGTGGCCTGTGCTCCCCTCGTCAGTCGGTGGCCTGTGCTCCCCTCGTCAGTCGGTGGCCTGTGTTCCCCTCGTCAGTCGGTGGCCTGTGCTCCCCTCGTCGGTCGGTGGCCTGTGTTCCCCTCGTCGGTCGGTGGCCTGTGTTCTCCTCGTCAGTCGGTGGCCTGTGTTCTCCTCATCAGCCGGTGGCCTGCGTTCTCGCTGGCAGTCGGCGGTCTGTCTTCTCCCGTCGGTCAGTGGTTTCTGCTCTCCCGTCGGTCGGTGTCTATGTCCCCCCGGCGGTCCCCCCCGGGCGGCAGTTCCGGCGCCGGACAGGGCGGCGGACGCGGCGCGCGGTGGCGCTCCTTTGTGCCCGCCGGCCTGGCCCCGGGCCAAATGGCCGGCCGAACATGACCGATGGAGCGGCCTCGTGCCCCCGGGCGGGCTGCCGCGGCCGCGCTGTGGCGCCCGCGCCGCCGCCGCGGGTGCGGAGACACCCCGCTCCCGTGGTCGATGTCAGCCCGTGGGAAATGTCGCCGCTCTGGCCTCCGCGTGCGACATTCGCGGGGAGAGATCGGTGAAGGTGTGCGTGCTCGTTGTCCGGAATGATTTATGGCGGAGGCTATCGGGCCTGAGCAATAGCGCAAAAATGGATGTCGTCGAACCACCAGCATACATGAAGCACGTGTCATTATTAGCACAGGCTATCATCACTACGTTGTGCGTTAGAGGCGCAGCGACTTTTGGTAAGTAGGTGACGTCAGGTCATATGTCATCGTGCGGTTGCCAAATATCATCCAATTATCCTCGACAATGGCATCCATGACAGCCGCAGTGCCAACATCCTGCTCGATTCTCAGAAAAGATCAGCTCTGGTGGTCTCATTATTATAGTCAGCTCACGGTCCAGGAGCTGTGTGGCAACGGTCTCAAGTCAAGGGGGCGGGATGTGTCTGGTGACATATCCGGGCATTACCAGAGGAGGGCGGTTTTTGTGTTTCCAGGCCGTGTCAGGAGAGCAGCGCTCGATCATATCTCAGGCCGGGTCGTCATATGTCCAGGTGTCGCCAGGCAGAGGACAGCTCTGATAGTCATATCTCCGGGTATTGCCAAGGAGAGGACAATTCTGGTCGTCATCGCCAGCTATTGTCAGGGAGAGGACGCCTGTAGTCCCATCCCCCGACATCGTCAGGGAGAGGACGGCTCTGATCATATCTCCCTGCCAGGGAGATGATCGGTCCCTCCGGTCGCCCTCCGGGCCCTGCTCGCCGTCCGTAGCGGGCCGGCCGCTCAGTCGGCGCCGCCGTCGCCGCCCAGACCGCCTGTTTACCCCTCGGCGACGACATCTGATCCCGGGCGGCAAATGAGCCGGGCTTCCGCCGCCATCGGCGCCGCCGACGGGAAATCCCGCCGAAGCCGTCCGCTTGGCCAGGGCCGCCGCTGCAGCGGGGCGCGGACACCGCGCGAACGGGGCCGCCTCGTTTCAAGGCTGCTGATCGATGACCGTGTTCCCCACGTGTGCAACAGCCCGCACGGCAGGCGGGCCGGTGGTCCCATCAAGTTGGCGGCGGCATTGGAAACAACGGCCCAGAAACTGTGTGGACCGTTGCCACACAGCTCCTGGGCCGTGAGCTGACTATAACAGTGAAACATCATTTTGGCTACTTATGGCTTTAGCCCTACCATTTTTGAAAACGATCTCACGCTGACGGTGTCCTCTCCTCACGAAGGCTCAGGCTGCGCGTCTCTGTCAAGTGATAGCCGTGGTCATCTGCTGGCACTCGTCAACTTCCTCAGATGTAGCCTAATCCCATGTGAACTGCTGTCGGAAGTCTGGTGCCAGTTCGTGTGAGCTCCTGGTCACAGCTGAGCAAGGCAGAGCCGAATCAGAGGCGGTTTTTGCAAGGCGGCAGCAGCGTTGATTCCCGACTGTGGAAGGCCCGTTGCCAGTCTGACAAATGCCCGCAAATCCAAGGCCCACACATCATGCCCTCATTAATTTTTACAGTGGACATTTTATCGGCCTCTTGCGCCACCGCTGCCGGCGCTGCCGACCATCGATTAGCGCTGTTGCTGGCGTCGATTTGTTCTGCTCGTCTGCACGCTTGTAACAAGGCTGCGGCAGTCCTTTCCGACGGCCCTGTCTGCAGTGAGGCCGACTGTGATCTCATCTTCCCCTCATTCACGCTCGGATGGTCCGGCGGATGATTTCTGCTCGCGTGAGCTCTCCACTCCCCCGGAAAAGGCGGTTAACAATTCGATCAGTCCACTCTTCGATTCCCTCGCCTTTGGCGGCTGGGCCGCCTGGATCCGTCCTGGCCTCTGACTGGACGATGGGCAGGCATGCTTCTGAGGGTTCTGCAACCTCGAAAAGTTACGTCCGTGGTGCTCGTCCAGTTCCAGTGCGGCCGTACCCTCATCTTTTGATCTGCGATGATGTGCCGGCGCAGTCTGTCAGGTATCCCTGTCTGAGCGGAGCCTGACGGTGTCTGCTCCCCGCCGTTGCCCGTGCCCGGATTCTTCAGTAATTACAGGGGGGGGCAGGGGGGAGGAGGGGCGCCCGTCTCGCCACACTCCGCCTAGAGAAGAACAGACGGTCGCCGTTAGAGTAAGGCGTGAGCCTTTCAAGTCAGGCTCACGCCTGCAGTTGGTATTGGTTTCAAGGTCCGTGTTCTGTAGTTTCTTCGCATGCAGTTTCAATAGTACCAGAAGTGGTAGCTCTTTAGTTTCTATAGCTGGTTGGGGCGAGCTGTAGTTGGGCGAGGCAAACTGCATTCGGATGGGGTCTAGTGTAGCCAGGTGGGGTCTGGTAGGGTCTGCTGTTGTCGGACGGAGTCTGCAGAGGCCAGATGTGGTCTGCAGTGGTCGGATGGGGTCTGCTTTAGCCGGCTTGGGACTGCTGAAACTGGGCGGCGTTTGCTGCTGACCAATCTTTATATCCGGCTGTCGTGTCCGCAGTACATACCAGTCTGATGCACGAAATGGCCATACGTCACTTAGGAATGTTTACGCGGGCGCGGGACTGAAATTCGCGAAACATGTTGACAAGACAGCCTGAAGCAGGAGTCTGGCATTAGATTTGTTCATTAGATCTCCACAGGCTGCAATAAATCTTCTCAGTTCCCGTGGGAAATATCTACGCGCGTGGCTACGTATCACGCGAACTTCAGGTAACGCTCTGGATACTGCTCTGTTGTTTGTGAAGAAACAGCAGAAGCCCAGGCCTTGCCTGGATCGCTGGAATTTAACAGAAACCTTTACTGAGGCTGGCTTCTTACTGCAGTGGTACATATATATACCCCTTGCATATTCCGATGAGCGTAAACCTTTACAGCGAGCTGTCACATTTTCATCCACTCGTCTCGTAACGGTCAGTACCTTTTTCCAACCCCCTGTGTAGCAAAAAAGGCAAAAAAAAAACAAAACAAAACAAATGACTCTCCTTTACTACGCAGTTTTCACCTTTCAGTGCGAGCCTAGTTTAGTAGAAACACAGTTTGGTTGTACCTTACGAACGGGTTGCCGTCAGCTGAGCGATAACTTTTCTGCAGACTAGTGACTGAAGCAAATACGTTGTTACTTTAATTGGCTGTGACTGGCATAAGTTGCGATCCACTCCATGTATGTATGTGTGTATGTATTAACGTGTTTGCGTGGTCGACACCAACGGTGTGGCTACGATGCCCAGCGTCATAAAGACAAAAAAATGCAGTTCAAATTCCTATTGAAAACTACCCAAAAATATACAAAATATGCATTAAAAATACTATATCTATATTAAAAAAACCAGAAAAGGCAAATTAGTCAAGCACTCACAAAACATACGCAACTAATACATGCACAATACATACACAATGTTAACTCAAAGCAGTTCAGACAATGAGTCACAGTATATTTATTCAAAGCCTCAACAAACCTATTTGCAGACAGGCCAGTTCTGTCCGATGGCAGGGGACTGCGCAGGGCTGGGGCACGCCTGCAAAAACTGCGCTTTCCTGCATTCGCACGAGAATCCGGCACGTGCAACTGGTGGTCCTGTCTCGTGCTACGCTCGCGCAGTGAACCGCCAGTGTGAAAAACACTTGCCAATGCCTCAGGCTCACCATCCGTGGCACCTTATGTAGCAGGCAGAGAGTGTGGTATTTATACAACTCATCAGATGACATCTCGCGAAGCCTCTTTCTCAGGCCCGACACATGCTCGAGTGTAGTACGACCAAAAATTACCCTTAGATTTGGTCCCTAGACCCGTTTCCGAAACACAACCGGATCTGAGACAGAACTAAGGTTACTAAAGCGTTTCAATGGCACCACCAGGAATGTGATGCCGCAAGTGGGAAAGGCCCGAATGCATGCCGATAGGTTGCAGTGGCGAGGTAGGCTCGGCACGTGCCAGACACGAGTAAGCAGATTTTCTAAAATTTCGTCGAGATTTTGTACTTCGTTGCGCGACGCTTAAGTAAAGTAAGCAAATTTTACGTTGATAGTCGGATTATGGCGTGGACTTTGACAGCTACCAAAAGCTATTGTTTGGGTCTTATCCGCATTCAGACCTTCATGTTCAGAAAACCATAGTTCCACAGAGTTGAGAGCAGCCTCCTGCACGGTGACCGCCCCCTGAAGGCCATCTTATTGCCGCTAACGAGCAACTGCATGTCACCAACGTACTGGTACACATGGACATCGGAACATTCAAGGTCGCATTTAATACTGGCGAGATTTGTCGAGACAGCTTCCGGCAACTACACACACACACGCACACACACGTATATATATATATATATATATATATATATATATATATATATATACATACATATTTATGCGTGTGAATGTGTTCTGTCTTCACTTTCAGATCTTACCGGGATGATTTTCTGTATGGGCTCAGTTTTATTTGTTCACTGCCTGTGGTCGGCACCACGAAGTTGGAAATATATTTGCAACATCACTAAGAGATGTTTCAAACTGAAACAAATTACTGCGGGAAAACAACATGCGGAAAGAAGTTAGGACAGGCCACCATTTTGCGTACAAGTGGTGGCTGTTTTGGTGTTTTTAGTTGAATCGCATCAACGGCGATTGGCCACATCGTAGCCAACCATCCAGTATCAGCAGCGATGCCGAAGACTTCGATGGCGAAGCGCTGGCATTGTCGGCCAAGTTATCGACTCCCCTCGCATTGGTACTTTTTGCCATTACTGGAAACACCGATTTCTACTGATGAAATGGATCAATCATTGAAGTCATGTCACATCATGTAATAATATATGACATGATATCATCTACTATACATAATGAAATATCTCATTATCATATTATCAGATAAATATGGAAATCATGGAAAGCTGGATATCACCACAAAATAACGAAAAATTCTAAACCCTCGCATTTGGTATATTACTCTCTGCCTAACTGAATCATGTCGAAGGCGTAATTCGTGTTCCTTTAGCTAGTGTGGCAATGTAGTTTCTGTAATCTCAGCGAAACCTAACTTTTTTCCATTCCACGAGCTGACACCTGCGGCTGACTTCGGCATTTGGAACGTCATCCTGACTCGACTTATCAAGTTATCCAAACGGCATCACCTCAGCTCCGCTGCGGAGTCACAGGCTTGAGTTACAACAGCTTGAGTTACAACAGCCGGTTCGTCCTGTCACATGTTCCGCTGGGTCATCCCCAACCATTCAGCGTCGATTCGGTTCTGCCTACTGCGTGATGACTTTGCTGTTGCCGCAAAACTCGGCGCGATTCTGTTCATCCAGCTGTTTGTCGGCGACCAGGCTGGTCCAGCAGTGCTGACGGGCCGCTGAGGCCGCACAGGCCACGCCCGAAGCCGTAGAGCTGCGCTGATAGATGCGGCAGTGTTGATGTTTTGACAGAGGCTCTCTGATTGGACAGATTGACCACGCTTAGATTCCTGATTGCCTTCGACATTTTCTCAGCGAATAAACATTGACAGCCTCGACTTTAATCAGTGATGTTTGCGCATTTCCAGCCAAAAGCGGGCCGAGGCGTCAGCACTGGTCCGTAAAACCTTGCCAACACATAAAAAAATATTCGTCTGTTCATGTTGTCATACTTTATTATTATGCTGTTATAGTTACCAGTGGGAATTATTTCCCATGAAAAGTTTCTGTTGCTATTGCGCCTTGTCTTTTTGAGCGGCCAGAAATGGAAGCGCCCTTAACCCGACACCGCCTTGCGTCTTTTTGCACCTGCGACCGCCTGGGAAGGTATTAAAAAAGGGCACGCCCCTGCAATCTCAGGATCTAACGGTCGAATTTGAACCTGTCTACCACCAACCTGAGTCAGTTAAATCAAATCATCCAATCCAAGTCGTCAGTCATCAAAAAATCAAAGTCATTCACCAATGACCCTGAGTCTTGTGATTCAGAAAAACTACGGTAGACTTGAGCACGTGATTGGTGGCATCAAAGGTCACGTAAAACGCTTAACACGACGTCGGAAAAACTGGCAACGGTTCGTACATCATATTGTCGGCAATGCTGGTCTTAGAGGCTACAGCTGAGTATCACACGAAAGATCACATCCTTCTGCATCAGAAGCATGCCATGTTAAATGTTAAATGTTGTCGGTTATGTTGTGTTTATGTTAAAAATGCTTAATGTTATGTCGGGCCAAATGCAACCTAAGTCGGGTGAAATATTGCTCTGACTTTACATGCCCAAGATCAATACTTACTTGCAGCCGTTTTGATTCACGTGACAAAAAGTAAGGAAGTAAAACCTTCTGATGATCAGTTTTACATTACCTGCTTTTCATCCAGTCGAGATAAGTTAAGGTCAGGTCAGATAAGGTTGCACAGGTTGCATAGATAAGGTTCTTGACAAAGTGCAATAATCACTCGCTGGAACTCTTAACGACGTCAAGTACAGAACTGCAGTGACAGCTCGTGGTAATAAGCTATGCTCTACCTGTTACCTGTTCTTTATCGTGTCAAGGTCAAGCCAGGTCAGGACAGATGGTCATTTTTCTTTTTCTGAATCGGAACAGTAATGGCTCTTTGCTCTTACTGAAAGATTTTCCACGGACAATGCTGTCTTTCATTTCGTTTTGACATCTACCTATGACGTGACATGATATGACCTCACGCTGCATTTGTTGAACCTTGCTAAGAAGCGCACATAAATTTGCTTGTCTGGCTTGAACGATGGGGAAGGTCAGCGGCAACCACCTCTGTCACTTACAATGCAAATCAGTCCAATTGTCATCATGCATGTGACCCAGCATGATCTCTGATATTGACGTGCCACGGTTGTTTACCCTTTTGGAGGCCGTGTCCTATGTAAATCCAAAGAACCCAAATATCCAAAAAATCCAAAAGATAAAATTATGACGTCAAATCTGGATGACGTTACCTAGCATGGAAATGGTTTTAATGGCGCAATATGTAAAATTAATTGGATGATGAGGTGCTGAAAGTTTGGTTGACCTGGCCCTGACGGTTCAAAAATTACTCACGAAAAACTAAGGGGGGGGGGCCTTGTTTGGCACACCCCAGACGGTGCCGGGTTAAGCAAAAGTGACATGTCCTCAAACGTTATGCAGAGAGCCACCAACTCCATCAACTCCCCAGGCGCAGTCAGCGTGTGGCGTGCTATTGGCACAGTTCGTGACCTGAAATCTTGATTCGGGCTCCCATTTAATTGGTTAGCCGTTGAGGACAGTGCCCCATTCCATTATTACGTCAAGCGGACATCAGTATGCCGCAGGGGAGGACACCTCTAGGCCTGACTGAATGCGGTACATCCGGGTTATCACACGCCAAGAGGCTCAATTCCGAATATAAATGACACCAGTAATCATGCCATCCTGACACACCTCGGAGTTCAATTAAGAAAATAAATGAGTCGCCTTGGCGTGATATGTCTGGGACTACGTAACCCGTATCATTTGAACTTGCTGACGCAACCTTGCATTTGCGTCCAATTTAACGCAAGGAATGTCGATTCTTCACCGTTATCCGGGACTTTTCTGACAGGCATTGCAAGCAGTGCTCATACGCGGAGATTCATTCGCCTTACTGCGTCGTGTCCGCCTGATTGCGTCGTGCGCGGATCGCGGCAAACCAAATTCGCATGCGAGAAATCCGACTCGGCATGACGAACAGCCCCGCGCTGGCGGAATCGGGCTACTGGGAAAGCCGTGATCGCACGACGCAAGGCGGCCCGCGAGACGGCCGCTGTCACCCCAGCGCACTCTGACCTCCGAGCCCACTCGAGCCGCCCCGCCTCCCCGCCTTCGGCCTCCTCGCCCGGGACAGGAGGCCGAAGCCGCCGCAGTTCTGACGTCTGAAGACGGCTGAATTGGCCGCGCGCTGACGGGCCTAACTGTCCGTCGATCGCCGACCTTGTCTGGCCGCTGACTGGCCGAACGGCCACGTGAGAGGAGGCCGCTCTGCGTGCCTGGCTCTGGCAGCCGTCGTCAGCGACCAATTCGATCTGTCAATGGACGGGATCAGGGCCTGATCCGATCCGAGACGTCGCAAACAACGCCTGAAGCGCGCAGATTTCTCCTGCGTCACGGCGGGTTGTGCAGAAGAAGGGCCATTCGCTGTTGGGAAAATTGGTCTCGCCGTCTGGGAGGAGCTTCTGCTTACGTCATGGTCTCTGTAACTTATTTATTTTTCTTTAATTATTAATTATAATTATTATCTGCGTAAGATGTGGACGTTATCATCTCAGCAGTGATACTTCAGAAATGTGCGTATGCTAAAGCTGGATAAATGAAAACGGCAGCATGGACCAGAGAGTAAGTATGGGCTTACTTAGCTCTTCCAGTCTCGTTGGAGGTAACTGTTGCATTTCGACAACAGCTACGTCCGGCTACCGGGGACATTGCTGCTGGCTCTTGACTGCGGCGCTTATTTGCCCGATTAACCGCACTGTCAATATGTGGCAAATAAATAACGATATGATAATATGAACATGGTAACGCTCAGAAACCACAAGGAATCCTATACGAGATGATAACAATTTTCACGTGCCATGTAACTACTTAATTTAGCAAATACCCATTTACACCGGCAACCACCTGCAAAAATGCCACAAAACTGAGACGTTAATTTGATTCTTATCATTTATTCCCAAACTGACATGAAGACACAAGAAACGTGACTATTTCTGTGACGTGGTCACGTTCGACGCGGGCAAACGTCAAACAACTAATGAAGCAGCAAATATGGAAACACTCTTTACACTCACACTCAAATATGGAAACACTCTTTTACAGCCATTCTGTACAACCAAAAGCCTGTCATGAACGAAGCTGCGAAGTTTCGCAGGTGATCCGGGTTTTCCAAACGTTTGACATCCCGCAATATTTATTAACATGAAGTTTTGGGGATTTTCAGTTGATGACACACTCTGAGAGGTCAACACCCCTTCTCGGTTCATCCAGTGTACCGTCTGGTTTTCCTAAAAAGCTCGACCCGGAGGCTGATTGATCCAAACCACCCGCTGTGGACATGGCTGGAGACTTTCAAAAATTATTGGGGGGGGGGCGGGGTCCGCACAGGATTTCAGACCGTTTCTGTACAGTCATTGCCTTAGGCCTAATGTTAAAATCCCTGAAGATTGGGGACAAGAGCGCCGATTTCTATAAATGATTGGGGGAGGGGAGCTGAGGCCCCGACAACCTAACCTCTCCCCAAATGTGG
This sequence comes from Capitulum mitella, assembly GCA_030062745.1. Lineage (NCBI taxonomy): Eukaryota > Metazoa > Arthropoda > Thecostraca > Pollicipedomorpha > Pollicipedidae > Capitulum > Capitulum mitella. The sequence continues at coordinate 21,740,618 of CP099852.1, read as the reverse complement.
GTTTTCCAACGAATCTAGCCCATTTTATTTTGACTAACGAAAACATAAGTTTTATGTTACTATTTCTCAATAAAAAATCGCATATATCTCGATGTGTACAGGAATAAATATAGATAAAACTTAGAAAGAAAGATAGATAGATCACTTTGTTCCTTTTTCCATACTTTCCGCCCCCATGCCGTCTATCTGATATTTGCTGTTTATCTGTGCTATTTGTGTATTTTATTCTTTTGGACAGTATTACCTATTTTCCCTTAAAATGCGCAGAAAATATGGGGGCAGACCAACATTAGGGACCCAGATCAACACTGGGGGGCCAGGGCCCCCACGAAAAATACAAATCGACACCCCTGATTGAGGGGTCCGGACCCCCGTACCCCGGGGACCGCCAGCCATGGCTGCGGACCGGAGCGGCTTGGCTCGATGTAAATACCATGGGATCTTTCGGAAGAGCTCCCTTAGCTCGTAGACTGCACCGTCAACACCTGAGGCATGCGGCACAGCCTACAAATTCGTCATCCCCGTCCCTGCTGGCCCAGTTACACAAGCATTTGCGGCGCTTGATCCAATAATGGATATACGTGCAGCGCAGACCATCTCTCCATAGGGCCATTTCTCATGGAGGATAATCCTTCTGGTGATCAATTGGTTTGGTTCGGATTTGGAGTCTGAATTTGATTTAGATTGGTTGGTTCCGCTCATTGCACATACGGGCCGCGGCCCGGAGCTCCCTGCGGTGGTAGACTGTACCGCCTACACCTGAGTAGTGCAGTACAGTCTAACAATTCTTGTCACTGACAGCGAACCACGTTTGCCGGCTGTTGCTTGAATAACGACTCGACAACCTTCCCGCAGCGGAGATATTGCTTCTGATAATAAGTGCGGTGGCCAAACGGTAAACGGGTAGTTTCACTCCCACCAAGAGCCTCAGGCCTCACGCTTTGATGTCCGCACATCAGAGAGTCTAGACACTCAAAGATCAGTAGCTGTTACCAAACTTGTCGAATCAAGATGTCTGCAGGCTGGTTAGAATATTCGGCTGGATGTACCATTGCGGCATCAGCAGCAGGCTTGCCGCCGGCAAGGTCCCGGGGGGCGGGGGGTCCTGACTCGCCAATATTCAGGAACTGTATTGTACCTAATGTATTGTTTGTAATACATCATCTAATGTCATTGTATTGTACCTAATGTAATTAAGAGTATGAAAATGACTGGAAGCAAACAATCTGAAATCTTACGTGGTAAACCCCCAAATAACTTTCGGAAATCTCCAGGCATGGCCGCCGGGCTGCTGAAGACCGAAGCGGCGGACGGCCGGGGTTTGTGTTTGTGTGTGTGTGTGCGTGTCTGCGACCGGCTGTCGCAGCGAGCCGCTCTGTTAGGCGCGGACAAACAGCTGCTGCACAGCGCGGCACAGCGCGGCAGCGGCTCACCGAGCCCGTGATTGGATGACCGCACCGCTGTTTGCGCGCTGTCAGCTCCGCTTTCTGCGCCGCTGCCTGTGCTGCTGACTGTGCTGCCGGCATCTCCGCAGACTGCGAGGCAGACTGTGCCGCAGACTGTGAAACAGACTGTGCCACAGACTGCCGCGGGCCTCAGACTGTGCCCAGGCTGTGTCGCCGACTGTCCCCGGCACCGCTCTACCAGCGTTGCCATGCGGCCCAGGCCTTACTTCAGTCTGTGCTCAGAGTTCCCGATTGTGCATCAGTCTGCGCTCCAGGTGCTCAGTGCCCAGTGCGCCTCAGTGCCCGGGGCCTCAGCAAGCCCCGGGCTGTGCCCAGGCCTTGCCCAGGCCATGCTCTCGAACACGCCCCAGACCATGTCCCAAACTGAACCCCGGACTGGGCCCCAGACTGTGTCTCGGACTGCGCCGCCGGCCGCCGTGCCGCCCGGGCCGGCGGGCGGCGTCGCCGCCGCGGTCCATCGATCCCGGCGGCGCCACGAATTGATCGGCCCGTGCCCGGCTTCATCGATAGAGTCCCTTTCAGGACGAATCGCCGTGTCATTTTTCGTGTCAGCGTGTCAGCGCGTCACGCCGCACGCGAAGGTCGGGACGATTCCGCCGGCCGAGGACGCCTGATCATCATTTCTGTTCCCAGACCTGGCCGCGGGCGGAATCTCGTCCACGTCAATGGCTCCGCTGATTTCTGGCTCGAAGGACGGGCCGTTTGATCAGTCCTGCGTTGGACATTCCAGGTTTCGTTCCCGCTATTCATCTATGGGAAAGGACTTGAAAAAATGTCTCAGGCCGGGTGGGTCATACAGCCGACTGCCAGTCGGAACTCGGCAGGCTTTTTATTGCAGTCGATGATGGTTTAGTGCACGCCAATGCTGAATGCAAATTTAGAATGTATATGCCCCAATTATACGCGCGAGACCCTTTTGGCGCTGTCAGCAGCCAGATGTTGTCGCACAGGCTGAATTACTTACAACATCTGATGTACAGGCGATACGGGCTATTTTGCATGTTCTGACGAGGTCGTCACGCAAACATTTCAAGCTCGAAATTTCGTTCAGCATTGATGTATAACATTTTTTTGTTTAATTCGTATTTGCACAAAAATGTCAGCAACGCGCAGAAATGAAAAACATGATTCTGCTCATGTTCCTACATTTTTGCTGAACAACCCACTTATTTTTTGGGTGGTGCGCTCTTTGGCGCCTGAATACCCAGTAAAAGCCAGAAGCTTCTAAACTGCACTCAGACTCGACTAAGTTGGCCCCTTTCTTTACTCGCCCTGATTACGACCGTCTCCTCTGTCGGAGCAGCCGCGGACAACCTTGGGCCGTCCCCGCCCCATCCCCCTCTTCCTGCCCGCTGCCTCCCACGACGACGGTCGGGGACAAAAAGACGAGCCGATTGTTTGGTGATAGATCGGACCTAGCCCGGCGACGGACACAGTCAGCTGGCGGCGGCAAACGCGCCATTGTTGGCGCCGCTTTCCCCGCACGACTGCCGCCCATAATAACCTGCTCCGTGGAAGACTGGGACTGAATCCCCTCCCCCTCCTACCCCGTACCATTTCCCGATAATAACGAGTTCGGTGGGAGAGTGGGCAGAAGTGGCCCCCGTACTGCTCCCTGATAATAACGCATTGGTTGATACGCTGGGGAAATTGGATCTCTGCACAGAAGCCCGAAAACAATGCGCTACGCTGCGGCACAACCGACCTCCTGCACCGCTATCTGGGAGTAACGGGTGTGGTGGAAGAGGGACTCCAAGCTGACTGCCTGCATCGCCGGCAAATTTATACCTTTGAAAACCAGAGCTGTTCTGCTTACCGGCGTTTGAAGTATGGTATGAAGTCGATAATAATCTAAGCACTGATGCGCAACGACTGTCTTCCCCGCGGCAAACACCCTGTCTCCTCTGACTTCTAATGTTCACAGAACCCAGATGACAACTCTGAAACTCAATAAAGTCGAGACGATCTGCTCCACGTTCATTTAATCAGCGTTAATCGGTAACTCGATTGATAAAGCGCTGGTCTTCCCGGTCTGACAAGGCGGGTTGAAAGCGTCCAGTGCTCGACATTTGGTCGGCAGGTCAACCGGCGACTGGCCAGAGAAGAGTCGTGCTGACTACCGGAGGGTCACGTTGTGTCGTTGATGACACGTTAAACTTTATGCCGCAAGATCAGCTGTTAGCTGGCATTGTGTGATTAATATGGGCTTTAACCCGGCACTGTCTGGCGTGTTTTTGTAGCCCCGACCACCCCGGGATGTCAAAAAGGGCACCCCCCAGCATTTCAGGATCTAGCCGTCGGATGTAAACCGATCCTACCATCAATCGATAGCCCTGAGCCTTACGACTCGGAAAATATTATGTTAGCCCTGGCCACGTGACTGATGATGTCGCGGGTAAAGAAAAACGCATAACACGACGTAGGAAAAACCGACACAGGTTCCTACACCATATCATCGACAATACTGTTCTTAGAGCATTCGGTTGGGTATCAAGCGAAAGGTGACGATTGTCTGCATCAGAAACATACCCTAATGTAGAAAATGTCGGGTCAATGTCAGTCAGGGTGGGGTAACATCAGGTGGAACAATGGTTTCATTTTACCCGCCACAGATCTATATTTGCAGCCGTTTTGATCCACGTCACAGCAAGAACTGAAGTGAAACCTTCCGATGACTAACTTTACGTTGCCTATTTTCCATCCAGCCAAGGTCAGTCCAGGGGTGAGGTCAGATAAGGTTGCCTTACTCTCCCTGTTCAAGAACAATGATTACTCGCTGGTATTCTTAACAACGCCAAACACAGAACTAAAATCACATCTCGTGATAGCCAGATCTGCTCAGTCTGTTCTTTCTTGGATGAAAGTTAAGCCAGGTCAGGACAGACAGTCATCTTCCTTTTCATATATTTCCTATTCACTAGGCACAATAATTGCTCTCTGCTTCTACTGAAGGATCTTCCTCAGCAATGTTGTATTTCATTTTGCTTCCACATCTTTCTGTGACGTGACCTGACATGACCTCGTAATGCATTTGGTGAACCTTGCTAAAAGGTGCATAAAGATTTGCTTGTCTAGCTTAGATGACGGGGACGTCAGCGACAAAAATATTCACCGCCTACAATGCAAATCACGCACAAGTGTCATGATGTGACCTAGCATGACCTCTAATGTTGACATGACATGGCTGCATATCTTTTTAGGGACCGTATCCTATGTAAATTCAAATAATCCATGCGTCCTACTCGCGAATATCATAAGAAGCCAAGTATGTTCACGCCACCGCCCGAAGAAACGAAAACTTGCATGCAACGGTTCACTTATGACGTCATAGCTCCATGACCTGACCTAGCATGAATATGACTTTGATGCCATGATATGTGAAATCGATTGATGGACAGGTCCTGAAAGTTTGTTTGGGCTGGCTCTAACGGTTCAGAAGGTATTCACCACAAATTGAAGGGGGGTGACTTATTTGACACCCCCAGACGGTGCCAGGTTAAGGCAGAACTACGCAACTTGGTCCGGGGTCTGATCCCTATCATCACTCTCAACGAACTGTTTTCATCCATTTTCTCCCTTTGTCCCTTTTGTCTGAGTCTTCAGAATTGAAGCTTTCTTTCAAATTTAATGAGAACCCTTCTGAAGTGGACGACATTGGGATCAGAGCCAACACTAAGCAGAGTTTGTAGTGCGGACCCTGACCGCGTTGTTCAAGTGAACCTTCAGTACGTCAATATTTTCTTGCGGAACCCTAAGGGGATCCGCAATGTACCGCGTCAATGGCTAATATCATAGTGTTTGCCTTCGCAGTTACGGCGTCCTCACCGTTATTCGAGTCTGCAATGTTTCGAGCTATTTTTCCACTCACCTGAGCAGCACTGATTCGCCCAGTTGCAATGCCCTTACTATCATTAATACCCTTACGATGGTTACAATGTCCTGGAGTCATCAGTGGTGCGTTCAGGAGACCGTAACAGGTGGTGACTATTTAACGGAAGGTGTCAATGACGAATTAACATACAACTTCACCATTGCCTTTATTTTCTACCTCCCTAATTCTGTTACCTGGAGGCATGGATTCTATTCCCTGTCAAGGCATGTATAACTATATTTCGTAGCTGCAGTTTCCATAAATATTACTATGAGTCGAAACTAGTGAGTGGTGTAAGCCATTACCATCTGCAAAAGCCTAACCCAAGCCTCCCAGAATTCCATACCTGGCTCAACCCTTGATCCTCATTATGTTTCCTCAACGAAATGGGTCCTTTGAATCAGTGTATGACATCTAAAAACGATTCGTTATCGAATCACGCCTTGTTTTCACAACGCAGAACCCAGGTCCACATGTGGTTGTATTATACGCAATGATATCGCTTACATGCTCCTTTTACAATATCTGGACATTTTATAGACGATGTGGACAGTTAGCTATTAAAAATATCATGCACTGACGTCATAATATTCCCAAATATTGATTCGCGGCATCTGTATACAAAGGAGCAAGGACTCGTCTTAATGGCCCCAAAATGATCTTACGTCCTTCCCTATCTCCTTGAGCCGCGCCAGTTGAATGTAGAACTTTGAAATTGAAATGTAATGTACGAAAAATTTCATAAGAAATGTTACCAAATTTCGACGCGATAGCGCAAAAGGTTTGGGTCCGACGCCAGTAAAACCAGCGTGGGTCCAATTAACTCTCGCATAAAAATGGAGTTATCGGCAAAACTCCATGCCTCCAAACATTTTCACACATCTTCACACGGCACACATTTTTCCCGTAGAAGATTTTCGTCTTTGATGGGTAACTAGCCTCAGCCGTTGCTTTTGAGAGATTAAATGCCCCAGTGCAAGGCGTTTAACCCATTTAACGGAATGGAAGGGCCGTTCATCCTGCGCCAAATTTCCATTTCGCGATTCGGAAGGGACGCCCGCTGTGGGTTTCCTGGCCGACTCCCGAAACAGATGGGCGGCTTCATAACCGGCGAGAAATTTCCGCAGGATTGGCCCCGCGCACCGGGCGCCCGGCCGGCGGAGCGCTGCATGTTTACGGGCCATTTCGCGTGGCCAGCGGGCCAGCGGGCAGGCGGCGCCCGGCGAGCTGCGACGGCCCTCGGGTCGATGGACCGGGGCCGATTTCCCGGCTCGGCTGCAATTTCATCGCGGCTGTTTTTCGGCGCGGCCGACGGGCGGAGGCGGACGGCCAGGTTTCCGCCCGGCTCCTCCCCGGAATGCGGGGCTAAATTGCGAACTGCACTTAACAATTTAGTAACCAATGGGGAGGAAGACAAAAGAGAACGAGAGAAAGAGAGGGGCGAAGGGGAGAGAGCGGGAAGATGATGGAGAGAGGAGAAAATGTGTTAGACATGGATCCGCAATTCCAGCTCGAACCGCGCCGAAGAGCGGCGAAATCTTCCATTCGTTAGTCTTCACGCTGTTCGTCAAACTTTTCCATCTCAAAGTCGGGCGAGCCGTTTAACCTTAACGACGCCTTTTGACCTTTTCACGGCCGCCGACGAGCCGTGCGCATCGATGCAGCTCACGTAGGCCGCGACGGCGGCATTTAGAGAGAGATTAAAGCCGGGCGCCCGATCTGGCCGGAGCGCCGTTCCGATGAGCCCGCCATTTGGCCGAGGCCGACCGACAAGCCACTGCCGCCGAACGAGCGGGAGCCGCCGCCGCCGGCTGGATTATGGCGGGAGAACCGTGCCGCCGGCATCAGCTGGGTGATGGCGGGAAAACCGTGTCGCCTGCATCAGCTGGGTAATGGCGGGAGAACCGTACCGCCGCCATCAGCTGGGTAATGACGGGAAAACTGTGCCTCCGGCGTCAACTAGATTATGGCGTGTGAATCGTACCGCCGCCATCAGCTGGATAATGGCGGGAGGACCGTGCCGCCATCATCGACTGGATAATGGAGAGGGAACCGTGCCGCCGCCATCAGCTGGATAATGGCGGGAGGACCGTGCCGCCATCATCGACTGGATAATGGAGAGAGAACCGTGCGGTCGGCATCAGCTGGATAATGACGGGAGGATCGTGCCGCCTGTACCAGCTGGATGGTGGCGGGAAAACCGTGTCGCCTGCATCAGCTGGGTAATGGCGGGACAACCGTACCGCCATCATCGGCTGGATAATGGCGGGAGAACCGTACCGCCGCCATCAGCTTGATAATGACGGGAGAACCGTACCGCCGCCATCAGCTTGATAATGACGGGAGAACCGTGCCGCCGCCATCAGCTTGATAATGGCGGGAGAACCGTGCGGTCGGCATCAGCTGGGTAATGGCGGGAGAACCGTACCTCCCCCATCAGCTTGATAATGACGGGAGAACCGTGCCGCCATCAGCTGGATAATGGCGGGAGGACCGTGCCGCCGCCATCAGCTGGATAATGGCGGGAGGACCGTGCCGCCGCCATCAGCTGGATAATGGCGGGAGAACCGTGCCGCCGCCATCAGCTGGATAATGGCGAGAGAACCGTGCGGTCGGCATCAGCTGGGTAATGGCGGGAGAACCGTACCTCCCCCATCAGCTTGATAATGACGGGAGAACCGTGCCGCCATCATCGGCTGGGTAATGGCGGGAGAACCGTACCGCCATCATCGGCTGGATAATGGCGGGACGACCGTGCGGTCGGTATCGAGTGGATAAAGGACCAGATCTCGTTCTCGGAACGGCTGACGCCAAGAGATCTGTGGTACGGTTATGGCCAGTTTTATGATGCTTTTCGATGCTTCATTCGATTGTGGCGAGATTTTTGATGCGGGGCGATGACGCTGGTTGTGGTCAGAGAGTTTCACCATCCGGAGTGGAAAGGTTGGCTGACAGGTGAAAAATGGCACCATGGGAAATGCTATTGAGCATATAGCTGTCACTCTTCAACTATATATATTTTCCCTCTGTGACTGCCACACTTTACAGCAAAACATAGCCAGCAAAAACTAACAAGATAGCAACAAAACTGATTATCATTCCAAGATATACTTAAGTGTAAACCTAAAAAAGCGAAAATATGGGAATATACTACTTGTGTTGGCTAGAAATGCTGTGATGGCCACATTGATTATAAAAGTGCCGCTTACTGCAATACGCTTTGCCGAGATGAAATAAAATTATGTCTGAAATACCTACATTTCCAGTTTGACTGGCTTAAAGCTCGTTTGCATCCCGAGGTATCCAACACAGAAATCCGGACAGCACGGTGTCAACCCGCTGTCGGTTTTGCCCTAGGGACGGCAAAGAGTTGTGGGTTGCGGGTCGTTAGAGGCCGCACATGCAGAAAGAAGCAGCTGAGAAGAATGGTGGAGTCCAGTTTTGTTGAGAGGACGTTTTTGAGGAAGGTCGAATCATGTTGGACTCGCTGTGATGCTCAAGTTGAGAGACTGAAGTGACTTGGAAGATAAACATATGAAAAATATGGCATTGAGTCGGAGATATGATTCTGAGACCATTTAATCGTTATCTGACAGATCACGCCCTCGTAGGATTGAGATTATCCTGCAGGGGCAGCCCGTCAGACGGAAACGAAATTTGTGGGAAAATTTCGACATCGCCGCCGCACAGAAGGAGGCCGGCTTTAATTTCGTGCGAAAGGTGATTTGTAAAAAGCGAAAAGAAAAAGTGGAGCTAACAAATATCCTTTCGGGACAGAAAAAAATGATCGATTTTCATTCGGACTTTCACCATTCACGATAACATTCTGACGCCTGTTGGACACCTTTGAGAAAAAGCATTGCAGGGAAGGGTCCTGCAAATGATATCAAGTTTTTGATTGATGAATGACGAGCTGATTACTGACGTTTTTGGAAAGCAGCCGAAAAATATATTTATATGTCTGGTGACTGTCCGATACGGCCTGCCACACTGAGATCAAATACGCAGCCAGATTCCTCGCACATGAGCGGCCAGGAATAAAATCATGATGATCCAAACACAGTACGGGCGACACACCGCGGAGAAGCTGGTGGTACACCACACCTTCGAGTAATTTCCCGGAAAGAAGAAGCAGGGAACGGACGTACAGTTTGAAGAAAGTTTCTCGTCTCCCTTTATGGAAATAGGAAATATATTCGCCTGCTGTCATCTTTCTGGAAAGACACCAGTCAGCACAAATATGTTGCAAATCTTCCTGAGTGGCACCACTAACTCGTCTGTGCATTCTGTTGTCAGACGATCATTAATGTTGTCCGCGCCGTAGGCCTCATTAGGGCTAATTGATTTAAGTGCCGCGCGGACGGCCACCGCTGCAGCAATGAGCCGAGACAGAGCCGACAGGGGGTAATTCGGCGCCGCGGAAAAAGCGCTTACATTCCGGTCCGTAAATCTGGCAGCAAACGCCGCATTCAGCGCCGATGCACGTTCTGATTCATCAAAGAACAATTAGCCTTCATGGTTACGTAGCGAAGCCGAAATACATGATTTTTTTTGTCACACATTTAGTGGAATACCAGCATTTTTAAGATTTATTTTTAAACCACTACTTAGTTTCTTGAATGCATTCTAGATATTTAGCATTTAACAGACTCAGAATCGCGACTTTTGATGACGACGTCGTTCTTGGTCCGCTGTCCACAATTCCGCTTCATACATCTGAATGTTAGTTCTTTTGTGCGAGGCCCTTCGCACTGTTCGCACTGCACCATTGAACCACGGCGGTAGTTAGCTCCTTAGAGGTATGGCGGGTACGTGATCGGCAACAGGAGATTCAAACAGCGAACAAAATAAACCAACTGGCTCGTCAAAAAATTCGTTTCTGCTTGCCATCTGTGCTTTCTGCTATGAACTGCTATGAAAAAGCTGCGGCGAACTTCTTGAACTCGTACCTCGCTGACGTGATTTGCCGCATCGCTGTGTAGCTGGCCGAGCGCCAGGGCAGTTCACCGCCGCCTCGTCTGCCCGCCGTACGCAGCTCGGCACACACCGTCCGGCCTGCCACGCTGCCGGAGCTCGGCAGCGCCCTGAAGCTCCGAGGCGAGCGACAGCGACGGTGTGCCGTTGCAGCTCGTCAGGCGCTGCTTCACGGGGGTTGGCCCTCGCGTGGTCCGGATCATCAAGGCGTTATCATTATCAAAGCATTGTCATCGGCAAAGGTCCGGCCTTGTGAAAACATGCGAAGGTAGCGCCGACCTACAAGGCAGGCGACAGGTCGCAGCCATCTGGTTTTAAGCCAGTGAGTGTTCTTAACATCAGTGCAAAAGTAACCGAAGAACTCATTAACATTCAGCTGACAAGCTATTTGACCGAAAACTGCGTCATGTCGCCGACGCAATACGCGTGCAGGCCACATCATTCGGCGGAAAGCGCCACCATCGATCTCGTCAGTGCGATATCTGCCAACAGAGACGGGTGGCGTGTGACGTGTTTAACCTGATGCTACTTATCCAAGGCATTCGACTGTGTAGACCGAAACGTGTTGTTCGCGAAACTTAGTTGGCAAGGGATCTCAACTCAACGGTTTTAGACTTTTTCACCGACTGGACGTAGCCGGTAGAAGGCAGCACCACACTGGACGTGGGTTTTGGAGTGGTGCGGGGTAGCACTCTCTGCCCGACTATTTTAACCTGTTCACCGACGACCCTCTGTGCCATCTCTCGCAGCACGCATCTGCTGTTTCGCACGCAGATAATTCACAAATCCTCCTCAGCGCACGGCGCGTCCAGGCCGATCCGATTGAGCTGCGTCTCAGGATGGAAACGGACCCGGCTGCGACCTCTGCATGGTCCACTTCCCATAGTCTCAGAGCTGAACTCACAGCAACTGAACTGATACGCTTTGGAACCGCATCGTTGCTAAAAAAACGTCCAATTTTTTATCAGTTTTGATGGTGTGAATTTAAAACCAGCTAAAAGCATAAAAATTCTTGGCGTGCTTCTCGATCCGGAACTGAACATGCACAGACAGGTCAGTCAACTGACGCAGCGTTGTTATGGTGGTATCGTCACAATCAGCAGACTTAGAAACGCTCCTCTGCGGACAGCTTTAGTACACTTCATTCAGTCGGTCGTCTTCCCACACATCATCTACTGCCTGCCGACCTTGGCACCACCAACACGGCAGCGACGTCATCGCACTGACAGCGCCGCCAACTTCGCAACTACATTTGATGGTGCACTAAGATCCGGCACCGCAACACTTAAAGGTTCACTTACCATTTCGAGCCAATGCATCTGAGCGCGCCATTCGCGCGACCGCCACCGTACTTCTGCAGACGCACCGATGTCGTTTGGAGGCCACTGAAATGACCGCCTGTTCGCTCCATACGCGTATGGAATGAGCTTGACGGCGATGTCCGTGGAAACGGCAACGCCGGTGCCTTCAAAAAGTGCGTGAAAGCAATATTGATGTCCGAGCTCTAGTGTACCTGCCAGTAATCCGTGACGAGTTCATCTTTGCTGTTTATCAGCCTGTGGAGGGTGCACGCATCTTCACGTTGCAAACGTTTTTACGCGGCTATACGCCATCTTTTTGGTGCTTTTACCCATAATAACTTAGTTCACTAAGCTATCGCAGCACATAACGTATGACATTGTGGGTGAATAGCCAAGCAAGTAATGGATGTCACAAAGGCCTGTAGTAAGCAAATAAAGAAATAAAACTCCGACATTCAGCCGAGCGAGCCGAATGTTTCGTGATGTGGCTGCGGCGATAACACCCTAGTGCTCAGAAGTTTCGCCGCTTTATCCCGGAGTATCACATGACCCGTTGTTATTCGGTCGGCAATGGCATGGCTCCATTGCAGGGGTGCACATTGTGTACCGCGACATAGAAATTTCGGACAATGGCGCCGGTGGTTGTGTGATTCGCTCCCAGCTTTTACGAGTCTCTGATGCGCACCAAAGTCATGAGATGTTGCTGTGAGAGGCTGTGGAGATCCTCTACAATGCCTCCCCGGGTAATGCCTGGTGATGGTCTCAGATACCATGAAGTCCGTGCATGGCGTTTCTCGGGTATCTTTTCGCAAATTAGATCCGGGTGTTCGGGCTCTCTATTTCCCGGGGTCCTGTCCAGAAAGCTTTCGCAGCTCCCGACCGGAGCGTTCTGACGGACGCCGCGCCGTCCCCAGAGAACGTCACCAGCTCCTCCCACGGCTACGACAAGCTGATGACGAGCGAGGACGCGGCCATCGACCTCCAGGAGCTCGGGCCGGCCGCCGGCGACGCGGCGCTGAAGCCGGCGACGAAGCCCGACCCCGAGGAGCCGGCCACGCCCGACGCCGACGACTTCAGCGCCACAGACGACGGTGAGGATCGGCCGCGCGGAGCGTCGCGAGCTGTCTCGGGCTCGTCGATGCCGTCTCGGGCTCTCGGGAGAGCCTGAGACGCAGGACGTCTTCAGCCGTCAGGGTCTCGGCGCCACCGATGGCGGCGAGCGGCGGAGGCCCAGCTGCCGGGACGCGGGCGTCCTTGTTACGGCGAGAGGCGGTCTGCGTCGTCATTGCTGTGCTTGCCAAGCGGATTCCGCCGGCCTTGGCGCCTTGCATTAGCATAATCTGACAGGGACGCTCTGCTCAGGAATATAGGCGTGGGCTCGGCGCCAGATCTCCCTTCCGGTAGGTGCCGGAACTGGCTCGCCGCGTCGGCTCCAGATGCTCCCCTGACGCATGAGGAAATAAAGACAGGGGCTCATCGCTCGTGCCGAAGATTGGTTTTGGGCATCTGAGTTTGGGCGGAAGGAGATATTGTGAAAGCACGCCGTACCTGCGAAATATTCGCAGTGATTTCGCGGGGCCGAAATCATTGCAAAAGACTGCAAGTGTTTTCGGAATCAGGATGTACGTCCCTGACGACTCTGGCAGTTTGTTTGCCTGTTGCCTCTTTAGTAGCCGATATCGTTGAATTTCTCCGTTTCGTTGCCGGTGTACGGTAAATTATCTCCGGTTTTAGCTTTCCCTCCTGTGGCATCTGGCGGGTAGGTCACAGATGAGATCTCAGTGGTTAGCGTAACTTACCTCACACGGACAGATCATTTTTTTTCATTTCCAGCAACACGAATGACGTACCGCGGACAACATACTCGGACGCAGGCTATCCATGAATGTGCTGATGCAGACTTTGCCACTGCTATTACTGCACATTATTTTTACGCGTGGTCCGTTTAAACGTTTGTAAGGAGCTCGCCTAATCTATCGCGACTTAACATCCGCAATGGTCGCACTTCTTGCATTGATTACATAACATGCCATTGCTGAACGCACTGACTGTAAATAAAACGTGCTCGAAACCTAGCATCGATGTCGTGCTGGTATTAATGCCGTGTGACTCATACTGCACCAGCCCACTAAGTTCTGCAAACTCTCGAACCCGCTTGTTGCTACTGTTTACGATGCTGGTTATCCCGTCACCTGCCTGGATCGCCACCGGTCGCACCGTTACCAGCCGCCGTCGTTATTAGTCCGGACCGTTACCAATTAAGAACGTTACCAGTATGGACCGTTACCAATCAGGACCGTTAACATTCTGGATCAGTGTCTCTCCAGGGCGAGTATGTAGATCGAGTTGGCTGTTACTAAACTGGAGACATTTGCATGCAAGGGCATATTTCTTAGTGAAAAGGTGTGCGAGCGATTTCGGGGGTCTACAGCGTCCCGTAGCACTCCATTAATATTCCAGACACCACGGTTTGGAACCAGTCATCAGCGACGCATCGCCACTTATTCGACATAAGCCACATAAGTGCTAACAGCCGTTAATGGGGTGCGGTTTGATCACCTCATTTTCACCGTAGCTGAATACCAAGTCGCTAATGTCCTATTGCCTTTGATGAATGCACTTGTGCCGCGCCTCGTTGCAATTTCATCGTCGTTTCACCATCATTTCATTGTTCTCATTTTTGCCGGGTCCGAGTTCATCGGACATTTGTGTCCGACGAATCCGGGCTGTCGTTTGTACGTCGAATTACAAACACAGAGATCAAAAAACGACTTCTCCGGTCTACCGTTGTGGACGACGATGTGATGTCTGATCTGCCATTTTCTCCCGTTGCAGAGGATGACCGCACGTGTATAGTGTGCGACCTAACCTTCATCACGCGGAAACACCTCCGCTATCACCAGAAGAAGAAACGACACTACGGGTAAGTTCTGGCCAAACCAAGAGGACTACTTTACAATTTAGTCAGTTTTATGAAGAAGCTGAAGTACGTGGCACGTCTGCTTCATATACGCAGCACATCTACATCACGTAAAAGCCAGCAGAACGATGCACATTTTTCTTCACCCGCATACATTACCAACGCACGTCGTTTTCTTCCGTGCGCAAAAGCTCCCGTTGTACGTCGTGTCATTAATATCTGGTGGTCTCCCGAGGCCTCCAGGAGGCAGCCGATTTGTCTGCTGGGTCCCCGGGGCGACTTGATGACGTCAGTTGTGGGGCCGTGGCCGGCTGGGGCTCAGCCGCAGGTCACGCATGTCCGGAACCATGAACAGCCGCTCACCGGCCGTGTCCCGTATCCCAAAGGGATTCCGTACGGATCCCGTATCCCCATGACACCAGACCGCTGCAGCGGCCATGCTGCGTCACTGTCGGCCACGCGACAGGGCTGTCGTGTTGAAGCTCGCGCTGTCGGCGTCGCGAGCGAGCACGTGCGCCAGCGGTGGACACACCTCCCCTGCCGGAGGCCGAGAGGCTCCGCTCTCCATCTGACGTCCCGCCATTTTCGTGATGGCTTCGTTCCACCAGGCTGTTTAGATTGCCGGAGAGAAGCGCGCGAAGCGCATCGCCGGCCCCTTACGTTTGCTATCAAGGCTGGAATTGGTGGCATCACTGGCGATGTGGTGATCTGGCGATGATAGGGGTGCTTTGCGGCATCTAAATTGAACACAGGAAGCTGGCCTTCCTATAAGCTTTGGAAGGATGGGCTGTCTCGATAAACGCTGCTCTTAAGTCCGTAAGTTTGCCTCTTAGTGGAACGCCAGAGAACCATCCCTGACGTTGGTGATAAGAATGAATGGTATTATAGCTTAAAAATAACTAAGATACACACAAAAAGACGAACGTTTCGGGAATTCGGCCATCCAACAGTTCAAAACAGCATAACGTTGCATTTCCCTTGTTTGCAGCCTGCGTGATGGTCCTTCAAGCTTCTACCGATGACCTGACGTGTCAGTCAGGTGTCACGGTTGAACGGCTTGCGTTTCAGTGCGTTCCCTCACTGTCAGGCTGTAGTATTCAGGCCGTTGTGTTTCATGAAATGCCCACGGCTGGCAGCCCGGTGTATCTGATCCGGTCAGGTGTCGACTGCTGACGCACTGCTGTGATCCGCCAGGTGTTCCGTCTGTGAAGACGTGTTCGCCAGTCGAATCGCCCTGGAATATCACAAAGAGGAGTCCGACCACTGGACGGTGTCCGATGACGAGGACGAATTCATGAACCAGCCCGACGACGACGTCATGGAGAGCGAGGACGACGAACAGCTGCTCTTCTACTAACCCCGGGACCAGCAGCTGCTCTTCTACTAACCCCGGGACCAGCAGCTGCTCTTCTACTAACCCCGGGACCAGCAGCTGCTCTTCTACTAACCCCGGGACCAGCAGCTGCTCTTCTACCAAATCCCGGGACCGGCAGCTGTTTTTCTGCTGACATCCCGGACCAGCAGCTGTTCTTCTGTTAAACCCCGGGACAGGCAGCTCTCTTCCACTAAACTCGGGGACCGGCAGCTGCTCTTCTACTAATATCCTGGACCGGAAGCTGCTCCTCTACTGACCTCCGGAGCCGGTAACTGCTCTTCTGCTTACATGCGAGACTGGTAGTTGCCCTGATACTAAAACCCGGGACCAGCAGTTACTCTTTTACGAGCGTCCAAGGCCAGCAGCTGCTTTTTGGCAAACACCCGAACTAACAGGTGGCTTTTTAAGAGCGCCCGGACGTGCATTTGCTCCCGTGACAGCTGTGGGAGCTTCGGACAGGGTACGGGGTTTAGAGAAAGTGGGATGTTTGAGGGTATGCCTTTTCTGTAGAACGAAAGTGCTATAGACGCTCGTGAAAGCCTGCGACGGACCCAGCCGGTGAGTGAGACGACAGTCAGCTGGTTGTCCAGGAATAAGTACCTGAATGCCGGCGATAATGGCATGCATACCACAACCCGGCCAATCAATAGCTGGCTACAAAATAAATGTAGCTAGAGCTGCACATTTGATTTTACGCAGAGGATTCGTCTTCAAGCTGTTTTCCTCAAAGTAGGAATGCCATGACTACAGCACTTGCAATAATCATACCGCTGCATCATTCATGTATTGGGTATTTTGTAACTCATCAAACTGTACTGGTCTGACGTAAAGGCTTCTTTCTAAGGCATTTAGATTAAGAATGGCAAAATGCTTTTTTTCCACTGTTTTAAAGGCGCCTCACAGCCGCTATAACACACTCCAAAAAACTGGCGCACACTGCGCACCCAAAAAGCTATAAATTCCAGATGTTCGCCATTGGCGGTATTTTGCATGTTTTGTTCGTGACAACGTTAAGCATCATGAAAAACAATCAGTCTTCGTGTTTTGAGAAATGAAAACATTGCATGCGACTCCGGTTTTACAGAGAAATCATGTTGCAGCTAGAGTTCTTCGACAATAATCTTTGACTGACCACCAGTGGCTCAGCTGAGATTCTTTAAGACGGGCCCAGGAAATTTGTCACACTCGAAGGTCCTCCCTATGATCCGAAGTCAATTTCCCGAGGTCTGCGGGCTTGTAGCTTCAAGATTAAAAAATGACACCTCGGAGCGCTGGAGAAGCTCCATTTGTTGAAAACCTTTTAATGAAAATGTCCTGACTGACGGGTATAGAAATCAAAGGTTTGATCGAAAGTTCCCATTAAAGTTTGAGCAGTTTTTGTATGCTAGACATAGAAAACGTAGAAACTCTAACCTACGCACTTTTTTAGGAAGACGTAGAATTTTTGCCGAGCGCAAAGTATTGACTACCCGAAATATAACATTTACAAAGCACCGCTAAGATTCCTTGTGGGCGATTTAGAGCCATTTAATCTGAAACAGATATCCCAAATGCCACTTCCATCTGACAAGCAAGAATTTGCCAAGCGGCCGTTGAATTCATTTCAGCAACATCCGTTACCAGCTTATCCCTTTTGGTTATGGAGAGCAAAGATACGGATATTTTCTTCCAGCTTGACAAAATGCTTCACGCCCTACGACTTTCTATTGTGCCACGTAACTCGATTCATCTCGTACTCGGCTTACACCGTATCGTAAAACTGTCTCACCACGTGACAAACACCATGCGTCACACTGACAAACGTTTCACCTGCAGGGAGAGAAAATCAGTGTTCTCCATCATAACTTTGGGAAGGGATTGGCCTCAAGCCTGTCCTGGCAGAGCCGCCGATGATAAAAATAAAGATAACAATGAAAATAAAATAGCTCTAAACGTGTTTGGTATCCATGGACTGCTAAAACAGTCAGGCACCGTAAATTTTGTCCTGAATTTCTGGTCTATTATGCCTTGTATTTGAAGTACTATCTTTCGCAACAACTTTAAATGGACACGGAAAATATTCGCAAGAGCATCATGGGTGACATCCGTCATTTGTTGATTAGTGCTTCTGGAACACCTGAGTGGAAACTGACACTGGAAAATACGTCCATATCTCGGGCACATTGTGCATTTAGGTGTTCAGCAGTTACCTCAACGACAATCATGCTTACATCTTGTCACTCTCATCAACCTTCGAGTGGAAGACGTTTACCTCATAATTCAACACAACTGCGAAACGCCCAATACCAGTGGGGTCCCTTTGGTCCAAGAAACGCATGCATTGGGAAAGCATTGTTGGACCATTTTCAGAAAAGACTCAACACAGAGCTCTCATTACGCACACTAGCAAGCTTCTCCCTCAAAACTATGCTTCAACCAGGTCCTGAACGCACGACGAACACATAATTGTTGCTTGCAAGTCTTCTGAAAGGCTCAACCCTGTTTGCCTCAAACTTCTATTTGGACGCGACTTCTTTGCTTACTGCATTTTACGCATGCGTAAAATGCGTAGTTATTACCAACTCGTCAGAAAATTCCCGTTGATTTCCTTTTCGGATGGACAACTTAATGTCCTCGTGAGCAAAACCAAGTTTTCTGCCTCTCGGTAGATTATGACAGGAGCACTATTGGTCACCTCATCATACATGGCAGGAAAAACGCTCATGAGCCACGTTCCTCAGCTTTGCTTACTCTCCAAGGAACTTTTCCTTCTTTCGTGTGGACTGGTTCAATGCTGGACTCCGAATTGATTACAAAGGTGCTGAACTGAATAGAAATACTTAAATTGTGCTTCACTGAACAAACGAATGGTGTCGCCGAGGCACTGGCTGGCGGTGACGTGGCGCTGATTGTTTTCAGTTGCCTATCCAGCGCGGACCCATTGAAACTCTCCCAATCGTCCCCGTCTGCAGGGGTGTGGGTCAGCAAATGATACATGTGGGTAAATCCGTCGCTTGTGTGGCGGCGCGGAGTTTCGATGGTTGGGTTGTCCTACCGAACGGCTGTCAAACTTCGGCGGCACTGACGTCATCGGTAGTGACGCCGGCGGCACTGACGTCGCTGGTACTGACGCCGTCGGCACTGACGTCGGAGGTGCTGACGTCGGCGGTTCTGAAGTCACCGTCCGGCTCGTCGCGCGTGCTGGCGATGGCGCCGGTTAGAGTCCCTCCTTCGACCAGATCTGGTCATTTAGAAGCGGCGGGTCTGAGGAGAGCGGCTAAGCGGCACATGATTAGTGCCCGAAAAGCAAGGCAAAAGAGACTGAGGCACCCTTTACGGAACAGGGCGAAAGGCGTAGCGGATCGGGCGTTATGAGGATCAGAGAGCGGATGCCTGTCACGCTCGTCTCGCCGTGATCCGTGACGGTGTCGCCAGCCGTCACCGGTGTCCGGGTCCCCGCGTCGCTCCCCCGGTCACGCGTCACGTCTCGGCCGCGTCACGCGCGTGACGCGTTCGCCGAGCGTCGTTACGTGGCCGCCGGTCGTCCCGGCGGCAGTGAGCCATATCAGAGCGGTGGCCGAGCGAAGTCGGCGGGCATTGCTCGTGTCTCGTGCAGGTTTGTGATTGATATGAAATCGGTTCGGATCGATTCTGGAACGGTTCAGTAATTTCGCACATTTGCCGCGGATCAGAATTACAATCGATTCACTTGAAAGACGTAGTGAATCAGAATCAAAACGATATCGCGGACTGGTCGGGCAATCATCATTGAATCAGATTTCAGTCGATTCGCTTTTTAAAAGTTTCTTTGAATCAGAATCAGAATCGATTTCCAAGCCGGTGAATCGGACGTTGAATCGATTCACTTGAGTTGAATCAAGCAAAACCTGCTCTGGAAGACTGCTGGATGATGCGGTGTGCCTGTAGTGTGTGTTTAGTGGCGACGTACCCTTCGCTGTGTTGTTCTGTCCGGCTCTGAAATGAACTGCTGGAACTGTGCGAAATGTGAACTATGAGGAAATAAACGAGCACGGACAGAGAGTGGTCATTTGAGTTGCCGGGGGAAACGCTTCGTCACCTCGCAGTGATTTCAAGCTGAAGCACCATAGTTCGTCTGCAGACCCCAGCCTAGGAAAAAATGATTTTTAGCTCGTTATTTAAAGTTTATTAGTGTTCAGGGCACACTTCGCATTTTTTACCCACCTCTTTGATGCATATTTTTAGCCACTTAACCATCTTCCAAAACAAAACACGGGAAAGACAACATACACTGCAAGGATCAGAGCGGCCAGCTTCCTACAAGCCATGAGCCGAGGACTGCACGAATTGTGTTCGAAGCCAAGGTAAAGCCGACTTCAGTCGGTAATCCAAACGGCACGCCAGAAACGGCCCGTTGTTATTTTGCTACTTGTAGGCAATTACCCAGCTGGTTTGGGTCATCACTCAAACACTTAAAACCCATTTAATTATGTCCAGTTCCAGCCAACAGTCTGTTCCATCAACACACAGCTCCCACCGTGTTCTCTGAATGATTTGATTCAGTGACTCACAATAAATGACCGCTTGCGGTAGTCGCACTTTGCTCATTTAAACTACATTGCCAGAATCATGTGGTATATCATGACGCCGATTGTTTCCATTTAAGAAAGCAAACTTATCGAACCTCAAAGCTTTCGCCACGAGTTTTTGTCTGCCTTTCCTCGAAAATCAACACTAAATTCGATGCTTGGTCGTTCCGGAGGGCAATGCGCGCACGCATGCACCACGCTATTAGGAAACAACACGCAACTGACGCTAATCAGCTGAGCATCACCAGAACGGTCTGAAACTGTCGGTGGAGGGACGCAGGGCGCATACAGCGAAGAATATGGCAGGAATGACTATGACTAGTGTGCCAAATTTTGCTTTGAAAGGCGACGCAGCCTTTCTTCGATTTCATCAATGATGGATATTAATGAAAGCGCTTTTCCGCTTTTCAAATCACCTCAGACTACTCTGAGATGATTTGGAACACAGCCACGCGCAGAGCAAATTAATTCCGAAGTATACGCGAACCAACGCTTCGTTACATGATCTGATCTACAGTGTGGAAATGGACGGCGCCTGGGCGATTAAATTCCGCTTCATGACTTCATCTCAGTCCGAACCGCCGTTCTCCTGTCCTATGGTCTGGACTAGTGTCGTTTCCTTAAACCTGCTATTATCTTCTTCATAGGACCGAGTATTTCAAAGCTTCGACACACTGCATTTTGAGCTTTGACAGCCACACCGAGCTTATCTAAGGCAAGATTCGACGGCTGGATTCCCGCGGGTAAACGGTGCTTCAGCGAAAAAAGAAAAAAGCACGTGACGGTGTCGTTTAACCATCACTACTGGAGGAGTGCAGAAATAGCTTAACAGGGATCGACTTCGAGGATGTCAGGTAAGCATAACAAATGCAGGAAATCGCTGCACCGTTCACAGGTATCATGTCGAGACCTTCTTGTAAAGGCATAGTAGCGTGCATGTATGACGTCTCAGACAGGCACACGACAGGCGGCTGTGGGTGGCTTACACGGCCGCCGGCAACTCATAGAAGATGCCTGCAAACTTACTTAAACTGAGTCCCGTGTGAGATACCTCAGGTGTTCACGTGCATCCACCAGCGCAGGCGGCCAGTCGTGGCCGGCCGCGCCTCCCTTTTGTTCTTAATTAAACATCCGTTCAGAGGCCCCTCCATGGAGATCTTGCTGGACTCAGACTCCGGCCCGGTTTTTGCGCCACCGGTCTGCCACTTCCATTGTCTTCGCCGAGTCAGTAATGACGCATGGCGAGCTCAAACGCCGAATGCATAAGCACGATGCGAATTCCGTACGCGGGGCTTTTACGAAATCGGTCTCAGTCCACTTCACGATTCTCTTTGCAGAAACACACATCTGTTTTGATCTGGCCTTTTTAAAGGCCAAATCAAGACGGATTTGAGTGGAAAACATTGAAAACAAAACAAGGAATGTGAAAACATAGGACACGTTCTTCGATGTTTTTTCTACTTCGGCACGGAAATTGGTTCTCCTGCCCGATCAGCGGTTTGTCTTTGTCGGTAACCTTGGCATCCAGCCCAGAACGTCGAACAGAATGAAAAATGGCTGATGATAAAATATTAAAATTCACAACTGTGTTCCATTTACGCTTTCTATAGACTATATCGTATAAACGTATCCCGAAGGTCTTGGCGTGGGTGGCATCAGGGATCAGAGTCCACGCTCAGCCAAGCTTCGTACCCTGACCACGTCACCCCATTGTTTCCAAATTCAGACTGTAATTGTGCCCCAGGCGCCAAGCCAATGGTTCAGGAGGACCTTTATCATGCGCAGCTCCACGATACGGACACCCCGTGGGTGGCTGACCCTTTCGGCCTCGGGCCAGATACAAGTGCCCGTTCTTGGACCCGAATGCATGTGCCTCCACGCACCGGACTCCGACTCCGACTCGTTATCCTCCAGGCCACGGCGGTGGCCGGATTGAAGAGAGGCTATTTTTTCTCTAGTGCAAAGGTATTGGTATGTTTTATGTATAAGCGGAATAGATTTATGCGTAAGCAATAGACATAACTTCATAGGCAAAAGTTCAATTAGATATCAAGATGTCAGGTTTTTGAGGCTCATACGTAGAATGTTTAATTGTGGTTCGCCTGAGACGCGGACATGAAACACACAATCTTTAACCAGTCCGTTTATGCAAAACAAGAGGCATGCGGAAAGAAACAAACTAATAATACAGGATTAGGTATGATGAGGGAACTGAAATGACAAGAATGTTCCGGGGGAAATGATATCCTACTAGCATTTTCTTCTCAAAACGAGAAATATAAACGATGTCTTGAACTACACCCACTGGGGTCACGAAGATCTGTTGGCCGCAAATCCGGAGTTACAGCAGACCGTGGATGACTGAAGGACGACCTTTGCAGCAACAAATCGCTGGTTACTTCGTTTTTCTGATGCATTTCTTGGTTGCTATTTCTTCCCGTTTAAAGCCGACCTAAGAAATGAAATAACTTGCAAGCCGACCTTACTGACCAATCATATCAGCTGAGCGCAGGGACAGCTCGATTCCAAAAAGGACACAGTTTTACAAGCAAGTCATTCAACCAGTTAACCATCATCAAATACGCTACCGTTCGTGGCGGTTGAAAGAAAGCTTTGAAATATATCAGCCAACCCGTACAGGCATATGTCCTGACCCGTCCCACTTTGTTCGAGGCGAAAAACAACTCACGCTCCAGTCATTCAAATACCGAAATCCAGGGCGAGTTTTTGCTTCACTGGAATTGCTGCAGACCACATTGGTTCAGTTTTCTGGACTGCCACCTGTCGATCATTAACACTAGATCTCTAGTAACTGCTCCTTAAAGTATATTTAATTTGTTACTCTTCCTACTAAAAAGTGCAACGACAACGCATTTTCTTTTTCCTCCACAAAGGCTTTTACGTAAAGTTCTTCGTCGCAAAGACCTAGGAAGAAGAGCACTCCAGGTCGACTGTTTTGGGCGGCGGACTTAAAGGAATCCTCTAACCTGACAGGAGCCAGATATCCGGTACCAAAATCAAAGAGAAGTCTTTAATATCAGATGAATATTATTTGCGTTCGGCCTCTGGTTACACAGACGAAATATCAGGGGTTTCCTTAAGATTGTTGTACGTGTTTTCTCGCATACGTTACAACGTGGATGCAAGGGAAGTTTACACGTGCGCTGTTTTACGAACTTCTAAACGAGGATAAAGGTAGGGTTTCAAGTAAAAAACAATGAAGTAAAGCCCTACTTTCACTGGTTTGCCGCAAGGTTTGCCACCGTTCAGTATTCAGTGATCCGTCCCGTTGCATTATTGGATGCAAAACACCCTGAGCCCAGCTTACGTGTATTTTTTATTATGTTTCATTCGTCCGTCCCTACCAGTTTGTAAGGATTGTCAAGGGTAAATGGCTAGGGCCACGGACGCGAAATTTTCAGAGATCAGTGGAAACGAGCATCAAACATTTCACCAGCCTTAGAAGCAGGCGCAATCTGTGGCGCTCATGTGACCTCTTTTGGATCCCCTTTGAACGGCTGAGAAAGCAATGCGTGTGGAAACTGTTAGGAAATTCATCCACTGCTTGGGTCATCTGGAAGCAAACTTTGCGGAATATGAAAATGTCCTTTTATGTAAGAGCCACTCAAAATACTTACGCAATTTGAGCTAAAGTATATAAACTTCAGCACAGTATTCGCACATTTCCGATATTTCAGACGACTTCATTATCACTCATTAACCTGGAGAGCAATGTCCTCATTTTGTTCGCTTCTTATGTCGATACATACCTTTGCATTTACCGTTTTATACAGTTATCAGATACCTTTGCGTTTATCGTGCTTTATGGCTAGATGGCGCAAATAAGTAATGCATCTCTCCGTTACGAGTGCAGATGATAGAAAAGCCGCTCGACGCCACGGACTGGCCAGGGCCAACCGGACGAACGCAGAACGTGATGTGGAGACGGACACAGAGGCGGACGCAAGGTCGGGAAAGTCGGAGAGGTAGGAGGAGGCAGAGAGAGAGAGAGGGAGGGGGAGAGAGAGGGAGAGACGAAGCAGTCGTCCAGAGCAGGTACGAGAAAGGGAACCGTCGTTCTGGTTCTGGCACGGAGAGATAACAATGTTCGGCGTTTAGCAAGTAGTCGCCAGTGATGTTGGAGAGTGTCGGCGTCGGTGTGGTTACTGTTGTACACCCCTCTGATCGGGAGGACGCGGAGCTATGCGATACTGCGGAGGAAAGATCCGGTCGGGCCTCGCCTTCTATCGAACAAACCTGTGGGAGCCGCTCAGTGGCTCGCGAAGCGTGTCTCGTAGACCAAGCGAAGCGAACGAGGCCTGGAGCATAAAATCCGGCCTTTGGGCGGCGTTTGGATGCACACACAATCTTCGTAACATGTTGGATGGTAACATATGTACATATAATCCACACAACTACTCGGTTCCAGTCAACCTAATGAAAAGTAGCTATAGGTTAATAAAACTGTTATACAACTGGCGCCGCATGAAAGAATGATGAACACCACGTTCATTTAGGACATAATGTTTGGGCGCCGAATGACCCTGCAGTCGCTGTGCCCCTAAGCCCCAATAACCAACCAACCTAGGACGTGATGTTCAAGCCGCGGCATCGACCGCAAGGACTTCAGACACTGAAGCAACTTGTTCGCGATCAATGCCCGGCCCCATCTGACACGCAGTCGACTCGCGCTCAACTCCCGGCCCGGCATGACAGGTGGCTTCCGCCGCCGTGAATCGGCGGCCGGTGTCTGCGCGGCTGCCGGAGATTCGCCGCCGGCGGCGGCTATGATTTACGGCTCGGCCGGCGCAGATGGACGAGGCGGCGATGAAAACTGATGGCGCCCCGCCGCCGACGGATCGGCCGCCGCCCTAATGGCGCGTTCTCCGGGCGGACGTGCGGGCGGTCGAGTCACCGGCGGAAAACGATCTGAAACGCTCCCCCGCGCCGCCCGCCGAATGCTAATGCCTGCGGTCTGCCGGTCTCTCGGATTCACGAGGCAGGTGGAAAAATTAGCGGCAAGGCTGAGACGGCTGAATGCGGTGGTTAATCCTATTCCTGGAGGTCTAGACGGTATGGCCGATTCCCGGTGGGGGGGGGGGCGGATTTGGCGCCCCTGAGATCTCGAGAACTACACATCCGATTTCATCACAACAAACGGCAATCGACTTGCCATGACGTAAACCACACTTTAAAAAAGACGTTTTCAAAATTTTGAAAGGGGTGGGTACAGGGAGGCAAAAATATCAAAATGGGGGGTACTTTTGGACTTCTTTTAACTCCGTTGTTTATGGGCCGATTTCGATGAAATTGGAATGAATCGAGAGATTATGGATGGGGCTTTTACTATGGGTACACACGTTTCAAATTTAAGATAATCCATAGGCGTTCACAGGGTTTAAAAAACAGGAGGATCAGTTTTTCAACAACTGAATGAACAAAATAGGTAAAAGCACTTTCTTCACTTCTGCTAGTCATGTTATGCTAAAGCAGTACAAATCATAGTACAATGTTTGTATAATGTTAGCATAGGCGCTGCCAGGGACGTGAGAAAAGAGGGAACTGGCATGGTCACATGTTTCTCAGATCAACTTGTGACCTTTGACCTTAAATGACCTCCAGTGACCTTTGCGTCACCCGGAGTGATCTCGTGTGCATTTAATGTTATGTATAAACGTTTTCAGTCATTTAAATTTATTCTATTTCAAAAATTCCATTTTACGTCTTTTGTGATACAGGGTACGCGCACTGACATTTTCGACTGACCCGACCTAATATCAAGCTGAAACTTGATTCACAAATGCGTCATATATATTCCGGGTTTGGCATTTCAAATAATAGCGCCGAAATTATTATAACAAAATCAAATTTTGATATTTGCTCTTGACGTGACCTTCTAAAGTGACCTCAGATGAACAAAATTGTATTTGCACGTTGCCCAACTATTTAGCTATACATCCATATGAAGTTTTCAGTTCTATCGTCAAAACCCTATCTTTGGCAGTCAGTTTCCTTTCACCCTCAACAGGGCCAAAAATGGCCTGAGGTGTCTCCCAAAAACGTTGCTTGACTCCGCCCCCGGGCAAGATAGAATTCCGACATTTTGTCACAGTACGTAGAAGGAACAGCTAGGAAAAGTCACCAAGTTTCGTGAAGCTTCGTCAAAAAGCCTGGAATTGACAGGTAAAAAACCCGAGGGGGCGTATTCAGACCCCCTTCCGGGAATGAGGTTAAAAATGCCATGCACTGAGATGTTACGATTTGCTATGGCGTTCACAGAAAAGTGCGGCTTTTGACTTCTTGACGTATAGATTATATGGATCACGCTGTGACACAATCTGCCGATGATGAAGCAAAGCAAACATGCTTGCCTAGTCTGTTCAGAGTCAGGGGACTTGAATGAACTCTGACTTGCGTACATATTTCTAGGTTTGCGCTTTCTTGCTTCGATGTGGCATTATGCGTCAGCAGCTTTTGCTTTAAAACGCTGTGCGCTCCATGCAAGGCCAGTTTGCTTACGTTACTGCGAGAGTTCAACAAAAATGTCGTCTTCCGCTTAAGTATTTCGAGACAATGAACTCTGTGAATTTATGGTAATAACTTCAACGGGCTACGTCTTCATTAAGTTTGTCAATGATAAACTCGTTAGGACAAAATGCCGCGCACGTAATGGTAACACAGTTGGGCAGCTGAAGACACGAAGAAGCAATATGGAATGTATATTAAGAAGCAGGGGGTGAATAGAGGATATGGAAATGAAAGCATTGTTGGAACTACTGGCAAAGCGGACATTCTGTAATGTAGCGCAACGTTTTTCCCCGACGGGCAACTTCACCGGCGCTGTAAAGGTGCGGATAAATCATTTTGGACTACTAGTCCACATCTATACATTTATCACAAATCGTCCAGCTCGTCGCGAGAAACGTAGCCGGGGTCTTCATAGTCGGGGTCGACGATCGCGCTGGAGAACGGATCGCCCATCTCGAGATCCGAGACGGCCGAAAACGGGTCCTCCTCCTCCTCCTCCGGGGTCGGCGTCGTCATGTTGATCAGCATGTCCTCGTCGGCCGCCGGCTCCGCGGGCGCGGCGACCTCCTCCTCCTCCGCGTCGGCGTCGTCCGGGTCCTCCTCGCCGACGCTGTTCGTGCCGTCCTCCTCGAAGTTCGGCTGGCGGGAGAACGTCATCGCCGCCGACCGGTCCTCGTCCTCGTCCTCCTCCGCGGGACTGGACGTCAAGTCGGGCCCGCCGGCGCTTTCGCTCGCGTCGTTGTTGTTGGCTAGTGCGTAAAGGGTAGTCTCGTCGTCTGGATCCTCCTCGACTTCCGGGTTTTCCTCTCCGTGGTCGGCATCGTCTTCCTCGGTGTCTTCGGCCTCCTCTTCCTCGACCTCTTCCACTTCAACCTCTGTTTCCGCTTCGTCCTGTTCTTCGGCTTCTTCCTGATCATCGTCCGTGGCATCTTCTTCCTCGACTTCATCATTACCATCTTCGGCCACTTCCACTTCTTCATCGACATCCTCTACCTCCCCACTCTCTTCACTCGCTTCCGCAGTCGCCGTCACTCGCTCGACATCATCCACCGCCTCCACATCGTCTTCGCCCTCCCCGGCGCCGTCCTCATCATCCTCGAGGCTGATCACGGCCGCCGCCGAGTCCTCCTGCTGGTCGTCCTGGTCATCGTCCTCAGCGCCACGGGGCGGCTCCTCGGGCGGGAAGACGCCGTGCTCGGCCGGGTCGTCCTGCTGGCCCGCGGCCGACTGCAGGTCGTCCGCTGTCATCACCGTCACGCCGGCAGCGGCGGCGGCGGCTCGGCCGGGAGGCCCGCTCAGCAGGCGGCGCAGCAGCAGGCGCTCCTCGGCGATCTCCTCCCGCTCTATGTACCTGCCGGCGGCCCAGCTGCAGTCGCAGTCACAGTCGCAGTCTGACGTTACAGTCCGTCTCCCGCTCTGCCTAACTGCTGGAAGTCACAGGCGCAGTCACAGGCACAGTCACAATCGCCGCCGCTGAGTCGTAAAATCGGTACCTGTGTCTCGCTCCAAGTACCTGCCAACGTCCCAATGGCATTTACGGGTCAGCATTTCTCGTTCTGTGCATCTGCTGGCGCCACAGTGACAATCACGACCGCAATCACATTCCATCTCCTGTTACAGTTGCCGGCACAATCACAGTCGCCATCACAGCCGAAATCAAAGACCATCCCCTGTTCTCCGTAATCACCTGACGAAGTCACCGTCAAAGTCCTAGTCACATACGCAGCCACAGTTCACTTCCCGATCCATGTATGGACTAAACACCGGAATGTCATTGCAGCATCAGCTGGTGTCACTTCCCCCCAACACGCGTCCCAAACGCCGACATGTCATCACCAGGGCAGCGATATTACCTGCTGTTGCGACACGCCAGACACCGGCAGATGACCAGCTTCTTCACCAGGTAGACAGTGGACTGGTCCTTGACGTTATAGGAGGCAAGGGGCCGACGGAGCGACTGGAAAACAAGACGGCAAAACCATTGCAATGGTGACAGTCGGTGCAGCACGCAACAACAAGCAACGGCAACACGTCGACGCAGTGCGTAACAACAAATTCGTCCCCGCACCATCCTTGTGTGCGCTGCCGTTTGACGTATCCGGCAGGTGACGGCACTGTACTGCTGGTTGCGTTTTGAATTAACAGTGAACAGAACAAGTCTCGCTCGTACTTTTTACACCGTGCTCAAACGGTCTTTGACGCGATGAGATTGTCGTGTCGTGGGTTGACCATTTCTTCACAAAATGGCTGATTTGTTGTGGTACTTTTCATCCCAAGATAAGTTTACCTTTACGAACGCAGCCGACTGAGGGTCTGCATTGCAGTTACGTGAGGTCCCGAGAACTCGAAAACTGCGTGCGCCCGTGGAAAACCGACCTTGAGTCGCCTGCCGCGGAAGTAGATGAGCTGCTGCCGGGCCGGAATGCCTGTCTTCTCCATGACCTGCGTCTTGACGTCGCGCAGCGTCTCCACGCCGTCCAGCGAGATCTTGTTCCTGGCCGGCGTCATCACCGTCAGCCTCATGGCGTCGCCGGCGCGGCCGCGGCAGCCCCCCGTCACCGGCCCGTCCGCCGCCGAGCCGCCACGATGCCCTCTCGGGTGCCGCGCGACGGGCGCGCCAAGTTACGGCCGCTCGGAGGCCGTTGATAATTTGGCGCGAGATCGAGTCGCTTTGGCAGGCGCGCCACAAGACCGCTGCCTGATTGAAGCCGATCAGTTTCTGGTAGAGCGGCGGCCGGCGGCGGCGGCTCAGACACTTTGCCGCCCTGGCGCTGATTTTACGAGGAATAAGTGGACCACTGGAATTTAGGTCGGAACCGCTGTAAAGCCAGGAATTTTCTGGTAGGTTAGGAAAGACGCTGTGACCACAGTACTCCGTCCGGATATTTGTTTTCAATTTTTTGAGGCTCTCGTGCACTTGCAGTATGGCCCATTACACCCCCTCTGGAAGATTTAATTTTGATACCATAAAATCCTACACTTTTGAGCTCAGCTAAATTTGAAGGAGTTAGCAAACTAAAGAGTTTAAATTTTAACTGTGCGTCATTAAAGAAGCACGATTTTTTTGGAGCTTAGGAACTATGCTAGTTTCACCGTGAATTTATGTTGGGCATTTCTTGTTTTCGTTTCCAGTTGTACCGTCTATACGCGACGAAGCTGTTAATCATGTGGTCGATTTCCCGATAGTCATTCTTGTTGCGTCCGATAAATATTTATTTAAATAAGTTTCTTTGGATACACATATCATATTTAACGCGGAGCGTTTTCTCCAACTCTGACAGAAACATAGGAAGCTGTCTTGTATGATATAGCTGTTGAACAGACCATTCACAACCTCCACTCGCGGTTAAATAACATCCGCTCATGCACTTTTCACCCAGGTATGCCAATAAGTAGAACCACACAGCTCAGATTTCAGCCTCGCGTCACGTCTAACATCGCGGCTCAGCAGTAAACCGTTCTTTGATTTCCTCGGCTCAGGTGTTGATCCACAACCACTCCGCGAACTCGTCCGCGGGCTTCTAAGGTGTGGTCCGGCGTCGTCTCAGGCACGGGGCCACCGTAACTTCAGGCGCCGGGGGGCCACCGCCTCACGAACCGATCGCCGTCGCCTATCTGCTGCGGTCCAGACTCAGCTGGGCCAGGAACGAATCGGGCAGTAGGCGGCCAGACTTTGAGCGAAGCACTGGCGGCCGGATGAACGGCTGCGACAGGCTGACCTCAGACGGCAGACTGACCTCCTCAGACGGCAGACTGATCTCCTCGGACAGCAGGCTGACCTGAGGCGGCAGACTGAACTCCTCAGACGGCAGACTGGTCTCCTCAGGCAGCAGGCTGACCTGAGGCGGCAGACTGAACTCATGAGACGGCAGACTGATCTCCTCAGGCGGCACTCCGACCTGGGCAGGCAGACTGACCTCCTTGGACGCCAGACTGGCCTCCTCAGGCTCGCCGATGTGCCGCTGAATCTCCTGCCACGAGCTGAGCACGTCCTGCTCGTTTGTGACGCGCGACACCACCACGAAGCGGGCGGCGAGCGGGCCGGTCGGCAGCCGCGTCGACCCCATGAACACCCTGCCGGCGGCGGCCACCCGCCGCAGGAGCCTCTCGGTGCCCGCGTCCCCCTCACCCCGCACCCGGAAGCACACGACGCCCATGGAGGCGGCGCCGACCACCTCGACGCGCTCGTCCTGGCGCGCCAGGCGCTCGAACTGGCGCGCCAGCTCCACGTGGCCGCGGATGTAGCGCTGGATGCCGCTGACGCCGTACAGCCGCAGCACGAACCACAGCTTCAGCGCGCGGAAGCGGCGGCCGAGCGGCAGCGACCAGTGGCGCAGGTTCGGCAGCGTCCGCTCGCCGGTGCGCAGCACGGGCGCGTGGATCTCGTGCGGCGCCGTGAAGGCGCGCGCGTCGCGCACCCACAGCGCCGTGCACTCGAAGTTGACCAGCATCCACTTGTGCGTGTTGACGCTGAACGAGCTGACGTCGTCGACGCCGCGCATCAGGTGGCGGAACTCGGGGCAGGCGAACGCCGAGCCGGCGTACGCCGCGTCCACGTGCAGCCAGATGTCGTGCTCGCGGCACACGGCGCCCAGCTCCTCCAGCCGGTCGAACGCGCACGTGCCGGTCGTGCCGAGCGTGGCCACCACGTACGTGGGCACGTTGCCGCGCTGGATCTCCTCCTGGACGGCGGCGCGCAGGGTGGCGCCAGTCAGCGCGCCGTCCGGCCCGGCCGGCAGCTGGCGCATGCGCACCATGGCGAGGCGCGCCGCCTTCGTGATGGCCGGGTTCGCCTCGGAGGAGGTGAAGGCGACCAGGCGGTCCAGGGCGGCCGGCTCCGGCAGCGCCGGCTCGCGCTCCGCCAGCCGCCGGAGCCGGTCGGCGCGCGCCGAGCTGAGCGTCAGCACGGCGGCCTCGGTGGCCGAGCCGACGATGACGCCGCCGCCGCGGCCGGAGCCGGAGAGGAAGCTCTCCGGCAGCGCGAGCAGCCGCGCCAGCCAGTCGAGCACGGCCAGCTCCAGCTCGAGGCAGGCCGGCGCCGCCTCCCAGCTGAGGCCGACGCAGCTCAGGCCGTGCGCCAGCAGCTCGGCCAGCAGCGCCGGCGGCGAGTTGGCCAGCGGGCAGAAGCCGTGGAACTGAGGCGAGTGCCAGTGCGTCATCCCCGGCATGATGACGCGCTCGACGTCGCGCATGACGTCACGCCACGGCTCCGGCTCGGCGGGCGCGTGCTCCGGCACCAGCTCGGAGAGGTAGCCGGCCGACACGGACGGCAGCACGGGCCGCTGCCGGATGTCCCGCTGGTAGGCGATAATGTAGTCGATCAGTTCGTGGGCGGCGCTGCGGAACTGGTCGTCGTCCATGGCTGCTCCGTCGGGCGGCTGCGCGGGGAGAGGTCGTGTTAAGAGCGACTTTGACTCATGATTGACGGCACCAGCGCCGAACGTGTTCCGGCAAGGGGGCACCGGCTAATTTTCGAATCATGTTTTCCACGCAACGCCATGGGGTTAATGTTTAATTTCGTCAATTAAGGGGGGGGGGCACCGTGCTCCCGTGCACCCCCGTTCCACCGTCAATGATTGCCGTGGACTTCGGCCTTCCTCCGCGTCGGTGCATCGGATTCGATACTCAGGCGCACTGAAATTAGATCAGCCGCGCGCCTGCCATTCACGTCGCCATAATGAGCTCCTGGTTGCCCACGGCAA
Source organism: Capitulum mitella (assembly GCA_030062745.1). Taxonomy (NCBI): domain Eukaryota; kingdom Metazoa; phylum Arthropoda; class Thecostraca; order Pollicipedomorpha; family Pollicipedidae; genus Capitulum; species Capitulum mitella. The sequence goes on along the minus strand of CP099852.1, from coordinate 21,707,934 downwards.
CGGCTCGAAACTCCGCCAAGTGTCATTGTTCAGGGATAACAAGGTAAGAGAACTCCATAATGCGCAATAGCGCCTTACGGCTCGCCTGTGAAAACATCAACAAAGCCTGTCAGCGAGGCGCGGCGAAATCCAATTTCCCCGCCCGAGGACTTCGCATCGCAAACACGTACCGTTCGGTCTAACAGTCTGACTGGGCTGCGCTGTCCTGGTTCGCTCGCCGCTGGCCGTGTCTGAGATGCAGTGATGCCCGGACGTCGTGAAGGGTCGCTTATATCGCTGCCCAGGGCGCGGTCTTCCCCGGGGAATGAGGCTCGGCAGGGGGTCTCTCCGCGCGCTGCGGTCGGAGTGGCCGCTGACGTCACGGTGACGTCACGCGCCGGATTTGCCGGCCAGGGCTGGAGGGCTGTGAGCAGACAGCGCGTGACGAAAACACGAACTGCTCGACGCTAGCCACAGTGCCGGTGTGTTCAGCTACTTCAAACTGGTTGCGTAGTAATAGCCATGTTTTTGGGGGGGCAAAGATTCTTTGGTCCCCCTAAGCGCAGTTGGGGGCACGGCCGAGATGGCCCCCTGGGATCTGCAGCGTCGGCGCAAAAGGGTCAATGGCCAACGGATAAGACCCAGACAGTTGCAAATAGTCTATGTGCGCTGTACGCGGTGCAGACGGCGATAGTAGGCAGCAGACTTGTAAGCGACCCACGAAATTGGGAGTCGATTTGATTCCATTTCACAACCCAAGAGAATTACTCTGATTCTGATTCTGATTCATTTTGCAAAACAAAGCACAAGGAATCGATTCGATTCTGATTCAAAGGCCATATTGAACTGGAAGGAATTGATTTGATTTATGATTTTCGGTTCGATTCACGGTTCAGTTTTATGTCAGATAACAAGAACCGTGTTTGTTAAATTTTGCCATGAGTGCAATAGCCAAGTTCTGTGTCCTGCCTTATCTCAAGGCCTGCTATAGGTTAAAGGACAGTATTACGAAACAGTAATCAAATGTAATGTAATGTAATGCGTGGAACCTCTGTGTAGCGGTGGAACCTCTGTGGGGGCGGGAGGAGAGGGACGGACAAACGTAATTTTTATCTCGCATCTTTCCTTGCACCACTGCAGGGTTAATGTTAAATGTTGCCCAAAGTGAGGGGGGGGGGGGTAGCTACGAGTTTCAACGTCCCTGGCACTGCATAGTATTTTTATGTATGAGCATAAGGCATCGTTTCTAAAGTCCATTTTACACTGATGTCAGAATGTAAACTATCCCCGTATGTTAATATGGTGGTGCCCAGGGTCGAGGATGAGGACAAAATCGCCCACCAGCAATAATCCACAGACCAAACTTCTTACATCTGTATGGACCAAGAAGTAACAGCAGTATCCAGTCTGGCCTTGACAGACGACCGACTGACGCCTGATGAGACACAGGACTTGACACAAAACTAGCCAGCTTCCGACTACAACGCTAGTGGTCGATCCTGAGCTATGCGTCGAAAAAGTCAGAAAACAACAACAGTTGGCCTAGACCCTGGCTGGGCGGTCGGTTGTGTACGACGGTCGCTCCGGTGTTCCCTGCCGGAGCTCGTGAGCGAAGAGTGGATACGGTGAGGCAGGGCCATGTGCCGTTTTTCAAGTTTCCTGTGGTTCTAGAGTGGTGAGCTTCAGTGAATCACATCTGTCGCAAGTGGTCAAGGCGCCCATCAACCTTCGTCAGCTGGTTTGGTGCAACGAATCATCCCTGAGCTCAGCCAAAGCAGATCGCAGAGGCACCATAAAAGACGCCGCCAGTCTGGTCAATCTGCGCAGGCTCTGGACTCAAACTCAGTGAGGTCTTTGATCGAGACTTGATTGAAAACCAAATGACAGAATTTTCAAAACTTGGAGACGAGTTCGAGGAAAATGCAAATGCCATGAACTTCGGGCTAAACTCTAAAAGTGCGGGTCAAAGAGCTGGAAGAGCACACTAATCGCAAGTATCAAGAACCAGGAGACCTTAGCGGCAGACGGGAGGCGTCCGAAGAGAACTGCCACGTGGTTACATTTTTTCCTATCAACGGGTCAGGCCTCAGAAATTCAAGAGCCAGTAAAACGGGCGGCGTCAAATCCAGGCGAACGGCAACCGCCCAGATCTCCCCCCGCTCTACGCGTCCGCCCCGCCTTCTCCCCGCCCCTCGGCAGGTGTTGACTGGAAGCGGCCAGATGCCAGCAAAACAAAACAGCAAACCGCCTCGGTCACTCGGGAAAAACCCGGGCTCACAGGCAGCGCTGGGGTGCGGATGGGCGACAGAGCATCGACCGAGCAAACGAGATCATTTGAGGGACAGGTGGTATCTTCAAAGCGGCCTCGCCCCGGCCGGGTCAGCCAAACACAAAACATCCAGAAGCAGATAACCCCTTCCTATTTCCTCCCTCCCCCGCTGTTGGTCGAGTCTTCCTGAAACACGCAATATAATGCTCAGGAGACTGTCGCGATTGAACGGTGTCAATTGGTCGGCAGTTGGACGCGATTGGACGGTTTCAGTCACCTGTCGGATGCAGTTTCTCTTTTTTTCGCATTTCCGTAGCCAAACAGTTTGTTTTGTGGTCCAAGGCAGTAGGATTATCGGAGCGTGTCATACCATGGCGTGTTCAGATTGCGTCAGATTATACCCATGAATGCATGGTTTCGTTGTCTCTCCTGCGTCAGAGCCCGGAGGTCGAAAACTCTGATTCTCTTCAGACCAGCGCTGTAATGAATATTGCCAGTCTACGTTGCAGCAAACGTACAGTTAGATTTGACCCCATTGCTCTGGTATCGAACGAATTTCCATCCGTAGCAGGTCGCTAAAGATACGACGTTTTACATCCTGGCGCGAAGTGAGGCTATTTTTGGCCCACTTTAGCGACGCCGGGTATCCTGATAATTTACCGTAATTGACGCAACCTAGCGCCACAATTCTGGGTACGGCATTCGGACCCTGGCGATTTATACGCCGGGCGGGTGAGTCGGCCAGCCGGCCGACCGCCGGCGCGGCGGACCGCCCTGCGGCGGCACCCGCAGCGGGATGACGTCACGGGGGAGGGACAGCGCTCTCTCTCTCGGCCGGCGGCGGGCCCAGCCGGGCGACGGTCGCGCGGCAGCTGGGGCCAGACCGACTGGCGCCCGCGCCGGTCATTCTCGACGCGTGACGTCATGGACATCCCCGCTGGACACTGATGTTATGGGCGGAGGGTAATGATTACGAACTGGGGAAACCAAATGCCCGGGCACGTTGCTGCGGCCGGTCTTCAAAGATGGCGAACCTGTTCACACATTACGGCCCTTGAACATCTAAGACGCATTATACCTTTTTGGACGAACGGGCAACGGAGCAGGAACGTAGCCAAGGGGGGAGGGGTATCGTGGCCAGGCCCCCCTGAACCAAACGATCATCACTAGATATATGACAATTTCGCACGAATATGGAATAGTGATCAAATCCATGTTGCAAAAATGAACATTATATGTTTTCCTCTGCGTAAGATATGAGGTGAATTACATAAAATTGCTGCTTCTTCCCATGAATTTCGTCATGCCAGTGGTATATGGCGAAATTTGACATTTGCCCTTCCCCTGAGGAAAATTCTGGCTATGTGCCGGCAACGGACGCCAGTAAAATTACCGTAATAAACAACACGGAGCACAGGGCAGAATCTTCCTCACTGGCCTGCACTGGCGCAACTTTTCGTAGGCATGATATGCGGAGCATTGAGCCAGACAGTCAGTTCTCTGCTGCAATTCGCCATTAGATTTGGTGATTATATTCAGGCTCCAGAATAAAACGCAGGGACCAAAGACCTTTACTTGCTCCAGGTTCCAGTGTCGGACACAGAGGCTGTTATCAGCCGTATTTAGTCTTGCTCCTGGATTGACGTTAGGAATGTTCTCGGGTGATCGAGGCGATAACAAAAAATCAGGGAAACTGAGATCGATTATCGCTGCCTTCTGCTGGATAGAAATCGCGGCAGTGATGTTTCACAGTTCGCCCCTGTCAGCTGTTATTTCGACACTTCATCGTCATGACCTTTACTGTAACGCCTGGGGCGGAGCCGTGCAGCCAAGTTGAGCTTTAGAGGCAAGTCTGATACTTTGCAATTCAATTCCATTATATTCTAATTATTTATACTTTACAAGAGGCAGGACCCTTGTCGCTAGAGTACCCAATAGATAGGGCTGTTAATTTGGTCATTTCCGTTCCGAAGTGGGTCTTAGACTTGGGGCTTGGACTTCTTACTTGAATTTAGGAGATTTGTGTCAGCAATATCTACTTCAAGACTGGCCGAACTGCCAATGAACGGTTCAACACGACAAATATTCACGGCCGATTCATTCGAACAGGACCTCGGCTTGTTGATGAAGGCCAGGTCGTCCTGGATTGGGTTTTGGCAGGAAAGGGATTATAATAACGCTATCGGCAAGTCGTTTCGCTGATATTTACGTCATGGCTGGACAGGATTTCCATTAAGGTTTTAACGTTTCAAAATGGTTTCAGCGAAAGGGCTCAGATGATTGCACGAATAACGCCTCGGACTATTACAGACCCGTTCCCTCCGAACGCATGGTTTGCGCGGCGACCGGGTGAAAACAATTATCCGCAGCTTTTCAATGGGAAGTAGACTCGAATAATATTACCTCTCGCAGCAAAGAACGCCAGGGAGTCGCTGCCCCATCATCAGGCATAGACGGCTGCACAACTGGTGCAGAGATAGTGATAGTGGCCTTAATAGTGACGGTGACAACGATAGTGGCCCCTGGCGGCGGCCACTATCTTCAAACAGTGGCTGCATTTGTTCTCGGGACATTTTGTGAACGACCGCAGGTCCTTGCAGCTGGTCATTTCAACTGCTAAAACGCCTCGAGCGGCTGGAGCCATCGTCGTCTGGTTTTACCGCGCCCAGCCTTGGACGTGAGCTGCGTATCACGGGCATGCCTCCAGAGCGGTCCCGTTCCTCTGGCGGGAAAGCTTCGTCGTCGCACGAAGCACATGTCGGGGACATCGTTCTGGACAGAGTCCCCGCCGCCCAAAAAAATTAACATCTCCCCAGCCGGGATGCGTGACGTTTAAGCCAATTCGTGTGCAGCGGCTCTGCCCTTGGGGACGCCTACCTGACACCGGCGGAAGCAAGCCGTGGAGAAACAGAATTTAAGGCATTACAATACAGCAGCCTCACTGGGGGGGAGCTAATCATTCTAAGCTCTGAATCTCATTACGCAGAGGTAGCACTGATGGGCGGTACGGAGACGGACGAACAGCTTTTGAGCGGTTTCGGGTAGTGTCAGGTAAAGGGTGGTTCGCTAGCCCATAATGGGTGGAGCTTGGTAACATGTTCAAGCAAAGGCGGAGCTGGGTAAACACACAGGTAATGTGGCGGTGGCCCGCCCGCCATCTTGGCAATAGCCTGGGTTGGTAGACACCCGTCACGGGTCTACTTGGTTCTACTTCTTGGTACCCCAAGCTTGGCTCCGGCTTGGGGATGCGTTTCCGCCTAGGGGGAAGGGAAAAACCGCCTGCGTAACGGGTGGGCCGGGGCGCCGGCTTGGCGAGGGAGTACGCCGGGGGATGGGTAATCACCTGGAAACAGATGGGCCGGAGCCACAGCAGTGGGAGGCGGGGATATAGCGACACCCGGCGGGAGCCCGGGACCCAGCCAGGACTGGTCGGCACTGTTCGTGAAGTAAGGAACAAAGAGAGGCGCCAAGGACAGGCCAGGTCTAGACCGAGGTACAAAACAGCCCGGTACCGATCAAGGAAAGACACGTCAACAAAGCCATTAGGTGCGTCTAGGGCCGATGAGTGTGCTTAGATTGAAGATGTGTCTCGATCACCCCGTTATTAGCGGCGTGCAGACTGAGACCCCTTGCCACATGACTTTACCAGAGCCAGGCACTGCCCCGGAACGCGTCCCAGTTACGCCAGGGACAGGGAGAGGGACAGGGTTGCAGCGCGCAGACGATTTCGTCTGCAGATCCAGAGTCCGTTGGGCTGTAATTAACTCTGCATTGCTCACGATCTTGGGGTCGAGCATTTACTCTGCTCTGGAGGAATCTGCTGGTAACCCTACACTGCTGGAGGGAAAAGGGACCGATCATAGGTTTATTAGAGGACGAAGGGCGAACAGTGACGCATCTAATGACCTAAGACAACTGATTTGGAGGGGGGGGGGAGTAGGACCCAGCGGTAGAGGATCGGTACTTAGCAGGGATTAGCAGTGGCAATGGCCTCGGAAGTAAATAAATTCCCACTCAGCAATGGGAGGGACCCAGCCGAGCAAATATTGTGCCCACACCGATGGAAAGGATCATTTACCAGTACTGTTTGGAAAAACCCAGGTGATCGGTTGTCTGTGGAGGGCAGAAGGGCCCATCCTTCAATCCACTCAGCCGCCCAGACTTGCCCGCTCACCCCTCGTTGGACAGATCCTTTCGGCAAGCATGAACTGCCTATATGATCGACCGGCACTTGCACGTCTTCAGCTGCAAATTCTGGTGGTGACAGCAAACGCCAAGCATCTGCAGCCGACGGTATACGACGCTCCCAAGTCACGGCAGGCGACGGCTCCTCCGAGACGGAAGTGAGGGCGGCCACAGCTGCGTCCGGCAGGCCCGCTACCGTCGGGGGACCGAGTACACCCGGCGTTCCCGGCGACCCCCGCGTCGCTTTGGCCCTCGTTGCACAATGCCGCTGGATGTTGCACAATGTTGCAAGAGCCCATATGTCAAGAGCGGTCGGCCGCAACGCCGAACGGACGTCAAAAACGTGCTCGCGAGATTGACATCCACCAGAAAACCTCCGAGTCCCCGTTGCAAAGTTGCACAACGTCCGGCAACGGCAATCGCACGTCACAGAACGTCCTCAGTTTACGGAAGCAGCTAGACGCCAACAAAGCCATGTCTCGGTTGCCGGCAAGGTTTTTTCCGGGATTGCGGTCGAAAGGTCGGTGGCCGCCGGGCCGGGCCGGCGGAGGAGGCTCCGCGACCTGACGACGCCCCAGGGGCGGAGGCAGCGGCCCGGTCGGCGTGACCCTCTCGCACCGCCCGCCCCCAGCTGCGCCGCGGCAGCGAGTTATCGGCCGCGACAGGACGGGAAACAGGCTGCCTCCTCCCCAGCCGGCAGCTTCCAGGCAGTTCCGGGCAGGCCGCATCGACAGTCGGAGCAGCAGTCTGAGGCGAGGGCGTCGAAACTATTCTCAGCTCACTGCTCAGCTCAACTTTCCCGGTCTGGGGCTCCAAGCGAGCGATATTAACAGGGATCCCGAGACAAAGAAAACGCGTTATACATTCACGAACGTCTGTCCAAAATGTGTCAGGATATTTTCAAGACTCCTAGCTTTATAAAGAAAAATATTTTTGCTGTTTTCACGCGGTACGGATGGAAAACAGTATGACCAAAACGTGTGTGTCGACGATCTAGAAACACTGCATGACCTTAGCTTCTATGACGCCTTTGAAAAAATGTCCACGTGGAGACTTTAAGGTCCTTTATGCTTCTAGTACGATTCCTTATTTGACTTTGTTTTCTTTGAGCTGGGTTTTGTCATATTAAGTAGCAGAAATGTGTCGGCGGTTGTCATAATCACTTATTCCGCCATTGCTCGGGTACGCTGGCCTGTTATTAACGTTGATACCGTTCGAGGTCCGAATGGAAAAGGGCAAGGTCGTTCACTGCTTAGCGTTTTTGAATACGCCTCGGTTGGTCATTGGGTTATTTAACGACACTCGAGTGTCAGGGCCATTCCGTGTCGCAACCCCTCAAGCCTGTTGTCGCGGGGGACGTCGAAGCTATTCTCAGCTCACTGCTCAGCTCAACGGCCAAATGTCAGTATTACCAGGACTCGAACTGGGGACCTGTCGGCTACAAAGCGGGTATGGTAACCAGTTCTAAATACACTTCGGTGGGCTAGGACCGAGACAGAAGTCGCGCTGTGTTTGATGGTCTTGTTTCTTTGTGCTTTCGCCATGCAGAACACTGTTCATTCATTTAGTTTTGACGTTTGTTGTGTTCGTTGTTGGGCTGATGATGTTGCTCTTGACGGTATAAATCCGTTTGCTGTGTGATAACAATGTCGTTGTAAAGTTAGCTTCATGTACCGGTACTTAACTTCATGTACATGCTTGTCCCACGTAGGTTGCAGGAAGGATTGGCTGGTGGCCATATGATTCTGGCCAGTACCATGCTCCCTATCATGCTACATGATCGCAATGTAAGTAATATAAAGAAAATGTCTCCGAATGCAAACGGTTAAAAAGCCAACGATAAAATTGTTCAGAACGTAGGAAGGTATTTTCTTGGATACGCAGGACCAGTGTGGATAAATGCCTGCAGAAAACCGCACGCTGACAAAGCCCGGGAGAATGTGTGGGGGAACGAATGAGGCGGAAGCGGATTTATGGCCCACGGTGATTCAGATTCCCGAGGAGCACCCGTATGGCTTCGGCCCGGCTTCAGTTTTGAACTTTGGAATCTCCGAGGAGATGAAGATGGAAAATTTATTGTGCTGGGCAGTAGCATCAATGGAATGACACTAACACCAGCTTGCATTTATGGGCCAAATGCTGACCAATCTTCTGTATTTGAAGCGCTGTTTGAGGCTTGCAATGATATCGGGACACATCTGATGGTAACTGGTGGGCTACTTTTGTATTCACATAGAAAATGATAGAATTAGCATTGAGAGATGTTTAGCTAGCAATCACAGACGCAAATCCTTAGCTGAGGATTATATGCGAGAGCACGGTTTGGTAGATATTTGGAGAAAAATAAACCCTGACAAACGAATGTTCACAAGTTAACGTTTGCGTCGCAGCAGCGATTCTCGAATCGATTTCTTCTTAGTGTCCAATGAGCTGAACACAACAGCAACACAGGCTGATATAGCATATGGGTTTCTTACTAGTGACAAAATGTGCTCGCTACAAGTTCGTCTATGCGGAACAAACACAGGATTTTCCTTGTTTTTTTTTTCATTTGGACTTGAACTTTTTTGATGGGAAAAAATGGAAATTGGGAAAAATTGGAAATTACAGGACACCTTTCTAATGACAAGAAGTTTTAAGAACAAGCAGAAACAAAACTGACTGATATAATTAGGACTAACGACACATCACACAGTTTAGGCAAATCACTCCTACAAGCAGTGCTGTGCGTAATCAGGGGCGAGATCATGCATTACAACAGGAGAAAATGGTTAAAAAAACAGCAATTAAAAAAAAAACATTGAAGACAGAATCAATTTAGAGACAAGTAAGGGAGAGTCTGACCTAGGACCATAGGCGTAGGAACGGGAGGACCATGGGTTCATGGCTCCTCATTTTCTCAAGGTGGATGGAGGAGGCAGCAATGTTTACTGCCCCCCATTTTTCAAAAGTAATCTCGGTTTAGTTTACTTTTGAGTTATTTAAAACATGCATGGTGATTTGCCCGGTCCACCGAGTAATTACTGTCATCACCTAATGGATGAAATTACCTTATAATAGAAACGAATACTTTAATCTATTGAATAAAACACTGATATGGCAGTACCAGTGGTGGGCGCTGTTTCGCTGATCCGGTAACAGCTAATTAACGACGCTAACTTTTCGTTAGCGGATTAGCGTTTCCGCTTACTTTGAAAACCGTCAGAGAACCAATTAGCTTCCGCTAAATTTAGTTCCGCGATGCAAGTAAAGTTTAACGGCCAAAAACGTTTGTAAAGCTCCAAAATTATACATGTTTGTTCATGTCTGTTGTGATCGTGTCTGTAACAGTCTGACACTCTGTTGGCTGACTACGTGTAAACACAAGACGTGATTGGTCGACGCAGCAACAGCCTGAGCAGCACCGTACAATTCTGTAGTTCATTTCAAGTCCATAGAGTGTACAGGTACGGACACTTGGAACGGCCTTGAAATTCATGACATGACTGGACCACCAGACCTTGAGCCAACGGTAAACGCGTACAGATCAGTCATATTCATCGCTCATTACCGCCATTTCCAGATATGCAAGAAAAAACTTACATCAACGGAAAGCTCATTCCAAGCGCTCTCCAAATGTGACACCTTTACGCCCCAGAAAACTAACTTTTGAACAAAAAAAAGTTATACAAAGCCTGGCGTCCGACAGCGCCAGGCGGCGCTCCGATAAAATCAAACCGAAGCTAAACTGATACAACAAAAGTTAGCGGTTAGCGGTTATCGGTAGCTTTCGCTATGTTTGCAGATTATCGGTTTCGCGTTATCGATGTTATCTTTTAAGTTAGCGGATTAGCGGTTATCGAAGCTTACTGTTCGGTTAGCTGTGCCCATCACTGGACAGCACCTTATGCTGCCGTATGCAGCGGGAGTCAGATATTCTCGAGTAAACCGGCTCGCACCTGAGCTGTACATTTTTAACCCAGCTGACAATGTTGGCAGCAGTTCTCTTGAGCTAATGAAAGACTGAGCAGTCGTTAGCTGGACAGATGCAGATCAGAGCCAATCGGAGGGCGGTTGAATGCGTTGTCGTCAGCACTGTAAACTGGGACAGAACGTCGCTAAATGGGGGCTCCATGCCCATAGAGACATCAAGGACATGTTAGCAAGCATCTCCGGGGCCCTCCTAAACGTCCCTTGAACCTCCTGTTTCTTGGAATGCCTTAGACACCTCCGACCAACTTCCTGAGTATGGGGCGTGTCTCGCTATTTATACATAATGAGTGAATTATTTAACTTGACACTGGACAAAGATAAACTTTTCTGTCGGACCGCCCCCCCCCCTCCCTCCCGGTCAGCCTAAATAATTACGCTCCTGGCTCCCACTTTTTGGAACGTTTCTGCGCCTATGCTTACAGCTACTGAAGGAGCTTAAATCAGAGCGAGATGAACTTGTAGAGAGTTAGGCAAAACGTGGCATATTCCATGGTCAGGTCAACTGGCGTCAGTTGGCAGAATGGGGAACCAAAGATTTCCACAGCGTCGTGAAAAGGAGCTATAAAAGTGAGATCTTTAAAAGCATGCAAATTTGCTCCGCAAATTATAGAGCTGTGACGGAAAAACCGCAGCCATGGCTGAAGAGGACGCTACTTACTTTGAGCAGCTGTACAAAAAGCGCGTCATAACAGAAAAGGATCGCAATTATCTCTGCAATACCAATGAACTCGCCAGTCAACAAAAAGGAGAGTATGAGGGAATTATAACGAGCTGAAGAAGAGCTATCTATGCTCTTCTTTCGATGAAAGGCTTATCATTGCCAGATCTGGATGGCTTCACCGCCTCCTTCTTCCGTTACTTTGGAGGGAACTAAAACAACTCGTACTAAATTTATTTTTTTAGAAATGTATGAACATGGACGCATGCCGGAGATTTTGAGCCTGAACATTACCATACGTATTCCCAACATGAGCAAGGCAAGAGACAGACTGGACTGCTTGCGACCGATCAGCCTACCAAATGTGTTGTATCGTGTGCTGGCCAAAGAACTGTCCATAAGACTCAACAAAATGATGGGACACGTCATTATTAGCGACCAAGCAGGTTTCATCAGAGGCAGATTTATTGGAGAAAATGTTGGGCTTATTTTGGACATAATTGCTTAAACAGGACTGCAGGACATAGCAAGCCTGCTCCTATTCTGCAGGCGGCGCCACGGTTTTTTGACTATCGGGCACTATCAGGGGCGCAACCCAGACGCTAAGATCTTGAATGGAGACCCTCCCTCCCCTCAAAACCGGGTTTTTTAGCGGCTTTGGGCTACTTCATTTTACCACATGAGATCTGGAAAATAAGAGAACTTGTCGCTCATCTGGCCGAAATACGGTAAAATTCGCGATCCCCTACAGAAAATCTTGCGTTTTAAATTACAAAACAAACCGTCTTCTTCGCTCTGTTTAACTTGTCCTCGCAAATTTTGAATGTGCCTCCTCCTTCGATAATTTCTGCTTCAGTGCTGAGTGTTACGACGGATGAGCAGCTTGCTAAGGGAAATTTCTAGATAACCCAGCCCCTTCCCCACGCTGTCATGTCCTATTAGATCTGGAGCGCCGCATCCTTACTACCCCATATAGCGCACCGTGACAGAACAGCCAGGCCATGTGTTAAGTCTAGATTCCTTCTTCAATATTTCCCCGATTCGAGGTATGATTTCAATGCGCATGTGGCTTATGGGCGGACATTGCCGAGAAACCCCAAAATTCGTCCGTATTAACACTGTATTTTTTTTCAAAACAGCATTTCACCTCACGAATTACTTTTACTGTAGGGTACTGGGTACAGGCAGTATCTCACAATCAAAAGTGGGGTAATGGTACCGCACTTATCCCACGGCGGCACCGCCCTTGCTGTTCTGCGACTAGTCTAAAGCGTATGACAGCATGGAATGGAGTTATTTTGAGCAAGTCGTCCACAGCTATAGCTTGAGCCAATATATGCGCAAGCGCGTTTACATACTTTTCCGACAGGACATGACTGCCGCTCGGCGCGTGTTTAAATTAATGGGTCTTTGTCCAGAAAATGCGCGATTAGGAGGGGTTTAAGACAGGGCTGCAGCTTAAGTAAGGGCTTCTTTCCACTTCCATTTGATCTTTCAGCGCAGAGGATTAGAAGCAATGTCAATATCCATGGTTTTACCTTTCGAAATACAGAAACAAGAATATCTGCACATGTGGACAACTTCACCATTGTTATAGATGGCTCACATGACAGTTTAAAGGAAAGCCTGACGTGCCGCGAAAAATTTAGAGCAAAATCTGGACTTGCGCTGAATAAGCAAAAACTAGAGCGATGTGGACTGGGAACAACCGCAATAGAAACGACACACTTTGCCCCGAATCCACCTGTAGGGGACAAAAGCCAGTCGAGGGTTTGGGGATTCTTTCAATGCTAGCGGAGAGAACATTAGGGATCTGAATTACCCAGTCAAAGTAAAAAAAAAAAAACAGAAAGAAAAACTAAATCCTTGGTTTGGAAGGTCACTTGATGACGGCTGTAGAAAAACCCACCCGGAACCAATCGAGGAGTTCGAGTCCATTATTTTTTAATCCATATGGTGCAACAAAAGAGGTAAAGGAAAGCGATTAGCACTGAAGCATTTTCGGCTTTAACGAGGCTACAGAGTACCAGACCTTGGCATATCGACGCAGTTAATAGACAGTATATCAACAGTCAAGAAATTTTTCGATGAACGCAACTGGGATCTGGAAGAAGGTGGCCCGCGGTAATGTGATGGTCACGGAGCAATTTCAGTCTTTGAATGCAAGATGTCGCGTCAACAGGCTCGCCAGCATTACCAAAACGTTTTTTTTTCGAGGGGGAGAGAGCAGGGACAGCTGAAGCCTCGGTAGATGTGGCACGCACGAAGAGTCCATCTGGCGGTGAGATTCTAGCCTCAATGCTGTGGTATAACAAAAAAGGCTGCAACTCGAGAGTTACTCAACTATTGATAAAGCAGGCTTACTGCAAAGTGCGTTAGGAGAATCGAAGATCTGTACAACTTACGGTCTAGAACTCTTCTGTCCGGAGAGGAACTGCGAAACAAATATCAGTTTGGTAATTTTCTGACTTGGGAATTGTTAATGCTTTGTATCCCAGGTCAGTGGACAGAAGTTCTGCAAAGAGAACAGCCAGGCACAGCTCTCCAAAATGCCAGAATTTATTTAATTGTAACAGTAGCTAAAGCATCAAAGTAGGCGAGTGGCAAGCTGCTGAAATATTCACAGCGTATTAACTCACCAGAACTAGCGAAACTATAAGTGGAAGCGGGAGCTGCAAGGACATATTCAATGGTCAGGTAAATTCAAAAACATGTAATCCTTAACAACAGAAGATTTTTAACTCCGATGGCTTCACTATCGAATGATATTGAGAATCTTGATAAGAAACAGGACGCTCTTTATCTACAGTATAAAAGATAATGATTATTGTGAATGATGTCCTGATATAAGTAATAACCTTGCGCACGTTTTTTGCATTGTCGGAGTGGACGTCTTGGCAGGAATTGGGCTCACAGCTTGATATCCCAACTGCCCTCTGTAAGCGACAATAAATGGTCGTTATTCGGCAAGCTCGGCAGCTAATGTCCCATTTTCGATTCAAATGCGTATTTTGTTGGCAAAACAGTTTATTTGGCGCTGCAGAGCTACGCTCAGGCCTCCTGCCCAGCAGAACCGCCGGCGCTCCGCAGTTCCGCAGTTTCAAAGACTGTAAATAAATACATGGCCGTCGAAAAATGTATAGCAACCAGCACCTGCGCAGCCAAGGGGGGGGGGGCGGCCTCCCCCGGCCCGCTTTTTTGCAAAAACCATTGCGCATCGCCTTCCCAGCAGGCGGTTTTCGTATGATTTCAGTTCACACTGCGCCCCCCGAAAACCCTGTCTGTGTCTGTGGCAATCAATGAAGGAAAAGAAGTTTAATAACGAAACGACTGGCTCGATGCTGCCGACAGGCTGGGTATCGGCTAGTCACGAGTGACGGCATATTAGGCTGTGCAGCGGCGGGCACGCTGGGCCCCTGGCCACAGCGGCCGCGGCGACAGACGCGGCCCGGCCGACGCGGTCGTGCAATTTGTTACGGCGTGTTTTTTTCGTTCTTTTTTTACTTTGGTTGTTATTGTTGTCTCCACTGGGTTCTTGTGTTTCGTTTGTATGCGCCTGTGTAACTTGGCGACCGCTCTGATGTGCGCAATGTGAGTACAGTTGCTCAGGTAGATCTGTGTATGACGGGATGCGAAAAGATAAACGGGAAAAGTAACAACAACAAAGGAAATATTTCATTCTCCATTGCATTATAGCCAGAATTTTCATTTCCTTTTTTCGTTTAGTAATCCGCTCTTATGGCTGATGATGGGCTATGCTGTTATTCTCATAAACATTAGTAATACATGGTCCCGTTTATCAGGTACACAAAGCATGTATTTAAATGAATTAGGCTTTGCAAACTGATTCTCTGAATAGACTCCTAGGAAATTTGTGAATCGATTCAACTGTGATTCTTGAGCCAAAATGTGGTCTCGATTCTGAATCTGATTCACAGTAGCTGAACAGGAAATCGATTCTGATTCTGATTCACAAGAAGGGCCAGTGAATCAGGGTTGATTCTGATTCGATTCAGAATCGCTTGCAAGTCCGATGGGCAGACTGAAGAGAGGCAGAGAAAGTCAGCTTCCACTCTCCTGATAACTTGCAGTCAGTATAAAAAGCGCAAGTCGTAAAACTAAAATTAAAATGACATAGACGCGTAGGGGATTTCATTTCACGGTGGCTTCCGCCCACCAGTCATTTCACATCTTTACCGAAAGACTGGTGCTACAAAAATTCCTCATCCACCGAGGAGCTCCAAAATCCGCTCTGAGCAGAACCGGACGGATCCGGATGTTCCGAACTGACCGTGACCGTGACGCCAGGAGCTGACCGTAACCGTCTGCCGTGTCTTCCGCCACGCCAACAGACTGGTCATAGCTGACCGTGACCGTGACGCCAGGAGCTGACCGTAACGATCTGCCGTGTCTTCCGCCACGCCAACAGACTGGTCACAGCTGACCGTGACGGTTTGACGTGACGCCACCCCAAGTGATGTCGCGTTTCAACTTTTCAGCCCTCGCATTTCACGCTTTGTTCCAGCTGTCCTTAGAGCGTGGCGACGCAGCGCGTGACGCTGTCGTGTGCCGGAGACTAACGGCGCGTAAATCTAGCGACCAGCGTTTTCCTCGGCACCAGGCAGCGCTTCCCAGACCGTCTCAGAACTCGTCCATTCAGCGCTGATGGTTTCACGCCTCTGCCCAGTTCAGACGCTCCTCTCTAACGAGCTCCTCTGATCTCGGCCACCCAGGCCGCCGCGCAGACGACGGTCTTTTCCGGTGCAGAGGTTCGGAGCGTGAGGGATGGGAGGATGGGAGTGTTTCGTAAGTCGGTCGCGCCGCGGGGAGTTTCAGAAGCTTTCTCTCCTCTGCAGCGGTCCGAATGACGGACTGTTGTCAGCGGTCGGAACTCCAGGCCAATTGCAGAAAAACGGGTGAAACACCGTGGCAACTCGCTGATTCAGTGCAGTGAATCGAGCGTGAGGAAAGACCGACACCTGCTGACGCAATTGAGAGGTGCTCGGGTGCAAGTCGGCGCCAGCCTGGCATGCTAAAAACAGCAAACGCATTCTGCATTGAAAACATAGTTTGAAATGACAACATGAACATGAAAACATAGCCTTAACATTTGTAAAATCTGCTTTCCGACAGACCGAGGAAGATCGCAAAATATCCGCGGTTACGACGAATTATGGGTTTCAACGAAATGTACACCCCTGAGGTACATGCTGTTCGCATTCTCATCAAAGAAGCGTTAGTCCTCCACTTGTCCGGGAAAATGTTTAAGCCATGGGTACGTAAAATATCCAGGCTTCCGAACCACAGTGGACACGCATCGTAACTGTGCCCACCATGAATGAGTACGGCGGGAGAACCAATCCACAGGCGGCTCGTGTCTTCGTGCTTGTTTTGTCTTTTGTTTTGTCTTCGTTGCTTGCTTCTTCGTGCTGGCCTGGCCCTGTTTGATCTTCATAACAGGGCCGTGAAGGGGGGCGGGGGTGGGTGGGAATTCAGCGCGAGTGTGGCATGTTCGGGTGGTGTGGCGATCTTCTGTTCTGTTCAGGACTCGTCCTCACTCTGTCATGGTCGTCTTGCTTTTTGCATTTGCTTTTCCTGGCCAAACTTCAAGGCACACAAACGCTCGCCTCTCGAGAAACGGCCAGTCCGTGCCCAGTCAAATCACCAGTCAGGAGACGACCGCCTCACGCTAGATTGATCTGAGATGGGTGCGGGGCCACGGCCAATGTCCAAACAAGTAGCCAGGATTGTCTTCAGGGGGAGCAAATGTCAAATTTTGTCATATGCCACTGGATGAATTCTAATTAATGAAATAATAATAAATAAATTAATAATAATATAATAATATTATTAATATAAGTAAATTAATAATAAAAATAATAAAATAATAATAAAATAATAATAAAAAAATTCTATGACAAAGTTTATGGCATATGACAAAGTTTAGAAGACAATGCGGTAATTTTATGTGATTTAGGTCCTTTTTAACGCAAAAGAAAATACATGTTTGCGTTTGCAACATGGATATGATCATCATGACGTATTCCTGCGAAATCGCCACATATCTAGTGTAGACGGCTTGGTTCGGGGGAGGGCACGGCCCCATGGCCCCCTCTTGGCTACGTCCCTGCCAATGTCCGAACTACCTGCGGTCGGCGGCGGACTTGGTGGCTTCCGAGTCTGCCTCAAACCACCTCTGGAGCACTGCCCACTGTGATCGCGACTTTGAACGGGTCCGACCGCTCTCCGCAGGACAAAGATAGCGCGCGTCGGCCGGGCTTGTATCCGGTTCTTCGCCGCGATGAAGTGCTCTCCAGGGGCGCTCAGCCACGGGCTGCAGTTCGCGAGGACGAACGTTTTAGTGCTGATCTACCCACTAAGCCATCTGAGTACTCATTCTACCTGGCCAAACATGCTGTGCAAAAGGTTCTCCTAATTTCGCCTTGTGTTACATGGGGAAAGTCCGTTTCAAACGGATCCAGGGGGGGGGGGGGACGGTGGAGGTGATGGCCGCTCCGAGGCCCGAGAAGGGGCCCAGGAGAGGGACTCGGAAAGGGCCCCTCTCAGACTCAAAAGGAGCCCCGAAGAGGCCTCGTATGGGCTTCATGGGGGTCTCTGAAAACGTGACGAGTCTTGATGCGGTCATGGGGTCTCTGGGAGGGTTAGATAACCCCTGAGGCGGATATAAGGGCTCCTGGAGCTTCCAAAGGGCCCCTGAGGCCACAACAGGGTCTCAGGGGCCCTCAATCCCTGAAACTGCCAGACAGGTCCATGAAACTGCCCGAGGTGCCCCTCAATCTGCCAAAGGAGCGCCTGAGGCGTCCCATAGGACACGTAAAACTGCAAATGGAGCCTGAGACCTCTGGAGGGCCTTGACACGGCAGAGAGCCCTAGACCACTAAAAGTGCTCCTGTAAATGCAAGAGGGAACCTGACCTAAGCCAGCAAAAAAGCCCCCAGAATCTATGAGAAGGCAGAGGGGCTCCTGGACCAGAAGCAGACAAGACATTTCAGATGGCGGGAGGGACGTAGCCGCCTAAAATCCCGCCGTTGTCATATTTCCCGCCACTTTGTAGGGGAACAAAACGAAAAATTCTCTGAAACAAGGCGACGCGCTCGAGTTTCTCGGTAACTTCATAAAGTAAAAAACGCCAAAATTACATCATACATTTTCCCTGAACCCGAGCATATCAACGTTTTTCATATCTGATGAGCGAAAATGGGAGGGGTCCCGCAGGGAGGGGGTTTTGCGCTGACCAGTGTCCCCTGCTCCGTTTAATCGGCAGGCTAGTGCCGTCCTCACCATTTGTAAGGTTGGTGGGCTTGATCTCCACCATTCCCGGGGTTGGTGGGGACGCGTCCCCAGAATCCCCAGCACAAGGCTCCGTCCCGTGCGCCCTTTGGCCGTTGCTGGGCCGTTTGTTTCTGGGCTGCTGGCGGTGCTGCTGGACTCCGCGAAACGCATCCTTGCCTGGCACCGCTCTGCTGCGTGATGACGGGCTTGGCTATAAGTGGCAGAAGTCCGCAAGGGTTTGGAGTCGAACTGCACTTGAAACGTGGGTTCAGGGGTTAACGCTCCCCTTCCGGTTGGATCAGTTGCTAGGTTTCGGTTGGCGTTTTCACAGGCTTTTGAGACGCATTTTCGTCTTCTCTTCAGTTGCTTAGAAGAGACGACTCCTGGAGCAATGCGATGAAACGACTCTCTTGTCGACTCGTGCACGAAGGATTCTCGGCCGGCAACTGAATTTTTCCAAAACTGTACCTGCACGGAGGTCGGGTGCACGCACCACCGAGACCTCTCAGACATCAAGCTGACCCCTGAGTCGACACTTTAAAGTGCCCCTTCTAGTCTTCAACCACAATGACGAATTTCCGTGACCATTCAGCGTTTTCTGGGATGGCGGGTGTTCTGTGACTGAAGCCGCTGGTCGGCAGCTCACCAACAGACGGTTTGCCTGAACTGGCCGCGGGAAAACCGGCGCCCAGGCCGTGAAACTCGGGGTAAACGGTGTTCCCAGTGAGTGTCGTGAGCTGCTGTCGGTTGTCGAAGCTAGCTCCAATCTGCTATTGTCCGGGGGTGGGTGGTCTTCTGGTCGACCGTCCACGGCGGCGGTCTGCTGGCATGACCAGCTTATCTGGTGCAGTGTGCGTGAATGAATTACGTCGTTCCCCAGATTTCGGGTGGCACTGATGCCCTTGTGCACAGTACAGACCTCAAATTGCTGTTCTTAAGTACACATAAAACTGCTCGTTCAAAACGCGCGATGAGAAGAATAAACCACCATAACGAAAGGCAAGGCCAAGATCGGCAGGGCAATAGCCTTTCTCTCAAACATTAACCACGTCCAAGTTTCCCAGTCAATGGTTTTGATTTTGAACATACTCAGCGTGCATAAATTCTGGCTTCCAAATGAAAGGATAATGAAACGTTTGATAGCAGAACACTGGATTCACCTCGTTATCGGCACGCTAATGAACACAGCACCACAACGCACGAGAATTCTTTGTCACTTTACCTCCTCCGGCCCGGCAACCGCTTTCTCATCCAGCCAGTCGCATGCCCGTCCTGCGGCGTCGGCTCCAGACAAACAATCAAGATAAACAGCAACGTGTTCCCGTCTGTATTGCGCCGTGTGGAAACAGGTCCACAGACTCTTCGTGGCTCGAACAAAAACAATTTCTATAAAAACGCCACCGCCGGCGGACACAGCTGCTACGATCCGCCGTCACCGTTCGAAGCCGATTGTTGATCGCTATAAGATGTTGGGTTTCTACATGTTTTGTACGCGTGAATGGCGACATGCGGCCCGACGAAACCATGCAGTAACACCTGGCTATCGTCACCGGCTAAAACCATCAAACACAACCACCCCATTACGATCCGAATTTACGCTCGAGCCAGCGCACCGTGCCGGAAAATACAGGACAAAATACTATTCCTTCCGCATGCCACCAAATACTTCGAGGGGAGGGCCAAAGCGCGACCGGAAGTCGCAGGTCCCTCGGTGGCGCGGCACGCGCCAGAACGCCCTGAAATCAGGCCGGACAGCGCCACACAGCCCAGAGGACAGAGAAAGTTCTCAGAACGACCGACATCCGAACAGTGCTCAACTCGGCCGCCAGGCCCCGCCTCTAGACCGGCAGGCCAGGCCCTGATACCGGCAGACCACGCCCTGAGACCGACCGGCCAGGCCCTCAGACCGGCAGACCTCGCGCCCAGACCGGCAGACAACGCCTTTAAAACGGCAGACCAGACCTACAGGCCTGCAGACGGCCGTCAGACCAGGCCTTTAGACCGGCAGAAGGCCGGCAGAGTGGCGAGAAGGGGAGCAGAGAGACCGCCGGCCGGGGACAGCGCGGCAGAGCTGCGGCGGCGGCGAGGGCGGCGCCTGTCCCGGTCCCGGACCGCGGCAGACCGCGCCGGACCGCGGCAGACCGCGCCGGACCGCAGCAGACCGCGCCGGACCGCGGCACACCGCACCGGACCGCGGCAGACCGCGCCGGACCGCGGCACACCGCACCGGACCGCAGCAGACCGCGCCGGACCGCGGCAGACCGCGCCGGACCGCGGCAGACCAGGCCGGACCGCGGCAGACCGCGCCGGACCGCGGCAGACCAGGCCGGACCGCGGCAGACCGCGCCGGACCGCGGCAGACCGCGCCGGACCGCAGCAGACCGCGCCGGACCGCGGCAGACCGCGCCGGACCGCGGCAGACCGCGCCGGACCGCGCCGGACCGCGGCAGACCGCGCCGGACCGCGGCAGACCGCGGCAGACCGCGGCAGACCGCGCCGGACCGCGGCGGTCGGACGCAGGCGGCGCCGACGCGTCAGCACTCGGCGGCCTCCACCGTCGCCTGGCCGCACCTGGCGGAAACCGAGACGCGTCACGACGGCCGCAAACGCCTGAGACGCCGCAGGGGGCGCCGCAGACGGACCGCGGGCAGAGCCGCCGGCGACCGGGCGGCTCCGCCGGAACAGGCGGTGACGCCGTCACACGCAGACATCAGCGGCACGACACATACGCTAGTGACAGCACCAACCAAGCCGGTGACAACCAGCAGTGACATACTGGTGAGAACATTACATACAGAGTGGTGCACGCACCACACACGGGTGAAAACACAACACAGTATAGTGGCCATAACACCAAACACCACCCACATAACTCGCTGACGGGTGTTGGACCGCGGTTGCCAATAGTGGAAATACCGCACACAGGTCTCGGACAGCACCGCACAAAGACTGGTAACGACACCACTGACAGATCTATGGTGGCTATACGCGCAAGTCGGTACACTACCAGGGAGAGGCTAGCGCGCATGACGTCACAATGTCGTCATCTTTCCCGACCGCTTTTCACCGCCACGCGTCGAAAATGCGGTCCAGAGGACGGGAGTTCGATGACTAACGAGCGATGGCGCAACGCGAGGCGGCGAATTCCCAGACGCGGCGAACGCACGTGAGGCTAAATCAGGAACAGCGGGGACGATCCCGACCGCGTCCGACCGCGAAATGACCTGGTAATGGGCTGCCACACGCAGCCGCCCGGCGGTCGCAGTCAGCTGGCCGCCGGCCGAGGCAGTACCAGGGACAGCGGGACTTCACCGAACCGAGGTGCGTCATCCCGGCCGTGCCGGTGACGGCGTCACGCCCGCGCATGCGCCCAGAGGTTGTCCGTCGGTGTTGACCCGGCCCCGACGGGGGTTGACCGTCCCCTTAGGTTTTTCCAATAACAGCCCGAGAACGAACATATGCAGCGAGACGAAATTTTGCGTAATTTTTGCCCGGCCATTTTCACATTTTGTGTCAAAGTTTCGACCTCGGGCCAAATTAGATATTTGACCTGGGTCAGGTCAAAAGGACCTTACGTCCAAAAAAGTTAGCCGCCTCGTGCCCTTTTCGGAAAACAATTGTTATCATAATAATACTTTCAGGGATCAGAGACCTTGACATACACAACAAAGCTGCTCTCTCGGATTTTTTTCGGAAGCCTTCGGGTCACTGAACTAAGGTTACGCCAATTTTCAACACATGTCGTCGTTCTTTCGGACACTGACGGATTTTCTTTTTATAACATTCTGAATGTTATATGATGCAGACATCCAACGACTGTCATTGGAGCAAAATATCAATGACCTACAACCACTGATCTGAGGCCAGGTCACCCCAATAACGGCTACGAGCCAAAATGGAACGTGGTCGAAATCGGTGGTGAATGACTTGGAACACAGACAATGACAGAATGGGCTCTCATTGTTACGAATAATACCAGGAAGTTCGAAAAGTTTAAAAATTCAACATTTTGGAAACAGACAGGCTTTCGCGGATAAAGCTTCGCCAATTCTGCTGATTAACAACTAATGAATAGCTCCAAAATTTAAGCCCGGAAAACCACCGCAAGAACCACTAGGACCGAGACACACTACTTCGGATGGTTAAGGTCGCAAAAATACAGGAACGCCAAAATTAGTCCCCGTTAACTCCATCCGGCGTTCGGCACCGGCAGCCGCAATGCAGTAATGCGAATATCGATGTCTAACTCTCGCGACCGTTTAGGGGGACTGATGCAACCCCAAAAACGTTTCCCGAGGATGACTCAAAACCGTTTGCTTGATCCATCTGTAAGTTGATGTATCCTCTGGGGCATCCTTTTCGCATCTTACGGTGAAAACATTTTTCCTCTATGGTGCCATGGTAACGAACGATGACGTCGTAGCAGGAACCATGCCTTCTGTTCTCGCGCGCCGACGCGACCGGTTTACAACGGTCTCAGTTTCGCCTCACTGCAAGACGGTTGGAGGACACAAATACCATAAAACATGCAACATCGACCCAAAACTGTACGTTCTATAGCATTACATACAGATGTAAAAGGGTTATGCTCATTGCCCGGATTATCCAGGATGTAAACTGAGGTCATGAGCCGCGGCGGAAAGCACGCTACTTTTTTATCTCTGGAAATGCGACAGGACATAGGTATCGCAAAACAACCCATATATTCGGATTGCTCGAGGTGGTAAGAAATCTAGCGATATAAACTTGGTGCAATTTACCTCTTATTTCATCAAACAGGGCGGAATGCGGCGAAGGTCTGACTTGCTCCGACGGACGGAGCGGTGCCGGCCGCGAGGTGATATCTACAATACCATGGCATGCCGAAATTACATTTTGTGTTGGATATCAACCAAAAAACGCTTTTAACACATCGAAGTCACGACTTTTAGCTAATCCAAAGTCATTCTAGGTCACTGGCTTACTCTAACTTTGAATGGCCTAAGATGACCCTGGATGGCCTAGGATGACCTTTATATGCCATTCGGCAGCAGTGTTGGTTAATTCAGACGCTACATTGGACTCCGTCATCGACAGTGATCTACAAAATATGCTTGTGCAACTCCGAGAACATATTTAAGCCGCCGACCCCGCTTGACAAGGACTGACCTAGCATGACCAAGATCAGACTCCATAGGTAAAATACGATCATGTGGGGTACGGATACTCATAAAAGGACAAACACTACGATATCCGTTTCGTTCCGTCATCATTTATTCTTTGACGTTCACTTGCGCTTACACTCGAAAAAGTACCACTTTCTGCCCATTTTTGGCCTTTGATCCGATCTGGAACGTCATCCGTTGACCCGAGACCTTAAAAACGGATTCCAGTCGTGAGATCTCATCACGTGCAACACGCTGTTTTTTTTTTCCGCGAAGCTCTAGGACACACGGTGGGGAAATGGCCGGGATGGCGGTCGTACCCCCCTCCATACGTCCGTGTTATGCAAAAGCCCATATACGGGCGAGACTTAAGGCAACGTTTCCGCTTATATGTTAAGTAAATCTGAGAAATCAGATGTGTATCGGCACCTGCGGACTTTGCCTATTAGCTTGTGTGTTTGCTTAGATTGTATTAATCACAGCCCTTGAGATCCAGGCCTTTGTTCGGTTTCATGAAGTCGGCTATGAGAAAACACATGTACGGCGTGAATGGCTTACGTATTATCCAGACATACAATGAGGCCAGTTTCCAGCTCTAATCATCACGAGCTTTCCAGAGACACACTTATTTCTACCGTGCGACCCACCGTTCGCGAGTTAGGGGGGTCAACCACCCTCAGTCGGTAGTGCATGGCGCCGACTGCCAGTCGGGCGTGGGTTAAAAAAGCTAACATCAGTCCCCAGCGCAACCGCCTGCTGTGCGCGGGTGACCCGAGCGAGTACGGTGAAGACTAACAACAGGGTAGCAGTCAATCCTCGGAAAAAGCAGGTCTGATCCTCAGCAAAAGTGTGGGGGAGAGGAAGGGGGTGATACGGTGAGAATAAGTCCGCCGAAGCGCTAGACTCACGATCGGTTTCGGGTTCTGAGTGTGTCTGAATGACAACATTTGCAGGACACGTTAAGAACGCCTAAGCGCACAGAAAAGAACTGAAACAGGCACAGGCACATACAACGGGAAACGACGTGAAAATCCGACGTACCCTTGCACCAAAGACGACAATCTGCGTACGAAATACGGATACTGTCCCCAGGTCTCGAGGTTATATCTTTTGCGGACTGAACACGAAAACAGAGCCAAGATTGCAAGAAAATGCTGCCAACCACAGGAACTAGGTAATTTCAGAGCATCGCCTCGTTCAATCACACGTTTTCGAGAACTACACATTTTCAATTTGTATTCCACAACGCGCAAAATAAGCCGAAGTTGCATGAAAAGCAGAGCAAACTTTGTCCAGCATTTTAACCCAGCGCAAATCGACAAAGTTAAAAGCTAAAAGTCGCGCGAAACAGACTGATTTTAAGTTTCGAACTACGGATACGCAACACGGACCCCAGGCAGCGCAAGACGTGCACATCGAAAGACCAAATCTGAGCCCAATCTGAATAGCAACTCGTATAAAACAACCACCAGTAGTGACGATGCAGTAAATAGCCATATCAATCTCTCCTGATTAAAAACCAATACGAGAACACGAGCGCAAAATGTCGTTATAGAAGGCTTTTAGGGCTCGACTCGCGATTACATTAATCATATTTCATATTTTAATGCGAGGGGGAAGCGATTCACTGTCTCGTCGTTTTTTCCCGGCGCCAATGTCAAACCTTTCACGCTATCGCGCTGGCTTTTCGTGAATGGTCTGTGCCGTGTTTCTGTGTACACATAACATTCCACTCTTACAAACGTCTGTACAAATTACACCAAAACGTCAATATCCTGCATGCATCGGGAAGGGTTCCAAGAGTTTCTGGGAACGCAAGTCAGGCCATTGCGTTGTCGTTTCGGATGTGCGTTCGCTGCTTGACATATCGGTGTTGTACGCCAATGTCTGGCAATACTACGGTGTCAATGCATGATACTTACGTAAACGACCAGCAACATCGTCTACAAAATGTTCGCAGACTTCGCACACAACGTCACGTGCAATTGGGTCCTGCGGGCAGGACTCCATGGCATGGCTCACGAGTAAACCTTTTTAAATGCCATGACATCGACACGATGTCCACAATTTGTTGACGGAGCACAAACAGGGACAAGGGGCGAGGCCAGGTACAGAAAACTGGGAGAAAAATGGGAGGGTTAGACTTTGATCACCAGCTGTCAATGCGTACATCACGAACTTCAATCTAATAATGACAGTTGTAGAAAATCCATGTGCGGAAAGTGCACTGCACTTTCCGCTTATACATGCACTGGGCGGTTACGGGGTGACAAGGGACAAACAGGATATCAGAGCGATGGTTCGGTTTTATCAACAGAGCATCGGCACTCTCCGCTGACCTCACGTTCTGGCGAGCGGGAGCCAGTGCGGCTTCACGGTCTGTCCGGGCTCAGCTGCCGGTGGTGTTCCGGCATTATCAGCCGGTGCCGAGGGGGCCGGGTCGAATTACGGAGCTCCCGGCCCGACCCCCAGGGAGCCATCGGCCGCTGACGCGTGCCACGCTTCTCAAGTGGCGCCACGAGACCGCACGGCGACGACTAATGCCGCAGAAATGGACAGGTATATTGTTTGTTCTTTCCAGAATGACATCTGGAGTGTTTTTTTTCTTTTTTTCCTGAGCCCACTCACATCCATACGCGAAAAGCGTCGTTGAAACTACCCAACAGCTGAGATTATGCAATACTTGATCAATCGTTGATTTGCCAAAAATACGGACCGCTTCCTACTCTGGCTGCCAGCAACATACTACGAACCGCGAGGACCACACGCAAGCGAAACCGCCGGACAAACTACGCCGTAACATATTATACCGCGGGCCTATCAGAGGCCCTCATGAAAACGCGACCGTTCATCACAACAGCCGCCCCAGAAATCTCGTCAATCTATTACAACGACCCGCCACAAACACCAAGTCCATCCATAGATCGCAAGGCCGCGGCATACATTATACGAAACCCATCAGAAGGCTTTCAAGGAAGTGCGACCGTATATCACAACTTCTCCTTCAAGGAAACTAGTCGACTTATTGAAAATATCCGCCACCAGCGTAAAATCCCTCGACGGACCGCACTGGCTACTGTTTATGAGGCAGGTTACTCAGCCTAAGACGCCACGAGAAGGCGAGGAGCTCTACAACTTGGCGCGGTGCACCGGGAACCAATGATGTCACGGCCACAGCAGACGTCGGCAGATCACAGCGGCAGGAAACAGGGCCCGGTCACGACGTCTGCCTTCCTCAGGCCCAGCCACGTGCAGATTACGGTGGTCCTCAAATACTGTACTGGACTTTTTCAAAAGTGTTTTCCATGCTTTCGTTGATCTCACTGAAAGCCTTGCTTGTGTAAAACTTGGCCCGTTCTGATGGCTGTTTACCGCCGTCACATGGAGACTGAACGCCGTTTGCTGGACGTTGCAGTCTCCAGTGCTGTCTGTATGGGCGGCCGGCCGCTAGCACTAGACACGAAGGCACGAGTCGGCTCGGGTTTCAATATGAAGCCGTCGGGATTCATGCTGCTTGATTTTTGAGTATTACGTGGCATGGACTGGGCTAGCACTCAAGGAGCGCGATTCCGACAATTTTACGGCTTGGCTAAGACCAGAAACGCAGTCCCAAAAACACTCGGACTGCGCTTGTGGAGTGCCATCCAAGCCGTAAAATAGTCCAGGTCGCACTCCTTGCGTGCTGGCCCAAGCCATGCTACAAAATACTCCAAAACCTTCCTGCATGCATCCCGACGGTTTCATATGGCAGCCCGTGCCGACCTGTGCCTGCGCGTCTGGTGCTAGCGGCCAGCCGCCCGCACAAACAGCACTGGAGAATGCAACGCCCAGCAAACGACATTTAGCACCCATGTGACGGCGGTAAACACCCATCAAAATGAACGAAATTTTGCACAAGCCATTCCTCAATAAGTCCAAGAAGGGAATAGAACAGCACTTTTGACAAAAATTGAAAACGGCATTTGAGGACCACCCTACTGCGGACATTGCACTGCGCCTTCACTTGGCGCATTTAGAGCGATCCCAATCTCCTCCAGTTTGAACTAAAGCCTTTTGATCGGCGTTCGCATGACGGCTGAAACGTTTATCCACGGACTCTCGTGACCGACTGGCGATTTTAGACAATGACAACTGCAAAACGCTTTGCAGCAACGTCAGCTAACGCTCGTTTTACTTCCTTTATCCTGCCGTACTCTTGATATTGAACCACATAGGCCCTTTTCCCATGTTCAGTTTGATAAGCAGGGAGCATCTGTGTCCCCTGGCGTGTCCGGGCAGTAACTGAAGCGCCCGCCCAATGTCCGGGCACAGACAGACGGCCCGGCCAGCAGACAGACAGAGAGACAGACATGCACACAAAAACGAGACAGACTGACAAAAGAACACGGACGAGCAGACAGACAGACAGAAAGACGGGCACACAAACAGACAGACAGACAGACAAACAGTCCAGCTGCCGCTGGAGTACAACAGATCCGGTCTATAAGGTCGGACACGCAGATGGACCCAGCCGCAGCCAGCGTCGGCGCCCCCTCCCCACACGGGGAGCGCGCAGTCGACGCGGCAGCCTGCCCCGCCGTCATGTCCCCCGACAGGGACGATCCACGTCGTGCCCACAAGCGACCAGAGAACAAGCGCGTCGAGCTCACCGGCTGGCTTGCCGCCGGCCCCCTCGCCGCTTGCCGCCGCCGCCGCCGCCGGGCGCGGCTGGCGTTACGCCGTTGGCGGCGGCCGGGGCCTCGCCGTCCACCGGGACCGCCGGTGGCGCCGCCGCTGAGGACTCCACCGTCTGCGGGCCGCGGGCGTCAGTCAGACACCGGTCAACGGCGCAGACACCCAGACAGTCAGACACCGGTCAACGGCGCAGACACCCAGTCAGACACCGGTCAACGGCGCAGACACCCAGACAGTCAGACACTGGTCAAAGACGCCGACACCCAGACAGTCAGACACTGATCAAAGACACAGTCAGACACTAGTCAACGACACAGACATTCAGACAGTCAGACACTGGTCAACGGCGCAGACACCCAGCCATTCAGACAGCGGTCAACGGCGCAGACACCCCGACACCGATCAGAGACACGGACACCGCGCCAGCGCACAGACGCACACACAGAAACCGTCCACTCAGACATTCTGGTAGTGGTCACAATAAACAGTTGTTTGGCGCTCACACACAACCTCCATGGCGTGTGCAACTAATACAAACTAATCAGATAAAAAGGAAAAAGCAGATACACAAATGTGACGATCAAACACTGGAGACCAAGACATGCAAGCTCAATGCTACCATCTACCGCCAGACACCGCACGCCGCGTCGCACAGAGGCACTCCAAGCTGCTCCGTCTACGCAGATCGTCCAACTGCCGACCGTCAACCCACCCTGGCCTGGTGGTGGTGGTGCTGCTGGGCCTTCTGCGACTTCTGCTTCTGCTGCTGCCCCGGCGGCGCCTTCGGTATCATTTTGGTGACGTTCCCCACGGCCTTCGTCCGCCCCTCGCGGAACACCTGACAGACGTCACACGACACGTCAGTCACATCACTGACGTCGGACGCCGCCACAAACACCGGCGACGACAGTTGGCTGATCGCGTCAAGGGCGGACCTGACACTCTCAGATGGTCATTACTGAAGACTCTGAACAAGAACCACCTCAGGACCATACGAAAAGCTCTAAAACCTGGCCGGAAATGCTAAAAACGAAAGTGCAACACATCACACCGCAAACGTTTCGCGGGCTCCGGCAGCAGCCGGACGAAGGCGACCAAACAGTCCCGAGCGCCGCCCGGAGACTTCCTCACCATGCGCTGGCCCGGCTTCAGGTACTCCGGGTGCTTGATGAAGCGGAAGTGGACGTTGGCCTTGTCGCCGGTGCGCAGGTTGTCCTGAGACATCCGCACGATGGAGGCCGTCTGCCGCACGCTGCCCACGTGCACTGGCCGGCACAGCACGGAACAGGCGTTACATCCGGCGTGCCAACAGCAGGGGAGAGAGGCAGACAGACAGGATATAAACAGAAGTAGTGTCCCACAGACAGTAAAGACGATGGACAGACACTTATGCGGACGGAAATGGACAGACAGACCTAGGATCCCAGACGGTGGAGACAGCGGGCAGACAGACATACAGACGGGGACGGAGAGACAAGGCAGACCCGTCTGTCTGTGCCCCATCCCACAGACAGTCACGACAGCGGACAGACGGACATCTGTTTGTCTGTCTCCGTCGGACAGACAGACGGACGCAGACGCAGAATCCGACAGGCAGTGGAGGCAGCGGACCGACGGACAGACAGGCAGACAGCTCACAGGCAGCGGCACGGTGAACACAGCAGACACGGCGGCGGGACCGGAGCGGACGGCAGGCGGCCCGGCCCCGGAAGCGTACGGCGGCGGCACGGCATGGCCGCCGTCCCAGAGCTGCGGCGGCGCGCCACCGCTCACTTTTGGGGATAACCACCGGCCGCAGGTACACACACAGGGGTCAAGTCACCGCCGGATCACGGGGCGTACCCTCAGCACGCAATGAGCCAGTATGAATAAGAACAACACTTAGTACAGAATCGGTTCACGCACTGTCTTACAGTTGCTGCGTTACAATGCGTCATAGAAAAAAACGGCGCTCAATTCACGTGAATAGGAAAAAAACAAATGCAACAAAAACAAAAACAAACGCGTTGCCAAATTCCGATGATGCTTAGCAGCCCACCTAGTCTCACGTCACACGGAACCGAACACACGACAGCGACGACGAAACCACATCGCGCCCGGGTGCAGCTCCGCACGGCGGCGCGTCCCAGAGACCCACCGTCGGCAGGAACCGCACCGGCCGCGGAGCACCGCCCGGGGCGACACAGGCTCCCGCCCGGCGCTGCCCCGTCCCTGGCGCCGGCAACCGGAAACGGCAGCACACACATCCGGCGGCGGACACACGAACCGGCGCCGTGAGGACGGGGGCCGAGACGCCGCGCCAGCCGCGCCCGGCCGCTCCGGCAGCGGCTCATTCCGAGTCGGCAGCGGCTCATTCCGAGTCGGCAGCGGGCTCATTTCGAGTCGGCAGCGGCTCATTCCGAGGCCTCGTCTCGTCCTGCGGGAGTGGACTGACGCCGAGCCGCCCTCCGCAGTCACGGGACCGGACAGCCCCCTAATTCAGTCAGAGACTGCGGCTCAACAGTCAGAGACTGCGGCTCAACAGTCAGAGAATGCCGCGTGGGAAAGCGGCCGCGTGATGTGAACAATGCCCGTTCGAGTGAGCCTTTTTGTTCACTGTTTTTGCCGGCAAAGTCGTCAACACTTAACGCAAAAAACAGCAAGACGGACAACGAACAAAACGCCAGCAGAAGCAATTCAAACAATAACACCGTGGGTAACAGATTACCAAGACAACCAACGGCCAACAGATAATGCTTGGCGAGACGCCCACAGCAGAAAGCCCGCAAATCAACGACGACCAGCCGTCAACCGCGGCAGGCGACAAATGGCCGAAGAGTTGGCTAAGAGGGCTGCCCGGTGGGGAAACACGGCCTTACCATCCCCCGGGGTAATCCGACAAAGGAGCACGATTCTGCCACCCGCACACGGTTATCACACGAACGAGCATGAACCTATTCTTCTCAGAGGCTGTCTGACGGGAGAAGTCGCAAGCCTGGTCCGACATCCGAACACGGCCCCGCCACACTGCGGTTACCACACGGAGCAACACCGCGACGACCTTCTCACAAAGGAGCGCGGCCCTGACCCGTCAAAAGTTACCCGGGACGCTCCCATCGGTCGCCGCCGGACAGGCCGGCCCGCTCGATCTCCAGCGGAGCCATCAGGACGACAGATGGGCCGGGCGGTATTCCGGCCGGACCGGCGGCGCGGCCGGCCGCCGCCGCCGCCGGTCCGGGGGATTTATTGGCCGGCTCAATTTCACGCCGGCCGGCCGGCGGCCAGCCAGCGCGGCGCCGGACGCCGGCCCGGGCGCTCCCATCGACGCCGCTCCGCGCCGCGGCGCACGGGCGCGGAAACGGGATTCGAGAACAAAGGCCCGAAATCGCCCGGAGCCTCCTGAGCCTGAACCTCTCCATAAAATTGGAACTTCAAAAGCCGGCCGATAAACATCGGAGAGCGCACCTTCGAGTCCGCGCCTGGCACTCCGACCGTCCTCGTCTCCACAGTCTCCCCCTGCGGCCTCGGGTGACGCGGCAGCTCCGCGCCACCCCTTCCCTCCCAGCCAGCGAGGGGGGGGAGGAGCGTTACAGGACGCCACTGCGCCGCAGACCGACTCCGGGTCTGAACAGACCAGGCCCGTCAACGACGCCGGACAGAGCGGCGGCTGGCCGCCGCACCGGCGCCACCGTTCGTTCTGAAACGCACCTGGCGTGGAGAGATGACACCCCGTCGTGTTGCAGCAACAACCCCGTCTGACCAGCCGTTCGAGACGACGACGTCGCACCGATGCCTGGGTATTCCGAGGCACAGGACGAGAAACGAACAACGAGCGACGAACGTCGAAGAACCCGGGGATGAAATCAGACGCTCCTAATTCGCCGCCCCTAATAAGCCTGTTACGCAGGTGAAAACCGTCCGCGGACGAGCCGCCGGCTGGGGCTCGGGCACGGCTCGGCCGTTCCCGAGGGACGGACGGCCTGAGGACGCCGCTGACGGCCCGACCCGCCACGGCCGCCGTCAGCGGGGCGCGTCAGCCTGTCACCAAACCCTGTCTCCCGGCTGTCGACACGTCTCCGGTGCCGCCACGACGGGATCATTCCTCCGCATTTACAAACGGTTCTTTGACCAACGCCGCATTCATACCATATGTCCGCAGGTGTCGTGTGGCTCGGCAGCCGACATCCAAACCCGAGTATAACAATAGCACGCATCCTGTCACCCTGAGCAGGAACGCAGCGTTTCGAACGGAAGCAAACCAACAAGCAGGCACAGAAAGTGGACAGAGACGGCGCCGTGGCACACGCCGGCACAGAGTCGCCAGCCACGGCGCCCACACAGAGAACAGGTCGTCGTGCACGGCGCGGGGCAGATCCCTCCAGTCGGCAGAGCTCACCCATGGCCTGGTAGCGGGCCGAGATGGTGGTGGGGTGGTGCAGGACCAGGATCTCGCCCTTCGAATTCCCAGCAGGCCTGCGGCTTCAGCTCCGGCGACACCATCACCATGCCCTTCCGGATCTGGGAGCGCTTGACCTGGCGGCCGGGGCGACGCCTGTCAGCGGACGGCCCGACCCGGCGGCCGCCGTGACCGGCAGCGGTCACGCGGTCACGCCACCGTCACGCGATCAGCGGACGCCCGGCAGAGATTACGTTATCAGCCGCCGCCCGGCAGCAGGCGCCAACGGCCGCGTCCGGCTCCACGACCGCGACGACTGGCAGTTACAGTACCGCTCACTGCCCGGCCACAGATTTCATAACAGCAAGGGAGGGTCGTCTGACAGTCGTATATGACATACGACATAGCATATGACAAAGATTATGACATATCACATGGCATCTACGGCATATCACATACGACATATGACAAAGCATATGACGACGGATATGACGCATATCACATGAGACCAATGGCGTGCGACATATGGTACATGACAACCACTCGGCTGAGACACTTCAAACGGGCCCACGTCTTGAATACCGGCCGCTCGCCCGGCGTCAGGTCGCGGGTCACAATTCCCAACACGGAGCCGACGCGACGCCTCCTCCCGGGACGCGACGACCACGGCTCGACCGCCGCCGCTCGCCGGCGGTCCGGACCCGCTCATCACCCATCAGAAGCGCCCGCTCAGGGCGAGCCGGCGGGCGGACGCACCTTTTTCAGGGCGAAGCTGGCCGTCTGACCGCCGCGCACCTCGCTGACCGGCAGCCGCTTGCGGTGGATCGAGCGGACCGGCGATCGGCGCGAAGTTGCCGACCGGGTTCGGCCCCAGCAGCAGCGTGTCGTTCAGCCGTATCGTGCCGCGTAACGTGGTGCCCGACACCACCGTGCCCACGCCCTGCCGGCGCGGGGTGGGCGTCACGGCTTGGCTCGCGGCCCGCCCCGGCCGTCACGTGCACTGGCGTGCAGGTGATCACGGACTGAGCCACACAACGGTAAACGTGGAGGGGAAAACTTGAACAATAACTGTCGCAATACAATTACGGCGGATTAAACTGGCACCACAATGAAGCCGACAACCGTGGAGACCCCCGGATGCGAAAATGAAATAACAGCAGTCCAAACACAATTACAGCGGACTACGACAGTACCAGGAAACAATCACTTACAAATGTAAATTCGCACGCTTCCAGGGATAATGGGAATGCAAATGTCGGGCAGCGCGACACGCGACTGAACGATGAGTGCAGGATCTGTACCCCGACGAACAGAGTGCACACTTTAAAATCAGCAGGACGCCCGGCTCCGGCCACAAAGCCCGCTGCGACCAGACCGTCTCTCTTGTTTAGAATGTCCCGCCTGAAACGAGCGAGCGGCTGAGACTGACATGGAGAACGCGTTCCCAGTCTCAGCCGCTCGCCCGACCCTCCGACTGCAGCGGCCGCGGCCGGGGTCCCCAGCGGCCGCCGCAACGGCCGGCCGACCCACCGGCACCGAGTAGGTGTCGTCGATCTGGAACTCGGCCGGGTCGGAGCTGCGGCCGGCCGGCCGCGTCGTCAGCAGGTTCATGAACATCTTCAGCAGCTCCAGGTTCAGCCCGGTGACGTTAGACACTTGAAAGATGGGACATAACCTGCCGGCCGACGTTGGGAACC
The DNA here is from genome assembly GCA_030062745.1 of Capitulum mitella. Classification (NCBI taxonomy): domain Eukaryota; kingdom Metazoa; phylum Arthropoda; class Thecostraca; order Pollicipedomorpha; family Pollicipedidae; genus Capitulum; species Capitulum mitella. Next base: position 21,673,688 of record CP099852.1, on the reverse strand, counting down.
TCAGAAGCCGCGGCTCCACGCAAGCGCGTGAACCACACGCGCGCACGCGCGCACGTACGCATGCAAACTTTGCCTGCGGTAAATTTTCTTTGTCCGCCGTAACGCCCACAACCCTGAGGTAGGCAGGGAAATACATAAACGTAAGTAAATACATAAACAAATAACCAAGCCCGGTATCCAAGATAATAACCAATAATAATAATAGTAATATATAATAATAATAATAATAATAATAATAATAATAATAATAATAATAGAGATAATCCGATAACCAAGACCAATAACAGGCGAGTGTACGGTCGGTGACGCCGGGGTCAGGGGCCGGTGATACGGGCGGCAGCCGGCCGGCCCGCTGCGGCCGTCAGACGGCGGACTGGCAGGTCCGGCACGAACGTAATCCCGGCCCAGCTCCAGTGCCGCTCACAGACCGCTGTCAATTCCAGCCACAGCCCACCTCCAGTCCCAGCCACAGGAGGCGCCTTCAATTCCAGCTACAACCCGCCTTCAGGCCCCGTCGCAGCCCGCCCTCAAACGCAACCACAGCTCAACTGCAAACCCAGCCGAAGTCCAACTTCAATCACAACCACAGCCCAACACCAGCTCCACTCCCAGCTCCAGCTCTAGTCCCAGCTCCAACGCCAACCAGACTCTAATCCTGGCCTCAGCGTCATCCCAGCTCCACTTCCAGCCCCGTCTGCCGCCCGCGATCCCACGCTCCCATTGGTGAGCAAACGTACCGCTCTGAGACGAAGTTGGTGGCCGACATGACGACGTCATCGGCTGTCCGCACGATCACGGGCACCTTCCGCACGCCGGGCGACTTCAGGATCTTCACCAGCAGCTTCAGCGTGTCCTGTGGCGTCCAGCAGCACCGTCAGAGTGCCGACAAGAACCAACAGCGCCTATCTCCTGCATCCTCCTGCCTCTGTCTCACTTCTCCTCCCCTCTTTCCAGTTCGCGGCAGAGAATCCTCGGCACGTTAGCAGGCTATTTATCGACGTTCTCAGCTACCAGGATAACATCACGCCGCAACCTCCCTCGCCCGTGGTCGCCGGATACGTCAAACTGTCGCTTTTGCTCGGACTTACACCTGGGACCTACGGTCACAAGGCGAGCGCAAAGACCATGCACACACCAGGGTACTGGTCGAACTCCACCGTGCCCCGGCCTCCTGGATGACCACTCAGCACGATCAACGGGCCACAAGCCTCAAACCCTCGACGGCAAGAGCCCAGCCAAAGGTCGCAAGCACGACGTCAAATGAACAAAGGACAACACACCGCCGGTCCAGCCGCACGGCAACCGCGACCAGACCGCACCCGCAGCCCGAGGGCGCTCACCTGTAACACCTGCTCCGGCGCCATGTCCGTCTTGGTGATCACCACGAAGACGGGGACGCTGAGCGCCAGCGCCAGGCCCAGGTGCTCCTTGGTCATGCCGACGATGCCCATGTTGCCGCCCACCATCAGCATGCCGAAGTCGGGCGCGTGGCCGGTCATGCCTGCGGGCGGGAGGTCAGGCCTGCGGTCGCCGTGCGGTCTCTGGCGGGATCACGCCCCAGGCCCGGCCGGTCGTGCCCGCGGACGGGGTCACGTGGGAGGCGTGGCGTGACGCGCCTGGGGACGGACGTCACGTGCGAGGCGCGGCCGGCGACGCCCCGGCGGACGGGCGTGTTTGACAGCCAACTCTGTGCGGCGTCTGAGCTGCTGGCGCGGAAGTGCCGTCCCGCCGGAACACGTAAAGGTCACGCCTGACGTCATCTGGCCACTCTGAAAACGGGACGCGACACGGGCCGGACGAGGACAATTTATGAAACCGAGCCTGGCACTGCGGTACGGTGATCAGCCATCGGCGCGATTTCGAGAAGCGATGGTCTCAACCAGTCAGCGGTTAAAGACAATGGGAAAAGACAAATCACAAGACCTACGAATTTATGGGAAAGCCTTCCTGACGATCGAATCGCAGCAGGACCATCCCATCTATCGTTATAAAACGCTCATGATAGCCGTAAGTCCGTGTTACAGGATATAACATGGAATCTTATCCCTCGCATTCGTGGGCACCACATCGAGCAGATTGACAGACGGAAAATCCAATACACATCTTCTACAGCTGGACCCTCGCATCGAAATCAGTAACAATCTGGGGCACACATCTACTGCCTGCCCAAATGTCCGTGCTGTAAATTCCAAGGCGGCGTCCTAGATCTAATCCGAGTGATCCCATTAGTATTTCACAGCGGCCGCCAGGCGACGTTTGTCTGTCCGTATGTTGAAGGAAATCTGGTCCCGACAAACTAACGCCTGGTAAGCAGAACTGAGCGTAGCACGGGCCCAAGTTTCCGAGGTACCGTCATCTTAATATTATTTCGCACAGAAAACAGTTTTGGAAGAGCTTCTTACAGACTGAAACCATTAGTCGCGCAAGGAAAAAACAATGCATATGCACGAAGACCATAATCAAAATCATAAAAATTAATGCCAGACTACCATATTTTGTTACTGCCATATACCATATACCACACCATATACACCATTAACCATATAAATGTCGCGAAAATCATAACGAATTAATGTCAAGGACCGGTGACGTATGTCGGCTTCCACACTACATGGTCCGTCTTGGCCAATACCTAATTTCTTTCCGACCACCCGAAGCTATACAGTTTCAATGACGTAAAATGACGCCCCGGCGCCGCGCGACGTACAGGCCGCACGGCGGCGCCGGGCGGGCGGCCACCGCTGCACTGTTCAGGCCGCAACGCGGCCACCAACAGGCGAGACGGCCCCTCTCCCACCTCATGCCCCAAAAACGTGCCAGCCTCCAGCGAGACGAGCCATCACGGCAGAACGGCCCCTCACAGACGCGGCCGCCGCCGGCAGTAATCTCAGCCGGCTCATATCAGTCTGACCCGGACGTTTCAAATGGACTTTGTTGGGGCAAGTGACCAGACCAGGCAGGGCTTGCTGCGGAGATCTTTCTGGGCAGCTACAGTAAACGGACCCAAGAAATGACAACTGGATGCTTCATACTTAAATATATTAATGGGTCTGCCAGGATACTTTAGATGGAAAGGTGGATGTCCTACGAGTATGCCCATTTTGTGTTTGTCGAAAGCTCCAGGGAATGCCATAAGGAATGAATCAGCGTATGAGCAGCTAAGGAACTTAACACCACAATCATCCGACGAGACGATGCAAAATCTGACGAAGAGAAAGCAACGGCACAGAAATAATAAAACGCCTCGGTGGAACGAGTTCGACCAAGTTCTAACGGCAGCCAACATGTGATCGCAAAGTCTTAATGGCCTCCCTGGCGGGGCCGCGTCTAAGGACGCGGTCCCCCAGACCTCTACTCTCAGTGAGGGCCCCGCACCCTCTCTTGGTCACCACCCACGGTCTCTGTGCTCCTCCCCATTATGCGGCGAAACCCCTTGCCTACCCCCATCCCAATGAGGGGCTCTTCAGAAGTAAGGTGATGGGGCCTCTGACTTCCTTCCCGTCGCAGTAGATGATGAGCTACGTGTACTCATCACCGTCTCCTGTGGAGCCCAACATCTTCCATGCGGAACCCCAAACCATCAGTCTCTCCTGAGGAGCCCTAAAGCCTCAGTCTCCCATGAGATCCTCCTTATTCTCCCACGAGAAGCCCCTTATCCTCATCAGACTTCTACGAGGAGCTTTGTGCCATCCTACGTCTCCGTGGGAGCCTCGTATCCTCCTCGGCCTCCGAGGAGGAGCTCCGTATTCTCCTCACAGTCTCCTGTGCAGAGGCGGGCGTTCTGTTCAGTTTCTGAATCGGTCGCCAGGGACTGTAAGCCGCTTTACCCCGGGGCGCCAAGCAGCGCTCTTAGAAAACGGAGAGAGAGAGAGAGAGAGAGAGAGAGAGAGAGAGAGAGAGAGAGAGAGAGAGAGAGAGAGAGAGAGAGAGAGAGAGAGAGAGAGAGAGAGAGAGAGAGAGAGAGAGAGAGAGAGAGAGAGAGAGAGAGAGAGAGAGAGAGAGAGAGAGAGAGAGAGAGAGAGAGAGAGAGAGAGAGAGAGAGAGAGACAGAGACAGAGACAGAGACAGACAGAGACAGAGACAGAGACAGAGACAGAGACAGAGACAGAGACAGAGACAGAGACAGAGACAGAGACAGAGACAGAGAGACAGAGAGACAGAGAAAGAGACAGAGACAGAGACAGAGACAGAGAGACAGAGACAGAGACAGAGAGACAGAAAGAGACAGAGAGAGACAGAGATAGAGACAAGAGAGAGAGAGAGAGAGATGGCCGCGGTAGAGCGATGTCCAGCTAGGTGCTGGTGTGCAACGGTGACCCATTTATTTTTATTTTCATTTTTTATTCTTTTTATTTTGAAGACGGGACAACAAAGAAATGAAAGAAAGTGCGGGGCTCAGGGAGAGAAAACGGGCGTGAAATCCACAACAGTTGAAGTAAAGAAGACGGAAACAGTAAACAATGGCATGGCTGTTACTTGCCATATTTTTTCGGAAGGAACTATGAGTTGGAAAACTATTACAGTCAACTAGTACTAGTGCTAATTCAATAGGCTTGTTACTATGAGAACAACACATGTCTGCTTGTTGGCGTACTCCCATAATCCCCTTTCCGAAAAAAAACAGCACGATAGAGACACAATTATACTGACTCCACTTCGCAATCATTCTGCAGAGCTTTCGCGTTCCCATCCTTCAACGCAGCATATGCAAACGCCATCGGGAACATGGACAGACGACTGTGAGATCAATGGAAACCACTGCCGAAGCTACCAGAACCTCTTGGTAGACATCAACATGTGCCGAGCAGGAAGCGGGCAGAAATGGGCAGGGTGGAAACGGTGAAACGCTGCGAAAATGAAGGCATCCACGAATGGCAGACATTTATCACGTCACGTGCCTTCTGAGGCTGTCGGAAAAATAAGCGTCTCTCGTGCACAAGAATGATGGCCGCTTTCACTCGAACAACTTTCGGTCCATTTTCGTCATCCCGGTGTTCACCGACGTGGCACAGACAGCGGTTGGCACGTTGGCACGTTGGCACGCATCTGACACTGCACCAGCAGGACCAGCGTGTATCATGTCCGTAACAGCACGCGTTCCGGCCATGCCACTGCGCGGAGTCGGTCACCAGCGTCACTGACTAATTAGGACGCGTCTCTAACAGTTACCTCCCGCAGGCCTTTGACAGCGTCGACCATCACGTGCACTCCAACGGAGTCGAGTGACAGGAAACATAATAAGAGCAGAGACAAGGATGGAAAATTGGCAGAGTGTAAGACCAACAGCGCCTCAAAAGCTCCGCCACAACCCCACCGAGAGGCTCTAGGATCCTCCTACGGTTCCATCCTTTTCATAATTTTCAGTAATGATTTGTCGTCGTTCCATTCCCATACACGACTACTGCGTCATTAATACCCGGCATCTTCAGTGCGCGACACTTGACGCTGAGAGCCCGCCCAGACTCCGCGGGAAAATCCATCCAGGGCTTTCGAACGTGGCTTCGCTCGGTCCGAACCGGATCCCGGGGAAATACCCATCCTGACTGACGGCGAAACAGCCAATCAAACGCGGCGAACTGGGAGGTCAACACCTCCTCCAGAACCTAGCTGCAGCCCGGCAGTTAGTCACGAGCGAACTCCTGGGCTGAAACTTCACTCCGTGCCTCCTCCGCCAACCCTCTCAGCCAGAATCACGACACATCTGCGCTGGCACGACGCGGCGCAACCCTTAACCTGCCAATGACCCGGGGGGGGGGGGCGATTTGTCCCCGGCGCATTTCTTAAAATCCCCAAAACGAATGACCGCAGCGCCGTGAAACTTTCCGCACCTTTTTAACACCAGCTGTGCACATATGGACGCAAATCTGAGAACGAGGTCATCCTAGGTCCCGCTGTGTCAAGTCATAAGGACACGTATATTTTAGGATTCGACACTTAATTTTATTTCGCCGCTATCTTGGCGCTTTTGCAATGCATGGTTGATGTGGCTTGCGCTGCATATCAGCATGGCCTGACAGTTCCATACCGAGTATCTCTGACCTTATGTCTGGTCATCCCAGGTCAAATCTTTGTTTTTAACTTTCCTTGTTCAGTGGGAACACATGTAAGGAAAAGAGCTGAATAAAACGATTTTTGGACCAGCCAGATGGACTGTAGAAAATCTTGCAACAAAATACACGTACGATTTACAGAACAACTTCTTGTAACAGTGAAACATTTGTAGTTCGACCTTTGGCGGTTTTTTGCAGACTGAAGCTTAGCGCGTTAACTGGTGTGCCATCCGTTTGACGTCCTAAATGACCCGTGTGGAGACATCGGCCTTTGCAATGTTGTGCAACATTCCGCGGAAATGCGCAACATGGGACAAATTCACTTGTAGGATCATCCAAAGAAGTCAGATGGAGGTGACTTGCGTGCTCGCAATACTCCGAGTTTGCAACTACAAAATGTTGAAATACCGCATGTGCACGATGACTGGGGCCATTTCCAGGCTTCTCTGGTACCCAATGCTCTTTGAAAGTTTCTGAAACCTCCGAGTCAAATGGGTCAGAAAACATGCATTGCATGACACGTTATGACGGACGTCGAATCTGACTCGACCTATGACCTTGACCTTGTATGACCCTGGGTCATGCAAGGTAAGGTCATATTCAAAGCATGTTCAAAGCAAGGTAAAGGCGCTTTGAATATGAGATCACGCTGCTTGAACATATGACCACTACAACTTCAGTCTCAGTCTCCTTTTCACTGCGATTAGGCGGCTCTGGAGAAAACGGTCACTTTTTCGTGTTTGATTAGGTCCGTTAAGCCATCAATGACCCAAGGCAAAAAATGTCTAAGTCACAGGTCTGTAACACTCAGCGCTATCGAATGCCATTTGAATCCGCCGAATCGGGCGATTTGTTTTTGACGTAAACAGCGGGGAGGGCGCGTTAAACACTCATCCCCTTAGTCAATGGTAGATGGCGAAATACCTCAGTCAACGTCGGGTGAAATGTATGCATATAATGATGTAGGGCACTGGATTACTGACTAACGCTCTCCACTGCCAGGGTTATTTCGCGCCGTAACCTCTCACGCCGGGTGTCGCGGGGCAGGCGAAATGTTGCCATTACCCGGACTCGAACCGGGGACACTTCGGTCTCAAGACGAACATCGTAACCCCATGCCGCACCGTCTCGCGGTTCACTGACCACATTCACGCCTCTGACGATTACCTCGACTGCCCGTGAGGGAGCCAGCACCGTGTCCGGCCGAAAACTTCCCCGTCTCTACGCTCTCATCATTCGCTGTCAACGGCAGCCCCGAACCGGTGCCGGCCTTTGATCGGCCCAGGCTTTACTGGTCCGCCACAATTTCTGCCGTAAAGGACGCGTTCTGTACTGAAGTGGCACCATCTCCGGCGGCCTTTCAGAGGCTAAATAACCCACGCGGATATAATCAGCCGAAGAGAGCCAGAAACAAGACGGGCAGAACTCCAGCGAGTTTTGGAATAGGCCCTCCCCCCAGGCAGCATTTCGCGTGGGCAGCTAGGTATGCGGGCTTGGACGGCCTCTGTTTCCCGTGGCTACCTACTCGGAATTGGAAAACAGCTCAGGGGTTTCTTGTAGCATTTTCAATGCACTGGACACAAACAACATTTCACCATAAAAGCCGTTCCCCGCAAAAAAAATCGTGGCGTCTCGAATTCACCGCGCACCAAGAAAAAACAAAACAAAAACAGAAACAGAAACATAAACAAAAACAAAAACAAAAACCAAAAAAACCGTAATGCGCAGCATGAAAAACGTCGCGGCTCCGAACATTTCCATCAAAACAAACGTGGCCCGTCACCCTTCTTCAAGACATGCCTGCGCCGGATCCGCCGTTCTGCCGTAAGACGACGGCTGGCACGGGGCAAGTACCTACAGTAAACCTCACTTCACCGACCACGGACCCTAGCAGATCACGCTGCTCACTTCTTTCCTACGATCAATACCTGCCCGCTGCTGCCAGCGGCTACAAACGCCCCAGTGAGCTACAAAATAACACGCCGCCGCGATACGGCATCTATCTGACACAACGGGAGAAAATTGCCCGCAGGCTTTGGGGTCGACCAACTGTGCAGCTGTGCTTGGGATCCGGGTCAAGACATAAACATCTGGATCTCCTTCTCTCTCTCTCTCTCTTTCCTGGAAACTGAACAAGAAACGCCAACTGGTTATCTACGTAATACTGCGCGGCTATTACGCAGATATATATGCGCAATACATAATTCAGCCTGTTTATTCATTTCACATAACGGTACATTCTCTGGCAACTAAGGCCATTGTGGCGCCCGTCAAATGAGCAAATAAACAATGAAAGACACTGCTGAATAACGAATGCTGAGGTAGCGGTTACCCGGTGACGACCGAATCAGGCCGACGGTATGGATCGCGTCCAATACGGCGAGAAATGCTGCAGCCACGAGGTGCTGCACCCACCAGGCCGGTGAGGAAACATACACAAGGATGTCACGATGGCGCAATGCATGGCAACGTAACAAAAGAGCGGTAAGTCGCGTTCGACAGCGGAGTTGCGACGAGTGCCGGCGAGTGTCTGATCTGTCACCGGACAGCAGGGAGCAGGGCGCAGCCGGCACCAACCACCTAACCACTTCTCTGACGAGCACCCTCGGAGGAGCGGGTACCTCCGACACCGCATCCCTCGCCATCAGCAGAAGTAAGGCACCCCCATACCATCCCCCCAGTCTGTCACCAGGGTACCCCTGTAGCGTCCGTGCCCGCGGCGGCCGGCGGCCGGCGGCGCGCGCTCACCGAACACGGTGGTCTTGAGGTACTTCTCGTGGCCGGCCAGGTCGATGAAGGTGATGACCTTGGACGCCTGCCGGCAGATGCGGACCCAGTCGAGCGAGCCGTGCTCGGGCCGGTTCACCACCTGGCCCTGGCTGTCGAAGCCTGCAGCAGAGGGCGCCGGCGCCGGTCACCGCCAGGCCGGGGTGCAGGGACGGACCCGGCGCCCGGCCGGCGACACCGGCCACCGTGACGAACTCAGAGCCGGCCATCCCGGTACCAGCCGGTACATCGTCCGCGTATGCTGACACAAGCTAAGGTGTCACCCGCGCCGAGGTTGCACCTCCTGATCGGCAGAAGGTATAGGCAAGCGCTGCAGTGAGAGAGGTCGAGGTGGAGGGCTGTTCATCCTAAAGTAGATCAATTACCGAGATAAGGACCCTGGGGAGGACTGCTAATCCCTGAGTACGTAGATCCATTACCGACGCAAAGAAGCTGGCCGGAACTTCTAATGGATACGTTAACCCAGGGTTCACCAGGTCCTCAAACGTTCCCAGCCCCGCACCAAACTCGGACCCCACCTGCCGGCCTCGCCTCAGAACCACGCCACGTGACCGGACCACACGTGCCGGCCTCGCCTCAGTACCGCGCCGCCGTGACCGACGCGGCGCGTCCGGCCGGCCGGCCGACTGACCCAGGATGTCGTTTCCGACGCTGGACGTGCGGCCCGACTCCATCTCGTGCTTGTGCCGGAACAGCTTCTGGCGGGCGAAGCCGCGGCCGTTGTCCAGCTCGCCGTGCGTCAGCACGCCCAGCAGGGTCGACTTGCCGGCGTCCACGTTCCCCGACCACGGCCACCCTGGCGGGGCGGGACGGGTCAACAGGGGAGTCAGAGTTATTAGACAGCACCGGCTACAGGTCACAGAACAACCACAGCCAGCCTGGCAACGGCAGAGACAGGTCACAGGGGAGCACAGGAACAGCCGAGACAGGTCAACAGGGGGACACAGGTCACCAGAGGCGACAGACCGACCACGGCCACTCTGGCACGGCGGCCACGGGTCAACAGGGGAGCACGGGTTACAGATGATCAGCTAACACCAGGCATACGTCACCATTCAGCTGCAGCCACAGGCTACAGAATACCAGCTGACATCAGTTTCAGGCCACAGCTCGCCACCAACGCCAGCAACAGGTTACACGGCCCCAAACAACAACAGTCGGGTCACACACCGGCAGTCAGCACCAGTATCGGACATCACCGAGAACCGGACAACGCCAACCAGTCACAGCACACCAACCAGAACCAGTCAAAGGTAGCCTGTCAGAGGTCACATCTCACTAGTAGATGCTAATCACCAGCCACAGATCATCAATATCAGTCGGAAGTCGGGGGCCAACAACACGGACTAACAAAATGTCACAGATCACCAGCTGGCACCAGCCGACGGTCGGTGGCCACCAGCCAAACGAAGCGAAACAATCCGCCAACGCGCCACCGCCGGCGGCCGGAAAACAAGCCGAAAAACACCGCACAACTACCTCCCATAAAACCAGACGTGGGCCACCAGTCTGCCGGTGCCCCCGGGGCCCGGCGGCGGGCAGCAACAGATGGCCGAGCTCTGAGAACCGTGTGGCGGGCCGGGCCGGGGTCTCCCCGCCGGCCGTGGGCGCCGTTTGTCTGCGCCTGCCCCGGAAGCCCGCCGGGAGGATGGGATCCAGCCAGCTTCCGGCCGACAAGAGCCGGGGAATTGTCGTTTGTGGGGGCAACACGTCAGGTGACCCGGCGAATATGCAGTTTCCTTTCTTCCACGTGACGACAGCATCGCTACTGTCATTTGTAAAGAGATGGCAGATATAACGTACGCAAGCGCCGAGCGTAGGAACCTCCTTTCCTGTTCCTTATGGTATCTGTGTGGACAAATCAAGGGCCACCCAAGACACGTACCGAATTACATGTTGACGCGTAATCCGCTGTCCGCCACGCCTTCGTTGTTCAGCGATATAACTCTGCATGTAAGTCCAGCAGCCGGCAATGTGCCAAAACGACGACAGAATTCCAACGGTCACAAGAAACCACAGACTTCGTCCCCGGTATCGACAGTTAAGTCAATAAGATGAAGCACCATAACTGTATCGGTTCACGCATCTTCCGAGTCTCTTCGTCCGAAGTCACAGGAAGGCGCCCCGTCTTCACTGGCGTTGCAGCTGTGGCTCTGTACTGACACGCTCGGCCCGTACCGAAAGGGTGACAACACCGGGGTTCGTTAACCAAAACGGCCCAGCGCTGTTTCGCCCGAAACAGCCAGACGGCGACCCAGACTATGGGGACGGCGTGCCGTGGAACTGACCCCCGTGAAAAAAACCCCTTGCCCGGGGAGTTTTTCTAGCTCCAAGCCCGGGGGAAAACTACACGAGGTTGCGGTCCAAGTGGGCGGCAAGGTCGAGTCTCCACAATAGGCAATTTAGTACAGACCCTGATCTGAATGCCATCCGCTCGAAAAACGTTCGGATCGATTTAGTAACAAACAGACCTGAACCTTCTGCACTGGCAGTATTAAGCAACTCCAGCCTTACACACCTTTCTCCATTTACTGGTGCGCCATTTCCGAACGTAGCCGCCGTGGCGTGTGTGCGTAAGCGCCTTGTCGACGAAGATTGTCGCACCCTGTCTCAGTTTCCCGGCCCTCTCACCGTCGGTCGGCTCACCTGACCTCCATGAAGTCCTGCTCGTCAGCCCGTTTCCGCACCAGATACTGGCCCGTGATTCCGCCGTCCACCTGGCGGAGAGCGGGCGAACTAAGCCACCGGATACAGACGGCCGGTCAGCTCGAGGACCGAGGCGGGCCTCAGGACACGTTAAAACAAGATTTATGAAGAACAGACGCCAGTCGCAGCAGGGGATCCTGCATGAGGAGGTGCCACGCAACACGGCCGCGACTGAATAATTCGTTCAACAGGTTCACCATGTAGTCTTCAAAAGTTTCTAACCACCTCTGTGTCATAAAGAACAGAAGTATCCTAGTGAAATAACCAAAAGATCTCAGCATTCCTCTGCTGTGTAAGTGTCTGTAATTTGAGGTAGTTACCTGATGTATGTAATTTGATACGATATGTACGATAAATGGTACATGTAATCTGAACTGGAGCCACATTTGAGCACTGACTGAGTGTGCATTTGCATGTCAATTTTTGGTAGAGCGCCAGTCGGCGATGCTACTGCCTCGTATTACGCATGTTCCAAGGTCTGTCCTGAATACACTTGATGAAATTCTGGAAATGGTTCCAGCCACCACCCAGCAGTGTGCCATCCAATTCTGCGGCCGTTCAGACCGGAACTCACCAAGTTCTGCACGCCCGTCGCAAACTGCGCCACATGTGTTGAACGTGACACGATGGTAGAAATGCATGCTCAATACATTGCAGAGAGGGGCTGAGGATGCACTGCTTTCGTCTTTGTGTACTGTGTCCAGCAAAATCTACACTGTTCCAAACAGTGTAGATTTTCCAAACTTGACACTCTGCAAACAAGCCATCCCCGTCACCTTTTTCTCTCGTAACAACACGCAGTCGGCGTCCAGGGTGGTGGCTAAACTCTGCAGCGTGGCGACCGAGGCCTCGTACTCGTCCTGCTTCAGCCCGGCCTCGCCGCCACCTGTCGGCGCCAGCAGGAAGCTTCAGCCAGTGTCGGCCGCAGACGGCCGGTGCTGGACGTCGCCGCTCCGAACTCATTGTTTGCGGCGGCAGTCGGCGTGGCACAGCTAGTAACAGCACATGCCATCGCAATATAAGGCGCCGGGTTCGAAACCAGACGGGTCCAATATGCTTTGCATTTAGCACAGTGCAAATCAGACTGATGACTGCCCATGTCGGTAAAACGCGTGAAATGCGTCCAACCTACAGCACCGTCGCGTACCGAGCTCATCGTCTGGTCGCAGGACTTGAATTCCCGAACGATGCAACTCATCCAAACAAGCCGGTTCTACGTGCAGCAGACCTCACATAGACACCCTCAGAGGGTCGCCGACGCGGCCGGCACGCCGCCAGCGGCGGCCGGACCCACCTTCTGCGACGCCGACCTCGTATATGGTCTCGCCCTGGCCCTCCTCAGTGCGAGCCGCCAGCCGGGAGCGCAGCAGGTCGAACTGCTCCGTGCTGGGGCTCACCAGGATCGTCTGCAGCGGGTCCATTCGAGTTACCGACCAGCAAGTTAAACTGTGAACAACCTTGTCGTGGTTCACACTAGGATAGCTGCAACAGGTCACAGTCCAGGGGTGGTCGAATATAACAATTCAGTTCATGTTCACTGAGGTAGGTTATGTTTCTGTCCTAGTCTGTGGCAAAATAAGTAATTAACTGGAACTGGTGAGAGCAACATTGTCCTTATGAGCATCATACTTTGTCTTCCTGCACTTGTCTATGGATAGGGTACCACACTCTCAATTTCAAGGTTGTGGGTCCAAATTTCCATGCTACTCTCTCAATGTGATGTGTATGGTGACAGACCATTACAGCAAGTGCTCCTCAAGCCCATCAAACAACATAATTCTGACAACTGGCTGGAGGCATTATTTGTCAAAATGTAGTAAGACAAATGACATTTGTGATGATGATGTTGATAACCATGGCTAACTTGATGATATGATGTCAATGATGTATTCAAAACATGCTTGTACTATACCAGACACCTCACTGGATGAATCTAACCACCATCTGAACATCAGCCTGCAAGTGCTATTAGTGCCAGTGCCAGTGCCAATTCAACAATGCCATTTCAGGATTGAAATTATTAATTCATGTCTAGGTTACATCATCATATTGCTTTCAGCACCATCATGGTAACACAATCTGCTCACCTTTCAACATCCTGATTGCATTTTTAGCTTTCATTTTCTCCTTTAACATTTAGGGCTGGCTTTTAAGTGCCCTGTATTCTATTTCTGCTGTGTTCTGTGTTGACACTACAATGTAAAAGCCAGTATCTGCAGGAAGTTGCTAAGACTGGCAATATATATGTCCTTGAGTAACTAGGAACAAAATCCCAAATTTTCCTCATCACAAGCCATCTGTATGACCAGACAGAACCTATAGGCCAAGTGGTCTTCTTAATCTTCAAAACCTCAACATAAGGTAAGGTGATGTGCAATACATGCAGCATATATGCCACTATTTATTAAAGAGCTCAATCATACCTACAGCATCCAAACTACCTGTCCCTGAACCTGTCAAATTTTAGACATATTTTGCAAAAGTACTATCATGGAATACATGACATCACATTCACATCAGTGAGGAATGAACAATGTTTTCAACAACCAACCAACCATTGATCAGTGTTTGCAACAGGGGAAATTAACATTTAGGCTTATGAGCTCCCATGCACCAAAAAACTCACCTTATTGCTCAGAATGGCAAACTTCTCTTCTTCCATCTGCTCTTCTGATGTTAGACATTTTTCTTGTAATGCAATTGCCTCTGGTGTCATGCAGGCTGGGCTGTTTCCTTGCTCACTCTCCACAGAACTGACTTCTGCCATCTTCACTTAACAAAATCAGATATTTGGTAGCAATGCACAGGCAATTTCTCGACTAACTTGTACCGTGAATTTACCACCCAGTCTTCGATATTCTGAAACATATCACACGTTATACCATGGATATCGAAATGTTATTCAATCACGGCGCGTACCAGAACTTATGCCCAGTGGTCCACTCTCGGCAGCTGCAGGTCTCCACTGGTCAGAACTCAAAGGGCGAGGACGATAGAACGATCCACAGGTTTTACATTAAGTGGTGCAACACCACATTCAGGGATGACAGCGACCGCGCTCAGTTTACATCACTCTCTTCCGCAGCTGTTGTTGTTGTTGTGTCCACTTGTTACAATCAATGCGCCCCAAGCATTTTAATATTTCATGAAGGATGCATAAAAAACTCAAGAAATGTAAGGGATAGAGAAGTACGAAAACGTTTGATTTTCACCTAATATTGAAATTACACTTAAGAAACGATTTTATCGTTAAAGATACCCTTGGTTGGTAACGAAGTTTTTAATTACAGTTTTTATAAAGTTCGGAGTGACCTAGAATACCGCGGTAAATACGATTCGGCTCCGACAAACGAAAATGTTCGGTTTCATTTTCAGTTCCGTTTGTGCACGAGTGAATCCACCATACTCGGGGATCCTGGAGCTGCCAGAAGTGCCGGACTACTAAGTGACAGCGCAAAACTTCATAGGTTTTGCTCCCGTGGTTTTGTGAAAACCTGGTTCTCGGGATAGGGCTTTTTGGTATTATCGCTGTCATTTTTAACGTCATTAGTATTGACACTAAACACCAAGCTACGGATGCAGGCTTGCTCAATGCTAGTGTGCCCTCATGGCGGACGTATCTGCTGAGGCAGACACCAGTACGAACTTAGACAGCAGCTATGGCCATTCCCCATCATCACGTCTCAGAAGTCAAGTGGGTCAGCTTCGTGCTTGGCAAGAGCAGCAGAGGGCTCGCTTGCTGCAACAGCAGGAGCTCAGTCAACAGCTGATCACTAAAAAACAGGTGAAGTGTTCATGCATTTCAGTTGTTGCTGTGGAAGACTGTTGTGCAGTTAATTAGGATGCTGGTGTCCAAATCTTATGGGTATTATGTTAAATTTTATCTCAGCAACACTGGGCCTCATTCCTCATAATGCCTCCTCAGTAAACTGATAATATGATGATGAACAGATTGTTTGGGGCCACTTTGAAATTTTCTGACTGTAAGACATCTTTCTCTGTGTTTTTTTTTGGACTGGATGGAATCAGTGATTTTGTTTTTCAACCAGAAAAAACCTTCCTTCCATATTCATTTCATTTGTCTTACTTTAATCATGCTCATCAATGATTTTCATGTTTTAACACACATAAATATTATCAGTTGATAGCCCATGCAGAATAAAAGTACAGGGGCATGGTCAGGATTTTCTTAAAGGGAAAGGGCTCAGAACTCATTGTGAACTGAAATCATATGAAAGCTGCCCGCTGGGAAGATGATGTGCAATGGGTTCACTAAAAATGGGGGCTTAAGGGGGGCCCAGGTCTTCAATCCCCTCTGACTGTGCCACTGTACCAGTATGGTGGCTCTTACATGTCAGTCTAGGTTAAAACTGTACAAAAAAGATTGTAAACATTGTTCTCAGTAGAAGTCTATGTACATATCACAAAGGTACATGCTTTTATGGCTCTGTTCTCATTTTTCATTTTGTTCTTATCAACCTCAGGTCATATAAGTAAAATCCCAACCTTGGTGTGGATGTTTTGCATAAAAAACATGTAAAAAATAAAGACTGGAATTTAAGGTCATTCACTTCCATGCAACACAATGTTGTGAAACCAAGAAGAGTATTCCACAAAATATGTTTAAATTCAGAAAAGCCCAGTAAAATCTTGAAGACCTGCTTATATGGTTGCTGCTTAGGTTTGCATTATTTTCTCATTTTAATGTGCAACTTACCTTTACCCTTCCCAGTAACAACCATGCTATGCCAGTCATTTTGAGGTTGATTTGTTAGCAGTGTGGGTAGTTGGTGTTCCCACTGGTTACTGCCTTAAAATTTGGTGTTTTTGTGAAATGCTGGCAATGCAGGCAAAAGTTTGGTTGAAGTGTGTGATATAACTGCAGAGTAATTTTGAAATTCTCTTATTTTTGCTACTTTTCAACATATTTGGAAGATCTAATTTTGATCAGAAAATAAGCCATTTGGGAAATGTTTTCCACAATCCCTGATCACCATGCAATGCATACTACCATCAGCCTACCATTATGTCAATCACAGCGTGCTTGTCTTATGCTTGAATGTCTTCAGGAACAGCTTTCCCAACTGTTGAGGACCACTGGCAGTCAAGTAGTCCCTCCACCAATACAGCCTTCTGGTGAGGGGGGAAAAGGGCTTGCTTCAAATGGAAGGCTATCCTCGGAAAACACGACACCTGAGAAAGCCTCACAGCAGCTCCCCCTGGATGATGCTGCAAAGCTGGAGAGAGAGAAACAGCAACAGGTGGGATGTTCTCTGATAGCTCACTTTCTTATGGAAAAATATGGGTAAAATATGGGTATGGGTTCCCCTGTTTGTCCGTTCAGACTGCGATCCAGTGATGACGGAAGCCCCGCTCCTCCCGTTTCGGAGGCCGTGGCTGTTTGACAGACGCGGCTCGTTCTCGGGGCTGGTGATCACGCTGGTGACGCTCTGCTGCTCCCCAGGTGTATCCGAGCCGTCCGGCGGCCGTCTCCGCAGCCGCCGACCACGAGAACAGCCCGCTGCGGCCGGTGCCGTTCGAGACCCTGCTGGAGCGCGAGCTGCAGCGGCAGCCGGCGCCCCCGGCCGCCGCCGCCGCCGCCGCGGCGCCCGCGCGGCGTCCGTTCCTGAAGCGGGGCGCCGGCCTGCAGCGGTACCGGCTGCGGCCCGGCCAGCAGATGCGGCTGACGCCGGGCGGCCGGGGCCGCGGCCGCGGCCGCGGCGGCCGCGTGGAACTGCGCTCGGCGCCGCGCGGCTGCGGGCCGTCGCGGCCGCGGCCGGCGGTCGGCGGCGGCCCCGCCCCGGCGCCGGCCGCCGCCCGGCAGCCGGCGGCGCCCGCAGACCCGGCCGACACGCTCTCCAGCCTCGGCGACGTCCGACTGGCGGCGGACGGCGGCCCCGGCGCCGCGGCCGCCGCCGGGGCCTGGACGGTGGGCGTGGGGGAGCTGAAGGAGCGGCGCTGGCCCGGTCTCAGTCTCAGGCACCGCCTGGAGAAGGAGGGGGCGCCGCTGGCGGACGCGGTCGGCTTCCCGAGCATCGTCCGCGGCGGCCGCCGCCTGCCGGGCGGGGCGATAACTTTGGATAAGTTCAGCAGGCCGCCGGGTGGCCAGGCGCCGGTGCAGCCGCAGCGGGAGGCCCACGACGCCGGGACGCCGCAGCGGAAGGCGAGTCACTACGACGTGTGGTGGGAGTACTTCTGGAAATCTGCTTTGTTTCGCAATGTCGGTTGCAGTTCTGACGTTTCGACCAGTTTTGCGTTGGTTCTCGTTCGGCAAGCATGAGTGCTGATTTCAACTGATTTCATCTCTGCCTCACCAAAAGATGCCATCTGCGCCCTTTGGTGTGGAATTATCGAATCGTTTCTTTCGAGGAGTGCACTCCTAGGCCAGTGATGCGAAAGTATTTTGGTTGCGCTGGGAAATGCCGCTGGTACGTTCCTTAGCCGGCAATTGAGGCCTGAAGTGATGAACATTTTCTTCCCTCCCTGCCCTGCAGAAGGAGCTGAAGGAGCTGAAGGCGTTCGAGCTGCTGGAGCAGGCGGCCGAGGACTCGAGCTTCTGCTCCAACTCGTCGTTTGTCAGCAACCTGCTGCACGCGGCCAGCTCGACGCCGGAGCGGCGGCCGCGCGCCGGCGGCGGTCCGGTCGAGCTGTCGCCGCTGGCGCGGCCTGGCCAGCCGGCGCTGGGGCTGAGCGCCGGCCGGCGGCCGCCCGACGGTCCGCCGCCGCCGCCGGACGGCCAGGGGACCTCTGAGGCCTCAGCAGACGGCCGGGGAAGGTCTGAGGACCCATCAGCCGGCCAGGCTGGGTCTGCTGGCGTGGAAGCAGCCGGGCAGGGCAGTGCGGCTGTCACGTCAGCGACAGGGCAGGACCGGGCAGCTGTCAGCTCGGTGGAAGGGCAGGGCGCGGCCGCCGTCTCTTCAGCGGCTGGATGGAATAGAGGTCGCCAGGTGATGGTGTCGTCGGCTGACACGGTGTCTACCCGCGGGGGCACCTCGCCCGTGGCAGGCTCCGCCTCCGCGGTGACGTCAGCCGCGGCGAGGTCTCATTGGTCGTCCGCGGGCGTGGCGTCCAGCCTGGCGTGGTCTGATTGGTCGCTGTCCGTGGTGACGTCAGCCTCGAGGAGGCCTGATTGGTCGTTCAGACCGGTGACGTCAGACGCGGCCCGGTCGGTCGGACGCGCCGACTCGCCACCAGGGGACGCCGTCGCCGGCGGCGTCGGTAAGACCGCCACCGCGCCGGCGAACGCTGGCCCGTCCGACCGGCGGCCTCCGGGCTCGCCCGAGGCGTCGCCGAGCTCGTCCGACTCGGGCGGCCGCGCGCCGGCCGGCGCGGCGCTGGAGCGCTACCGCCGGCTGCGCGACCAGATGCGGCGCGAGCTGGAGCGGCGCGACAGCCCGCCACGCTCGCCCGGCCGCCGCTCGGTCCGCTTCGACGACCGGCCCGACGTGTTCGAGATCACGGCCGACGTCACGCTGACGTCGGAGGCCGGCGCCGACGGCGCGGCGGCGTCGGGCGAGCTGAGCGCCGACTGGGACCCGGCGGCGAGCCCGCAGAGGAGCCCGAGCCCGGAGAGGAGCCCGAGCCCGGAGAGGAGCCCGCTGGACGGGCCGGGGGACGGCCGGCCGACGCCGCGGGCCGCTCCCGACCCGTTCATCTTCGACCGGGCCGGCCTCGAGCGCCAGATGGCCGTGCTCAGGCGCGAGGTGGCCACCTTCCAGAGCGAGAACGCCTTCATCGGCCGGCTGAAGGAGGAGGTGGAGCAGCAGAAGGCCATGATGGAGAAGCAGCGGCAGGAGTGGGAGCGCTGGACGAAGGAGGAGCGGGAGAAGCTCACGCGCCGGCTGGAGGAGGAGAAGAAGAAGCTGGCGGACGAGCGACGGGCCTTCGAGCGGGACAAGAAGCGACACGCCGAGGAGTGGAAGAAGAGGGAGACGCCCGAGCTCAAGGTTCTCAACGCCAAGGTGAGGAGAGCTCCGAAACGTGCAACTTGAAATGTATGCATAAACAATCCTTGCTGGATTTTTTTCCGCCCGTTTCTATTGAAGGACAGTGAATTGAGTTACTTGTGTGGTATGTTTCTGTCATGCACGACATGCAGAATGCATATGGGGCTGTGCGTGAGGCTGCCGGGCAAGCAAACGGATAGTACGATCTTGATATTATTTTTACAGACAATCATTTCTCGATATTTTTGGCGAAAATGAAACCAGTATTGGCGTGCTCCGTTTTTTTTTGTGTTGGTTTTGTATGCTCTCAGCATACTTCATTAAGACGTGCGCGTTCTATCGTCCTGCCCCTTTCACTGGCCGCATCATGTGTCTGGGGCAGAGCTGTATTCATTGGCCGCCGCCGCCGTGCCTCCCCAGGTGTCGGAGCTGGAGTCTGAACTGAAGCGCCGCCACAGCTCGTGGGCGACCGACGCCAGCCGACTGCGCGCGCGGGTGGCCACCCTGACCGAGGAGAACGACCGTCTGGCGCGCCTGCTGAAGGAGGCCCAGCAGCAGCTGGCGCGCCAGAACGCCCGGCAGTTCAGCGGCGCCGCGTCGACCAACGGGTAACGAAAGACACCGTCCTCTGCTGCCGCACGGATAACCACGGATACTGGTCGGGCCCCCGCAGGGGTAACCCCATACACTCCTCACTGTAACCACAGGGGCCACCACAGATAGTTCTTCAGCCCTCTGACTGCTAAACAAACTGTCCTGCCGCCATTTGGGGTTGTGGCTTTGTTGTATTTTCAGACGATCGCTGCGTGACTCCGTCCTGGCTTGCACCTTCAGCGGGAGTTTTGCTCGGCACTGTGAACGTTTATCCCTGAACACGACCAGCAGCCATGTGAGTCATCTGGCGGGATGTTTTGCGTAACCACGTGCACCACGTGAGATCAGCTGCTGGCTTTGTGACGCCTCAGGTCCGGCGCCACGGAACGGTCGGCGGCGAGGCGAAAATCCACCCTTTCCCGCCATCGGTCGGCGCCCGATCTGGCGGACAGCGGAGGAAGCTCAACTTCGATGTCGACCACTGGAGGTCGCTCGAGTCGCGCCAGCCTGGTCGACCGGCCCGTCTCCAGCAAGGGCTCTGCGCGTGGCCGCAGAAGGCACGTCTTCATACAGGACCCTGACAGTGCGATCTGCCGTTGTGTCCACGTACTGTCTGAAAATGTTCGGTTGGGCTTTTCCGCAAACAGCAGCTTGCCGTAATTATGACATGCTAACCGACGTCCTGATACCTCTCACTGTTTTACGCCGAGCGAGCTTTTGTCTTTGTTTGGCCTCGTGCTTTTTATCCTTTTTGGCTGTGAAGAGTTTCTTTTAAGAAAATAGCCACAGTGTGGGACACCAGACTCAGCAGCGTAGATTCTGGCTGTGACGTCTGCTTCATGACGCCGTGCTCCCTTGTGTTGCCGACTGTCCCAGCCTGAGTTGTCCGTGCCGGATTACGGACGGAGCCGGCTGTCCGGCCGTGGATCCTGGACTCCGCTGCTGCCGGCAGGTCGCCGGAGCGCGGCGGCTCCCCGTCACTGGACGACGTGCGCCGGCTGCTGGCCGGCGGCGGGCCGGGCCCGCTCCGGCGCTGTCCCGGCGGCGCCGCGCGGCCGGCCGCCGCCGCAGGTGCGCGTGGTGCGCAACAGGCCGCCCGCCGGCGCCGACAGCCCGCCGCCGCCGCCTCCTGCGGCGACCAGGGCGGCTCCAGCGGCCGCCAGGACTGCGGCGGAGGTGCTGGCGGCGGCGGCCGGCGGCCGGCGCGCGGCGCCGGACGACAGCGAGGAGGCCGATGCAGGACGCGCGCGACTGCGGCCGGCCGGCGGCCGGGCCGGAGCGGCCGGCGCCGGCCGCGGACGCCCCGGCCCGGGACGCCCCGCCGCCGGCGTCGTCTCCGGCGACCCCTGCCGCCGCCGGTCCGCCGCCGCCCTACCGTGCCTCGCCACCGTCCCGACCCTACCGGGAGCTTTCGCCACCCCGGCCGGCGGCTGGCGGCGCCGGAGCCCTCCGAGCCCTTCGAGCCGAGCCCTCCGGGCTGGGCTCGGAGGGCTCGCTGTCGCGGAACATGGCCTCAGGGCGGTGGACGCCCTCGTCTGACGGCCCGGCCGAGGCGGCGCTGGCCGGCTCGGTGGTGACACCTGTCGGCCGACGCGACAAGCTCTCGGACGGCACCGTGCGGGTGTGCTACCACAACGGCGACTGGAAGGAGACCAGCGTCCAGGTGAGGGCCTACGCAACGCACTAGCCACCTTCCTAGGGTAGCCCTACGCCTGGAGAAAACGAACCCGTCAGAGCTGTATTCACGTGGGCACGGCAAAACCTTACTTCTGGCCGTTTATTCCATCAACGAAATTAAAATCCCATCACCGATGTGGCAAATTTCAACGCCAAAATGACAGGTGTCGGAGAGAGTGTCCAGTGATATCTGAAACAGCTCTCTGCTTCCCTCTTGGTGGTGTTCCGCCGGCCGTCTTCGCCTTGGAACTCTCCCGCTGATGGTCACTGATTGCCTGATCACAGGCTCCCCGGGGAACACAACAGATCTGAATCTCTGGCCTTCGCGCCAGCCTGACAGGTCGTGTGTCCGGCCTCGCCGTCAGGGCGACACGGTCTACTTCTACGCGGAGAGCGGCACCCGCCACACCACCTACCGGAGCGGGGCGGAACTGCTCGAGTTCAGCAGCGGCCAGCTGGAGAGGAGGGACCCGGACGGCACCATGGAGATCAGGTCGGCCGGGGCGTGTTCAGGTCATGTTCACGTCAGATGGGGCGCCAGGTGACGGTCAGGTCAGAGGGGGCGGCGTGGTCATCAGGTCATGTTCACGTCAGATGGAGCGCCAGGTGACGGTCAGGTCAGAGGGGGCGGCGTGGTCATCGGGTCATGTTCAGGTCGGAAGGGGCAGTCGGTCATGGTCAGGGCCTATGAGGTGGCGGGGCCACTAGGTCATGGGGTCAGACTGACAGCTGAGCTGGCGCCAGATGAAGTGATGCCGTTGTTATGTCGGGGAAGGGGCCAGCGCAAGGTTGGAAAAGATGCCGTTTTGTAATGCTGGAGAGCACCAGAAGGTATGTGCTCCAAAAACATTTTATACTCCAAAAGTCTGATGTTGTGTCTCCATCCAAAAGCTACATTATAACCATGATGAGAAATTTCTAACCCTGGGAGCAAATGACTCGGTCTCCGTTCAGTAAGAAGTAGGTATGATGTCATAACTGACTTACACAGTGAACGCCAACGTAAACCAGTATTACTCTGCAAAATTTTGTACATCACGCTGGCCTGAACATCAGACCAGGCGACATCATCAGTGAACATGCGCTCGTGAGATGTACCGTTCTCGTCAGTCGAACAGTGGAAGCTGAACAGTGGGTCATAGTCCGGCACGGCTTGGAACCACGGTCGATCGCCAGGTCACCATCAGGGCGGACGGGACAGCGTGGTCACCAGCCGTCGGGTCACGATCACGTTGACGGAGAGGAAGGGAGATCACGTAACGCCATTATCATGTCAGCGAAATTAGCAGCCACGGCCGTCGTGCATGATCACGTGATGCGGAGCTTTGTCTTCCTTTTTTTGTCAGGTGTCCATCTGGAACTGTACCATCCTGTGTTGTCAGGTGCCCCTGTACATCTGTACCGTCCTGTGTTGTCAGATACCCCTGTGGAGCTGTACCGCTCTGTGTTATCAGGTACCCCTCTGAAGCTGTACCGTCCTGTGTTGTCAGGTACCTCTCTGGAGCTGTACCGTCCTGTGTTGTCAGGTACCTCTTTGGAGCTGTACCGTCCTGTGTTGTCAGGTACCTGTCTGGAGCTGTACCGTCCTGTGTTGTCAGGTGCCCCTCTGGAGCTGTATCTGTGTTGTCAGGTACCCCTGTGCAGCGGTGCCGTCCTGTGTTGTCAGGTATCCCTGTGGAGCGGTGACGGTGCTGATGCCTGGAGGGGAGGAGCAGACCGTCTACAAGGACGGCACCCGACGCAGGCTCCTGATCGACGGCAGCGAGGAGATCCTGCTGCCCAGCGGTCAGTACCGCCTCTGACATGGCCGAGGGGCGTTCGGCGCCGCCAGTACCGTCCCTGACACGGCCACCGGCTACTGGACGTGGGATGGCTGCAACAACCGGGAAATTCGCTCCCTCTGTCTGTTTCCTCCGTCTCATCTCTGCCTATCTCTCCGTCCCTTTGTGAACGTCCTTTTTTCCTTCGCTTTCTGTCTGCCACAGTCCTTGTGCCTCTCAATCTTTTTCAGCAATGACCTGGTATGGTCTAGTACGAAACCAAAACTAAGTATACGTGCATCACATGGATGCCCTTTCTTCAGTTTCAGCGAATGAAGGCATATTCATTCCGAATACCAAGCAAATAACACATGAAATTTACGCGATGTCGCTTTTCATCGTGACAGTACGCGACAGTACGTTTTTTTGTTGTTGTAAGAAGTGATGATAGTCGTGACAGTTCGCTCGGACGCAGTGTTCGCTCAGTGCGCCTGTTGGCGGTGAGGGGGCGGCCGTGTGTTTCTGACCGTCCCGGGCGCCGCCCCAGGCAAACTGGAGGTGCACACGTCGCGGTACAAAAAGCTTGGTCTGCCCGGACGGCACGGTCAAGTTCGTCTACCCGGACGGCCGCCAGGAGACCCGGTACCCGAGCGGCCGGATCCGGATCAAGGACGCCGACGGCCGCCTCGTCGTGGACACGCAGCCCTGACCTCGTCTGACCTCGTCTGACCGGGTGTGACCCCGCTGTCGGGAGCGTGGTCTGGACGCTCCGCTGTTGGCTGCCTTGGCCTTGTCAGCGGTCATTCCCGCGGGTAGCCTGACCTTCATGTCCGTCCGTGTTCAATACGTGGTCACCCCGAGTGGAGCTGTGGGTCTGGTAAGGGTGTGTGTGTGTGTGCTGGGTAACGTTTACCCTCTCGGAAGAGCTCGACTCTTCGTTGGCGCTCTAGCGGTTCGTGGTCGGCAAGTTCTGTATTCCCGCGTCTTCCTGCAGGCTTCCAACCTTTACGAGAGCGGATCCATATTTGTGATGTGCCTGGGAGCGTTGCCCCGACATATATTTTTGTTACATGTTGTGTAGCGGATCAACTAGTTCCATGGATAATACAAAACTCGTCATGCCACAGTTTAATCGTGCAGGTCGGACGTGGCCTCAAAGCTGCGAAATGCGATTTGATCGCCCTTGAGTCGACGGACAACTTTTCGCTGTGCCTGACGTCTCCGAGCTGCAGCAAGTACTCAGCTGTCTCGTTATCAGCCCGTCACTCCCGCCCCCGCCTCCGCGTGCGTCACATCCCGTCACGCACCCCCGACCCCCGGGGCAGCGCCGTCATCTGCCGCCGCCGGTCACCGCCTGCCGGTCCGCAGCGCCAAACGCGTCGGCCTCCGCATAAAAATAGCATGTATTAGCGACGGCGAGCCGGGTCGGGCCGAGCGCGGCGGGGCGCGGCGGTCTCAATAAATACTAGCCCGGCCCCGCGGCGCGCGCTGTTAGTATTGTTCGCTACAATATCGTACAGAGCGCGGCGCCCGGTGGGCTCGGCCCGGCGCCGGCCGCTGGGGCGGCGGCGGCCGCCGCAGGGGCCGACCGGCTCCGGCTGCGGCGGGACGGGCCGTTCCCCGTGGTGGCTCACGGCTCGCGTCGGCCGTTCCGCCGCCTCTGGCGACAAGGCGACGGCGACGGCTGGCGATGAGCCCCTGGCGGTGACGCCTTCACGCTGCTATCTGAGGAGTCCGGCCGACGACTGAAGCTACCGCCGGCAGCGGTCTTCGCACCACTCCTGCAGACGATGAGTGCAGCCACCGCTGGACGCGCCACGGCGTCCCGCAGTCGGCGCCCCCCCCGCCAGTCAGCCCTCCGGTCGCCCGTGCCGCTTCTCCCGTGTGATTACCCCGCGCCTCTCGCGTTACAGCACCAGTCGCCGTCGACACTCAAATCGCCCCGCCCGGCCGCCCCACGCACGCCGGCGCACCGTCGGCAGACCAACGAGCCCGAACACGGACACGCACCCATCTCCGCCCGCGGTGGCGGTTCGCTGCTGGCGAAGGGCGATCAGCTGGCGAAGCGGCTGCCCCGGCCGGCGCCGCGCTTCTCGCGCGCCGCCGCCGGCCATCGACGGCCCGGCGGCGGGCGGCCCGGCGCCGGAGAGTATAAACAGAACTATAGAGCGGGAGCGGCGGCGGCCGGCGCGGCCGGCGCCGCGTCGGCCAGTCCTCGCGCGGCTACGCGCTAACTCGATAACGTATGGTTGCACTGCTACACCGACCACGTAAACAATCAAAAGGACTCTGGTTTTTACATAGCTGGTGCGAGTACGGCACGCCACGCAGCCGGAGTCTGAGGCACGATCCGCAATGTTCTCCCTACACTGCCACCTGTCGACGGCTGCCGCAACTTGAAATTACGACAGGAACGGGTTGGCGGCGCTGGCCGTTGGAGTCCACGGGTTGGTGGGCTGAGTCGGCTCTGAAACAGCCCGTGAGGTTTTGATTTCACAGATGAGTAGACGAGCGCGAGCCTGAACGAAATGGATGCCGAGTGGACTGCCCGCATGTCCCCACAAGCATGAGGGATGCAACTTGATTATTATGCCCCATTATTAATGGGATACAATCCTGAGACGCACGGCCATTAACCTTGCCGTTGTGCTCGTAGCCTTCTAACACATCACAATCGGTAACACACGGCACAGCATTAGACTCAAGCACCAATGGCGCCGTGAAGGAGACACTGGCTGTCAACATCCATCCACAGCTAATGCACGAAATAACAGTGAAAATGCATCAAGGCCGTGTGCAAAACGCACCAGGTGGAGAGCTACAACACCGGTGTACTGGCAATGTGAAAAAAAACAGCAACAATAACAATAAAGCTGAAACTGCGCCCAGCGACTGACGTCTTCCCGACGAGAACCGCTTCATATCTCAAGTGGAATATCAGCGATGCCACGTCAGTGACGTGAAACGCAGCGTCATGCGATTCGGTCACGTCAGTCGGGCAGAGGAGTGCACCGGGCGAGCCTACCGCAACTCGTCCGTCAGAATCTCACGAAGAGGGGTCAGGTGCTCATGCTCATGCTCCGTAACACGTCACGACACATCCATGTACGGTATGGGGTTACCTGATCACCTCAGTCTGATAGAGCGAAGAACAGAGAAGGCCAGTGTTACAGAGACAGCAGAGGTAGCATGTCTGTGTGGAATGTGGCTTATGATGTCTCATCCACTATGATAGTTCATAAGTTTCTCCCCGTGGGAATGGATCGGGGGAAATTAGCACATTCCAAAGATACCTTCTCAGAGAGGAAACGTGGACGCGTCAACGCTGACGAGCATACAGCCGATCACGGGCCACGGCTTTTCAGAGCGGATCCAACCTCGCCCCCAGCGGCGTCCATTCCCCTTCCGGCCACTTACCGAACCTGCGGTCCCGCATCTGATTGATAGATGGCGGTGGCGGGTTCTGCGCCTGGAACGGGTTGGCCGCGGCCGCGCCTCCGCTTGGCGTCCAGCCGAATGGATTGGCCGCTGGAGACGCAGACGTGCGGTGTCAGTTTGTCGTCAGAAGGCGAAGATGGCGGCCGCGTGAAGCCACGCGTCCCGAAACAGCGGCGCATCCAGAAACCTCAGACTTCAAACGCAAAGGCGGGCTCGCTAGCGGTGGTACAAGAACACGACCCGACATTTCACGGGATCCCAATGGAATCCAGGTTGTCGCAAGTTTGCACCGCACTTTAAGATGACCGGCCTAAAGAACTTGCTACCTGAGCACCGCTCTGTTACGCCCGGGACCGACCGTTTCTGAGATGACGCAATGACACGCCCATGTCGGCTGGCGATCCAACGCAAAACGGTGGCAGTCGTCACGCCTTCAGGGCCCAGGCGGACGCCTCAACGCGCTGCTGCGACACGCGACAGCCCGCCGCCGGCCGCCGTCCCGTCGACGCACCGCTGCTGGTCGGCGCCGGCTGGCCGCTGGGCGCGCCGATCAGGTTGTCCAGGTTCACCAGCGCACTGTTCTCGCCCAGGAACGAGTGCGGCGACGGATTGGCGGCCTTGGAGACGGCCGGCTTGGAGACGGCCGGCGCGCCGCCCACCGGCGACGGCGTCAGCGTGGCGCCCAGGCCCGTCATGTCCCACGGCGAGCTGCTGGCGCCGCCTGGCGGACACGCACGGCCTCGTAACGCACAGAGACATCTAGCGGCGGCCTGGCCAGGCTTAACTGTTTCTGACTGACGTCAGGCGTGCCGAGCATGTGGCTGGACTATTGAAGTAATATTTAGTCCATAGACTTAAGGCCTATTTGGTACTGTTACTGAGCAAAAATTCTCAAATAGATTGCATACAACAGAAATGACTGTTATTTTACCTCTCTACCACTTCTGTAATCAGATCTCGTCAAGACTCTCGTGTCGCTGTGCCACCATATAAATCACCGGAAGTCGCAACTACCTAGCTCACTCTAAAAACGTTTACAACCAAGACGAAACAACCACGAACTTCCACAACGGCCTCCGTGCACCGGAAGCCCCTTCACTCTCCCCCTGGGTGACCCTCCCCTCCGTCGTGACCGCGGCGCCCTCCCCGGCCGGCGGCGCTCACGGGCTCCGTTGGTGGTGCCGACGGTGGCGCCGCGCTGCGTCAGCTCGGCGAACTCGTCCTCCTCGCCGCTCGGAGAGGCGGCGGCCGCCGCCGGCTGGCTGGCGGGACTCCACGGGTCGGCGAGAGCCGCCGCGGGCGCGCCCGACGGCAGCGGCGTCCACGGGTCCACGGCCGGGGCGGCCGGGGCGGCTGCAGGACAGGACGCACGGGTCAGAGCCGTCTCCCGGGGGTGGCTTCAGGGCACGACGTATGGGTCTCAGCGGCCCAATGGAGGAGGCTACAGGGCAGGACGCGCGGGTCAGAGCGATCCCCTGGGGGAGGCTACGGGGCAGGACGCACGGGTAAGAACGATCCCCTCGGGATGCTACAGACCGTACAAACGGGTCACAGCGGTCCAATGCAGGAAGCACCAGGACGGCACACGAATTAGCGGCGTCCTGGAGTGCTGCACGCGGGAAACAGAGACCTGGTTGGACGAGACTGGCTAGCACCGGAAAGGTTAGCCATCAGCCATGAGCACCGTTACGATACATGGCTTCGGCAATTCAGAACCTAGAGAAAAGCCACAGGCGAGCGAACCAATCCGCGAAACGCGGTCCAGTCACCTACTTCGTCCAGCACTCAGCATCAGAGCTCGCCTGAGGCTGGATACCCGCCTGAGCCGGCCGTCCAGTGCCCCCGCCGGTCACTGACCTGGCGGACCGGCCGGAGTCGACGCCCTGTTCTCGAGCGGCGACCACGGGTCGACGGCGGCCGCCGGCGTCGATGCAGCGCTCCACGGGTCGTTCTGGGGGGCCGGCTGCGGGTTGGGGGTAAGAGTTCGAATCGGGCACGGCACTGGACGGGCACGGTTGTAGCAACCAAAACCCCGCTGCGCCACGACAGTGCAATCGGGCAGGATTGTTACATACAACGGCGTACATACAATTGTTCTCATGAGTTACAGGCCCTGGCTTCCTCGGTCCAGCGGCTTATCAAAACAAGTGAAAGGAAAGACAGGAAAGACGAGGGTCAGATCCCATCCAAGTGCTTTCAGGCCACATTTTCAAGGACAGACCTGGGGAGGAAGTCATGAGCTCTTAGACCGAACATTTGTAAGACAATTCCTTCCATGCATCACCACAGACCTAATGCTCAAACGCTAAAAAATCTGGCAGACTGAATCCCCGGACCCTCGTGCCCACTTCTACACAAAACAACGGGCCCACTGCTCCGTCTCCAAACGGCGGCTCGCGCCACATCGCGGCGGTGCGAGGCCGTGCGGCGATCACGCCGGGCCCGGCCGGCGGCCGGCGGCCGGCGGTGAAACCAGAGCCGGCGCCGGCGGCACGCCCCCGTCCGACCGCGGCCCGGCCGGCACGGAGCGGCGCCGAGGGCCGGTCGAATTTCAGGCCGGCCGGCCGACCGCCAACAGTAAGGGTCGACGACGGGCAGGCGGGTCACGGGCGGCGGGCAGAGACGGCGGGCCCCACAGACCGCCGCCTGGCCCCAGGCCGGCCACCGACCCCAGACCGGCGTCAGACCGCACACCAGCAACAGACGCCGCACAAGCACCCCAGGCCCGACCGCGAACAGTGCCGTGGAGATGCACGGCGCGATTGAGATCGTCCAGTGCCATCTGGTTGGGCGCCTAGGGCAAAATCCTCCATATTTAGGAACATCTGGGTGGCGGGGTCAACGTAACCCTTGAACAAGCTCGGCTTAGCATGGCCTCTGATCCCAACGAAACCCACTTCAGCAGCTTCGGACTACATTAAAAAAAGACAAATAAATAAAATAAAAATAACGTAAAAAACTGGACCCAAATGTCAAACGCATCCCCGAAAAACAACGGATCACCAGAACCAACACACCTCCACACCACATAACAAACTCCACAACACCAACAAGCCCCACACCACAACCAGATCCTAGCCCTGCACCGTTCCCAAACCAGTAACAGATCCCGTGGCACCATCTAACCCCGGACCCGGAGGACCCCAACAACGGGCCCAGCAGCGCCCCGGCCCCCACCTCCCGGCTCCGGGGACGACAACGCGCTGGACAGGCTGCGGCCGGCGGCGCGCGTCACGCTGACGGCCATGTAAACAAATCGACCGCGTAACCCTCATCCCACTCAGAGACGGCGCGGCCGCGTCAGAGCGCCGGCGTGCCGGGCACAGACGGCCTCCGGACCGGACCGCTCATCCTCGCCAACCCCGACCCTCATTCCAAAACTCATTCTTTCCGGTATGATTTCAGTGCACTCAAACGTTAGCGTCATAGCTCCGAAATGGCCGGAACTCGAATGAGCTCTGAACACCACCCACGGGTGTTCAAACGCACAGGCAAACACGGCCCGGCACAGCACCGGGACCCAGCGTACCGGGACACACAGCCTGGCAGTCAACCCAGCAGAAGGGCCCCGCATACCGGAGATCCCGCCCAGCAACGAACAACGCGGGCAGACCCTTCTCGAGACGGACGCCCGGGGAAGCGTGACGACGCGGCGGGCCGCAGGGGCCGACTCGCCCGCCGGGGCGGTCCGGACAGCCCGCGTGACGGGCCGTCCTCGCCCGCTCCGAACTGATCACCGCACGACTCCCGGACGGTCCGCCGCCGCCGGGCCGGCCGAGTCGGCGCGCGCCCGAGTCCGAGTCCGGCGGCGAGTCCGACTCGGCGCGGCGCTCACCTGTTTGGGGGCGGCGGCGGTCGACTGCACGGGCATCCCCCACGGGTCGACGGCGGCCGCGGCCGGCTGGAACGGAATAGCGGCCGGCTCAGCAGGCGGTACACTCCGCCGCCGGCGGCTCAGGGGAGGCAGAGGCTCGCACGAGCCGAGCACGAGCTACGCAGCACCGCACGGGGAACGGGACTGAGACGGCACGTACAGGGATACAGGAGGCACACTGCAGAAGACTCGGACCACTGCAACGGAGACCACTACAGACGCAAACAATGGACGACTGTTCCCATGGTAACAGACATCCAGGAGAAGTTATCAGTCACCACAAGGACTCACGGAGGACACGGTGCAAGATGTGGACCACTACAGGAGAAGTCAACACAGCAGCAGGCAAAAGTATAAATTCCAATTCCCATGGCAGCATGGAACCAACAGGAATCATTAGACCACCGCAGACAAGAGCTGACTCGAAGTCGTGCCATGGGCGAACTCAAGACGTGTGTACAACAGCAGGTTGGACGGGAATGCGAAACACAATTAATACCAGGACCGGTTGGCCACCAATCTTCTCCAGGTCGACTGCGGACCGACGAACGTCTACACCCTCTGTGGCCGACTGACGACCCGACAGTGTACCTCCCCCTCAGGCTGACAACCTGAGGGGAGAGTACAGGGATACCCAACCTGACAACCGACAACCTGACAGCCAGATTATCCACCACCTCCCGCGCCAACTGCGGCCCATCTACCCCCCCTCTCCCTAGCCCAATGACAGGCAACCATCTACCCTCTCCCCTACGGACCTCTTCCCTCTCCCTCGTACACGGAGCGCTGATCGTGAGGCCCTCCCGGCAAACCGTCTACCTTCTCCTGGACCGACAGGCCGCCGGCGGCCGGCGGCGAGGTCGGCTCGCCGGCCGCCGGCGTCGGCGCCGTCGCCGGCCGGCAGTCAGCCGCCTCCTCGGTCGTCGGCGCCGACGGGACGGCGGCGTCGGCGTCCTCCTCCAGCAGCTGCTGGTACATGGCGGCCGGCGGCGGAGCCGCGGCGGGCGAGTGGCCGGCCCGGAGCGGCCCGACAGGGGGCACGGCCCGGCGGAGAGTGACGCCGGAGTCAACAGCCGTCCTGGCCGGGAGCGGCGCCGACTAGGAGCGACTCGATCTGCAGCGGCACTTCCCGAGGCCGACTCTGGAGCAACACTGTCCCAGAGCGGCTTCCGAGCGACACTGAGAGCGACCAAGAGCGACACCGGCCGAGAGCGACTCGAGGGCGACACTGCCCGACGGCGACACCGGCTGCCAGGAGCACCGGCCGAGAGCGACACCGGCCGAGAGCGCCACCGGCCAGGAGCGACGCCGGCTGGACGGCAGTGAGCGGTGCCGGCGGCCGGGCGGCGGCCCTGCCCCCCGCGGACGGTAACGGAGCCGGCGCGCCGCCGCCCACCGGGAGAGGGCCGGCCGGCGCCGAGCGGGCCCCGCTGAAACGATTCGCCACCGCCGGGCCGCCTGGTGGCCACGTGCAGTAGGGTGGATCGAAAATATATTTTTTGTCGCAAAACAGCCTCTTAGGGGTCAAAACGCGTGCGCGTGGATCTGAAAACACGGAAAATGAGGAGTAAAAAGATATTAAAAATATTCTAGAAAGGGCGCACGAAGCATCTTTGAAGTGAGTTTCGCCGTTCCCGAGCGTTAAAGTCTCCATTGGTTTAGCATTACGCATAGCAAGATAACACCTCAGTCACCATCCACGGTAGCTGTGCGTGGCTTTGTGGACCTTTTTAGTGTCTGTAGTTCACGGATAGGTGATGAGCATGGATTTGAGCAAATAGCAGGAGACTGCCAGGTAGAATAAAGTGGTAGACAGACAGTAGCCCTTACGAGCTAAGATCGCGCACCAGTGAGCCTCACGACCTGCAATAGCTGCGGACTACAGAGTCCGAGTCGAATTCGTGGGCTTCCCTCACATATCGTTGCCCACGCTGCTCATCTCTGAGGAAGCTCTTGAAAACCTTGGTCGGTGCCGATAAACGATACCTCGCAGCGAAGCGCTTTGTTGTCATCGGAGAGCGGTCGAATCAGACAGACACGTCAGAGGAGTAGCGCGCTGGTCCCTAGACTGTGGCGTGGTGACCAGAGATTTAGTACTCGGGTGTGTTCCGTCAGCATTCGGATCGCAGGGGGTGACATTCAGTGACATTCTGAACTGAGCTAAAATGAATAATCCAGGACCATCAACAAGATAGAGAACAAAACACCCTTTGCTGCAAACAGGCCCGGACGGTCTTCCCATAAACCAGCTACCGTGGAAAAGAGAAGTGTATGCCTTTTACGTGAAGACACGGAATGAAAGGACAACTCCTTCTGGAAAGAAGCCGACAAAACGAGAAACAGCAAAAGTAGTCAAGGATGCCATAGTAGCCATCTGGGACAGAGCCAATCTTATTACATGGGTACCAGTGGACGACGGAGAGGCGTCTCGAATGGGTGGCACGTCGGGTAAGACCGAGAGAGAGATGTCAAATGTTATTTCGGAGAACAGGATAATTCAGAACGTAGAAGGACTGGCCATAACAGGGAAGAACCTCATGAAATGGTCTTCAAAGCGCGAACGGGGCAAGGGTCGAAAGTTCGTGAGTATGCAGCGAGAGTACGATGGCTTATTTGACATCATGTGGTGCCGATGCGATCTTGCTGATGTCCCCTGTGGCACGTGTCCAGCTTCTAAAAGGGTGCCAGCTCAAGAAGTAGCTTTCCTCAAAGACCAGCGAGGAGAAAAAAGCTCTACATAGGCGGCGTTGACCGGAAGACAACTGAGGAAAATGTCCGAAGGCAGAAGAGAAGGGGGAAAAGTATGAAACTAGCGGAAAAGAGACAGAAGAGGGACAGGCAGCACGATCCTGAGGAAAGGCAGCTGATCGAAGGGGATGCAGATGACGACGATGATAGCAGTGAGAAGTGTCAGACGGGTGATACGGAGGCAGCTGATGCAAGCCGCTCTTATTCACCTAGTTCCGATCATGATGCAGACGATGTCGCCGGACAGAACCGCCATCAGCTTCCGAATTTTTCGCGGATGTGTGATCGGTACGGTATCCCTGATCGCTCCGCCGCTGGCTTGCTGAACACAGCTGTGGTTGATTATGGGATAATCGCAGAACACAACAAGGCTGAGCTGACAGACCGCAGCAAAATCCGGCAACAGAGAGACAAATGGGGTAAAGAAGAGGTGGCTGAAAGCTCATTGCAAAACTGATGTGACCGCTTAGCAGGATTCTATTACGACGGTAGGGAGGACAAGACGCTGCAGAAAGTCGGTAGGAAATTGACGTTTACCAAAGAACTGCACGAGGTAGTGGTTACTGAGCCCGCGGCCATCGGCATGTCGATCACGTGTCTTCAAACAGCGGAAGTGCTGCAGATATCGCGAAGGAGTTGCTGGACGTGATACGGGACAACGATACGCTTCCAGTGGTGCTTGGATCAGACAGCACAGCGGTAAATACCGGCCGCAACAGTGGTTTGAACAGGTGAATCGAACTGGGTGTAGGTCGTCCGTTCCAGCAAGCTATATGCAGCATCCACATCAACGAACTGACGCTGAGACATGTGTTCAAGGATGCTGATGGTGGAACGAGTGGTCCAGCATCCTTCCACGGACCAGTTGGCAAAGCCATTCATAAAGATCTGACCACACTGCCTTTGGCTAAGTTTGAGCCAGTGCCGGGACTATTTCCTTCAGTTCCGGTAGAAGTTCGAAATGAGATGAGCAAAGATCAGCAATACCTGTATGACATGTGTGGGGCTGTCCAGGCAGGACCAGAAGGTGTTACCCAGTGCTTGTTGGCCTTAGAACCAGGGGCCATCCATCAAGCCCGTTGGGTTACACTTGCAAATAGGGTACTCAGACTGTACGTGTCCACAGAGGCTCCAGCACCGGCGCTTGTACGGCTAGTATATTTTATACTAAACCAGTACGGCTCCGGATGGTTCAGGCACAGACTTCATTCAAATATCAGTGACGGAGCGAAGAACCTGTTCTTTCTGATATCGCTGTCAAGAAAGCTGCCGGAGAGAGACCGTCACATCACGCAAAAGGTACTTCAGCGCGACGGGTTCTGGGCCCACAGTGAGCATGTCCTGATCGCTATGCTGGCCGACGATCAGCAGGAGAACAGGATGCTGGCGGTAGAGCGCATAAGGAGATGTCGAACCAGAAGATGCCAGGACCAGGATCCAGATTACATACGCCAGTTCGTCACACCTGACATCAACTTCCATGCCGAGGAGTACCACCACATGATTGACTGGCAAGATACAACGGAGCCACCTTTGGTCATGAGAATGTCAGACGAGACCATCGCGGCTGTTGTGGAAGCACCAATGGACTTCAGTGACCTTCCCTGCCACTCCCAAGGGGTCGAACGACGGGTGAAAGAAGTCACACAAACGGCAGAGAAGAAGGCGGGATACAGTGGACGTCATGCATTGATACTGGCAAAAGCCCGGTCCAGGACTGATCTGCCAGTGATGGACACGAGAAGGGACTTCTATGACTGGCTTCGATTGACAAGTGACCGCTGAGGCTGGTTTATTAGTGGCAGCGGAGTTTGTTGTGGAATGTCATTCATCACAAATAAATAGTTCTGGTTTAACGTTGTGTCTGGGATGGCGTTTGATGAATGGTGAAGATAATAATGATGATGATGATGATGATGATGATGATGATGATGATGATGATGATGATGATGACGATGACGATGATGGTGATGATGACAGTTATGATATTTTTCGATGGTTGGCGACATGACGCAAACAGCGTTTGTTCGGCACATGCGCTAAACGCCGAAAATTATCACTCACAGGATTCACATAGACTTCTGAAGGGTTACCTTCTTGTGCAAAATGTTTAAAGCAATGGAGACTTCAACGCGTAGAAGGCGTATTTCTGGCCCCAAAAATGCTTCGTGCGCCCTATCTAAAATATTTTTAATATTTTTTTGGTCCTCATTTTTCTTTCTTTCACATTCACGCGCACGCGTTTTGACCCCTAAGAAGTTGATTTATTTTTTTCGATCCACCCTAACGTGCAGCCGACGTCAGGGGGCCGCGCGCTACGGTGGAACAACTCTGAGTAGTTGGCATGTGGGCATGGCTGGCATCCGGGCGGAGGGGGGGGGGGGAGTTCGACCCCCAACATTCAGGGATTTTGGCGTTAGGCATAAGGCAATGACTGGAAAGAATACCATGTAGACCCCTCACACAATTTTCAGAAATCTCCAGCCACGCATGTGGGATGATGCAACAGTGCTGCGCGGCTTCAGTCTGGTGATACAACGACGAAATTGTGGGGCGGTTAATGTCGCGACTACGCGCGGGAAAGGAAGCCGCGAGAACGTTTCGGCCAAGATCCGGCGTTTTGTTCCAATTTCTTGAAAGGACCGACCAGGCCAAGCCAACCACAAACGGACTGTCCTTCAAGAGATCCTATCTCCGCCACTGCCGCTCACGATAGTACATGCAATTTTTCCGTCACGGACATTGAAATGATACCTGCCATGTGACTCCATCATTTTTCTGACACGTAGGAGGCACGTAACAGCATGGTCCTCCCGGGTCCTACCCAGCCAAGTTGTCACCAAACTCTCTCTTTCTGCAAATTCTGCACAGCCCCCCAAAAATAACTGCAAACACCACGAACGCGCGAACGTCTTGGAGCTGCCTAAGACCTAAATACAAAGAACTATTCGAAGCGCGATTAAAGATTCAAACCAACGACGGAAGCCAGAAATCCTACCTCAGGTGGTGCATCGAAGGTTTTCTATAACTGACAAACTCGCTGTCCCATCGCGGCACAACCGGAGGCCCCTCATGCCGGCTGTAAAACACTGCTGCGGGGGCCTGTACCGTTACGACACAACACGACGCTGTGGGACCGTGTGTTCCCTGGAGACCCGGCCTCAGACCTGGATTACAGGGTCCAGTTCAGTACAGACCTCCCGACTCCTGATCATCCCAGTCCCACCGAGTGTCATTGACCCCAGTCCCAACCACGGCAAAAGGAGAGCGTCGGTGACGACCGATTAGACAGCGGTTAATGATGTTAAATGGCCCAAACGCCACATTACGCGACAGCTATTAACCTGCGCCAACACCAACAGGCAGCCTGACCACATGCCACACGGACACCTCCGACGGACAAAAGCGGGAAGTAACACGGATCGAGTCAGCTGTTAGCTCCTAGGAGGCTACAACGAAACCATCACGAAGTCTACTCAGCATCCGGTCTGCACCGGCAAACGAAGTGTCCCCTCACCCGGACGCAGAACATGCTCCCAGCACACACAGACCGGGTCTGGAGGTGACCCAGGCGAGGACGAGAACAGCCCAGACCGACCCGTCCATTTTTGGCCGGCCCTGGCGGGACGTCCTGTCACAGAACGGCTCCGCGTCCAGACCGGACTGGGAGCCGCCGTCACGTGCTGGGGGGGGGGGGGGGAGGCAGCTCCGCCGTCCGCCGTCAGTTCGGGGGCGGACCGCCGCCCGCCACGCGCGCAGGGCGCCCGCTGGTCCGGCCGGCCACGCCGAGGGGTGGCAATGCTGTTTCAGACGGCCCAAACAGCGGCAAACGCGTCAGCTTCCCGCCGGCTGATCGCACCCTCGCC
The DNA here is from genome assembly GCA_030062745.1 of Capitulum mitella. Taxonomy (NCBI): domain Eukaryota; kingdom Metazoa; phylum Arthropoda; class Thecostraca; order Pollicipedomorpha; family Pollicipedidae; genus Capitulum; species Capitulum mitella. The sequence continues at coordinate 21,636,242 of CP099852.1, read as the reverse complement.
ATTTTAAAGAGACACGCTTGACGCCGCGTTTCGGACCAGACTCTGACGGTGTCAGCGGAGGAATACCAACTGGCCCGAAGTTTTGGCGTTTCCTGGCGGCCGTGACCAGCGAGCCGGGCGCGGCGACCGCAGGCGGGGTCCCACGCCCGCCTACGGTCGTGGGGCTTTGGTGACCTGACCTGACCTGGAGGCGCGCCCAGCGCCGCCCGGGCGCCGCCAAAGAACGGGTTGGTGGCGGCCGGACTGGGGCGCAGCGCCACCTGGGGGCCGCCAGGTGGCGCGTCACTCGGATTCCAGCGAAACCCGGCTCCGGCCGCCGCCAGGGCGAGAAACATGGGCTCCTCCACGGGGGACGCACAGGACGAGTTACCGTAAAGCATTGGTGAATGGGGTGCGGTCCATCGACTTTGATGGTAACTTGAATGTTTTACCTTCGATATTCTTACATTTCTTTTACAAACGCATAAACAGGTGCTCGAAATCCGACGTGGAATCAAGCATTTGCGGTAGCCTGCGTTACACAGGGGGGCGACTCGGACCCCTCCCCCCACCGTCCACTGAGTTCCGTGGAGGAGCCCTAGCGGTGAGCTGCGCTGAAATCGAGGCCGTGTCCGGGCACCCGTCCTCTCCCCGGCCGAGGGCGCGGACGACCGCCTCCGCAGCTGCCTTCACCTGGCGAACGCTGAAGCACAGCTCCCCGGGGCAGTGACCGGGTGCACGGAGACAGCGCGGCAGCAGGCACGCCAACGGACAGGAGGAAGGCGGTCACAGAGCGTCACAGAGCCCAGTGACGGCTCGCCAGCCCTGGGGGGCTACTCGGGACCGGGCCGCCGGAGCGGGACTCATCAAATCAGAGGCGGTCTCACCGCGTCTGATCAGCGCGTCACGCCCCGCAGGCCGGCCGGGAGGGAGCGTCATGTTCTGCGTCACGCGTCACGCCGGAGTCGTCTGTGTGTACGGGGGGTCGCGCACGCCACCATGGTGCCACCATGGAGGCACCGCAGTGTTACACGTAGTCTGATCTTTTCCAGGGTGGAACAGCTTTCCCTTTCTGATGTTCCAGATGTCATTGTCTCAGAGAGAACGACAGTCGGCCGAGCGCATCGTATTGTCAGCGAGCAGAGCAGACAACATACAAAAATCAGTGTTAACGTGATCAACTTGAAATGGGAGGCCACCGATTTACGAATTTCACGAAAAGAATACGAATACCGAAGCAGAGAGAAATGCATACAAGAAGTGCACAATGACACAAAATGGGGTAACAGACAGACTAACGCAAAATCAGAGCATTGATACACACATGCAAAAACGAAGAAATGGCATGGAAGCGGCGTCCAGTTTCACAGATGTCGTCGATCCTGCCCCATGATCGAACGAAAACATCAAGAACAAACCAGGAGAAAACATCCCTCCATCACGAGGCTGCGACGAGTCCACACACCACGGCGCCAGCCTCCGAAAACTGCCGACTGGCCAGCATTCGGTTAGTGTACCCTGCCCACGACGGCGTGTGGAAAGTATGACCCCGTACCTGCCCTCCATCCCCACCCCCTCCCTCCCGCTTCGGCCAAATCAGTGGCTCATCAGCAACGTTCAGTCTCGCTCAGTCTCGCAGACAAGGCATACTGAAACCTGGACCCGGTGCTGCCGACAGAGCACGATGAACACCTGGGCCCGCTGCTGCCGACAGAGCACACTGAACACCTGGGCCCGCTGCTGCCGACAGAGCACACTGAACACCTGGAGCCGGTGCTGCCGACAGAGCACCATGAACACCTGGGCCCGGTGCTGCCGACAGAGCACACTGAACACCTGGGCCCGCTGCTGCAGACAGAGCACACTGAACACCTGGGCCCGGTGCTGCCGACAGAGCACACTGAACACCTGGGCCCGCTGCTGCCGACAGAGCACGATGAACACCTGGAGCCGGTGCTGGCGACAGAGCACACTGAACACCTGGGCCCGCTGCTGCCGACAGAGCACACTGAACACCTGGGCCCGCTGCTGCCGACAGAGCACGATGAACACCTGGAGCCGGTGCTGGCGACAGAGCACACTGAACACCTGGGCCCGCTGCTGCCGACAGAGCACAATGAACACCTGGGCCCGCTGCTGCCGACAGAGCACATTGAACACCTGGGCCCGCTGCTGCCGACAGAGCACACTGAACACCTGGGCCCGCTGCTGCCGACAGAGCACACTGAACACCTGGGCCCGGTGCTGCCGACAGAGCACACTGAACACCTGGAGCCGGTGCTGGCGACAGAGCACACTGAACACCTGGGCCCGCTGCTGGCGACAGAGCACACTGAACACCTGGAGCCGGTGCTGGCGACAGAGCACACTGAACACCTGGAGCCGGTGCTGGCGACAGTCTCCGACAGTCCAGGCCCGGCGCGCTCACCTGGTGTTTGGCTGGTGCCGGAGCCGGAGCCGGCAGGCCCCAGGGATCAGCCACGACGGCGGGGGCGGCAGGGGCGGCGGCGGCCGGCGGCGCCGAGGTCGCGCCGCCGCCCAGGTCCAGAGACAGAAGGTCGGCCATGGCCGAAGGCCGCTCCGCCGGCGGCCGCGAGCTGCCGACAAAAACAGCCGTCAGAATGGCGGCTGAATACACAGGGAAGCCGACAGAACGGCAGCTGCAGACGGTGTAGCGGTGAGGACAACGGCGCAGGACACAGCAGCTGTCGGACGACCGGCACAATAAACAGCAGTCGTCACAATACAAGACGCGCACAGTACATCCGTCTAAACACCACCTGCAGACGGACACCAGACATCGGAAGCCGGAGACGGGTCAGTCTGCCTGCCCTCCTCGCTCGCTGGCCTGCTACTGACGCGTCACGGCCGTGCCCCCCCCCCCCCGTTGAGGCTCCAGTGTTAAGCTCCGCCCCGCCTGCGGCTCACCTGGCGCCCTGCTGGACCGTGACGTCCTGCTCCGACTGTTTGAGCGCCATCTGGAGGCGGACCTCGTCGCTGCGCGAGCGGCGCCGCTCCCGCTCGGCCTCCTCCTGCGACATGGCGATGGCCAGCTGCAGCTGCAGCTCCTCCTCGCCCGAGGTCTGCGGCCGCGCCATCTCCAGCTCGGGCGCCGCCGCGCGCGACACGTCCACCGGCCGCTGCAGGCACGGACCGCCGCGTGAGCGGGTCGACTGTCGGGAGGGCGGGACCGGGTCACGCCGACCGCGGACCGGGAGGGCGGAACGTCGGGACCGACCATGGTCCCTGGCACGGGACCACCGCTGAACGCGGCCTGCCGAGACCGGGGAGCGTGAGCAGGACCAGCGCAGCCGCGTCAAAACCGAACGACACAAGCTGCCGACGACGGGATACAACGCCTCATGTCCTCCGTGTGGGACGAACGCGGGGAGACAGCCGCTGGAAGAACTGGCAGCACCGCATTAACAGAAGCATGCACTAGCATAAGGAGCATGAACAGAGTACAAGCTATCATCCCACGGCCTGATATTCCCACCCATACAGTGCTCAAATCGTCAACGAACGCAAACGTTGCTCTAAGGCAGGCAGACGTCATCAGCAAGAAGCGGTCATCCCAGGCGTGCCGGAAACAACAAATCTGACAAATGCGGCAGCTATCTCCAACGACTCGCAGTCCGGCACGTGATGAAGCTTTCGCGACTCCGTGGCGTCGAGCACGGAAGCCAAAGCCTTTCCGTTGTACAGCACGACAGGAGCGCTGTCTACTGCACCAAGAGGCGCGGCACACGCGGCACAGGCAGCGGAGCAGGCTGGCGTCCACCGGCGTCAGCTAACGAGCAGACCGCGAGCGTCCACCTCTGGGACCATCCTCCATCGCCGGTGGCCATTCCAGCTCGGCGATCGGCACGCGGTGAACGCCGGGCTGACGGAGGCCGGGACTCGGTGCAGCCTCGAGGCGGCTGCGCCAGTCTCCGCTCCGCGTGGACGAGGGGCGGGAGGAGGCTGCCACTCTCCCCGGCTAGTGAGGAGAGATAAAGAGGGAGAGGGGGAGAGGGCGACTGCCGCTGAGCCCAGCCTACAAGGACGGAGGACCGAGGGAGCCTCCACGGCCCCCGTCACGGGGAGAGACGGCAGCATGGAGAACGGCTTCCACGACTCCGGCCAGGGAGGCCGAACGCAGGGACGGAGGCAATAAGGCACGGATTACTGGCAGCACGCAGGGACAGGAAGACGGAGGTACGGCGGCGGGGAGGGACGGAGAGACGGAGGCGGTAACGGACGGGTTACCGGCGGGACGCAGGGACAGACGGACGGAGGGGAGGCGGCGGGGCGGGACGGAGGGAGGTCGCCGCGGCCCCGGGCCGGTCTCTTACCTCGCTCGGGCTCGGCGGCGACCAGTTGCGGTCCTGCAAGCAGAGAGAGCACTGAACCGGCTGTCGCGGGCCGGCAGCGGCAGCCGGACTCGTCCGCGGGCAAGCCCCCACGCCCGACCGGGCCCGGACCACGCCGGACCCCGGAGAAGCCGCACCGAGCGCGTCCCTCGCGCCGTTCGTGCACGGCCCCGGCCCCGCTGCGGACGCCCCGGAACCGGGGCCCACGGACAGGGACAGAAGCAGCGGTGACGCCAGCGTGAGCAGCGTGAGCGCCGACTCCAGCCGACGGCGGACAAGCTCGGTGACGCGTGAGGACGTGTCCCTCCGGGGGAGCGGACACGTTCCGCCCGGAGGACATGGCCGCGGGGTGGACAGGAGACGGCAGCGTTCACGTCACGACAGCGGCGGCTCAACACAGGCCGCGAACTGGACTCCACGCGCGGGCGCCTCGACTGCCACAGCGGCGAACAGCTGCCACAACGCTCGCCGTCCCACGGCCACATCAGACTCCATCGCACGGCACAGCACGGAGGGGGTCCTCCCGCCGCCGAGCGGCTCACCGTGGTGCCGACGCCCTGGTTGCCCTCGAGGAAGCGTTCGCGCGCCTTCTGCGCCCGCTGCCGCTCCTGCTTCAGCTTCTCCTCGTCCTGCAGCAGCGCCACCAGCTGCTTGGCCCGCTCTCGGATGGCGCGCCCCTGCCCGACAGCGGCGGTCAGGTCAGGTCAGGTCAGGTCATCCAGGGGTCAGTTGTATTGCACTCTATTGCTTTCTCAGGGCTATCCACCGTGGTGGTGGCTATACAGACCCATAACAAGAGGTCAAGTAGTAAATGAAGTAAGTCACGTATATGGAGAATCACATATTCATCGTTAATAGACTGTCAAGCAGGTCGGGTCAGGCCACATTCCCCCCCCCGTCCCCCGCCAGGTCATGTTACATTTTCAACAAGCCGTATCATTATTACAAAGCCACGAAGCGATAACCTACAGAATGACGCCAATCTGTGCCGCACGGCTGGAGATTAAGGACATGAACTTCAGATGATAATCCACTCACGATGGGTGACAAGCGACAGCGTCAACCCCAACAGGCACTGCAGACTCTGCAGAATACAGAACAGGGCACCGCAACTGACTGCGTACCGAGGCACAAAACGAACGCATGTGCACCAAACATTTCCACCGACGAACGGAAGGCCTGACCCCGGAACCCGGCCCGCCGTTCCGGCGCGGCCCGCCGCCGCCCGGTACGCACGTGGTCCGTGTTCTCCTCGAAGTGCTGGAAGTCCTTGAGCGTCTCGATGGCGAAGATGTTCTCCTTGCACTGCTGGGCCACGCGCTCGCTGCCGGTCTTGATCAGGTAGTCGAGCAGCACGAGCGCCTTGTAGACGTGCCGCCAGTTCTTGCCGTGGTCGTTCAGCCGCCGCCAGATCATCTGAACCGGGGCGGGCCGATTCGTGACAGAGGTGATGTAACCGGACAGGGCGTGCGTGCAACATATTTTTTTTCTGACACAATGCGGGCAATCAATACCCGACCCGGGCGACTTATAGCAAGACGACCGACTGATGGGGTCAGGGGCAGTCGCCTGGTGGGGTCAGGGACAGTCGCCGGGCAGGGTCAGGGACAGTCGCCGGGCGGGGTCAGGGACAGTCGCCGGGCGGGGTCAGGGACAGTCGCCAGATGGGGTCAGGGGCAGTCGCCAGGTGGGGTCAGGGACAGCCGCCAGGTGGGGTCAGGGAAAGTCGCCGGATGGGGTCAGGGACAGTCGCCGGATGGGGTCAGGGACAGTCGCCGGGCAGGGTCAGGGACAGTCGACGGGCGGGGTCAGGGGCAATCGCCGGGTGGGGTCAGGGACAGTCGCCGGGTGGGGTGAGGGACAGTCGCCGGGCAGGGTCGGGGACAAAGGGTAGCAGCACAAACTCATGAGTCCTCAGAAGTCAAATGGGTTACGTCACGACCAGCGGGTCTGCCTAAATTGTGACTGACTGACTTCTCAAAATCTAGTCAGGTGAGAGGTCCCCCGGGATACGACATATGAGGCAATCGTTCGGAATTTCGACGTTGAAAGAACGTATCCCAGCCTGGGCCATTTTTCCAAAATACTTCGGAATGTCCGCAAAACGTCGCTGATCACGTCCTTCGCATTCGTTTTCGAAGCAAATCATTACACGCATCAAAACTCAACGCAAAATTACTCACCACCGCCACACACTGACGGCCTTACGATAACACAACACGAATTTCCAATAACAATGACGGCTCGGACACCGAGTGGCAGGCGCTGGCGGCAAAGCGAAACATTTGTCGTGATGGCGGGCCGAGTTTGCGCCGTGAGTGTCGGCGGGCCGGGTTTACGCCGTGAGTGTCGGCGGGCATCGCGGGAAAGATACGCCCTCGTTATCTCGTATCGGCCGAACACTACAACTGGCAAACACCAAAGGCAAACGTGTGATAAAGGCTGCTAAACTTCCCATTGCCGTTTGCTAATAGCGTTTCGCTGGCCATAACTCACTACGAAAGTCATCTGCACGTCATACAACAGGTGTAAAGATTACGAAAATAAAAAGCCGTAAATCGTGTGCCACAAATATCGTAACAAATCACGCATCAATCACGGAATTTTAGTCCAGTCAAATCGCAGTCACATTTTATCAACCAATCGCAGAATTTTGAGAACCGGCACACATCAAAACTGACGCCAACCTCCATGATCCACAGCTTGACTGGGTTCAAGACGAACGACAAAGGACGACCATTCAGTCTAAGCTGACTCATCAACTCGTGACAATCAACACGCTCCCATCCTCCAAGCCACACGTCCAAAATCAACAGCATCGCGCCGTAATTTCCCGCGAGAATTCCGCCTCAGAAACGTGATACCCTCCGCCGCCAACCAGTGCCCGCACGCTGGGCGCCGACACCGCCCTCATCTCCTCCCGCTCCCCGACCAACACCATCGCCTATCCCAACCACCGGCCGGAGTCTGACCTCGCGACAACAAACCTCCCACTCAGCAGGGGTCCTCCGCCGGCCGTGTCGGGCCGGCCGAGGGCGACCTTGGCGGCGCCGCCAATTAACCGGCGCGCGGCGTCGCGGTCGGGGCAGGGTCAGCGGCGGCTTATCACGCGCTATCGCGCACACGGCCGCGGGGCAGAGTGCCGGGACGCGGCGGTCAGTCGCTGGTCCCTCACCCGTGACAGGTGGCCTCTGACAGACAGTCCGGCGAGGTGGGGCTCACCAGACGCCCACAGAGACGGCCCCTCACAGAGAGACCGAGTCCTGCAGAGGCGGCCCCTCACAGATTGGCAGATTAAAGAGAGATGGCCCCTCACAGACAGACCGTGCTCCTGCAGAGACCAACCCTTGCGGACAGACAGTCCCACAACGACAGCCCCTCACAGACAGAAGGTCCCACAGAGAGAGCTCCTCGCAAACACAGTCCCACAGAGAGAGCCACAGAGCGACAGAGTCCCGCAGAAAGACCCTCATAGACTGACAGTCCCACAGAGCCCTTCACAGACGGGCCGACAGCCCACCAGAGGCGGAGGCGGCGGACGACGATCCCTGCCCTCTTCCCTCTGCGAGGCGGGCTCTCGCTGCCCACCAGCGTCTCACACAAGTTCTACAACAAGTAGTACAAGCAGCTTCTACAGAGCAAGTCCAACAGGGACGTGCCTACCGTGGACAGGCGAAAGCCACGCATCGAGAACGAAGAGAAAGATATCGGAACTTTAAGTAGTCTTCAAAAGTTTTCACAGAACTCTGTTCTCAGTATCGCCTGACCACGTGACATCAGTTTTTATTTTCAAATGAACGAAAAAGGCCCACATACTCATCCAAAGCCGTCATTATGATCATTTTCATTGTTGATTCTCGTGGTTTATCATACATCAAGATAATATATTATCCATTCCTGAATATCAACGTGATGTTTTTGAAACATGAGTTCGGAATGTCATTGTACAAATATATCTAAAAGCGCAACTTGTAATCTGGCCTATGCTCATAACAAAAAGATGCACGTTAATTCGGTTCCGTTTTCACTTTCCATTTTGTTTTCATGGATCTCCAGAGAACGTGAGAAACCAACCGGGTCGAGCAGCTCCGCGCAACAAACTGTGATTACCTCGGACTCTGATCCCAAACATCACCCTGGTGAATCACTCGGACCAAATAAAGAAAAAAACTTCCGCCGTGTCGCAGGAATGTGGCATACGTTGGCGGCATTCGTTTATATTCCATAAATATACTGCGCCGCGGCTCGCTCTACCAGACACTCGCGTGGAAATGTTGATCTGAGGCACCATGGAGTCACAACAAAAAACGAACATTACCATTTAACGGCACATCTACGTCACCAATGACGAGGCCACGTGGTCGCTGGAAACTCTACAGCGGCGGGGAAACAGAGTCACGTGACTCCTGGCCGTGGCTGGCACACGGCGCACCACAGACAGTAAACACAGAGCGGGGACCAGGGCCGCCGCCGCCACCGAGGCGGCCCGCGGGACCGCAGCGGGGCAGGACCGCAACAGACGGACCACGACCGCGTGGCTAACACGCCGCACACCAGTGTTACCGAGCACTGGAGAGGAGATCGCTCGGAATGGTACGGTCAGAGGCGTTGCGACTGCGCACCGCGCTGCGCCGCCGTTAAACGGACCGGAGCTGGTGGCAATTTTATCACGCGGGCCCGGGCTAATGACGTCTTCAGTGCAGGTACGCCCACCGGACGAGCACGACTGGGTCGTCGATCGGAGCCGCCCAGCCCGAGACACGCCATCGGAACTCAACCTTTCCTGCGGCCGAGGACGGCCGGACGACGGGCGTCACACACCCGCACGGCGGCACAGACATCAATGTGCCGTCACGCGGTCACATGCGACCTCACGCCAGACCGCGGTTTCCGCTGGCAACGAGACGACACTACAGGAGCCGATCGCCAGCTCCGGCGGCGCCCCCTCGCAGCGGACCATTCTGTTTCCGCCCGCGGACAAATCGACCCGTCCTGCCCGGGCGCCGACTGCCTGCGGGGCTTCTCATCCAGTTTGTCTCGGCAGCACTGCGGCGAGGCCGAGGACGCGCCGCGAATCACGGCCGTCACAGCGCGTCACGTCACGTCGCCTACACAGCACCACGACAGACGACACGTCACATCATCACGGCAGTCACAGCGCGTCACGTCACGTCACCTATGCAGCACCACGACAGACGACACGTCACATCATCACGGCAGTCACAGCGTCACAGCGCGTCACGTCACGTCAATTATACTCCACCACGACAGACGGCCAGTCACTGCATCACGGCACGCACAGCGCCACAGCGCATCACAACGTCGCACCACGAAAGACGACACGTCACAACATCACGGCAGTCACAGCGTCACAGCGCGTCACGTCACTTATACAGCAGCACGACAGACGACATGTCACATCATCACGGCAGTCACAGCGTCACAGCGCGTCACGTCACTTATACAGCAGCACGACAGACGACATGTCACATCATCACGGCAGTCACAGCGCCACAGCGCATCACGTCACGTCACTTATACTCCACCACGACAGACGGCCAGTCACTGCATCACGGCACGCACAGCGCCACAGCGCATCACAACGTCGCACCACGAAAGACGACACGTCACAACATCACGGCAGTCACAGCGCCACAGCGCATCACAACGTCACACCACTTACACAGCACCACGAAAGACGACACGTCACAACATCACGGCAGTCACGGCGTCACGACAATCACAGTGTTACAGCGTCACGGCAGACGGAGTATGAAGGTAACCAGTGCACGGAATATCACGGCGCCCCTCAATCTAAGAAGGGAACTGACAAAACACACTGGGGAGAAGTCACGGCGTTCCACCCCCAGCGAGCTCAGGTCAGGGGGCCTGCTGTGAGAGTACAGCTGGCTCAGCTCAAGGCCCCACAGTGGATTCAGGTCAGCCTCAGTGCTCAGCAACATATACAACATTACATATACTGCTTCGTCACACATCTGCAAGATCTACTCACTCACACAGCATACTTAATGATATGTCATCTATCCCAAATGTCACTCTCCGCACTAAATTTTCATTTTTCCCAAAGACAGGAAGGCCAAGTTATCTAGGCATGACAAATCAGGAAACCTATTTAGAGGTTCTGCCACACTGTTTTGGTGCCAAAACACGGCTTTGGATGCAAGCCATTCGCTTCGACGACGGCTCCAGCGACTCCTTCGACACGCCTCGCCCGCCGTTACCTGCATGATGTCGGTGAAGGCGACCATGTTGTGGCTGAACTCGGCTATCTGCGACATCAGAGTCGACGACGGACCCCACGGGTCGTTGGACGTCGCCTCGCGCACCTTCACCTGAGAGCAAACACAGCCAGCCTCCCAGTCTCATCCCTGTCATGGGATGGGACAGAAGACATTTTTGGGAAGACAGAAGGCCAACCTTGTCTGTACAAATGTCTCCCATTCAGGGGCATATTTTTATGGGCAATACAAACTGCGAATCACATCAACCTGCCAGAGCATGTGTTATTAGCATGTGCTATAGGGCAATGTCCAACAAGGGCATCTAGCAATACTGAACCACCTGGACATCTGTGAAATTGTGGGCAATGACTCACCTGGGATTTGTTCAGATGTTGACTACACTGATCCAATGGTCCCCCTTGGCATCTGTGGAGTTGTGGATGATACTGACCTACCTAGGCCTGGGCATCAGTGCAGCTGTGAACAATGACCCACCTGGGCATCTGTATAGTTGTGGACGACATTACGGACATTGCGTCGAACCTGCCTCACGGCGCCGGCATTCATCTTGATGTTCTGTCTGCCACAGCGCTCCTGAAAGCAACACAAATGTATGTGTGTGAAATGGAAGTTAACTGCAGTGCATGACCATCTGACCATGACTGGCCTAGCAAAATACCTGAAACACAGCAAGGGAGTAGCTGTAACCATTTCTTCACCCAGAACTTAAATTTTACACACAAAATGGTCAAAGTAAATGTTGAAAAGTGGGATTTTTGTTCTACAAAATTTGCAGCTCTTACATATACCTTGTTAAACTGTCCACCTATTTTGTACTAATATGCATTTACTGTACCTTTAATGATGGAAAAAATATGCTATAATTCAGTGGCTAAGGTTTGAATCAAAGGAACAAATATGCCCACACATATTTTCTGTATAAATGGGCAAAACAAGGCAAAATAATGTCTTATGCAAGAAGTTACAAATTTGTAACATGCAATGCTTGAGGCCATTAGCTGAGAATGATAAGTAAAATAAGTCAATTCTCCTCCACAAACTTCAGTGGGCAGAAACATTTCTTTCTCCCCCAAGGCTATGCCTGAGTCTATTTAGTGAAGGACTGCTTGACTCATCATTTTTAAAGAATAGCACCTGCTTGGTGATTTATTTCTAAACAACACAAGGAACAATACCTCCTAGACAAAAACTATGCTGATTCAAACCACCTTGCTTCATTTGAGTGCATGAGGAGCTCCCTTTTACATACAATATGTAGCTGGAACACACACTTCTTAAAAATATGTCATTTAAAATCTACTTGAAGATATCCCAGGTACAATTTGCTAAAAAATATAGCAAGAAATACCATGGCTGTGGATGACACAACTAGATCCTTGGCTTAAATGGTAAATTTCAGCTTGTTGGTACTTGTTTTGGGACCTTCAGACAACTATTTTGGGACTTGTTCCCAAAATAACTTACTATAGTAGAGTACCCAATACATCAAAACATGGTGTTATACATAAAAGCCATGAAATAAAATGTCACACACCAGCTAAAAAGGTAACTGCATGCATATATCTCTATCTATAACATATATCTGTGTTATATGCTGCATTAGCACTGTCAGATGGGAATCCTATTATTTTTTACTTTATGAAAAATACATGGAAGTGAGATTTACTCTTTTTTGAACAACCCTCAACAATGAAAATATAAAACATGGTGGCATGAAAAATGCATTCACCATGCCAACTGAAACACAGAAGTAAAGGCAAACAGATGATCATATTAATGCCAAATGTTACCAAAATCCCACATCAAACTTTCATATCACTCACTGCCAAGACATACTCAAAACATTCAGACATAATTCGGTCAACAGTAAGATTTTGACCGAGCGCTTACTTCGAGGGAAAATAATTGTAGTAGTGGTTGCATGGCGCTTCAAATGCAATACTGATAAGTACTACTTACGATTTCAGCCGGAAAAACCTGAAACACACATTATTTCCCCGGAAACAGATTGCGTCGTCACTGGTATGCTAACCGCCAGACGCTCGCGTAGGTATTTTTGATGTTTCTGCGTTAAATAGTTTGTTTACATGAGATCTCGACGCTGATTGGTCGTCGGTCGGACTCAAGGTCTAATCAAGAGTAATAAAAAGGTTGGGAAAATAACTAATGCGATATAAATTATCTTTAAAATAAAAAAGTTAGTCGCTGTATAATAATAAAAATAGAAATAATAATAATAATAATAAAATAGTAGTAATAATAAAAGCAAACAGCAATAATAATAAAAAAGTAAAAATATTACAAGGATGGAAAAGTGGAGTTGCAGTTTAAAAAATACAAAATAGAAATAAAAAGCAGTGAAATAAAATATCTGAAAAAGGAATCACGGAACAAAATTGAAAAATATTAAGAAGTGAAATAAAACAATAAATAACAATTTACCCTAACCTAACATAGTAACCTAACCTAACCTAACCTAACCTAACCAACCTAACCTAGCCTAACCTAACCTAACCTAACCTAACCTAACCTAACCTAACCTTATCTAACCTAGCCCAGCACAACCCAACCTAGCAACCTAATGTAGTCTAACGAGCATTAAATGACATAATGTAATAATAATGATATCAGATATCCCAACAATTATCTAATACAATAATATAATGGCGTAATAATTCAGCAGTTCCTCCAAGTTCAGTTTGTGGCAACAAAATAGAATTTTCATATATGTGACGTCATTGATCGCTTGAAGATGCATGCAGGGTCTACACATCCTTGATGTCAATAACCTTAACCTTGGCGCCACTACATTTTCCGCCGCGGAATAATGTTGTTCTCCGCCAGTCGACTGCAGCACGGTATTACCGAGTGGTACGTTATCGTTACGATTTTTTGTTATTTTTTAGACAATCAAGTAGTGGAAAGTATGGTAAGAAACAGGATGATACATTCTTTACATTGGTGGCAATTATACAAAGGACTGTTGGCGATTTCGTCGGGCAGAAACTTACCTTTAGCCCATCATTCAAAATCACCCTGCAGATGTCAAACATTACCATGATACAATGAAACAGAAACTGACTGGATGCCAAAACATCTGAAGCAATCTGGAGCACATCAATGTCCAAGGAGAAATGGCACTGAGTTCCAAAATTATTACTGTCCATATTATAACCATACAAGTTATATGCACTGTCTGCATAACACAATACATTTTGGACAAAACTTTCAACACTTAAGTTAAAGGGTGTAACAGTGGCATCATGCATCATTATTTACTTTCTGTGCAATGATTTTCAGCATTTTGAAGAAATGCAGGAAGACCTTCAGGAATCTAGGAGGTGAAGCATCATTTAGAAATGTACAAATGAGACCAAATAGTTCAACAATGTTAAATTCAAGTCTTGTGTAAAGCTACCCTTTTCACAAATTTTCTCATGAAACAACTTGGCAGATGACTCAGGTACCCAGTATATCCACCACTTTCCACTCAGATCCATGCATCACGCACAGCCACAACCAACTCACACTGTGCCTTTTACAGCAGAGTTATTCCCAATAAGACAAGCACCGAATTACCAGACCTTCCGGGGGCGAGTACTACGACCCGTTACCCTCGCGCACGGCCGTGACCCACAAAGAACTCGAGATGTCTACCGGAAACAAAACCCTGAGAAACTATGCGATCGCAATCATAGCCACAATGTAACTGACAGCTAGAGAAAATGGCTCTAGTTCCAAGTAGGCAGTACAAAATAACACAGCAGTGAACAGATATCAATGACTTACTTAACCTCGGAACCGCAGCCCTCTACTGGCCCCCGGTCGCGGTGACGACACACTGAAGTTGAGAAACTCGCTGTATTTCTACGATAGTGACGCAGCTGGTGACGAATGAAAACCCCAAGTAGTTTTTCGGGAATGGAGGACAAAAAAAAACCCAGCCACGAAACAAGATATTCAGTATGATTAGCCAGAAACCGCCTTCCGTAGAAGCAAAATTTAATTTTTAATTTGGTGTCTGTTTGAATAAGGAATATTTTGAACTGGCACTACACCGTCTTGATATAAAGTGTGCCCCTTCAACTTAAGGGAAGGATATGGCATCAGTGTTTTCGGGTGTGGGGGGAGACAATTGAAGGACTCCCCAGCTTGTGTGCGCGAGCTGCCTGGAGTGGGGTGCACGTACACAGGAAGCCGACTGTTTCATTATGTCATCGATTGGCTGTGTTTACATGCATTGAACGAATAGTCAGTTGAATTAAGAGTGAGTAAAGAAGCAACGGGGAGGATCTGGATCGCTCTCTGAACTGTTCATTTGCTGTTCAAAGTCGGAAAATTAGAGTGTGCACCACTGCCCCCTCTGGGCAGTCGCGCTTGCGATCCTCACGTTTGATTTCTGCCAACATGCAATGTTGTCGATGCACGCTAGATGTTAGATGTCTAATTGTACATGGTAGAACGTGGTGGAATGGGGAATGTTGTCCATATCTGTAATTTTTCTGCATTTCATTGTTGTTGACTCAATCCTGCATCATTTCAGCTAGGTACATGCATTTGTGTTACTTGCAAATGCCATAGCACTGTTGGATGCAGGTTATTGTTTTGTAATCAGATTCATCTTTTGTCTGATTCATGGAGAATCTGTCAAAGGTTTCATTTCCTACTTCTCAAGGCAAAAAGTTTGACCTGAAGTAGATAATTCCTGGTTCATTTCATTCTTAGCAGATGGGATTACATCACTGACTGGCTGTTGTACTTGTTCTTGTTTGGATTTGTCTATACCTGGTCCCAGAAACAGCCTTGAAGTATTTCATTGAATTTCCTGTTGACCTGGAGAACACAATTTTCTGGTAACCATGGAAGCTAGAAATGCTGTATGCTCTTGGCATATGCTGGTTTTGTAGCAATACTTAACTAAGCTGGCCAAGTAAGTGGTTGTAGAAAGTGTATTGCTTTTATACATTGCATCATTTGCCTTCATTTTGCCTTGCATTACATTGCATTGCTTTTTCTTTGCTTAAAGTGGCATACAAGTTAAATGTTTCATAAGCACTTGGTGCCTCTATATCAACTAGCGCATGCATGGAGCAGATGGAATATTTTGTATTGACATCTTTGATTTTCTCCTTGTGGTCATTAGTTATATCTTTGAAAGCAAATAATAAGGTTTTCAGCCAAACAGGCAATTATAGTATCCTTTTATTTTCTAGTTCATACAGCTGTTTTGAGGGTTATGGCAAAGGCTTAACTCATAAGATATTTATCCAACATACTGTGGCCATGTTTCTTTTGTTTGCCTCATGATAAGGGTTGGAAATATAGTTTTTGTTCTTGGAGCCAGAATATAATTTTTGTTTTGGAGTATAATATTTTGCAAAAAGTGATACTGGTTTAAGTTGGCATTCTTTGTATAAGTCAGTCAGGTATGATGTCATGCCTGCTACAAGCAGGTATATCATAGCTGCTTCATACTGTATGGAGACAGTCATTTGCTTGCAGAGTTAGACATTTGTAAACATGGCTACAATGTCCATTTTTGATACAGACATAACATCAGTGTTATATGATGTTATGTCTGATACTGATGTTAACAACAGTGCCCTGTTGTTAACATCAGGGCATTAAATGTTTTTGGAGCACACATTTTCTTGTGGCCTTCAACTAAAAAAAAAAAAAAAAAATTCCAATCCTATTGGATTTCTGTGCACAGAGTCAAATTATAACAAAATTATTCAGATCTTTATCTAAATGGTCCTGTGTGGTGATGTAGGAGAGTATGAAGCTGCAATTTTTGTGTATAATTTTTTATGGGAAAGTTTGCAGTACTGTGATTTGCTACATCAAATGAAAGTGAAACAGCTGCTTATCAGGCAAGGGACAACTAACTGTCTACAATTTTTTTAAAAATAGGAACCTTTACTTGTAAGTAGTCTGTCAAATCAGTAGTTAGCTTAAATATGCCACTCTTTGTAATTTAAGAAAAAAATGTGTTTTCAAAGGGAAGCTGTTGTAACATCTGGGGCAGTTGAATTGCAGGATCTTTTTGTGTTGACCAGTTTGCCATAGATAAATTGCTCAGTGCTTGTCACTGAGAATTGCAAGTGATTATGTGTGGGTGTAATAGAAACTCATTCTGTCACTTTGGAAGCATGCTAATAAGTGTAGCTATAGTGTGCACAAATACCAGGCTTTTCACTGTGCAGGGCACTGGGCAGATCTCCCTGGTGCATGGTTGGCATACATGGGCACCAAGAAATTTCTTTTTGCCCCATGGCAGATAGTGCTCCCAATGCTACCAGGCTGAGGGCAGTAAGTCATATCCTACACTTCAACATTTGAATCTCCCCTTTATGGTCTGCAGTGCCAATTAGATTCATCTTCTTTGTTTTGGGCAGGCTACAAATCATTGTATCCAACAGTGAAGAGCATAGGACAGAATTGAGCAGAATAGAGCACAGCATTTTGCTAAGAGTAATACTGGTTTAAGTTGGCATTCTTGCTGTTTGTTGGTCAGATGTGATGTCATACCTACTAAAAGCAGGTATGGCATCATGCATCTTACTGAATGGAGACAGAGTTATTTCCTTGCATTGTCAGATTGTCAGCATGGTTACAATGTAGCTTTGATGAAGACACAATATCAAACATTTGGAGCATAAAATGTTTTTGGAGCATGGTTTTCTGGTGGCCTTCAGGACCAAAAAACAACGTTTTTTCCAACCCTGCCCAACACACATCATTGCTCAGGCCATTTCCACCATTTTGTTGTTCTTAATACTATGTTGCATTAATTTGGGATGAATTTGGTATTTCTTGCTGCATTGCTGCAGATGTTCCACATCACATTGGTATTGACGATTGCCAGCATTGTTGTTGCTAGTAGTGGAAAGGCCATGAAAACAACTGATTATTTTAATG
Organism: Capitulum mitella; assembly: GCA_030062745.1. Classification (NCBI taxonomy): domain Eukaryota; kingdom Metazoa; phylum Arthropoda; class Thecostraca; order Pollicipedomorpha; family Pollicipedidae; genus Capitulum; species Capitulum mitella. Next base: position 21,618,727 of record CP099852.1, on the reverse strand, counting down.
AGAGCATATGGTGCAAGAAATACTTTTGTAGGAGGCCTGTTTGGACCATTCTTGTCAGTTATAGTTAGGAGCCTAATTTCGTTGGTCTTGGGATTGCTGGTTGGGATTCTAGAACTGGATGGCCACTTTGTCATACAGCATAGAATCATGTACCACTAGAATTTATGGGGTATACCCTAGCTGTTGACATTGGAACTTCACTCCTTTTCTCCTGCTGTCACTTTATTTGTTTTGTGGTGGATTTTTGCATTTTACAGGGTATATTATTGAGTTAAATACTGTAAGTTAAAAGGTTAAACAGAAAAAAATGCAATGCATACTATCTGTGAGACATATGGTGAGTTGGTTTTGGAACACAACTTGTGTTTGATATAGCCATCACTGCTAGGCTACCATTGTCCTGTGAGCAGCATTTACTGGTTGCTCACTGCATGATGGTAACTGACGTTATCTGGTGCCCCAATGGGGCAGACAGCGTCTGGTGCCCCCAGTCCTGCAGCTGATGGCGTCCAGTGCCCCCAGTCAGGTGCCTGATGCCCCCAGTCAGGTGCCTGGTGCTCCCAGTCAGGTGTCCGGTGCCCCGGTCCGGCAGCCGACGGCGCCCTGCTGCCCTGTCCGGCATCTGACCTTGTCCTCCACGCCAGGCCGGCGCGATGGACGTGCACCTGCCGCCGCTGGCGCCGCTGCTGATGGCCGAGCCGGCTGGCGGCGCGGCCGGCGTGCCGCCGCCGTCGCCAGCCACCTCGCCGCTGCCGGGCCCGCCGGGGGCGCCGGAGTCGCGCCGCCGCCGGCCGTCTCTCGAGGGCAGGCGCGCCGCCCGCCAGCTGGCCGCCGAGCTGCAGGTCGGCCTGATGCCGCTGCTGGACCCCGGCCGCGCCGGCGGCGGCGCCCTCCAGGGCCGGCTGTCGCCGCTGCCGTACGGTGAGTGGTGTCGGCCGGGAGCTGCCGTACGGTGAGTAGTGTCGGCCGGGAGCTGCCGTGCGGTGAGTGGTGTCGGCCGGGAGCTGCCGTACGGTGAGTGGTGTCGGCCGGGAGCTGCCGTATGGTGAGTGGTGTCGGCCGGGAGCTGCCGTACGGTGAGTAGTGTCGGCCGGGAGCTGCCGTACGGTGAGTAGTGTCGACAGGAAGCTGCCGTACGGTGAGTGGTGTCGGCCGGGAGCTGCCGTACGGTGAGTGGTGTCGGCCGGGAGCTGCCGTACGGTGAGTGGTGTCGGCCGGGAGCTGCCGTACGGTGAGTGGTGTCGGCCGGGAGCTGCCGTATGGTGAGTGGTGTCGACAGGGAGCTGTCGTTTGATGAGTGGTGTCGGCCGGGCCCTCGGTCGCCGTTGACCCTCCTGACGTTGGTAAAAGTAGTGACGAAAGAAATACAAAGTCAAGCCAAACAGGACAGCAGGTTGGAGAAAGGAAGCGAGCTAAGGAACGGTGGGTGAAGAAGCTAGTTTCCTTGAAAGGAGGGTTCGAAAAAGGATCAACGTAGTCGCCGCTCTGTCACGGATTAGGACCTGTCTCTAATGGTCGTGGACAGTTGCTGTCCCGTCGCCAATGTAAGGCATCTGTTCGCTTGGACGGAGACTGCCGGTCCTGTGACTTGGCGCCTGGACTGGCCGTGCCTTGTCTGCTCTTGTGACCGTTTGTATCGCAGGTCAGACCTGCGGACCGGTGGTGTCTGACGGGCGGTGTCCGTGGTGTCCCCCAGCGAACGACGAGTGCGTGCACGTGTTCCGCGTGCGGTGCCGGAGCAGCAGCCGGACCCGGTCCCTGGTCCGCTGGCTCCGTCACACCCGGCACGTCCAGGAGAACCGTGAGTGTCCGTCCGGACCGCTCTGGGGTACGGACATGCGGCGGGCTGATGTCTCCGATTGTGCCGCATTAGGATCGGTGGGAGTGCCTCTGACTGCATCACGCCAGGGGATGAAGTAGTACATATCGAATCACCGGGTCTTCCCCTTGGCTCTGTGGAAACGTGCTCGGCTCATACCTGGTGTGTGGCAGGCACCGTGGGTCCAATCCTCACAAGGAGCCACCAGCACTGTTTGACTCAACAGAGTCACCCAGACCACTGGGCGGTCATGTCGTGGCTTTGATGGCACGTGAAAGATTCCTCAGCATTATCCCATCCATTGCCTGGGGCAAAACTACTCCACATTTGGGTTCACATGGACGGCGGTGTCAGGGTCTGCACAACAAGCTCTGCGTGGTAAGGTCTCTGATTGCAACGCTGTCCGCGTCAGAAAGGTTCAGATCAAATTTATATATATATATATATATATATATATATATATGTGTGTGTGTGTGTGTGTGTGTGTGTGTGTGTGTGTGCGTGTGCGTGCGTGCGTGCTTGCATGTGTGTGCGTGTGCGTGTGCGTGTGCGTGTGCGTGTGCGTGTGCGTGTGCGTGTGCGTGTGCGTGTGTGTGTGTGTGTGTGTGTGTGTGTGTGTGTGTGTGTGTGTGTGTGTGTGTGTGTGTGTGTGTGTGATATCTGTGTCGCCTGGATGTATGTGGATGTTCCAGCGGAACCTCCTTCAAAAGCCGGCAGTACCCACACCGGGACGACATTGCCCGCCTCTCCGTCCCCCTGCTCGGACAGCCCGTCACGAACTCCGCGCCGTCCGTCGTCGCCGCCGTGACGCGTGACCGCCTGCCGCGGTCTGGCGGCGCGCCCTGACCCGTGCTCTGACCGGCCGCGGCCGCCGCCGTTGCAGTGATGCGGGCCGTGCGCAGCGACAACGCGGAGCGCGTGGCCAGCCTGGTCCGGCTCGGCGCCGACGTCAACGCCCCGGACGAGACGGGCCGCACGGCCCTGCACGTGGCCGCCCAACAGGTGGGCCGCCCCCGCCGCGCGGCGCCGGTCCCTGGGGTTGGGGGGGGAGGGACGGGGTGAGTGTATTGTTGTCCATTCCTACACGAATGAGACAGTCATCCGTTTGATTGTTATTCATCTTTTTTTTCTTTTTTTGTTTTGCATTTATTTTATTTTTTCGTAACGAGCTGCGTCGGTACTGCATTTGTTTTGTAGAGTTTGTTGGTTGAATTGTCGGCACCATCATGTTTCGGACAAAAAACGCATGGGGTATTGCGGCAGTGATCGAGTTTTAACCTGCTCTAATGGCTTTGCTTCGACTAGTGTTTGCGGCCGTTTGTGATGTGCCAGGGCTGAAAGCCTGCTGTGATGTGCTGGAGCTGGGAGCCTGGCATGAACGGCGTCCCGGTGATAGCGCTGCGTGGACATGGTCTGGGCTCTGCCGTGGTCCTGCTGTGACCCTGTTCTGACTCGCCCCAGTGTCGGCCGTGTCAGGTGTGTCAGGGCTCGGTGCACATGCTCTGGACTCTGCTGTGATCCTGTTGTGACCCTGTTTTGACCCGCCTCCTGTTTCAGCGCTCGCTCGACATGGTCTCCCTGCTGCTGGAGCTCGGCGCCCGGCCGGACGCGCTGGACGCCACGGGCAGCACGGCGCTGCACGCGGCGGCGCGCGCCGGCGCCGGCGCCGTGGTGCGCCGCCTGCTGGCCAGCGGCGCCAGCGTGACCGTGTCGGACTCGGGCGGCCAGACGGCCGGCCAGAAGGCGGCCGAGAGGCTCCAGCTGTTCGCCGGGCTCTGCTCCGGGAGACGGCTGGCCGTACGGCCACCGCCACCTGGCCGAGCTCAGGGAGGTCAGTGTGGAGGGTCGGGGAGGTCAGCCGCTGGGGTTACGAGGTCAGGCGCATGATCAGGAAGGTCGGCTAGAGGGGCTACAGAGATTAGGGGGTTGAGGAAGCCAAGGAGCTCAGTCACGGGGGTCATGAGGCCAGGCACAGAGGTCAGGGAGGTCAGTTGTGTGGGCCACAGAGGTCATTCAGAGGTCAGGAGAGGGTCGGTGAGGCTTGTCACGGCTCGGGGAGGAGGGAACAGCCACAAGTCAGGAGAGAGTCAACGCCATAGGTGCCCTTTGAGGACCAGGAGATGATTGGATGTGTTATTCACAGGCCAGATGAGAGGCGGAGGGGTCATTTCTGGGCCAGAAGAGGGTCATTTACTTCACTGTTGTGGCGCCCGAAGTAACATTAAAGGCGGATCGTGACGCCAACGGCAGCGGAAGCCGAGGGCGTCATGTGACGACTGCCGGTCCTGACTGTGCTGCCACCTGTCGGCAGGTGCACGAACTGCTGGAGACGGCGCAGGTGTCGGCCGGCCGGCGCGGCGAGCTGGGCGGCGTGCTGCGCCAGATCGAGGGCCTCACCATCGGCGGCCAGTCGACGCAGCAGCTCGGCGACCGGCTGCGGCAGATGACGCTGGGACCTGGCGGCGGCGAGGCGAACTCGAGCCTCGCGCCGGCCCGGCAGGTGGCCCCCGACGGCGCGGAATAACCCGACGCGGCGGCTTCCTCGAAGCCGGACCGCGGCTAGGGTCGAAGTAGTTCTGCTACAGGGTCCCCTGTCAGTGGCGCGAGCTTGCCTGCCACGCGGACCACGTCTCCCCTCCGACCAGCGGCGTCCAGCCGTCTGTAGGACGAAGCCGTTTTAGATCTCCTTTACTGCGTGCTGACACGACACGGCTGAGTGTGACGCACGTCACTTGCCAAGTTCTCGTGTCGGGTACGGCGGGTCTGCCGCAGATCCCCGTCCTCTCAGTGGCGGGAAAACTAGCCTCACCCGATAATGGCGACGGTGATCGTTACTGAATTCCACGTCTCTGTACTGCCCAGGCGGGAGTTGGCGGTCCGGCGCGGCCCGGCCTGCCCTTGGTCTCCGGACCGCCTCCCGGCCGTCGGTGTTTATAGACCAATTCTCCGTCTGCCGTCCGTGTTATATTCCATGGCCGGCGGCTCGTGGCGCTCCCGGCGGCCGGCCGCCCGCCGAGTCCGCCCGCCGAGTCCCGGCCGGCGGCTGACCGACTCTGGCGTGACGGTCCTGCCGCCGGCCGGGCGGGCTCCCGGCGGCCGGCCGGCGCGCCGCGTCGAGCGCCGCCGCGCCCCGGGCGGCGGGCCTGACGGAGGAGTGTCCCCCCGCCCCCTGCGAGACATTCCCCGCGTGGTGTTGGTCGAGTACTGCGCGCTCAGGGGCGGACGCTCCGTGTGCGGGGGTCGGCCCCATTACTGTGTATTAGCGCCGGGTTCCCCGCCCGGAGGTCTGTCGAGTACTGCGCGCTCAGGGGCAGACGCTCCGTGTGCGGGAGTCGGCCCCGTTACTGTGTATTAGCGCCGGGTTCCCCGCCCGGAGGTCTGTCGAGTATTGCGCGCTCAGGGGCGGACGCTCCGTGTGCGGGGTCGGCCCCGCTGCCGTGCGCCAGCGCCAGGTGTGCCGGTGGAGGTGAGCGCCAGTGTCCAGTGGTCTCCGACTTTGCTATCCCACGCGCAGGGTTAGGTTGAGATTGGTATCCTGTAGTCAACGCGTTTGATAATACATTTACACTGCCGTGATGTTTGGGTGCGTTGTGCGCTCGGCGGCGAGAGGTGACTGGTGGTGCGTCCCATGCCCTGTGTTAGACGCCTGCGAACATCCGGCTTCAGTGCAAACCAGCCGACGTTTGGTCCGCTCCCGTGCGTCTGGTCTGGCGCGAGCAGCACGATGCTGCCGATCCAGTTCGGCCCGAAGTCTCGGGTCGCGACAACGAGCCACGCGCTGTGGACGGGACACCGAGTCACCGGCCGCCGCAGACGCCCTGAGACCGGGTGGACGCCCTGTGGTACTTCAGCCACGGAAAGCGCGTCCTTTGCGACGGTGGTGCGGCACCGGAAACTCCTGGGTGCCGGTCAGCCGGCGCCTCGGCAGTTCCGGGGCTCCCGTCTCTGTCGAGCGAGAGGAACGGCCGGACACCGCCGATCGCTGCACAAACCTCCGACGCAGCGACTGCGGGCGGCGATCACCGTGCAGAGCCTGGTCCGCATTGATTAGGTCCCGCTCGCGAACCACTTCCTCCACTCTGCTGCAGTCTAGGGACTTTGCTTCAGGACTGGTCGCCTCAGGCAGCTGGCGGAAGCCGTTGGCAGCCTCGCCTCGTAACGAATTTCGCTTCAGTCGGCCGATAACCGCAGCAACGGCGTGCTGGCAGCGACCGGCTCGGTGAGCGAACTGATGGCTGCAGAGAACATTAGTCATTTTGACGCAAGCACAGTTGACCGCGCTCTTCGGCCAGGTCTTTGCTCGCCTTGATTAGCTTTGGTGGTTGCCCTTACGCATGGGCACTACCTCGCCTGCTTTCCATGTCAGCGGATGCGACGGCGGTGTCAGACGCATCAACCCCGCGCAGCAAGTGGAAACTGATAACGTGACGACAGCGCCTCACCACACTCAGCGATACACCGTTTCAGCTTAAGAGCCGGTGCTGTTGAGCAGGTTGGCTGGCTGGTTGTTCGGCTATTAAACGATGCTCTGCCTGTCAGGGTCATTTCGTGTCGCAGCCTTCGTTCCGGTTGTCCCGGAGGACGGCGAAATGTCGCCAGTACCCGGACTCGGGGACCTTTCGGCCACAAGGCGAGCCTGGTAACCACTACACTACGCCGCTGCATGGTGATCAGGTGTATGCGTGTCTGTTTTCGTGTCGGAGCATGGCGTTTTCGCTCTCGACGGCCTGCAGTTTTCGCCCGGCCGTCCGCTCGTCCGTTAGCGCTCCTCGTGAGTGGGATCCGGTCACACAGCAGGACCGGTGGTCACCGAACTTTGACGCCGGCCGCACACATTCAGGAGACAGGGTCAAATACTGCGCGCGGTCCGAGTTGTCCGTGTTGGCACACATCACGCGCTACGGATTAGCCTCTATCGAAGGTTCGTGGCATCCTCACTGAACCCAAATCGTCAGCGATTTCTTCCTCGGTTTCGATGTTCACTGGAGGCCTGGCAGTGCGTGCTGGCCTCCATTGCACATCGCAGCTCATCAACCACGAATGTTAGAAAACGGCTCAGGTGGAGCGTAGAAATCGGGAGGTGGCTCCCAACCCGCCCACACAAACACGTCCGTGAACATCGCCGGTGTGAGCGCGAGACATCGGTCGTTAGACGGGGTCGACCAGATGGACTCATGGCCGCGGGCCGGATCTCTTGTGTTTCGTGAAGGCCTGGCTCACTGGGGAAAATACTGCCATTCTTGCATGGACTCGTAGACTTGACCGATGTGAGCGACAACAGGGAGGCACATGGAGATGGGTGGAATCTCCTGGGGTATTGGTATTGCCAACACAGCATCACAAATTACGGAATGTAGCGTTAGGCCCAGGGGTGTCGATTTGTATTCTTTTGAAAGGGCCCTGGCCCACCCAGTGTTGATTTGCTGCCTCCATGTTGGCTTAGGTCCCCAATATTTTCCGCCGGTTGTAAGGGGAAATGAGCAATAATAACGAAAAGAACGGCCGCAAAAAATAAGAGATAGGCAGAAAGTAAATAATAAAGTTTAAAGCGATCCATCTTTCTGGTTTCTGTCTATTTCTTCTCCCATGAACGTGAGGATAAATGCAGTTTTTGAGGAACAATAGCAAAAAACCTATATCTCCGTTGTTGAAAAGACAGTGGGTTAAATCCGTTGAGAAACCCACGTTTGGGGGAGGTTAGGCTGTCGGGCTCCCGGCTCGGCTTCCCCCCAATCATTTACAGAAATCGACGCCCTTGTTGGGCCTATCGCGAAAATCATAAAATAACGCTGGATGCCAGCGTTATTTCGGGGCGTCGCCAGGAGACGGGACAAACGTAACCTTTCTTAACACTGAGAACTCCTCGGATTTAGGCCTCTTCATTTCCAGGTTCAGGAAAGTTGTATCTATTTTTATTTTCGGCGCGTGAAGAAACTCTAAGAACCTTCAGCCCAAGGAAGTACTATGGCCCCTTCCCCCTTCCCCCGGGCTATCTCCCTGTACTGGCCACACCGATAACTATCCACAGCCTCCACCCATTCGCAGGGACATGGGACAGAGAAAACATCTGAGGCATAGATGCGCTGTAATGAGTCGGGTCGGTACCGGTGTCCGCGTCTACATGAATCTGCTGCGCGTAGTCCGGCCTCGTCGCCCAAGTCTTCCAAACATGGAACACGCTTGATCCAAGCGCAGAACCAGGTGGCGCAAGCTTATTTCTTCAAGCAGCCCCCAAACGGGGTGGACAACAGCGTAATATTTTAGGAGCATGACTTACACGTACTCGCGATTTACAGGAGGGAGATGGAGTCATACGTCCTCGCGTTTTTCTTTGCAGCGTTTGATCAGGCTCAGTTTCAGTACGACGGTCTTCACGAACTTTGAAGACCCCCAGACGGAATTGGAGGATTTTCGCGATTTAATAACGGTTCTCGTGGAGATCTGAACACCCCTACCAGTTTTTTTTCTGAGGGAGGGAGGCAATTAAAGCCACGCTTAATCTTTTGTACCTTTGCACTTTACGTCTGCACCTTCCTTCGATATTCCAATGTTTATTCTGGAAAAAATCTCAAACCATGGTCAGAAAATCCTGGGTAAGCCCTGGCTTGCTGCTTGACTCCGGCAGCGTAAAGCTTGCTTGGGGGCGGCGCACCCAACGGCATGGCGGCTGCCAAGAAAGCGACACTGCTCAGTGTGCGAACTGGAAACACGCTCAGTAAATCGCAGTCTAGGCATACAGCGAGCAATGTTTGACATCCTCCCGATCGACACAAAACACCTCACCTCTACTTACGTACCCGCTTTGGTCCTAGCACGGTCCTAACACGGCCCCTTCAGCAGGTACGTCTGCAAACGTCAATAGGCAAAAAGCAGGCAAATCAGCAGGCAGTAGAAATAATTGCCGCGAGTGACGTCAGCGGCGTAGTCAAGGGAATGGAGGAAACCGATGTCATATTTGAAAATTGGAACTTTGCTGTTGTTTTCCGCACGCCAGCAGTGAAACTACGCCGAAACTCAAAAATAAAGTAGCACGAATCCAAGGAGTTTCCGATTTTGAGGAGCGCTAAGTTCGTCTTGGCCCCCTCCGTGGCGTAATCCAGGCTATGCCTCTGGTCAGAGACGAAGCCCCTACGTTCGAGGACGTAACAAATCATTCCGTCTTTCGTGTCAAGCTCAAGTTTCCGGGCGTGATGTGAGGTCCTCAGGAGCATGGCTTCCGTTCGGTAATAATCAGTGGCGGCAGCAACTCGTTCTTAGAATCGACAAGTCAAACGTCTGGCTTATATTACGATTTTCGAGAATGCCGCGCTGAGCAAATACGTGAATACCCTTGATTATTCGATTGTAATTTTATGTGTGCGGTTCGCGAGCATTCAAACCAAGGTTTCAAGACTGTTTTTTTAGTCTGACTGGGCTTCTTGGAAGGCAGACTGATAAATGGATCAGTCTGTTTAAACCGAATTTTCCGCCGTACACCTGGCAATGCAGCTGTCGTAGCACCAGGGGCACAGCCAGGATTCTTTTAAGGGGGGAGGGGCGGAACTCAATGTGAACTGAAATCACACGAAAACCGCCTGCTGGGAAGACGATGTGCCATGGTTTTCACAAAAATGCGGTCTAAGGGGGCCGTCCCACCGGGCCCCCTTTGTCTGCGCCGGTGCGTAACACAGCCCATCCTTATGCGAGACTTCATAGCTCTGAACATGCAGTCCATCAAATGACGCAACTTAGCGCCGAAAAGATTACCTCAAACTTTTAAAATGTTTAACTAGGAGCGTGCATATTACGTGCGTCCGATCGCGAAGCGCGAAGACGTATGGAGGACAATCGGGCCAAAGTAAGGCTGCTCCCATTGTTTGTATTGGCATTGGGAAGTGCCCCTGTCCGGTTACTGCGCACTGGGCGCCGAATCAGAGAGGAAGAGTGCCGCTGTCGGTCATCGCCTGCCCGGAGCGCGTCAGCTAGACTTGTTTCATAAGCGATACGAGTGCAGCGCCGCCGTGGAGCATGTTTGACGTGCAACTGCGGCGTGTCCATTGTGCAGCGTTGAAGCATTTTCGCTGTGTGGGAACTTGGAGGTCATCCGGTGGATTTCGACCTCGTGAGCGCGCGGGCGCTGTCAGTTCGGCGCTCCGGCTGACCGTTGCTGACGTGTGGTCCCTGTAACATAGTGCAACAATGGGCAAATCGGTGCGCCAGGCCGCCGGAGCGCGTCTCAGACCCTGCCAGGTGCGATCGGGTCCCCTCCGACAGTACCGCGCCTGTCGGAGGCGGCTGTGGCCGCTTCTGCTTCCGTGTCAGAGGAGCCGTCGCCTGCCGTGACTTGGAGGCGTCGCATACCTTCGGCCCGCGGATGGTCAGCGTGTTTTGCAGGTTGACGACATGGTACAGCAAGACATCATTGCGTCTTCGGATGAGGGGCCATCTGCCTGGTGCCATCCGCTCGTCCTCGTGAACAAGCGTAGTGATGGGCTCGGGATGTGCGTCGATCTCACCAAACTCAGCAAGCCCGTGAAGAGGCCGCTACGTCCACTTCGAACGCCAAGAGAAGCCGTCTCTCACATTCCCGTGAACTCCAAGTCCTTCTCAACGCTGGACATCAAGTCAGGCTACTGCCAGCTCCCTCTGCATGAAGCCAGCCAGCCTCTGACTATGTACATCACACCGTGGGGACGCTTCAAGGTCCTGAGGGCCCCAATGGGTCTCGTGTCAACAGGCGACGAATACTGCCGACGTGGAGGCCTTACCCTGCAGGGACTAAACAACGCCGTGAAGATGGTCGACGACATTCTCGTGCACGACAAGTCATTTGAGGAACATGCAAGCCGTCTTCAGACTCTACTCAGTCGATGCCACCAGCACGGCATTACACTCAGTGAGACGTTCCGGTGTGCAGAAAAATGAAGTCTCCTGCCAGAGGCGTCAGTTTTTGTAAATGATTGGGTGGGCCGAGCCGTCGGCCCGACAACTTAATCTCCCCCAGATGTGGGTTTCTCAACGGATTTAGCCCACCTTTTTATCAATGGAAATTTCTGAGTTTTCTTTTTACTATTTTTCAAAAAAGGTTGTGTATATTCCATTTATAGATATACATGTGTACATATGTGCATATATATATATATATATATATATATATATATATATATATATGATAGGAAGAAAGATAGATTCATCACTTTATGCCTTATTTTGTACTTTCTGCCTGTCTTTTGTCTACCGCGGCCGTTTCTTTCGTTATTTTTGCCCAATACCGTTTAAAACTGGCAGAAAATATTGGAGAGGCCCAAACCAACATTGGCGGTGCCCAAATCGACATTGGATGGGTCAGGGCCTCCTCGAAAAAATAGAAATCGACACCCTTGTCTCCTGCTACGGTTTCCATCTGTCTTCATCGGGAAGGAAGTCGACTCCTGCAAAATCACGGCTATCGCCGATTTCCCAACGCCAACAAACACCACGGAGCTGAGATCCTTCATGGGCCATGTGCAGCAGCTCGGCGACTTCTCCTCTGAGGTCTCTCGTGCCACCGCCTCCCTCCGTAGTCTGCTGAAGCCCTGCAGCGCGTTCGACTGGACTCCGGATCACCAGGCAGCCCTCGGCGCTGTCAAGAGAGCGTAATCATCGCCGTCTGTACTGGCGCACTACGGCCCGATGCTGCCCATCGTTCTGCAGGCCGACGATGCCAGGCTCAGTGGTCTTGGAGACGCCTGACTGAAGAAGCATGGCGGTCGCGGCGCCTGGTGCAGTGAGTTGCCAGATTCCTCTCCGGCACTGAATCTCGTTATGTGATGGAGCTTGAGCATCCGGCACTCGTGTGGGCTCTGAAGAAGTGCCGCATCCTCCTGCAAGGATTGCAGCACTTTCGAGTCGTCTAGATCATCTGTCGCCGATGCCGATCTTGAACGACGACACCATGGAGGCCGTCGAAAACCCACGTCTCCAGAGACTGAAGGAGAAGACCATTCTCTACGAATTCTGAAGGAACGAAAAGGAAGGACCATGTCGTCCCAGATGCACTCTCCCATACTCCCGTTGATGAGCCGACTGCCGAGGGCATCCAGCTCATACAGGCTGCGGAAAGTCCCGTCTGCCACCATCAGCGAGGTCTCAACCAGCGGACGCCGATCCATCTACCAGACCCTCGACTCGACGATCTCAAAAAGACGACACAAGGCGATGTCGGCTACCAGTTTCTGCTCACCGCCGTCACCCAGGGCTTCCCTTTCGTTAAGAAACAGCCGCCCCATCCTCCATTCTGGAATGTTCGTAATGAAATTCGTTCTCACGATGGCCCGGTCCTGAAATGTTGCTGCATCCTCATCCCGAAAGTTTCTCGTAGACTCACCCTGGACGCACTTCACGATGATCATCAGGAAATTGAGTGCACCAAGCGACGGGACCATCAGATGGTCTGGTGGACCGCCATCAGCAGTGGCATCACTTTCGGCAACTGCGCTACCGGCCAGGAACATCGCCCCACCGTCTGTCGCAGGAGCCGATGGTGAAAAACCTTTCGCCATCAAGAGCCTTCGAAGATGTTTCATCATACATCTTTTCGCACGCCGACAGAGAGTTCCTGGTCTGCGTGGACAGGCTATCCCACTGGCCAGTAGTCTTCCAGTTTCCACGTGGGGACACCATAAGCCGACAAGTCATCAAAGCCCACCGAGAGGACTTCGTCAGTCTGGGAGCCCCAGTCAGACTGAGGACAGACGGGAGACGGCAATACAAAAGCCGAGAACTCGCCACCTTCCTCATGTGCTGGGAAGTACGACATGTGATGTCAGCTCTTTAACTATCCCAGTCAAATGGGCATGCTGAGACAGATGTACCGGCGATGAAGCACATTGTCCCCATGACATCCGACGGCTCTGTCGACGATTAAGAGGCTCTACCGCGAACTTTCGGAACTGTGCAACACACCTCGAGTTGACGGTCCGTCACCAGCGCACGTGATCTTCGGTCATCCCATCCGCTCCCGCGTCTCAGCTCAGCTCAGTCAGCTCATCGCAGCACGTTTGCTGCTGAGTGGCAGAAGCAAGCTGAGTAGTGCAATTCCAGGGCGGGGAGACTCTTCATCAGGGGCAGCAACACTGCAATGCCTCCGCGCATGCTCTGGTGCTTGTCAGGATCGGGGCGCAGGACACACTGCAAGACTCGGCAAGCAAACATTAGAACAAGGTCGGCAACGTCGTCGGCGTTGAGTACCACAGAGACTGCCTGGCCAAGCCGCTCAGTGGCCGAGTTCTGTGGCGAAACCGTCGCTTCATACGACCATCACTCGGACGATCCGCCAGAGTCGTCGACCACGTCGACGACTCTCGACGCCAGTTGCTCCAGACCGAGCGCCTTGACGCGTCCGATTCCAGCTGCCACTGCCATCGCCTTCCAGACGAAGCACTCGTCGGCGAAGCTCACCGGACCGGCTGGGCTACGACCACGTCTAAAGCTTCTTCCCCAGAAGTCCCTAAGAGGGGAGAGATGTGAGCGGCACAGCCTACCCGTCGACCGGTGATCAGCTGCCGCGTGACGACAGCACCGCCCGCCGCCGCAGGCACTAAACATTGCCCGGTGATCATCCCGACCCTCCCACGTGATTGGCTGTCACCCGGCGGGTAGTAGGGCCGCAGCCAACTCCTGATTGGCCACTACGTTCCCGTGTATTTTACGTAATGTGGCTTTGTTTGGCCCTGAGAAGGGTATCAGTGTGTCTGGTGACTTAGTCGGCAGTACACCGCTGCACGAGACGCCTTCCTCTCGGTTGACCGGCAGGACAACACAACATCGTTAACAACCAAATCCAAGCATTGAAGCTTGCAAATGCCGACCGATCATACAGACGGTTCACGCGCACGGAAAGGATTCATCCAACAATGGGTGGGCGTGAGAAATACGGGCGGCAAAGTGGACTGACGGACGAGACCATGTGGCGTCCACAGACATCCGGTCACTTGGCGTTTCCGGAACAGTACCGATAAATGGGCCTTCCCACGTTACGGAAGTATTATTTGGGCGGCTGGGCCCCTCCCATTGCCGACTAAAAATTCATTTACCTCCCAGGTCATTGCTAATTCGTGCTTAGCACACATATGCTTCCACTGGGTCCTATTCCACCACTCCTCGTGCCATTTTTCGTCCGTCTCTCTCTTACCCCCCGCTCCCACCCCGCGTCAGTGATGAAATAAACAAGCAATTACGGACCCCTTTTCCCTCCAGTGGTGCAGGATTCACAAAACACGTTTCTTCGAGGTAGAGTGAATGCTCAAATCCCAGGTTTATCGGCAATTAAGAATTAAATCCAGTCTCAGTCCCAGTCGGTGCCGATAACAACGGAATGGTCGAGACGCATCTCCAGTTTAAGTACATTCATTGGTCCTAGCCCGATTAAGGGGCTTCATGGAGTTATCGCTCCTCGACGGATACCGGGCAGTTTGCTCCTTGTTCAAGAGCTTGACCTTGGCGCTTTTTTCTTTCTTTGCATCGTGAGCAGGGGTTCCCAGTCCTGACTGGGTCCTCGGCCCCCACCGGGTGACGCAATATCTCCGCCTCTCACTGTTGTGCTCCCAGCCCACCTGTTCTCAGGTGACTGTCCCTTCCTCCGTGGGCAGAACTTCTTCGCCGAGCCGGCGCCCGGCCAACCTGTCTGCAGGTGCTTGCCTCCTTCCCCGCAGGCGACACCCCATCGCCAAGCCGGAACCAAGAATGCATCCATGACGGGCGTCACCGACCTCAGGAGGGGGGGGGGAGGGGGAGCGCCCACCCACACTTTCTCGTGTGATTTCTCAACCCCTTTGCTTGAATAATATACCAAGCTCCTCTCATTATGGGCCGGCGCGTTACCACTTCGCTCCCGCCACATACTTCGCATCGTCCATCATCTCTCCCGCCATGTGACGAGGTCCGTAATATGACTGAATGAGCTGAACCTCATTGAGGCTGTTGTACTGTAGTGTATTCAGTTCTTCCTTAAAGCAGCTGCATCCGCCGGTGTCAAGTAGGCGCATGGCGACGCAACTCCCCTCCCCCCCCCGGGGACGGGACCGCTCAGGGACACGTCCGTGGTTACTCAGCTCATGTCCAAGGCTGAATGCCAGAAACCAAATGACGACGGTTCGAGCCGCCCGAGGCGTTTCCGCGGTAATCGGCGTGACGGAAGCGCTATCGCCTCGGGTGTTCAGCTGCCCGAGGACCAACGGTCGGAGTGCCAGATGCGGCCACTATATCGGCCACTATATGACGAGTCATCGAAGCTCTCTTCGTACGTGAAAAGCAGCCTGCTCTAAACACGCAACTTCGTTCACGTATCACTCTGGAACTGTTCCAGTTGATGGCGACATGAACACGAGTAGCTGTGACATACTGTGAACGTTGCCATCTTAATAATGTGTCCCGTAAGTAACATAACTCTTGAAATATCTTGCGAGTGATAGTGTTTTAATCGTGACTGCATACAATATATTTATATTTGTATCGTAACCCTATTCCCGGAGGGCTAGGGATTCGGCCCCCCCCCTGAGATCTCGAGAACTACTTGTCCGATTTCATCGCAACAAACGGCAATCGATTTGCCGTGAGGTGAACTACATTTTTATAAAAAGAAATTTTCGAAATTTTGAAATTTGTGGATACAGGGGGGAAAAAATGTCAAAATGGGGGGTACTTTTGGACTTCTTATAACTCCGTTGTTTATGGACCGATTTCGATGAAACTGGCATCAATCGAGAAATTATAGATTGGGCTTTTACCATGGGTCCCCAAATCTGAAATTTTGAGAAAATTCCATGGGCGTTCACAGGGTTTCAAAAACAGGAGGATTAGTTTTCTAACAACTGGATGAACAAAAGAGGCAAACACCCTTTTTTGGCTTCTGCTAGTCATGTTATACTAAAGAAGTACAAATCGCATTACAATGCTTGTATAATGTTAGCATAGGCGGTGCCAGGGACATGAAAAAGGGGGAACTGTCATGGTCACACGTTTCTCAGATCAACTTGTGACCTTTGACCTTAAATGACCTCCAGTGACCTTGAGGTCACTTGGAATGATCTCCTGTGCATTTAATATTATCTTTAAACGTTTTCAATCATTCGAATTCACTCTGTTTCAAAAATTTCGTTTTATGGCTATTGCGACATAGGGTACGCGCACGGACATTTTAGGTCATAGCTCCGTGACCCGACCCAATATCAAGCTAAAACTTGCTACACAAGTAGAAGGCACCCTTCTACGTCATAAATATTCCGGGTTTGGCATTTGAAAAAACGGCCCTGAAATTATAGCAAAAAAACAAATTTTGACTTTTGACCTTGACCTGACCTTGTAAAATGACCTCAGGAGAACAAAACTATATTTGCACATTGCCCAACTATTAAGCCCTACATCCATTTAAAGTTTTAAGTTCTATCTTAAAAAGTCTGTTTTTGGCAGACATTTTCCTTTTACCCTTAACATGGCCAAAAATGGCATGAGGTGCCTCCCAAAAACGTTGCCTGGCTCCGCCCCTGAGCAAAGTAGAATTTTGAAATTTTGTCACAGCGCGAAGAAAGAATAGCTAGGAAGAGTCACGAAGTTTCGTGAAGCTGCGTTAAAAAGCCTAAAATTGGCAAGCAAAAAACCCGAGGGGGGGCGGATTCCGCCCCCCCTGCCGGGAATAGGGTTAATCCAGACAGAGATATGACAAAAATGGTACTTTGAAAATGGATCAAGAGGATGCGAAACGTCAAAGAAATGAAAGAAATGTAATGCTACAAATATTGGAGAATGATTAATTTCTCTACCGAAGACAGAAAGAAACATAATCAGAAACATCGAACAGCAAGAAAGAAGCTTATAAAAGCGCGTTATTCCCTTTCGTTCAATAAGACATATATATATATATATATATATATATATATATATCCTAGAATTTCTTGTGTATCAAGAAATAAAAAACAAAAGAGTTATGAAAAGTTTATTTCGTACAAATACAAAAACCAGTCACGAAAACAATGTAAGTGGCTGACGAACCAGTTAAATTGAGTCCTATAATTTATGTCTTTCCACATCATATTGAAACTGAAAGGTAACGTCAAAGTGTATTCTATGTTTTCTTCCTTTTCATTTCTGTTCCGTCTGTTTGTGTTTTTCCGTTTGTTTATTTACGTTCTGTTTAACTAACCCCATTTCATGCCCTAGCATGGTATTCCTCGCGAACCGGGCGGCGTTACTGGCTTGCTATCTGCTTGCCCGGTTCGCGAGGACCATCACTGACTATCATCGGTAGCGGGAGTAGGTTTAGAAAAAAAAGAATAGCGGGGAGTGGTGTTACACGAGGTGATTCTTGAAGTAGTGTAGTAACCATGATATTCAAAGTAATTAGGTCACACGAGCATGGAAAGGCTCTCCTTCCTACCCATTAACAGGTAGAAGAAGATATATATATATATATATACAGTTACTCATTACTGGCCTCATGCTCTCTCAGTATGTTCATGCTTCATTCTTTTTGGTCTGAAAGAGACAAAGTTTAAATACAAAATAATGTTATATTCGCCAGTGTTTTGTTCTATCTAGGACATTATCAAAATCAAAATGACGATTAATGTAAGTGTTAAATGGTAAAAACCAGAAGTAGAAGATTCACTTGCATGCCTGCTAAGCGTTTGAAGATCCCTCAACAGACAGTTCCCGCCAAAAGATTCTCACCACTATGAAAGAAAACTAACATATTCACATCGCGGGAAAAGACGGACACGGCACGCAAACATCACACACACACACACACACACACACACAGACACACACAAACAGCATGCTCTTTCATCCTCGCCCATGCAGTACGCTCTCATATAACTTTAAGGTGCCCATGGCGTTCACTTGTTTATGTTTGGTTGAAGATGTTGTATATACACGGCCTTCATTACCAAAAGCCGTGTCGCTTGTCACCGGCTATTCTTGATAAGAACTGAATGTTTTCCACCATCTGCCGCCTCATCAACGGTTCGCCATGTAGCTGGAGTAAGTGTGTTAATGGACCGCCGTTCTGCAGGTGCATCGTGACGCGTCTGCTGATCGAGGTGGTGGTCTGACCAACATATCCACTCTCTGGAAGGAGCGCGCAGTCTCCTGTTGTACATTTGTAAAAACTGACAATGTTGGCTTCTCTCAGTGAACTAAGATCATGCGATGAGTTGTTCTTCATTACGAGAGATGATGTTAGTTTATCTCGCTGGCAGATGACGAGATGGAGCTGGTCTGATGGACTGACCGCCTAGCAGTTTCTCCGGCCGACGTCAGAAGGCACCTCCTCGTCGCTCCTACAATCATGGGTCATGATATTTTTGCAGAAGAGCTTGTGGATATTTTCAGGTTCCGTGTCTGTTTTTGTGGCGTCTGGCCAAGTCGAGACGGCTTTCTCAATTTCAGCGTCAATGGCGGAAACTTGGTACTGGCTGTTAGCAAGTGTCTGCTTAACTCTTCGCAGTTTTTGGAGTAACGAGATACCAAGAACGTTCCAAGAACGTACCAAGAACGTTGAACGAACGTTGAAGCAGCGTTTCAGAGCGCGGCGGATGTACGCTTTAACGACACTGGTTTTATAACGTTCAGCCCATCGGCTTTGCCCGCCGAGGCGGGCTCCAGCGTCAGTTTTCCTGCGGTGAACATGAGTGGCGAAACCACCATTCGTTCCATCGATGCTGACGTCAAGAAAACCGGTGCGGTGTTCATTATTTCCTTTAACAAAGAACTTCACGCCGGAAATCTCTGCAAGTTTTGTTTTCAGCTGAATGAGCGTGGCTTGGCTGTCAACATCTACAAGGATATCACCAACATATGTACAGTACATATGCACGACGGCGGTGTCATATCGCAAAACCTCCTCGTCGACTGCGGCCAAGAGGACGCCGCGGGGAGAATCCGTCGCGATGCCGGCTACTTGGCAGTAAAGAGAGCCTCTGGCACAGCGAAACGGCGCCTTTGTGGAACATAGCCTTCGCATTGCCTGCAAAATGTACCCAGGCACGTCTAGAGGAGGAAGCTCAACGCCAGGCGGGGACGGGACGGCGGAAGCGGCCCATCGAAGGTCCGGTTCGACGCCGGGGCGGAGCCCTCACGGCCTGACCGACCGGCCGACAACAAACAACGTCACCAGGCGGGCAGGCGGACCGCCGGCCGGCGGTCACTGGGACCGGCGCCAGACCGGGCAGAGGTGGGGCTCGTCCAGGTAAGACCACAGCTGGCGCCGGTCCGGGGAGAGGAAGAGTTCTTCCAGGTAAGACCACAGCTGGAGCCGGTCCGGGGAGAGGAAGGGTTCTTCCAGGTAAGACAACGGCTGGCGTCGGTCCGGGAGAAGTGGGCCTCGTTTAGGTAAGACCACAGCTGGCGTCGGTCCCGGGAGAAGAAGGGTTCTTCCAGGTAAGACAACAGCTGGGGCCGGTCCGGGGAGAGGTGGGGCTCGTCCAGGTTGGACCACCGTTGGCGTCGGTCAGGGAGAATTGGGACTCGTCCAGGTAAGGCAAGAGCTGGAGCCGGTCCGGGGAGAAGTTGGGCTCGTCCACGGCTATGACCGGTCTGGAGAAATGTGGGGCTCGTCGAGGTAAGTCCTCCAAATCCAATGGACTCTCAGTCTCCTATTGGTTTACTGAAAACAAATTACGGGGCACCCGCCAATGAGAAGAAAATCATTGAATATCTGTTGGCATGTATTTCATGCTCATTTTGTTTTTGACGCAACACTTTTCGTATTTACCACAAAGGCATTGCCAGGCTAATAACGTGGGACTTTGACTGGAACTTATCGTGCAGTTCTGGAAACTGATTTTAAAATCTCATCCACCTTTGGGGTTCCTTTTATTATTCGTGACTTTTTAAGTTCTGTGAAACTGATGCCAGGCAACGTTTTTGGGAGGCACCTCAGGCTATTTTTGGCCATGTTGTGGGTAAAAGGAAAAGGCCTGACAAAAACAGAGTTTTTAAGATAGAACTTAAAAATTTATATGGATGTATAGCTAAATAGTTGGGCAATGTGCAGATGTAATTTGGTTCATCTGAGGTCACTTTACAAGGTTAGGTCAAGGTCAAAAGTCAAAATTATTTTTTTTGCAATAATTTCGGCGCCGTTTTTTCAAATGCCAAATCCGGAATATATATGACGTAGAAGAGTGCCCTCTACTTGTGTAGCAAATTTCAGCTCGATATCAGGTTGGGTCACGGAGCTATGACCTAAAATGTCAGTGCGCGTACCCTATATCGCAATAGCCAAAAAATGAATTTTCTGGAATAGAGTGAATTCAAACGATTAAAAACGTTTACAGATAATATTGAATGCACACGACATCATTCCAAGTGACCCCAAGGTCACTGGAGGTCATTTAAGGTCAAAGGTCACAAGTTGATCTGAAGAGCGTGTGACCATGACAGTTCCCCCTTTTTCATGTCCCTGGTACCGCCTATGCTAACATTATACAAACATTGTAATGCGATTTGTACTTCTTTCGCATAACATGACTAGCAGAAGCCAAGAAAGTGTTTTTGCCTCTTTTGTTCATTCAGTTGTTAAAAAATTAATCCTCCTATTTTTGAAACCCTGTGAACGCCCAGGAATTTTCTCAAAATTTCAAATTTGCATACCCATGGTAAAAGCCCTATCCATAATCTCTCGATTCATGCCAGTTTTATCGAAATCGGTCCATAAACAACGGAGTTATAACGAATCCAAAAGTACCCCCCATTCTGACATTTTTGCCCCCCTGTATCCACACATTTGAAAATTTTGAAAATTTCTTTTTCTAAAAATGTAGTTCACGTCACGGCAAATCGATTGCCGTTTGTTGCGGTGAAATCGGACAAGTAGTTCTCGAGATCTCAGGAGGGGGGGCCGAATCCGCCCCCCCTGCCGGGAATCGACCATACCGTCTAGCCCTCCGGGAATAGGGTTAAGCTCCACCCGCCTTACAGATGCTCTCCATGGCATGGTATTGACTCATCAGCATCTTGGAACTCAAGGCCCAATCAAAATAGCATTTGCAATAAATAATGCAATAGCGATGCTGTTTGGATGCCATTGTGAGTCGGTACCAGTGTTCCGAACCAACTGAAAATCAGTTACCAGCATAAATATTCGCAGGATTGCCAAAGTGCGTCCGAGGTATCACCGCTCCATTTAAAATGACTATGTGCGTTTTGTTAGCTGATGTCAGTGCGCACATTTCGGAGGACGACGGCATGTACACTTCTGAAGGGGCTAGAGGCCCTGCAAGGCTCATCTGAGCCCTTCCAATGGTCATTTGAGCCATCCCAATGCTGTCAGACACATGAAAAAGAAATGTACAGTAATAAACTGCACTATTCGTTGGTGCTAAGCTCCATCAGCGTTTCATCGGCCTTGTCCTGCAGCGTCATCCAGCAGCGGGAGATCGCCACCTTCACGGAGCTGAACTATTCAGATTCCCGAGCCGCGGTTCCATCAAAGCCGTGACGTCACAGAGCGCAAAATATTTGAAGTAAACAGACCAGCCGGCCTGTAACTACGGGAGCCAGGGGATTAGAGGACGCCAAAAACGCTCCATATACCAACATAGGTGCCCCTCAAATATTTTCAGTCATTTGGCACGATCGACCAGTCACTGGAATTAACTTTGAAACCTTGCTGTTACGTCTATAACGGGTTTAACCCGGCACCGCCTGGCGTGTTTTTGTACCCGCGACCGCCTGGGAGTGTGAAAAGGGCACCCCGTCTGTCTCAGGATCTAACCGCCGGATCTAAACCGGTTTACGGTCGATCGATAGCCCTGAGTCTTGCGATTCAAAAAATGTCATGTTGGCCCTGGTCACATGACCGATGACGTCATAGGTTTTGTAAAACGCATAACATGACGTCAGAAAAATTGTCATCGGTTTATACATCATATCATCGACAACACTGGTCTTCGAGCCTTTAAATAGGTATCAAAAGACAGGTCATGATCTGCATCAGAAACGTGGCGAAATGGAAAAAAATGAAAATGTTGGGCCAAGGTCAGCTTAGATCAGGTAAAATATTGCCATTAATTTACATGGCAAAGATCGATACTGTCTCGCAGCCGTTTTAATCCACGTGACAAAAAGGACGGAAGAGAACAAATTGAAAAGTTGGGGTACTCTTATCCATGAAATTACTCGCCGGAAACCTGATACAGAACTGAATGATTTTTCAGTTAAAGCTGCTCTGTCTGCTCTTTATCTGGTCAAGGTCAAGCTAGGTCTGGAAAGATAGTCATTTTTCTTTTTCTGGCCAGGAACAATAATTCTCTTTGTTGCTACTGAACGATCTTCCATAGACAATGTTGTATTTCATTTCGTTTTGACAGCGACGTATGACGTGACCTCACATGACCTTACGTTGCATTTGGTGAACCTTGTTAACCCGCGCACGACCGTCGGTCCGTCCCGAACACCGTCGACTGGGGGGGGGCAGTTGACTGCCCCCCCCTCTAACTCACGAACGGTTGGTCGCACGATAAAAATAAGCATACCGTTGGAAAGCCCGTCACGAGTAGAGCTCGAAACTGGTCTCATTTTTAGATTTAGATAATATGTAAGCCAATTTACGCCCTATATATGTTTTCTCATAGCCGACTGCATGAGACCGAGAAATGGCCTGAATCTCAAGGGCTGTGACTAATAACGCATAGGTAAAGGCACCAGCGCACAAGTAAATGTCCGCGGATGCCGATGCACGTCTAATTTCCTCAGATTTGTTCAATATGTACGCCGAAACGTTGAGTTAAAGACACCGTAATTCTCCCGTCAGGCGTCACTGTGCGCCGCTGCCGTATGCGGTACCAAATTGACGGGAACTAATTTTAGCGTTCCTTTATTTTTGCGAAAAAAGACAATCTTTGTAAATTTTATTGACCTTTGTGGGTCTTGTGATGGTTTTTCATGCTTAAATTTTGGAAAAATTGATTAGTTGTCAATCTACAAAGTTGGCGGAGCTTTATTCGCGAGAGCCTGTTTATTTCCAAAATAGGCTACTTTTTCAAACTTTTTGAGGTTCCTGGTATTACTTACGTCTGTGCAAGCTAGTTCTGCCATTTTCTACCCATTCTGAGTAATTCATCGTCGATTTTGACGATGGTACATTTTGGCCCACTTCAGTTATTCGTGACCTGACCTCAGGTCAATGGCTGGAAGTCACTGATACTTTGCCCGATGACGGTAACTAGATGTCTGCTTCACTCCACACTAAAAGTGTGATGAAATATTCCGTCAACTTCAGAAAAAACGGCGATATGTCTTAAAAATGGGCTTGACCTTAGGTCAATGACCTGAAAAATTCCGAAAAATCCGAGATAGCAGATTTGTTGCATCTATCACGATCACTAATCCCTGAAAGTATTACTGAGATATCTTGTTTTGCGAAAAAGTTAGAGGGCGCTAAACTTTTTTGGACTTAGGTCTGTTTGACCTGGTCTAGGTCAGGCACCTGACCTGACCTGAGGTCAAAATTTCGACACGAGACGTAAAATTGATGGAGCAAAAGGTACACAAAGTTTCGTGGCTTTGTGTTTGTTTGTTCTCTCGCAATCCCAGAAAAACCTCAGGGGGGGCAGTCAACTGCCCCCCCCAGTCGGGGACGGGTTAAGAGGCGCATATAGATGTGCTTGTCTGCCTTGAACGATAGGGAAGGTCAGCGGCAGCCACTTCTCTCACCCACCATACAAATCAGTCCAATCGTCATCATGCATGTGACCTAGCATGACCTCTAATGCTGACGTTTCATGGTTTTATATTCTGTTGCAGACCGTGTCCTACGTAAAGCCAAGTAATGCATGCATTATACTCGTCAATATTATAAAAAAAACGCCCGCGAATACCCTGACCTAGCATGAAAATTATTTTGATGTCACGATATGTAAAACTGATTGATGAGCAGACACTAAACATTTGGTTGGGCTGGATCTAACATGTAAAAAGTTATTCTTATTATATTATATTATTATTATAATAAAAGTTATAATATATTATATATTATATTAAGTAAAAAATTAAAAGTATATTAAAGTTATTTAACAAAAACCGAGGGGGTGCCCTATTTGACAACCCCAGGCGGTGCCTGGTTGATAAGCAGATTATGACTAAACTGAAATGTCCTGAAACTCTCGATTATGTTTCAGGCGCGTATCATGAAAAAGTCCACGGAGGAAATCGTTTTAAAATCCCCTAATTTTCGGTCAACAAAATTTCTATTTCGTGTGCGCAAATTTCCGTGATTCACAATATCAGACACCTGTCGTTAGGACACAACACTTGCCTATCTGCCTATCTACCTTTGCTTAACATGCATACGGTTGCACGCAAATTAACACGATGGGTTATATTGGGTTGCCACCGAAATACGTTGATAAGGCATCTACATGTACATGCATGTACGTTGTTACGTCACAATGGCTTCGCTACGAACATTCGCAGAACGTTCGTGAAAATGGAGAAAAAGAATTCCACCTAAAAGGCAAACCGTGCGAAGTATCAAGCTATCATGTCATGGTTATGGATTAGGGCTTGCCACTTACTTTGTTACGCGAAGTTTCTGAAACCCCTATGCTCCCAGGTTTGAAACGATACAAATTTCGAGTTCATCTGCCTCTGGATTTTATGAACAGGAAACTCTTAATTCTGCGCATGATTCTGCACATGTGCAACTGCATGAGTTATAATCCATATTATTGCATTCGACTATGTTTTTCACCGACAGCTAAGTCCCATTCTGGATGTGATGCCAAAGTAAAGAACATTAAGTGGCTGTTTTGCTGTTTTGCCCGTCTGCATGTGACATGTGCTTCGCGCTTTTGCTAATGAAAGCTGCTTTACTATTTGCTGACCAATTTCTAAGACCACTTTTAATACGAAACGTGTGCAATTTTTACTACGCGGACCCCGTGTTTTGAGTCGTGCGTCCGTCACGTACATTATTTGACTGTAAATTGATCCGGCGAATGAAACCCGTAACTAATTGTGTTTTGCAAGAAATCTGCGTTGGAACATGAGAAGCTTTCCAAAAAGATGACTTGAAAACAAACCGCGGCAAAATACGACTGTTTTTTGGTGGACATTGGACACAAAAGAAATGGTTTTACATTCCTATAGTTTTCGTATCGTTATGTATCGTATGTATCATGTATGTGTGTATCATGTATCGTTTTCGTCGCAAAAAGTTAACGGCGTCCGAGCGACATTGAAGTGGAATCGATGAGGGATTAGAGAATGAGTGTCTCGTCTGTTTCCAACTGTCGCGGCACCCGAATTGTGAGCTGGGGTCGTTTTGCTCCGAGCACAAATGAAATGTTCCAAATCGCTGCGGTTTCGGGATGACTAGCACCACACAAAATCCTTAAAATCGCTCAGAAACAGTTTTTTTGCTTGCTTGCATGTGACACGCTTGCGTGTGGCACGTGCCGCGCGCACTGAAGCGTGATGGACGCCACGCGATTGTCGGTTCAGTGTGCTGGGTTGCCACGTCCCGAACGATCTGACCAATGTATGCCGAGAAAGTTCGCCGGAACCGAGACGATGTTGCAATCCACCACCAATGTTAGTATGTTAATACGAGCAGTGGAAGGGGGTCTCGCACTGACGCGCACTGGAAAGGGGGTCTGAAAGTGCCCTCCTCTGATCTCGGCAACGGAAAGAGCTAGATACATGAAATTGCATAGAAAAGGTGGGGCTATAACGATTTACATTGTGTACAATTTTCATGACCCTAGGTAGATATCTTCAAGGTCAAGTGGGGTGAAAAAGGTCAACTTTGGACACTTTCTCGGAACCGCACAGGCCATTCCGTACGACTTTTCGAACGAAACGGGACAAGGGTGTTTGTTTGGCCGTTGAAGCGTGGAATACGACAACTTCCATTCATTTGGAGTCTTGATTGAGCATTTTGGGTCGAGGCCATGTCAGGTCATTGACCTATGGCGCCATTTTTCATCTTTTGCAGATCAGATTTCGAACAACATGGGACAGTTTGAGAGTAAATGAGGGCGCAACATGTATCTTTTGGCGTATTTTCAGTGAAGGTAGCCAACATCGGTGCATTTGGCCACTTCCAGCGTTTATATTTGTGTATGTACGTATATGTATAGATGTATAGTATGTATATATGTATGTATATATTTATTAGGGTCTTTGAATGCATATTTCATACAAACTGACATGTTGCAAAGCAAATCTGGATCAGGTCACAAGCTGGTTGACCTTGGCCTTTGATGACCTTGGCCCTTATTGACCTTGGTTGTGGTCTTGGTACACCCATCAGTTATGCCCAGATGACATCGCCTGTTTGTGTTCAAATGGTTGTCTTTCGTAGAACGCTGGTTCTTTCATAAAGTTCCCATTTATCAGCGACAACCGTCGTTTTCGTTATGTTTGCCTGACTTTAAATGCTTGGAACTGAAAAAATCTCCGGCCGATTTCCGATTTTTCTGCGTCATTCGACGAGTTATTCAATTACGATAAATGTCACAAAGTAGCAGCAACCAGCTCCGATCCGTTCTCGAGATATTCAAGAAAAACAGGTGGGAGGCACAAAAAGACCCCTTCCAGTGCGCGCGTGAATAAGCCCAGGATCTGGAGAAGGACAAGGACAATGTCGATGATCGCGTTGTACGAAAGAGAGCACATCTGAGTGAAAAGATGTGGGATGACTATTTCGAACATGCAGCGCATACCTCTGTTGCAGACCCGCGGGGCTCGTTTGCCACCCCCCAGTCGCGGTGACACTACCAGCGCCACGGTGCCTCTCAGGATGCGCGCGTATCCGTCGGCGGCGTTGGCAGCCTGCCTGCTGATGGCGGTCCCTCGTCCGAGCCGGTCTTGCCAGGAGATCCAGCACTACTACGGCAGCCTGGACGACAGCCTGGTCATCAGCGGCGCCACGTTCGCCGGCGTGGGCTCACCGTGCCAGTGCTGCGGCCTCTGCCACGCGGAGTCGGGCTGCAAGAGCTTCAGCGCCGACAGCCAGGCCAACGAGTGCGTCCTCTACGACCGCGTGGGCGGCTACCAGCAGCTGACGCGGCTGCCGGAGGGCCAGAGCCACGTCCAATTCTTCTTCATGCCGAACAGCTCGCAGACTGGGGAGTTCTGCCGCAGTCACGGGGACTGCCAGAAGCCCGGCGACTTCTGCCGCGGCAGAATCTGCACCACTGACGAGACGGTGACGTGCAGGGACATCTACGACATGGAGAACAGCGTGCAGCACCACATCTACTGGGGCTCGATCAACGGGGAGACGTTCCTGTTCCGCTGCTGGATGCAGGACTGGCTGAAGGGGTACACGATGCTGCTGTCGTCGCCGCACTGGGCTTGGTGGAGAATCAGAAACCGGCTGAACCACACCTTGCAAAGCCCGACCCGCGATGTCGGGCAGCAGTTTTCAATGCTGTGGTGAGTCCAGGTTTCCTTCAAGTTGCAATATTTTCCTCAGTTTTTGGCTTGAAGCATATTGCAAAAAGGAAAATTTCACATGTGTTGGACGAACCATGTAATGAGTTCTTCGTTTCACCCACAAACTTTTCGAACTATTTCAAATAAAAAAGCATCACGAATCACGATTGCATGCTCCCGAACATCTTGCCTCATTTCCCTGGGTACCCCATAACTTAACCTTTCAAAGATATCCAGCACTGACCTTTTGTACCCGGTCATTGATACCGTTTACGAAATACGCAGTGACATGACCCTGAGAAAATGTGTTCATGCATATGCCGCGCCAGGCTGGCAGTCCGGCGCAATGCACGCCCGACTGAGGGTAGGGCGGCTGACCGGCTTTCCTCCTCCTCCTAAATCGCGAACGGTCGATCGCACGCTGAAGATAAACGTGCCTGTGGAAAGCTCGTGACAGACAGAGCTCGAAACTGCCATCATTTCTATTTTTAAGTAACAGTTAGTCATTTACGTCCTACAATACTTTTCCTCATAGTCGACTTCAAACCGAGGAACGGCCTGGACCTCAAGGGCTGTAATCGATGTAGTCTAGGTAGACACCAACGAGCAAGTTTATGCCCGCAGATGCCGATACACGTGTTATTTTTCTGATTTGTTTCATATGTACGCGGAAACGTTGAATTAAACAGCGATATTCGCGCCACTGCACTGCGGGCGACGAAGCCGAAAGCAGAATATATTTTTAGTGTTCCATTATTCTGGTGATTACCCTTTGTCAAGTAATGTGTCTTCCTGCTAGTCGTTCTTGTGATGGCCTTCCGTGTTTAAATTTTGAAACACTGCAGTGGACAATCTACACATTTGATGGAGCCTTATTCACGGAAGCCTGTTTATTTCCAAAATATGAAGTTTTAAAAAAAACTTTTTGAGCTTCTTGGTATCATTCACATCTGTGAGAGCCCATTCTGTTGTTTACTATCCGTTCCAGCCTAAGCAGTTCATCACCGATTTTGACGGAGGTGCATTGTGGCTTATAAAAGTTATTGGTGACCTGAACCCCGATCATTGGTTGGAGGTCAGTGATACTCTGTTCAATGACGGTCATTACATGTCTGCATCCACTCACACACAAAATATTATAACAAAATCCGTCAATTTCCGAAAAAACGACGACACGACTTGAACATGGGCCTGACCTTAGGTCAATGGTCCGAAAGTTTCAAGGAATCTGCGACAGCAGATTTGTCGCATCTGTCAAAATCTCGAATCCCTGAACTTTTTGGTGTGATACCATGTTCTCCGAAAAATCTACAGGTAGCTAAACGTTTTTGAACATAGGTTTACTTGACCTCGCCTATGTCAAATACCTGACTTGGCCTGAGGTCAAACCATGAACATGAGATGTAAATGGAAAGAAGATGTAAAAATGAGCAAACAAAAGGTACACAAAATTTCGTGGCGTTGTGTTTTTTTGTGTTCTTTTTCAATCTTAGAAAAGCCTCGTGGGGGCGGCCCCCTCGCATTGGGGACGGGATATGTAAAAAACTCTGAACGCAAAGGCTCGCATTCACGGATAAGGAGGCACAAATGCCAGCAATCTCACATGAAGCGCTGACGTAACAGATGCTTCACTGCTCGCACAAATTCGCCTGATTTGCGGTTTGGAAATTCGGCCGCGGATGCGGATTTTACGCCTCCGGCCTGTTCTGCTTCAGGGCGGCGGACATTATCAGAGATTCAAGACCCGGCGACTACCACGTCATCGTGACCAGCTACAAAGGTGAGGCATTCACGCCGGTCGAAGCGACACGGTTCCTGATCTGATATGCGATTCAGGATCTATTCTCACAGTGGCAAATTTTCGTATTACACAGTGTTACGACCATTGACCCCACAGACTTGCTTTCTTAGCTTGCAGCCTGAAGCTTGTACCACGTCAATGATGTTTGCCAACCAATTGGACTGTTAAGATATCAGAATATCACAAATATATTATGCCCTCCATTTTCACTGCAAAAGGTTTCAAATGTAAGTGATTCCAACAGATACCCAAGAGCATCGATGACATTTTCTTGCATTGTTAGTCGTGACGAAATGTCCCGCTATCAGCTCTTCCAATACATGACCTTCGTCCAGAACACCCTGCAACCCATCATGTCGCGTCTGGGTCAGTTGTTTCATACCGTTCTCGGCCCAGACTTTTGCGTGATGCTGAATCGATTCGAATCGATTCTGATTCGGCGCAGCGATTTCGCATTTCCGCACTTAATCGGAGTCCGAATTCACTCACTCGAAAACCGCAGTGAATCAGAATCAGAATCGAATCGCACACTTGTTACCATTCAGTCATCATCATTAATTCAGAACTGAACTGATTCTTTTTAAAAGCTGCTGCAAATCGGAATCAGAATTGATCCCCAGCTCTCAGCCCATCAGATGTCGAATCGATTCACTTGAGGCGAATCCAGCGCAGGTTTGTCTCGGCCGCACGCGACACGCCGCAGGCCGGACTAGCCGGGGTCTGACCTGAGCCGGTCAGAGTCTGGCCTGACCCGGACCGGAGTCTGACCTGAGCCGGCCCATGTTTGACCTGAGCTGGCCGGAGTCTGACCTGAGCCGGCCCGTGTTTGACCTGAGTCGATCAGAGTCTGACCTCCGCCTGTCGAGGTCTGACCTGCGCCTGTCGGGGTCTGACCTCCGCCTGTCGAGGTCTGACCTGACCCGGCCGGAGTCTGCCCCGGGCCGGTCGGGGTCTGGCCTGAGCCGGCCCGTGTTTGACCTGAGTCGATCAGAGTCTGACCTGATCCGGCCGGGGTCTGGCCTGAGCCGGCCGGAGTCTGCCCCGGGCCGGTCGGGGTCTGGCCTGAGCCGGTCGGGGTCTGACCTCCGCCTGTCGAGGTCTGACCTGACCCGGCCGGAGTCTGACCTGAGCCGGTCGGGGTCTGCCCCGGGCCGGTCGGGGTCTGGCCTGAGCCGGGAACTGCTCTCCGCCGGCAGGCCCGGAGCGCGGCCTGCAGTACGCCGTCCCGCGGTCGGCCTCCCTGCTGGGTGAGAGCGCGGCGACGGCGGCCTACCAGCCCCTGCACGGCTCGTTCGAATTCGCCGGCGGCGGTGAGGTCGCGCTGCCCTACCTGACCGACAGCCACGGCGTGCTGTACCACACCAACATGGACACGGACTCCGAAGAGGGCGGCATCATGCGCAGATACCACACCATGGACAACCGCTGGGAGGCGAGCGCCCGCCGGCCGGGCACCATCGTGCTGCTCATCAGGGAGGGGGAGTGAGATGGTGCTCCGCGCCGCGCGGAAGCAGCCCGTGCCTGGTCTGTCCGATGACCGGCTGACGCCTGACGAGACACGGGACTTGAGACAGGACTCGGGGGGCCTGGGCCCGAGAGGCTGCCGTCGCGACTCACAGGGAGAAGAGACAAACCGGGCCCGGCACAGCCGGCCCGGTGATGACCGTCCTGGTCCTCATCAGAGAGAGTGGCTGGGGGTGATGGTGGACCTCATCAGAAAACGGTTAGCGGTAGTCCCGTGCTCCGTCGGAGCATTTTCTCAGCCTCTAATGAGTCCCCTGGATTCCGGGCCCCACTTCTTAAAGACCTCAGGCGGATGGCTCGACGGTCGCCTCTGAGACCAGGACCCTCTGCGTTCTGCTTCGCCACCACTCCTCTGGTGCCCCCACGCTCCGTGGACCCTCACGCATCACCAGCCCTTCACTGTTGGGACTGTTGCCTTTCTGGCACTTATGGACGACGGCAGCCCTGGGCCTAAGGCTTCTGGCGAATTTAGGACATCTGACGCCGGCAAATCCCCGGCGTTTTAGTTAGTTGCGCCTTTTGCGCATTGAAGTTGTCGTGTTCTGGGGCCGCTCGTGTGCACGGTCATTCATGTGTTCCGGGGTTCCTTTCTTTCGGAAGTCCTCGACACAACGGTGGCGTATGGCGTCACCATTATATCAGACGTCTGACACCTGACAGCCGTCAAGCGTAAAATGATTTCTCACGTGCCGTCCATCTGATGACACTTTTTCGGTTGACGTCGCACGTGCGATACCTGTGACGACTCTTTCTTATCCCGGGCCCTTAACTCGCTTTCACCCGCCTTCTCTTTTATTTCCATTCCCCATTTTTTCCTTTTTCACAAGCGACGGAAACCCCTCGCACCCTCCAGAGCCTCCCATCCCACCTTAGGTAGATCAGATTCGGATTCCGGCTGCCTGAAATCCACCAGGAAGGAACTTAACCCGTTTGCCTCCACCCCTTGATGATCCCACGCATACACCTGTCTGCCTTAACTTTGCGAGTTTGTACACACATTACGTTACAAATGAGATGATTTAATCTCGCGGCCATGGTACTGTTTCCGAAAACAATGAGAATGCCGCCATTCGGAGACAAAAAAATACCGAAGATTAGGCACGACAAATGGGCCAAGACAATATATTATGTGATGAATATGATTATGTGAACATAATTATGCGAGTCAACATTGCGATCTACTTGTATGACGGCTCCTACATCTCATGCCGCATTTCGAGGGTATTTTAAAACTTGTTTCAGTATCCTCAGCATAACAATCAGGGACACAAGCCATGCTCAGTAGCAAACACCCTTTTATGTTGATGATCCTTGTCTCTCTAATTATATCTAGGTATTGTTCGTACGTTCTATTCACCAGGCAGGATCATGGGCCTCTTTTTCTCAAACTTAGCCAACTTGCCTTGAAGTGAACGATGTGGCGAGGATCCAGACATCCGAATTCATGCAGTGGCTGCCCCCGTCGGAACTTTTTTCAAGTGTGAGACATTTTTTCCGACATCGTCCGATGTAGAGAACGTTATCCGTTCCGCTTGGCTCTTCGACATGGCTACACGGTGAGTGGCGGATCATTTCGGTCTCGGGCTAAAATGTAGCGCCCGTTCTGGGACTCGGACCCAGTGCCTGTCGTATGCAGGATTCTGTTGTCGGGCTCCATGTCCAGGCAGCCACGGAATCAATCGGTGGCAGAACTGTTGGTTCTAATAAATCTCCAACTCATATTAGCGTGCATACTAATTTCTGAATGCAATAATCTTCCGATAAAAAGTTTTCTTCGTGTGACGGTTCCAGCATGTCATTTACGTTGTTCCATCTCGTGGCCTGACCGCACTATGGCTCTAGCAATACATTACACGCACGATGTTGATATTTTGAACGTTGCACTAAACATCGACCGACTTGATACGTTGCGGCGTACCGACCCGAGCGGCGTGGACACCCTTACACACTGACGGTGCGGTCTACAGCGAAGGATTCGCTGATTCTCTCGGTAAGAGACTTAGCGCTTTCGTCTCCGGCTTCGCCATGGCCGACATGGCTGACCATGGCATGTTACTTTGGGTCGCAAACAACGTGACGTAAAACTAAACAGTGCTTCCCGTGTGTGCCTCCAAACACTATTATTCATATCGTACTTCCCTCAATTAGATCCGAATGTTCCGCCATCGGGATATTGGAGATCAGAGTACGTGGTGAGGAGAGCCTCTTGGGCATCCCGAGACCACCGCATGATCTTGCGGTTCCAGATCAACGGTTCATTTTGTGGCTTTAGTCACGAACGTGACGATCTGACCCCGCTGCCCCGTTGCTGGTGTTACCTGCTGGCCAGCTACGAAGTAACCTGCTGGTCAGAAACTAGGCGCCGAAACGTCACGTATCCAGCTAACCGGAAAGGAAAGGCTCAAACAGCTGAACCGCTGGGATGCGAGGCAGACGTCGTAGATTTGTCGCTGGGAACAGTGTGGCAGATTTGTAACTGCCTGCGTGATAGTTCAGCTAATGATGGCCTCGCCCGTGCCAGTCTTTCTCGCGAGTCAACCAAAGAGAAAGTCTTCGAAGTCCAACTTCTGTCCACTTTACAGTCATTCACCAAACACTTACACCGGCACCCACACTATACGGAGATCCTTCCGCTATGCGTTCAGAATCAAAAGAGCATACTCGACGACGTGCGGTGCGCCATTTATGCTCCCTGCAAACGAAAACGATCCAGACCAGAACGTACAAAAATGACGTGATGCCAACCAATAGAGAACGTCTACGTAATTGCACTGGGGGCGTAAACCGTCGGCTGGACCAATCAGAGCCGGAGGCATCGCCTTACGATTCCAAGAAGCACGGGATGTCGAGCTGTATTGTTTGTCGCTTATACTGAGTTCTTCACGGAAGGTATCGAATCACACGACCAGTGGAGAATGCCAACAATTCCATTTTTCTAGGTGAGATCACCGTGGGCATCACAGATGTCTTTGTCTGGGACGTTGCACTCCACCTTGAATGGCTGAACAATAGGACGGTTCTATACCTGCGTCGGAGGAAAATGAAAGATACATCATTGTACAGCACTTGAAGAGCAGAGCTCAAAACAGTAACATTTTTTAAAATTGTCGAACATTTTACGAAAATATGGCCAAAAATTTCAAAATGTAGCGTTTGTTGTTTCTTAATGACTGAGCAACTAGTCCAGATTTGCATCAGATTATGCCGTATACAATAGCTAAAAACACGACAAACAGTCTTTTTAAATAAAGTCGCTTTTTTGGCCTTCATTGCGAGTCAGGTAAGGTCACGTCATCCTTCTAAAATGATACATTCACACAATGTACGCTTTTTTGTTCTTACTGATAAGCATGTTTTTATGGCTTATCTGCATTTAAGAGGTGGATGATGAGATATCCAAGCACACTATAGATACCCAAAAACCACTGCACACTGAAGCAAAGGTCAACTGAGGTCAACTAAGATCAAGTTTTTAAATGACAGAAGTCGAGAAATTTATAGTTTTAGCGGGGTCTACGTGGCAAGTGGAATATTTTTCAAGGTTCAGGAAGGTCACTGGAGGCCAAGAGAGGTCATATGAGGCCACCGGCCGGCGGCCTCCGACGCCACCTGATGAGCCTGCCGTGGGGAAGAATAAGTAAGGCGCGCTTGGCCAAGCAGAAATTGTCTTTTAAAGGTACCTCATTCCCGCAATTTTATCTCTAGCGTTGTTTTCACTCATTGCAGTGGCCCATTCAAGGCCACAACAAAGTCTAGTGCACTGCTCAAGCCAAAAGGGGTCATTGGCCTCGGGTGGTCTCTAGTGACCTCTTTTTCCTACAGTGTGAGATAAGACTACTTTGGGTCATAATCGAATTCACCATCTCTTTTAACCCCATAGAGCTGAAAATCACTAACTGTGAGCAAAACGTTTGGGTTTATAACATGCGCCCATATTGATTGATATGACCTGAACCAAGGTCACGGGTGCTCTGGTGACATGATAATAGCACATGTGAGGAGTCATGTTGCTGATAATATCTGAACATCCCAATCCCGTAAAAAACCGTGGATATTTTGGCAAAGTCCCAAAAAAGGGCTAAAACTGACCTGGTTCCAGGTCAATGACTTGGAATTTTCCAAAAAATATGAAAGATACGAACTACACCCTCTATCACATGCTACAACTCCTGCAAGTTTTAGCAAACTCGGCTCATTATCGAAAAAGTTACAGGGGTCAAAGTTTTTGGAGGGTTGACTTCTTTGATGTAACCTAGTCAGTGACCTGACCTGAAGTGGGCTGAAATTTTGATAGGATATGTGCAATGAATGATAGAAATGATGCGGTAAATGTAGCGGCTATGTGTTTTTCGTTCTTCTACCATGTTGGAGAAACCTGAGGGGATGTCCAAACACCCCCCCCCCTGGTACAGGAAAGGTTAAGATCTTGCAAGAACTCCTCGGTTCGTGCCTAGCACAGTTTCCTAGATCAGACCAGAGGTTTATTATCTAAACTTTCGCCTTATTGGTCAACAAGGCGAAGCGCGGACGACTATGCTCTGTGTCGCCAGGCCGGCGCGTGACCAGGAAACATTTCTCACACTGTAGCCGCATCAGGGCGACGATCAATCCTTTCTTCATCGACCACGCTGGCCAGGAGTCCCGGATCACGACGTCATGACGTCATGGTCTCGTGACGTCGCACGTGTTTGCACAACTCAGGTGGCAGTCAGGCGCGGAGAGGCAACACACGGGCTCGTCTGACCGAAGTGGTTGAGTCAGGGGATAATCATCACAGGGACTCGCCTGATTCCGGTGTCGGAGCCAGGGGGTGGGGAGTCGAGGTAGCGACTCAGAGTCGCGCACTCAGCTTGAGTGCAGGTTCCGGGGGCAAGTCATGGCCCGTATGATGGCGGAGCCAGCACGGCTGAACCAAGGAACAGGAAGAACCTTCTCTTCTGGACAGGGAAACAGAATGAGATTGTGACTGGTCTCCGTGTGTGGATTCCGATACAGTTTGCACGTTTTTTTTCGTCGAAACGTAATTCGAAGGAAAATTTGAAGCAAAGAGTGAGGACATGAATAATAAGTTACCAGACATACCAAAAAACATTGCATCTACGGTGCAATACGAAGGTATTTAGAGAGGTTCCTATGCCATTTAACCCGTCCCCCCTGGGAGGGGGCCAGTTGACTGCCCCCTCTGAAGTTTTTCTGGGATTGCGAGAGAACGCACAAACACAGAGTCACGAAACTTTGTGTGCCTTTTGCTTCATCGATTTTACATTTCATGTCAAAATTTTGACCTCAGGTCAGGTGCTTCACCTAGGTCAGGTCAAACAGACCTATGTCCAAAAAAGTTTAGCGCCCTCTAACTTTTTCGCAAAACAAGATATGTCAATAATACTTGCAGGGATTAGCGAACGTAGATGTGACAAATCAATTTTTTTGCCCCAGATTTTTCGGAATTTTCCGGGTCATTGACCTAAGGTCAAGCCGATTTTTAAGACATGTCTTCGTTTTTTTCGGAAATTGACGGAATATTTCATAACATTTTTAGTATGGAGTCAAGCAGACATCTTGTTACCGACATTAGGCAAAGTATCAATGACTTCCAGCCATTGACCTGAGGTCAGGTCACCAATAACTGTAGTGAGCCAAAATGTACCATCGTCAGCATCGGCGATGAATTAATCAGAATGGGTAGAAAATGGCAGAACTAGCTTGCACAGACGTACGCAATACCAGGAACCTTAAAAAGTTTGAAGAAATAGCATATTTTGCAAATAAACAGACTCTCGCGAATAAAGTTCCGCCAATTGTGTAGATTGGTAACTAGTGATTTTTTCCGAAATTTTAAGCATGAAAAACCATCACAAGAACCACTAAGACCAATAAAATATACATAGATCGTCTTTTTTCGCGAAAATGAAGGAACGCAAAATTAGTTCCCGCCAATTTGTTACTGCATACGGCATCAGCGCACGCCTACAGCTGCCACGAGAAATTCCGTGTCTCTAACTCAACGTTTCGGCGTATATATTGAACAAATCTGGGGAAATTAGACGTTTATCGGCACCCGCGGACCTTTACTTGTGCGCTGATGCCTTTACCTATGCGTTTTTAGTTACAGCCGTTGAGATTCAGACTATTTCTCTGTCTCATGCAGTCGGCTATGAGAAAACATATATAGGGCGTAAATTGCTTAAATATTTTCTAAAACTAAAAATGAGAGCAGCTGCGAGCTCTACTCGTCACAAGCTTTCCAACGGTATGCCTATTTTTTTTATCGTGCGACCAACCGTTCGTGAGTTAGAGGGGGGCGGCCAACTGCCCCCCCCCCCGTCGCCCATGTTCGAAACGGACCGGCGGTCGTGCGCAGGTTAACCATTGATTTGCCAAATCGTGGCTGTTCTTGTTCGAAGTCCGAAACTAATAGCGTGCTGTCGGCCCTTTGAACCATTTGCAATTTGCTTTCTAATACATGGACCTCATGTGCATGGCCAGTGAGCTTTAACGGCAAGCTGACATGAAGTTTTCATATTGAGGGAAGAAAAATAAATCGCATGTCGCGCCATATGATGAAGGTTTGTTAGCGATCGTTTCCATAAGCCCCGAGCACGAGATTGCCTGAAGGGAAAAACAGGGTTTTGTTGTGTTTAGAGGTTAAGGTCGTGACCTGAATCGCCATGTTCTGGAAGGAGAAGTAAATAAAAATGCAATTTTACGGACATATGTCCAAAAATTTCAAAATGTAGCGTTTGTTGCTTCTTAATAACTCAGCAACTAGCCCATATTTGCCTCAGATTATGCCTTATACAATAGCTAAAAACACAACAAACAGTCTTTTTAAATAAAGTCGCCTTTTTGGCCTTCATTGCGAGTCAGGTAAGGTCACGTCACCCTTCTAAAATGATACATTTATATTACATTATATCATACATACATACATACATTATCATACATTCGGCGCATATGACGCGCCGATTAGTGAATAGTGGAAATCGGGCCCATGGACTCATAACATCGGATTGACCGTGCCAAAAATGTGGGTTTTCGTTGTGTGTAAGTATAAGGACTTGACCTGAGTCCCCGAGTTCTGCAGATAACAGCAAAATATATGTAGCGTGCCGATTAGTGAAGAGCTGATGGCGATCGGCGCCATAGGCTCGGATCATTCTATGGAGCCAAAAACGTTAAAAAAACGGTAAACAAAAATCTTGAAGTAAAGATTAAAAACTTGACCCAAGGTTACCAAGGTTCTGTAATGACAGGAAATTGCATACGGCGCGTTGACTGGTGAGGACTTAGTGGCGACCGGTCTCATAGGCTCGCACTCGGAGCATGCGGCTGCCTGCAGAAAAAAATGACGAGATTCTAACGCAACAATTGGCAAAACCAGCGACCTTATTTGTGATGTCGCCGTCGCCGTGGCCCGATGGATAAAGAGCCGAACAACAGATCCGGGGCGTGGCAGTAACCGGGTTCGGGTCCCAGAACGGGCACCTGTATCTGGCCCGAACCGAAAGGTCAGCCAGGCACGGGACGGCCGTGTCGTGGAGCTGCACGGCACGATGAAGATCCTCGAGCGCGGTCTGGTTCGGCTCCTGGGGCAAAATTACCCCGTCTTTGGAAACACCTGGGTGCCGGGTTCGGGGTCCAGCAATAAGCTCGGCTTAGCATGGACTCTGATCCCGACCCCATCCATTTCAACACATTCGGGATAAATAAAAAAATGAAGAAAAACTTGGCGGCATCAACTCCAGATATGGCTGACAGGACAGCCGACGTCCCTGGCCACAATGTTGATGTGCGGTTGTGGCGGCTATCGTGGATCCCGTAACCGCAAGTGCATCGTGTCGCTGCCTTTCCTAAGCGGCAGAGCGCCGCGACCACGTGAAGACGTCTGCTGAAGCACAAAGAAGCACGCACCATTGCTGCCAGGGTCCATTGGACCAGTCCCTCGAATCATGGCTCCAAAACCCTAAACTCGGCCCGACCGGTGAAAACCTCTTGGATCCCTGATCCCTGATCCCTGATCCGCGTATGAGACGCGTATGGATCCCTCCTGGAATCCATACGCGTGAGCATTCCCAGGGGCAGCTCATCATGACTCATCACTTCCGGATCACGCCGGCCGTTGAAACACCCCATTCTTCCCCTCCGCTCTCAGCACGCTCGTCATCATACGTTGCCAGAATTAGTATACGCGGTGTCACTGCCTGCTCGAAGGCCTAGAAAACCGACAGTCTGCGGGAGCCAAATATGCCGCCAGCCATCGGGACACGGAAGTGTTTGTGCGGCCTCGCCAGTCCCTCCAGCTGCTGGTCGTAGCAAGATGCCCACCAAATGTCCTCCTCGTCGGACGTTGTCGCACAGTGCCGCTCTCGTTCAGGCAGCTGCTCCAGTATCTGGCCCGGGAGGTTGCCTGGTGCGAGTTGGGGGGGGGGGCAGCGCAGTTAACCAGCCAGGACGGGAGGGTCGTCAGGCTGGGCAAAGGATAATCCTTTCCCTCCCCCCCAGGCAGTCGCACTGGCGCCAGAAAATGTGGACAGGCATCTCCAGCGCCTTTAGAACACTTTCCTGGTCCCAAGGACCAGGGAAACCAAATGGTCATGATCATTTGTCTTCCAGGTCATGGCCTTGAAGACAAATGGAAGGCAATCGCCTGAACAAGAGCTGATCTTT
The DNA here is from genome assembly GCA_030062745.1 of Capitulum mitella. Lineage (NCBI taxonomy): Eukaryota > Metazoa > Arthropoda > Thecostraca > Pollicipedomorpha > Pollicipedidae > Capitulum > Capitulum mitella. The sequence continues at coordinate 21,579,518 of CP099852.1, read as the reverse complement.
GGGATGTGCGTTGATTAGAACTGACAGGAATAAGGGCGTTGGTGGACTTTGCCGAGTGCAGCAGACCGCAACTGGTTCATGCCGGAGGGGAACCAGCGGCAGGAATCGAAAGTGCTCGACACTCAGTCATCGGCCATTTTTCATATTTTTGTGGGTGACGAAAGGCAGGAGGTGAGGGGAGGACGGAGCTCACAGGACAGTTGCCAGACCGGGCGATCAAAAAATACCTCTCTCCCTCTCTTCTCCCTTTCCTCTCCATCTCTCTTACTGTCATGTCTCTCCTCTCTCGCTATCTTTCTCTCATTCTCTGTTGGGGCTAAACATAGTGTGATATCCTTGTGCCAGCACCCTTTGTCGCTGCTTCTTGCAACAATCTGTGACCGAAGCCATGGGATACTACAATCGAGCTCCGCCATTGAACTTTTGCACATTGTAGATTAGCTACGAATATAGTGGAAGTTGTGCTTGAAAAATGGTGTAAAAACCAACATGGTGGCAACAAGGGTAAAGGCAGAGATGGAAACGGGCAGACGGACTCAGACTCAGGAGATTCGCTCAGTCTACAGCGTTTGGCTTTTCCTTTCTCTCTGTGCTCTGCTTCAGTTTATGGTCACACGCACATCACGCGACGCGGCCTTTACGTCTGCTATTGCTAATGGGTCGGCGACCAGTAGCAGCGCTCGGCCGACGCCGCCAGCCAGCGCCCGGCGACAGCCGACCCGTCGACGATGCCCGGCGAGCCGATCCGTCTAACGTATATCGCGTCATGGACACTGCAGTTTGTCCCGGATTGGGAAAGTTTTGGTGTTGTTAGACGTAGAACTAACCAATAATGTTATATGCGGGAAGCAGGTAATGTTTATGGATCCACTGGATTTCAGTTGTGAGATAACTTCCCACATTCGTGACGTATTTGGACAAACTAATTAACCTTGGACTGCAACATATGACCACAGAAAAGGCAAAGTACTTACACCAGTCAACTGCCTGTTCAATTCCCTTCAGCGCGACATACATTCTGCTATATTTTGTTGGAGGAATAGCTATATTGTCAAACAAAACGCCCGCTGCCGTGGGAATATTTTGCTCTGAATGTCAGTAAAAATGCAGCCCATGTAACTTTTTTGCGTCACGATGTGTCACATTGATTACCCGACATGTATTGAAAATTTGGCTGTCTCATCGTTAACGGTTCGGACGAAATCGGCGGAAAAGGAGCAAGGGCTACTTTTAACCCCCCAGGCGGTCGCGAGTTCATTAACAGCCGAGTTCATTAACAGTTCACAACAGAAAGGCAAACATGAATTGAGACCAAGGGTATAGGAAAGAGGGCTACGACAGCAGGTGCCCAGCAGAGCACTGCTGCCTGTAGAAAGCCGCGCTCAAGCGTGAGACGCAAACTAAAAGGAGGGTAAGCAAATGGATTAGCCCATTGCCGGGCCTGCAGCTGTGCCGGCACGGCGCTTAAGGCAAGTACTCAGTTGAAAGGCATAACGGGGTAAATGGTTAGAAGTCGAAGGAGTAAGGTTGGTAAAGCAAAACGACACACGTCACGGAATTTAAAATTCGTCCGTAAAATTCGCTGTGATTTGTCCGTTCGTAAACAATGATACACTGCAGTGTTTCATGTTCGGCTGTCCACTATTCGTCCTGGCCTATATGACTATGGGTTGTCTTGATTTACAAGTTTGCCAGAAGCGTCGTCAGCGTGCGCGGACGCGGCGGAGATGCGATCCAGTTCAGACCACTTCTTGACATGGTTGCTCAGACCCCTGAGGAAGGAGAGTGTGTCCGTCTCCTCTCCATCGCAGAGAGGCTCCTCGATCAGTGGACCTTCTCACCGTCCGCCGACGGCGATACGTTCGAGCGACGTGAAGCCGCTGAAGTCGGCCGGACCGATCTGGTGGAGCAGGGCGGAGGACACGAGGAGGCGCCTTCACGTACGGCGACAGCAGAGCGCGGTTGCCGTCGCTCGTGGCGCAGCGCATTCGGTGGAGCTTGTGCTCCTGGACTCGAAGATGATGTCGAGCTTGTCCACCCTGCGCACGACGAAGTGGACGAAGAGCAGCCTGTTCCTTTACTCGGCCGCTTCGCTGTCTCGCTGATCTCCGCCGCCCGATCCACCTTCTTATCCGCAGCCTCAGTGACGGCGCCGGACGGGAGCCGGAGAGGCTGCCAGTGCTCCAGGATTCAGTGCAGCACCGCAGCGCGTGACGACCAGCGAGTCATCGCGACCTTCGGGATCTGGTGGCACGGTGCGCTCACGGCTTCCTGGAGAAGGACAAATGCCTTCTGCCTCTTCGGGCTGCGGGACAAGTAGCTGGCGATATCCTTCACTGGCATCTTCAGCCAGCTTGGCAAGCAGCTCGCTGCGTGGCCGAGACCAAGCACGTGGCCAGAATTTCCCTCAGGGGAGACGGGGGGCCAAATATCAAATTTTATGATATGCCACAGGCATATGATGAAATTTACAAGAAAAGTCAGCAATTTCAGTCAATTTATCTCATATTTAACACACAGGAAAACTCAGAATGTTTGCTTTTGCGGCATATATATATGATCACTATTACGTATACATGCGAAATCGCCATGTGTCTAGTGCAGGCCGCTTGGCTCAGGGGTGAGGGGGCATGGCCCCCATGCCCCCTCACCCTACGTCCCAGGCCGCTTGGCTACGTCCCTGGCCGAGACTTGAATCAGGTAAAACCAGTAGCTAAAAATGAGGAAAGTGCGTTCGACATTTGACATGAGACCATGACGTCATCATATGTAAAAGTAAAAAGGACCTAACTTAATCTTCATTTTCTCCAAACAGGCGTTCGAATAAAATCAAGAAGTTCCATTTCATCAGTGTTCCATCCCAGATCCCAGGATCCCCGGATCGGAACCGACGTCCGATCAGGATCCCCTCCGGAGAGAGGACTGGCCCGACAGCGGCCGCTGGGCGTCATCGATTTCCGGGCCGGAGCCGGGCCCGCCGCCAGACGGTTACCGCCTCCCCTGGCCCTGGGAACTGCTGCGTAACGCGCTGCCAGGCGCGGGCCCAGGATCCCGGCTGAGTGGTGACGTCATGGCTGGTGATCCGGGGGGTCCGGACTCCCCAATATTCAGGGATTTTAACATTAGGCCCATGGCAACGACTAGGAAGAAACGATTTGAAATCATATGTGGACCCTCACCCCCCAATAACTCGGAAATCTCCAACCATGGATGGCACGGTTAACAAAAAACGAAAAGGTAGTCAAAACTTCCTGAGCCCAACGTAACCAGTGAAACAGGACCATTTTTGAAAATCCGCCAAAAAACATGGGCTACATGCACAAACACGCGCTCGCCAACTCCCTCGATCCGCGTCTGGCTCCACAGTGGCTTACAATGGCAGCGTCGCATGGCAACGGCGGCAGCAGTCGGCCGGCGTGCGCGGGAAGAGAGCGGCGCCTGCGGTTGCTGAGCGCGGACGGTTGCTGACACTGTCCGTCGGTGGAAGCGCCCGTCGTCATGCCTTCCGTGTTCGGGTACTGGGAGCTTCGCGGGATGGGCCAGGCCTGTCGGCTGATGCTCGAGTGCACGGGAGAGAAATACCAGGACAACAGGTTCGATGCGGTGAGTGCTGTCTCATCTTTTATGACGTTCGTGCGGATGGTGGGTGGCGGTGAGGCCGGGACGCTGTTTGGGACTTGAACTGTGTTCAGTGGACACGGTGAAAATCTAGTCACTGCAAGAGCAATACAAATTACCGTATAATCGTTTCAAACTCAGAGATGAGATAAGTAATCTCGCACGACCTTGGAAAGGCCACTGGCCTTTCAAACGCGGATATTATTTCAACTATACGTCCAAATGGTTCAGAATCGAAAAAAATACTCGATCTCTGGTCAGACTTTTGAGGAAAAGACAAACTGCCTCCAGATCTAGAAAAAGATGTTCACAATCCTGACAGTTCTGCGGATGACGTCATAAATCAGGGACGTAACATGGCCTGGTGAAAATTTCTTGGAAGTGTCAAAAGGATGTACGTTCAGCTTTCCCAGATTTCAGGCTCTTCACGCTGGCCGTTCACTGGCAGACCTTGGTTGGTTGGTTATTGGGGCTTAGGGGCGCACCGACTGCAGGGTCATTCGGCGCCCAACCGGCAGACCTTCATGGCGGTACGTGGGGGGGACAGCTATCCCCCTCGCCCAGCGGGGCTGTCTGGAATCGATGATCTCTGAATCAGGGGACCACCTGCCTGCGCTAAACCTCCCCATTCAGCTTTCAAAAACCACGTCGACGGCTCATTTACGCTGACCCGCCTACGTCTTTCTGTTATGCCGAGTTTCCATATCCCGTTCCCTTTCATTCGACACTCTGAACCACGCTGTGCACAGTCCCACACATCCACCGAACCACACATCACTAACCCACACCCACGGGGACTCGCAGGACCCGCTGAACAGTACCACACTTTACTTTGCATTCAACAAAATGTTCAGTAGTTCACTTCATATAAGACAAATAACTTTGAATACCACCCTATCACAATTATTCGCCCTGGACCGACGTGAGAGGCGTCGCGAAGCCTGGGAAGTGTGAGGTGCACTGCACTTTACCTCACTGTCGGACTGATCCGAACAACACACTGTCCCATGCCAGTGACCACTGATGCGTCATCAACTGACGCGACACGTTGCCCCGCGGCGCACGCAGACCTGCTCTGACCCACTTTTCTTTTTGTCCCAGGCCTTGCATGGCCACGGACCACACATTGAGGGTGTCAATTTTTATTTTTGGGAGAATGGGTGGGAGGGCATGACTCACCCAACGAAGATCTTGGCCCCTCCCGATTTTGCCCCCCATGTTGAGAAACAACCACTGAGGTGAGGTTAGTTTTTCGATCCCTCGGCTCCCCACCCCCTGAAGCATTCACACAAAGCGATACCCCTGCCACACACCGCACTGCACACCGACGCAAGCGACATAGTAACTCACGCCATTCGTTGACTCTCCGTACACACTGATGTGCGCAACCCACTGGCGCAAATCTTATTGCCCACCAGTTTGACCCAAGTAGTACATTTTCCTGCACCATATATATGCATACATATATATAGATATATAAATACAAATATAAATATAAATATAAATATAAATATATATATATATATATATATATATATATATATATATATATATATATATATGTATGTATGTATATCCCAGCACCTCTGCCCGGATCCAAGTATATGGACGCCCTTGTGTTGTCACACTGTACGCTGGTTCGCACAGTACACCGACCTACAATGAGCACTGCCGTACTGCACACAGTGACCTACGAGCCACCTCCATCATGCCAACCCCATGTCAGTCGCCCCCGTCCTGCGGCCGCCATGTAGATCCTAAGCACCAATGTGAACCCTAAATAAACCCCATTCAACACAGTCATTCGTACCTGGTCACATTTTGTCAGCGTCGAATATGGAGCGCGAATGGATGGTGTCACCACGTGGCCGTCGATTGCAGTCCCCTTCGTGTATGACAGTTGACGTCAGGAGGTATCAGGCAGTGTTTGGCCTGCCTGAGTGGCTCGGTTTGAGGTGGGCGGCGCAGAAAATGTAAAACCTAACAGTGACAATACGGCGAGGATGAGCCGTTCAAGTCATCATTGACCCTTGACCTTCCGGTGACGCGACATGGTTTTGCGCGGCGTGGTCTTCAGCAGACTGCGGTCAGACGTTTGTTATAAGGTAACTGCCACGACTGCGGTGCATTTCAGATCTGCTCTCACGAATGATGACTGGAGGCTCCTTTCTGGCTTTGCGGTTTCCCGTTTGGCTGACGCGATGCTCAATGGTTTGTGCAGGTAAACGGCGAAGACAAATGGATTCAGGAAAAGAAGAACAATCCGTACGGCCTGGCCTTCCCGAACCTGCCGTACTATGTGGACGGAGACATCAAGCTGACGCAGAGCATGGCCATCCTGCGCCACCTGGCGCGGAAGAACAGCATGTTGGCCAACAATGACGCGGAAGCTAGGGAGCTGGACCTACTGGAGGGCGTGGTAAGTCCCGGAAAGGCCAGGGAGCTGGACCTGTTGGAGGGTGTGGTAAGTCCCGGAAAGGCCAGGGAGCTGGACCTGCTGGAGGGTGTGGTAAGTCCCGGAAAGGCCAGGGAGCTGGATCTGCTGTAGGACGTAGTAAGACCCGGAATGATCGGGAGCGGATCCAGGAGGTTGGGCGAGCCTACTCCGAGGAAGACTGAGGTAGGGAAAATGAACCGCGACATTTATAGTGTAATAGTGAACACTGCTGTTCGGCGGTACAAGGTCATTTTAGCAGCAGCACAGTAACAATCGCATCCAGTTTTCACCATGCTGTGGTCTATTTTAAGTGAAATAACAGATCCTGCTACCATAATTTCCTCACCGGACGATGCAGTCACACCAGCAGGGTGGTCCCCTATAGACCCCTACGGACAGACAGCGGACGCTGTTTGGGGGCGGGATGGGACCTGATGGAGGGCTAAACGGCTGTGATCCGCCCGCCAATTGGACCCACTGTTGTGAAGATCCGACGTGATCGGGGCAATGCGTAGGACGTGACCGTCGAGTCGTGCCGCAGCCCACGAGATTCGCCGCGCGGTTGGATGCAATGCGAGAGTGCGCATGTCACGGATGAGGCTGACAAACAACAGTGCTGGAATGGCAGGAGGAACAGTGCTTTCGTATTCCCACGCCAATAAACATTTTGGGCAAAAACACGCTTGGGGGGAGGGGAGCGGGAGATTTGGCTAAGGAACTGGCGAAACACTGTGAACTGCAGTACATAACGTGTAAAAGTGGACAGAAGTAGCCTTTTCAAACTTTCGAAAACGATTCCTTGTTGGTCTGTGATCCTCTAAGACTCGTTAATTCTCCAATATTTAGAGCAAAAGCCTGACCTCAACGCGACTCCAGCTGCAGTATTTCACTGCTCCATCAGTGCAAGTGATGCGAACACTGCCTTCAAATGCGAAGTTAGCGCAGTAGTGTCATGGCACATACTAACTAGCATGACGTTCACCTGACCTGAACCACAATTATTTGGCGTTTTTTTTCAGTCGCAAGACCTACGTGGTTGGTGGAACTATGCCTGCTACGAATCGGAGGAGAGGTTCAAGGAACTGCTTCCGGAACTGAAAACCAAAGTCGCCGTCTGGTACAAGCAGCTGAGCGACTACCTGGGCGCGCGAAAGTGGTTCCTGGGCGACCGGATGACCTACATTGACGTCCAGTTCTACGACCTCTTCACCGTTTTTGACGTGCTCGACCCGAGCCTGCTGGCCGGCGCGGAAAACCTGCGCGGGCTGGTCAAGCAGTTCGAGGCGCTGCCCAACGTCAAGAAGTACATGGACAGCGACCGCTTCATCAAGGGACCGCTGAACGGCCCGATGGCGGCCTTCGCCGCGAAGTAGCGGCCAGGCGGCGACGCTGCTGAGCCGCTGGCACCTTCTCTTGGGGGATCAAGTCAGAGTAATAGCATCTGTCGACGGCAAAACTTTTCGGTGGCTGTTAAAACGCTTCTTGTATGATATGGTACGAAATGAAACGGCAAAATGAAAAAAACCCTTGATGTCGTTATTCGTTGTTCAGGTCCAAACTGTAATAAACTCTTGATCAGTTAGTTTTTGGCCAGTTTGAAATATTGGAAGAGTGCAGATCGTGGGCTTGTGGACGGGACTTAAATCTTATCGAGGTGTTTCTTTCTGTGACATTTTCCATACGTGTACCGTGCTCTATACCTTCGTATCAAGTCTCCGATTTGGGCAGATAAAGGGCGTAAATTCAGAGCGGTTTTATGTTCCAACATACCTCTTCCCTGCCACAACGTTTTCCTGGCCCACTTTTGCTGAGGCCCCTCCTGGCAGTCTTAGAGGACCCTCAGAGTCTCCTGAGAGGCCGTGAATGACTTATGGGAGGCCTCAGAGGTCTCTCCCGTCTCTCAGCTCTCCCAGGCGTTGAAGAGTTGCCGGAGGCAGCCTTGGGAAAGCTTCAGAGGTTTCTCAGGGGAGGTCATGGATGGTCTTTTACGAGACGTCCGAGACCTCGTTGGACAGGCCTCAGTGGCAGTGTCGCAAGGGATCGTTAAGAATAAGCCTACGCCCGCCCGCATAGGATTTTCCGTGTACTTAAATGCTTCTTTACTCATTCATTTTCTTTATTACATGGTTCTTTGCCTAAATCAATACATGCACTTCGTTCACTGGCTTAATTGTAAGGTCCGTCCTTGCGCTGTCTGTTTTGTAGCCCCTCGGTATGCCAACGACCGCCATTTCCGATAGTCAACCGAGTGTACCTGCCCCTCCCCACCGGATGCCTCCCCCTATCAGACAGGTCTGCAGTCGGTGCGCCCTTGCAGCAGCACCGAATACAGAGCGTGCGATTCACCGCAGCGGGACGTCCCGACACCACCGGAACACAGGGCCCCTGGCGGTCACCACGCACCGCGAGCCGAGCTCAGGCTCAGATGACATCCACCAGCGGTACTCAGTCCCCTGCTGAAACTTTCCCGTCTGTGAAGTAAGACGCATGCTGTGGCACGTGCTGTGCTTACATGCTGCACTGTCAGTGTCCAGATGCTTACGATCCTAATCCGCCGGTCAGCCAGTCGATTGACCTGTCTCTCAGGCCTGGACCCGTGCTCGAAGGGGGGAGGGGCGTTTTTGTGACGTTGTGATGTTGCTATGAAGTTTGCTGATGCACGTGTCGCACCCCAAACGCGCCGTCACGGTCGCCACGTGGCACCGACACCCCGTCCCCACCTCGCTGCAGCTTCCCTGCCATATCAGGTCTCTCGTGTGTAGAGGAACCAGGTCGGGATCCTGGCGTGGACACATGGATCGTCCCCGGCCCATCGGTGGATGAACCCCGGCCGCTGGCTGTGGCGAACCCGAGAGGAGGGGGGAGGGGTGTAGAGCAGTGACAGCTGCAGACTAGGCCGCGGAAAATACTCGCGCGTTCCTGCCGTTGCTGCCAGAAAACCAAGGCGGTTTTGAAAATACCAAGAGCAAACAGCTGATAGAGTACAAAGTCTCATTGTCTCATTGTCTCATTGCTTGAGGAACTATGCCACCAATAAGAGCTTGGAAGGGCGCTTGAGAAGCACGGCTTGTTACGCTTCTTTTTCTTTCAGTCCTGGAAATGCGTTTTGAACTGTCATCAGGCACATTGGCTTCCCTTGATCCACTCCGCAATGCAGGCGGATGTCCTGGAAACATTGTTATACTCAGCTGAAACGGCTGTTCAGCCTGATTTTTCTATCATGAAACTTTCTTGGCATATGGCCTCGTTCGTAATTATCCCATGTCTTTTTCTACAGGCGTCTGGATGAGTTATTGCTTATAATTATCACACCTCTTTTCGGACTGGCCAAGTAGTGGGATGAGTTCTGTTATTTTGCCTGCAGTATAACACAAACCATGTCGCATTTGCATATATCTACTTCGTAAACATCATTCGTGGAATATTTCGACGCAAAAATGTTTCTACTCTAAATTGCCAAATACTTATTTCTTAGCCTAATGTTCGTCCTCTTCGAACAAGCCGCAGCCCCTGTGCGTTTGCATAGATCAGACGGGGAAGGACGTCTGACCTGTACGAGGCGCCAGACATGAGGGTTACGTGATCTGTACGAGTAAAGAGGGCGCGTGGCATGTAAAGTGCGCCCTGTCCACGAGGAGTGTGATCTGTACGTAGTGGGCGCCTGAAATTGAGTACTTAGGTCAAACATATCCTCCCACAGGGAATCCTGGATTTCGACCGTTCTTTGGGTACAGGCTGATTTTGTTGTGTTGTCTTGATAAATCAAGTTTTAGTTATTGCTACGACATTAAAATGGACGCCCGTTTCACGATGAGAAAATGTATGAAGGGCATAACCCTCACCCCCTCAGCTCCCCCACCCATGCGGGCCTGACAGCCGTCATGGGCGTCCGCCATGTTGCCTGCATCGCAATTTTACGGATTTAAAGACACACATATCAATGCATTGTTTTATTTACGTACCTGTACGAGTCCCGCACGAGCGCATGGTCTGTAGACGGGGCACCAGGTACATGAGGGGCGCCTGATCTGTAGGGGGCAGGGGCAGGACACCTGCATCATCGAGGTGTCGGGTATACAAGGTGTCCCGTACGAACGCCTGGTCTTTAGAGGGGGCGCCAAATATATGAGGCGAGCCTGATGCGTACAGAGGGCGCCCGTCCTCATTCGCTAAGGGTGCTGAGCACTGAGGGTACTGAGACCCGACAAGTGCCTGATCTGTGCGTGGGGCGCCTTGCCTGCAAGGAGTGCCCGCATCGCACACGTTTCTGGTCTGTGAGGAAAGCCGAAGCCTCAAGAAGAGTCTCATCTGTACAAGAAGAAGGGGAATCTGGCCCTCATGGAGCCATTTCAGAATTACCGGCCTGGGCAAGAGTGCTTACCTGTAAGGGGCGCTATGTCCACGAGGAATGGTTGATCATTATATGTATGGAGGGGTGTGGGGGGGGGGGGGCGCCTGGAGGCTGATGGTTGTGAAATGTTTAAAAATGGCCCTTCCTCGGCAAAAGAAAAGAAAAGGAGGACTCCCCGGATTCGATATTTTTTGTGGATTTGGCTCGAGAGACTTTTTCCCGTTCAAAACCATTTTTTGCTGCGGCGTCAATGGGGCGCCGCACCACGGGATCAAAAAGTGCGGGGGACATCTAACCCTGTCCTCTGGTAATTGTACCCATGGCGTTTGAGCCCTCAGCTTCTGTGAGTGACAGTACGGAATAATTTCCATCGTTTCGCTTTTGGCCCGGACCATGGCTGAAGACTCCGTGGGGTTGGGTGTCGCTGCCTCCTTATCCGGAAAAGTCCCAACCCAGGGGGTTTGGTGTCGTGATCTTCCCTCTATAGGCCTTTTTTCTTTCTTTTGCCAAGGTTTCCACGGCGGTATATTTGCAGAATATAACTCAGTTGAAGACTCAACTTCACGTCACACATACACACACACACGCACAATATTCACACTCCCACGCACATGATGATTAGAGATTCACATACATACAAACAATGACATTCAGAGCGGAAATATTTTGTCTCTGAATTGAGTGGTGTCCAGCTGAAGAGCACATCCCAACCTGTACGTTGTATAAGGCACGTCGGCTCCGTTCTACCTTTTCACGTTTCCCTTCCCTTTCAATGTCCACTTGACTTCTTTCCAAAAGAGGAAGGGCTGAGATTTTCCGGTTAACACTGGTGCATTTCGATGTCCAACGTCGATCTGCGTTATTTTATCTGAAACTACGAAAGATCTCCAAATTCTTCTTCCTTCCTCTTGATTTTATAAACGTGTTCGCCCTGCCTGGAGATACTCTCGGACGTACCGCGCAAAACGCGGCTTGATGATGTCATTACGATAGTCTTTGTTTTGCCATCAAAATTACCAAATTTTTGCGCGTAGGCACGATGTTTTTGGTGCCCCGCACTTCCATGCATGTTTTGCTCCTCGAAATGTTTTCCTGCACCTCAAGAATGTCTCTAATGTCACGCCAGAAGGCGCTGACTGTAGGCTATGGCCAAAATGTGTGTTCCAACGTTTTCACATACATTGTGCCTTCTTTACATTGGTCTGAATCAATGACACCGTGCATGAAAATAGTCTGTTTGATTATAATGACCTCTTCATAATCCCATACTGTAGTCACTACAGGTTAACATCAATGTTTAGCAAGTGGAGTTGCGTGTAAACCGCTTCCCGCTCCAACGGCGTACATAGCTCAACCTGCCACTTGTTATGAATCGTCTTGACAATTAGTTTAGTCTATTCATCAAGATCCTGTACGCCCATTTTGCAGCTATTGTCTCACGCAGCTTTTGGAAAACAGCAACTTCCTGCGTTTCTCTGGGATTGTCCAAATTAATTTGTTGTCTCCAGACTCTTACAATGAACTGAGTAATGTTCTGGGTCATCAGTGAATGGTTGTTGCATTTAGACACCGTTTTCGAAGCTGAAAGGATTTTCGGACGAGTAAAACTGCTTAACTCCCTCAGCCTGATTATCCATTTTTGCACTGGCTGTTTTCTGTTTATGGACTTGGTTGACTCATCATTTATGTTTCCGTTTGCCTACATTACCTGACTAAGGAGCTGCTCTGAGTCTTCGTATACAGTTTGCTTCATGCGGTTTCCTAAGCCAGACGCAACCGTCCACATCAGGTGCCGCTCCGGACGTGGCTTGAGGTTTCCGGAAATTAAAGGAGGGTGAGAAGGATTCCTCATAAGATTTTAAGCCGTTTCTTTCCAACCATTGCCATGGACCTTGTTTTAAAATCCCTGAATACTAGAGGGAGCGGACTCCCTTCCCGGATCGCCGGCCATGTCTGTGGAGTCCAGACGCTGTGGGACCTCTGCGGAGATGCAGCGCCGTGGAGCATAAATCACCCATTGCGCCATGAACAGCAAACACAAAGGCTGCCCGCAATAACCTAAAGCATTTTTTTGCGTTTCCATAAGAACATAAACTGTCGTCCTTGATCCACGCATGTGCGAGCGGAAAGGTTTCCCGTGACTCTAGGGCAGTCCCTTTCCGGCCAGGGTGCGCACTGTAAACCAGCACCTCAGTGATTCCCGGCCGCGAGCTGTGCGATAGTGCGGTAGAACCCGGGGGGGGGGAGGGGAGAGGCACCTCGTGTGCTGAGGTACGCCACACACGACAGTCTACCATCTGTGTTGATGCTACCAACAGCGCGGGGCAGAACTCTGGATATAACTCTTTCAGTCCATACAGATCATTGTAGAGTTATGGAACGAAGGAATTAGCTAAGAGTGTAACTTACACATGCCCGATAGACGGATAAGGATCGGAAAAAACGAGAATGAATAGGGCGAATTACCAGCCAGCCGGTGGGTTGGGCTGGTTTTTGGTTAGGGTTTTCCGATCTGTTGGATCACTGCGAAGCTGTGGGATGAAGACATAAGGAAAAGTGGCATTGAGATGTGCCTGATAGGGGTGGTACAAAGGGTAAGGATCCTGACGAAGGATTTGTCCAAACCGGCTACACATATGTGTGCAGCGAATCAGGTGTCTTATTTAGACATGAAATACATTGCGAAACACAGGTAACACAAAAACGATGGAACCAAGGTGGAATAAAATGTTACGATCAGAAGAAAAACGCATAGCTGTTCACAGTTTGTTGTATGAACAATCAATTACCATCAGGTCCAAAAAGCAAGGCAACTGAATAACGAATGAAAACAAAAAGTGGTCATGGCAGCCACATCTATTGACAGAAAAGTTAAGCAATCGAACAGAACACCACCTATTGATGGAAAAAAAACTACGCGACGGGCGCTGAGAGGTGACATTAAATTTCACCGCCGTAAACTGTGCATCCTGACCAGCAAGAAAATATTAGAAAACGCCCCAAAATCTCAGTGGTTGTGGGTTCGCTCCTCTTAAAATGTACCGTGATAAACTTCGTAAATTGGCTTAAACTCAAGGGAAAATGGAAAAAAAACTATCGACTAGGGCGACTAGGTACACTGATACAAATACTGCACTGTGTTGGCACACGTCACTTTTTTCAAAATGGTTCGTGGCTCTTCCAGCCTGTCGTCACCACAGGTGCAAAACCGCAGGTTGAGAACACAAATCCAAGCCAGACTCACAAAATTACTTCAACACTCACACGCACACACGCATCATGCGAACGCATCTACTGCCTCGTATTTGCAAGCACCGGCGAGCGGTAACTCAAACTGCGCTGTCCCGCCTCAGTGCGCACCTTCGGCAGCCGTCGTGTCGTTTTATGCCGAATGCCTCTGGATCGCTCTCCACCGTGCGACGCAGAACACGCTCTAGGGCTTCCAGGCTCATGAAGCGCTATAATTTTGCGAGCCAGGCAGAGCCGTGTGATCCCTTTGAAACAGGCAGCCACCCCAGTTTCACGATAAAATCCCAGGACCGGTCATATATTCTGCGACCAAATATTTCTTTCGCGGAAGTGTTCAAAATTTTTCGCATTGTCCACGTTTTCTTTGCATTGTAACCGTGGTAACCATTATACATACATTTTAGTCGTATTTCTCATATACGTTTTCTGGTCTTTTGGCAACCGGATTATCTGGGGTTTTAATACTTCAGTCCTTGCCTATTATTTTTAATTTGATTTCTAAAAAGACGCTGCAAAAGGAGAAGTTAGGGCAACCCTACAATATGTGGGCCACATGATGTGCGTAATTGCGCCACCATAGACATGACACCGAGCTCCAGCGACTTTTGTGACGGCAAAAGGTGTAATGAACCACTATTTGGTGTGTTATGAACAGTTCAATATCATTCTTTCTGTCAATACCTCCCAACAGGTGAGAAAAAGTGTTCGAACCGCGACAGGACGCCGGGCAGACCCGATGGAGGTGGCTACATAGGCGCATCCGATGGGTTTGGGGCCGTACCCCTTTTGTGGTCCGAAAACATTTTGCTCAAGTCCGAAAATAAGATAGTCTGCATTTCCTAAACGTCGACGTAGGGCCACCGAAATCGTAAGGTATCGTAATCGTAAGAAGGAAACCACCATAATAGCAACCATGTTGGGGTTTAAGAAGGGTGCACTCTCCTCTCACTACAGCACTTCACGTCTTGCACGAACCCGAGGATTGCGGATTGGTCAGCGTGGTGGATTGGAGCGGACCAGAAAATCTGAACAAGATATGGATTAGGGCCGGATTGGATTTTGGAATTTGCCAGGCGACACGGATTGGACAGACTGACAACCAATCAAATTTTAAAAACGCTAACTGGAAATGATTTTTGGAGCTAGTCAGAAGACCTATATCACACTCGTTAAAGGGCAACATAAATGTGCTCAGACAAGCGACATCTGTTTACTGATGAGAGAAAAAAATTGAATAGGGATTGGCACGACTTTTATCAGCATATATTTCCTGTTATGGGTTTGACCGAACAGGAAAAGGTAACTGCGGATGAACTGGATCTGAGAAATCACGGACCAGACTGGACAGGATCCTGCAAATCCAACCCCTGAAGTGCTCTATCCCCCACCAGGATCTGTTTTAGCCTGTCAACTGGGAGCAGATTCCTGCAGCAGCAACTAAATCCCCCAACGGGGAGGATCACAGCAAGGTCACGTGCCCCCGTAGGGCAAAGTGGGTGTGGTCAACACGAGCCACCCCCTTCCAAATGAATTGGCGAAAATCTGAAAACACTGACCCGCAAAACTGATAGGAAGCCCAAGGGTGTCGCAGGATTATCAGCCTGGAGGCTGCTCCCTGATAATCCTGGCTGCTCTCGGAGCCTGGAGGCTCCGAGACTTGGGGAAATTGATTGCGTGGTTATTAATGAACAAATGATGTTTTGCATTAGTTTTCGCGGCCAGGCATCAACGGCGGGGTTGAACAGGCTCCGTGGGAAGGCGAGGGGGGGGAGGGGGAGGGCAGCGGCGGGGGGAGGGGCTGCGGCCCTCACAAGGAGACTCTGGGGATGCTCCTGCCTCATTCCCAATGCGCTCCCTCTGCAGCCGGAATCCCCTCCCTCGCAGTTCTCTCTTGAAAATGGGTCATAAACACATACAAAACACTGGAGCAAACATCAGCACACCGTGACCTAGTTCTGCTCCGATTGCGCTACTGGCGCAATAAGACCCGGCAAATGGTGGCGAAAAAAGGGGCAATGACTTTACCGTAACAAAGCTGGTCCGGATGAAAAACGCGCGCATGTATCACGTTTATTCTGGTCAAAAAGGAAGCGTAATTCCACGGCGGAGCCACTGCACAAGATGAATTTTGATATACAACATTGACAACAGAGTTCCAAACGGATAACACAAACCAGAAAATTATTTCCGACTTGCACTGAAACTTCACGGACCCACCACACGTCTGTACCGCTGCCAGAGGGGAAGACAACATGATGAATTTCGCAGCCCTGCAGGCTCTCTAAGAAAGTATCCTTCATTTGGCAATCAACTGTATCGATTAGAAGATAATGGGTAATATACATTCTTTTCGAAACTTCCGTACTATCGCCATGTTGTTATATGAAATTTCTGATTCACGGGCCTATGCTTTAATTCCATTGCCTTTTTACATTCATCTGTGATTTAAGATTCTTTGATGGGAACAAAATGTTGGTAGGGGGTTGGCCCTAGGGGATTGGCACACGCCATTGCCATTTCCCGTGACAAAACAGACAGAAGACATTAGAGCACAAAGACTAGCTTTGGTGGGCGGAAATCGACATTGGGCGGCCATGCCCCCCCCCCCCCCACGAACACGCAAAAAATACACATCGACACTCCTGGCTCCTGCCTACGCCATTTGCGTCGTAAACAATGTAAAGCAGAATCACCACGCGCCGTGGTATATACCCTGATGAAGGCACTAGCACACAACACTACGATGCAGATCTCCTGTTCTTGGTTCCTAATACCGCCAATGTAACGTATTTTTGTGTTCACAAAATACAGAAATGGCAACAATGGCTCGTTTCCAATCCTCTCAGGTGGGAGTTTTTGGTGGATAACAGACTAAATGCAAACACTGTCCTCCATTTCGTGGTCCTCAGATGCACTGTTGATACCTGTGTGAACAGACATGTATTAGTCTCATATATATAGTTTAGCCTTTCGATCTCATTTCCACTCACTTTCAAGAGCTTTTCACTTTTACATCGACATCATCCGACCACAGAGCGTATAATAAATACGCAAAAACTTTTTTATGGTTCCTTATTCCCACAGTCGACACTTCTTTGTTTTGCATTACGCTTAATTGTAGACTACGTCCCAGGGAATAATTTTACCTATCTCGCTGTGTATTCGGAAGGTTAGTCCCCGAGATGTCAAGGAATGCCCGGACAGCTGGGTTTAGCTCTGAAACCATGCTCCCGAAATAGGATGAACGTCGACCACGCACCATCGAGGTAGGTCAACGCGAACATGCAGGGCCATTTGGTGAGTGGGAGCTCGTTCGGAAAATAGCTGGTTCCTCCGTCCTGGTAAAACGGATTCGAACCGCCCCAGCACCCGCTATCTGGCCAACGGCGTCAGCTGTCAGTTGGTCGACAGTCATGCTGAGCTGCAATGGCAAGGTCTGGTGGGGGTCGTCAGGGTGTGGGGTGTTTGTGCAACAGGCTCTGGTTATCTTGAACACTGGTGAAGACCAAATAAACCTGAATGACTTGTGCTACTGATGGAAAGTTTCGTCTGGCTACACTCTCTGAAGCGTTGCCAGCTGCCTTGGGTGTTCTGTAGATTCAAGATGCAGTGTATATTCTTGCCTTCCGGCCACTTTACCAGCTCTTCATGATGTGAGACTGTGGGACATAGGTACGGTATCATTTGTTGCGGCCTGCCGGACAATGATATGGATATTGGCATTTCTGAAAGCGTGAAAACAGTTTGAGCTATATGATGGTTCATGTAAATGGCTGACGTTTCCTACATCGATGGCTCATAGTTCTGCCTTCTCGCGCTCAGATGAAAAGCAATGACTCTAATCCCTGTGCGTCATCACATTATTTTGCCTTGTGCATGGTGGAATGCACATGGCGGTGGAACCTCTGTGAAGATGGGGGACGTGATTTTTACCTCGTTTCTTTCCTTGCGACGCAATAGGGTTAATGTCATATGTTGCCCAAGTTGGGGTAGAGGAAGCTGCTCCCGTGCCCTCCGGTTCGAACGTCCCTGTCGGGGGGGGGGGGTCAGAGGTCAGTTAACCTTCCCCATAATTAGAAGTTTCCAAAAATCGACTGTTATCAGCTATGCTCCATGTGAAACACAAAGCGTTATTACAGAGTAATGCACCTTTATTTTCAAAACATCTAGACGTGATGTCTGATATCAGTTTCTTGGTATTTGTAATCACATTGTTACAGTAGCATATAGTTTTCTTATTTTAGCCCTAACCATCCTTACGAAAATTCTGGTTTTACGTCACTTTTCATCCTACTTTGTGCAGATAAACGAAGAAAGGGTGTGTACCGACCTCTCAGTCAAAATGGAAAACGCTCGATGCAAATGTGACTCAAACCTATACCCCTGAGAATCTTACTGTGACTTGAACGCAGCACTCTGGACCGTCGACCATTCTCACGATGGGCTTTGTCGGCGATATGGACGTACCAACTGATTTTGAAACCTTGAACTTCGTGCTTACATGTGCCTGGACTAAAAGCAACGTTGTGCTTCATATGTTTGATGCCCAGGCTTATGGCTGGTTCTAAATCGATTCAGATTGATTCAGTAATTTGGGATTATCGTCGCCAATCAGAATCAGAATCGATTCAGGCTGCAGTGAATCAGGATCATGACTGAATCACCGGGTTCGACGAATCGTTCGCAAATCGATGAACAAAAAAATTCAAAAACACATGGACAGCTTTGACAATGAAGAATTTACGGTACTCAGATGACCATGAAATGACTCCCAGTGGTCCAGTTGTCTGACTTGTATAATTACAATCTTCTCGCAATTCTTATTTCATTATGAATTCAAATTCATTGCACCACTCATATTTCACTACTTGTTGATAACTGTGTCCAGATCACTCAGACGCAAAGGAAACAGAAAAAATGCAAAAGATACTCGACGGCAGTTCAGATGCTTTTGCCTGAAGCCACGTGAGAGGAATTATCTGTTATTTAAAAGGAAGCAACTTTATTTTGGGAATTGCAGTAGACTTCGACAGAAAACGATTAAGAGGCGCCTGAATTTCTGAGCAGGGTCCTCACAGTGCAGTATTTTCGGAACAGACTTCTCACGTCTCAGACAAGGTCACTCCCTCTGAAACGGGGCAGACTGTAATGGTACACTTTTTTATTGGTATGGAAATTTACCGTTCATCGCCCGTACCGTTACGTTCTTACCGATAAGTTGTTAAGACAGCCCCGCAACGTGATATGGACGAACCGGACGGAATACAATAACATCGGTGATTTGGGAATTTAGAGACACGGTATAGTAGGCTGCACTTCTGCACCCCACAAGACTTCTTACCGGTTACTGAAGGCTGGTTCTACTAGGGGAGCGTCACCACTGACGAAAAGCCGACCAGTCTGAATCTGGTGTGCTTCATTAAATCGTTCTGAAGAAAAGAAACGCGCCAAGTCCGGCACCCACAATCTGGTTGGACTGTCGACAGATGCAGCGAAGGGCCTTAGTCACATCTTGAGCGGACTGCCGTCTCTTTGCCACGTGGCCGTCATCTTCCTAGACTCCCGAAACTCTTGAAAGCTTCGAGAACTCTTGAAAACGGGGCACATAAACCCACAGCCCGGCGGCACAGAGGGTGCAGAGGGGCGGCTGTTTGTCACTTCACTTCCGTCCGTAGGTCCCGAAAGACTTCGAGGACCCCCTCCCCTACACCAGCTGTCTGTGGTTTAAGGGGGCTCAAAGGGGGGGGCCCTCCGAAACTTCGTGTACCGCTTGGTGTTGAGCACAGATACGCTGTACGCCCCATATTTTTCAGCCCGCCCAGCTGTCACGTGTTCTGCTCCCTCCCAGACTAGTCGCCTGCGCCGAAATTGCCTAGATTTTCATTTGATGCGCACCAAACAATGTTGGACTTTCCGATCTGAGTACGAACCTGAGGTTTTCCTTATCTGAGCAACTGTCCCTTGCAGCCTGAGCTCTTGCCAAGCGCAAAGCCTCTCAGAATGAACTGAGCAAACATGAACTGAGCCATTTTTGGCGCAAAAAGCTCAACTCCTGCAAGTTTTCCTTTTTTTGACATACCCGACTCGGCAATGAGTCTTTCTGACAAAGCACATTTTTCTAATGTCGCTTCGGATTTGATCGGACTCTGCCGTATGATCGGTATATCAGCAAGAGAGCCGCCAATGTTTTTTCGCTGAAACGCATTCGCCTCCCATTCGGCACGGAAAGATATGAAGTCCATCGTAAACGTCCACCTTCTGTCTGACAGCTGTGCTGTGCGACAGCGTGCAGCGCTGCGGCTGCTTTGCGCATGCGCAGAAGCCACAAGCGAGAGTGAACAGCAAACGGCGAGCTTCGCAGCTAGGGTGGCCGCTGGCCTGAAGCGAAGGGAGCTCGTCACAGCGACACTCAAATCCCCAAGACAGTCCATGCATAAAGGACAGAGTGCGCACTCCCGACGCCATCAAAGCTGCATCCTGCGTACGTAAAATGGCAATTCCAAACAATGAACCGCCCAGTCGCACCTCAGGCTGTCCGGTCCGCGACTCAGCTACGCGCCGATGATTCGCACTGCGCACCACGTCCTCCGCGGAATTCAGGCATCAGCTCCGTCGGCGCGCCGCTCGCCGCGACTCACGGTTCCCCGGCCGCCGCCTGCCGGAGCCCTGGACTGGCTCCCCGCGGACGTAACCCGCCACATCCCGGCCGCGCACACAGAGAAAAGTTCAGCACGCAATGGGTACTAGACCAGCTGCAGGAAACCACACCACGCAAGATACTACTTAGAGATCCTTTTATGTACTTATTGACGATCTGCCCTCTCTTAGGCACTTTGCGAAACCTTCAATAACACCCCGAGGGTTAGCGGCGAGAGTACTAACTGTGCACCCCAGGTTCTACACGAAAGTAAATTGGGTGCTAATGCAAAAGTACCAATAAAGGTGTCTGCAGGAAACCACACCCCACAACGAACTAAATGGAGATGGGACTTTTCGTAGTACCGAAAAAGTACCTGGATACCCTCGCAGGAGGTTGGTTTACACCACCAGATGCTTTTCGTAGTACCGCATAAGTACTCAGTTACCTGCGTGGAGGGCTGGCCTACACCATAATAACCTTCACCTGCATGGTAAATTGGGCACCAATTGCAGCCACTAAATGCACAGTAAATACGTCGATCAATGCAACGAATCGTATATTATAGTCCGCATCATACATATCACGCACACAGGACTTAGTGATTTTGTTCAGATATGTATCACTCCTCTGTAGAGGAGTCCAACGCTCATTTGCATTAAGTAAAAACATTCGAAGCTACAAGTATGCCGGTTTCATGCACAAAAGGAAAAGACTTCTTCGGAAAAACATTACAACACGGACTAAAAACGCTATGCATCTGCACACCGCACGAAAAAAGATCAAATATCCGGAACTCACAGTATTCCGGGTATGCTTGTACATGCGGCCAACGAACCAGGTTTTCCATTTATTTCCAACCTGTTATGTTTCACAGCTTGGAAATAAATGACAAGACCTTGTTCGGTGGCTTGGACCCATCTATGCCCATCACGTATT